>OY744525.1:47319647-47519647 GCA_963556195.1 Sepiola atlantica | reverse complement strand
TATATATATATATATATATATATATATATATACATATATACATATATATATATATATATATATACATATATATATATATATATATATATATATATATATATATATATATATATATATATATATATAATCACGTGCCAATCTCTCGTGGCCTCAAGGGCTAAGTGGACGCTTACAGATTTAAAGTGTCTCTGTGACCCGGGTTCGCGCCTTGTGACCGTCTGAGATTGTAATTTCCCTGCATTGATGAGAGCCGTAAAATATATATTAAAAAAATAATTTAACATTTAGTTATCGGCAGACTGTTTCGCTATATCACAGCCCGTCTGTGTAGCTAGACAAGCACCCATCTCAACACATTGTGTATTAACAGAGCTTTGTGTTACGTTAGTAGCTGACGATATCGCGACCCGAGAAAGGAGGGCATATATATCGTCATGCACAAACTATTTCGCTGTTTCACAGCCAGGGATCGAACCTACAACCATCTAGCCGGCAGCTGTAACTACTCGACCACATAACAGGAGCTGTTGGTAAATGATATCTACAATGCTTATTTTATAAGTTCTTTTTTGTTTATCTTTTTCGTCTATGTGTACGAACAATCAAGAAACAGATAATTCTTTTACACAATCGAATCTAATTGTCTACTAAAAATGTGTTAGATGAGGTTTTTAGTCATAATATTGATAAAGCTCTGTTTTTATTAGTACACTATAAATTGGCTTTACTTCTTTTTAGCCGCCCAGTATCTTCAAATAGAATGTGGCGCCTTCGGGACAATATAGTCAGTTATTAGTACGTACACAGCAGTCATGTTTGACTCCCTCTACACATATCTGTAAGTCTGCTTTTTCATATATCTATGTAGTAGAAAGCTTGGTACTCTTATATGTGACGCACCATGTTTCCGTGATTTCGCGTCCTCAACGTTCGGGCAGGTTACGGAAGCGCCCGAGAGTTGACGAGGCGAAAACTGCCAAACGCTAAATTGAAGACGTTCAGCCGATAAATTACGACGAAGAAAATTAAACTGAACGAACAAACCATAGCTAAACAATAGTTATTAATTAGATGTTTTTTTTTTTTTGTTCGTTTTTTGTAGAAAGGAACCATTGTTAATCAAATGTTTGTAAATAAAATGGTTTTTGATTGTGCACCGGAAAGTTTAAATATTTTGTTTGATTTGTTAAGCATATGTTATTGTTTTTTAAATTAAATTTTTTTTTTTTTACATTTTTGTCAATTTTTCTCTTGTTAACATAAACACCGCAATAACTGTATTTAAGCAAGTTTTTTTGTTTGTTTTGTTTTTTTATTTTAACGATAACAAACTGTTTCATAAGCAAATGTTTATTGGTTAATAGTTTCGTCGACTCCCGAGACCTGCCCGAATGTTGACGACGCGAAGTCACGGAAACATGGTGCGTCAGCTATAAAAGTACCGAAAGCTTTGACATGCGTGCATAATTTCGTTGTATTACTTGTATGCGCAAATCAAGTCAGTTATATTTTAATAAGGTTTTAGTTTTGTTTTATTTATGTGTTAGAAGAATTTAGAAACCAATCGTTCGTATGCACAATGGAACCTAATTGTATACTAAACAATAGTGTTAGATGTATCTTCAAGCATAATCTAGATTAAGCTTTATTTGTATTAGTACATCCGTATTTGGGGCTGGGTTTAGTCGCCCGAGTTATTTAAATAGAATGAGGTGCCTTTGAAACATCACTTAGTTGATCATTTCGACGTCCATAACAGTTATGTTCGACGTATTATTTATCTCCTCTTCAGGAGGTTAGGCACAAGGCCAGTTTTATCTTACTCCCACAATGTAAGATGTGACCCAAGGTCGGGTCGGGAAAGTGGGGCTTGAAAAGCCAGAGCCCGAGAAGGTGAACACTCTGGCCATTCTCTATATAAAAAAAAAAAAAAAATTTACTCCTTCGCTAGGAGTTAGGCACAAGGCCAGTTTTATCTTACTCCCACAAGTAAGATGTGACCACAGCTTGGGTCGAGTAAGTGGGGTTTGAAAAGCCAGCGCCCGAGAAAGTGAGCACTTTGGCCATTAAAAATTGCCTGGGCAGCCCCGTCGGCATTCCCCGGTAGGGGCGCCTCAGGCAGTAAGCAATAAACTTACTCCTCTCCAAAGAGGGGAGGAGAAGCCTGGGAGGGTAGACCTCCTAGAACTGCACAGGACAAACCCACAGACAGGTGGAATCAAGCCCCGAAGGACAAGACGACACCCGTCTATAGGGTGCAGTATCCATCGGAACAGATACTACACTTCTCTATATATCGGTAGGTCCGCCTTTCATATATCCATGCATTAGACAGTTTTAGCTTTGACACATATGCATAATTTCAATATATTATCTGTAAACGCAAATACATCCTGTCATACTTTTATAAGTAAGACTCTAGTCCTATTTGTTTATCTCTTTTGTTTATAATTAAGAAACCGATAATTCTTATACTACAATGGAACCAAATTTGAGACCCCCCTAAAAGTTACATGTCTTTAGTCATAGTTTAGATCGTGCTGACTTTTTATTGGTACACCCTAATTTGGGGTCGGTTTTTAGTCTCCCGAGGTCTTCAGATAGAATTGTGCCTGTTATTACCAGAAAAAAAAAAGCATGAAAACAAAAAAAAACAAAAAAAAGATTTTCTCTTGTCATTTTTTAAAATTGATTTTTCCTCAGCTTTGTGCCTTTAAAAAATGGTTTACTAATTTGCCAAAAGCAATGAATTTGGGTTTGGTGTTATCAATATCTTTTTTTAAAGTCAGATTTCTTTTTTGTTATCGAGAAAATGTTAACCGACTCCATTGGGGTCGAAGTAAAGGGGAATGAAATATGACACAACCCTGTAATTATGTAACATGTTTATTTGTTTTGGAGGGTTTTTTTTTTGTCTTGCATTTCCTTAAATCTTGTTCATTGTTTTTCAACCTTCTTTTTCTTCAGGTGAGTGGAGGGGCGGGCGTTCTATTCCGCTTCCCCGCAAATTTCTATCCAAGTTTGTGTTTTTCTCCCCAATATTTTTTTTTTTTTTTCGTGTGTGTGTCTTGCTGAAACCTTTTAACCTTTCGGGATTTTTTAATTTTGCCTTCTTCCAATTTCGTCGTAGTTTGTTTGTTTTAGTTTTACTTCTTCTATTTCTTCTTCTTCTTCTTCTTCTTCTTCTTCTTCTTCTTCTTCTTCTTCTTCTTCTTCTTCTTTTATTTCATCTCCTTCTCATTCTTTTATTTCATTTCTTCTTCTTCTTTTATTTCATCTCCTTCTCATTCTTTTATTTCATTTCTTCTTCTTCTTTTATTTCATCTCCTTCTCATTCGTTTATTTCATCTCCTTCTCATTCGTTTATTTACTTTCTTCTTTTATTTCATCTCCTTCTCATTCGTTTATTTAATTTCTTCTTCTTCTTCTTCTTCTTCTTCTTTTATTTCATCTCCTTCTCATTCTTTTATTTCATTTCTTCTTCTTTTTGATTCGTTCGTTCGTTCTTCTTCTTCTACTTTTTCTTCTTCTTCTTCTTCTTCTTTATTCCGTCTCCTTCTTCTTCTTTTATTTCACTTTTTCTTCTTTTTTGCATTCCGTTCTTCTTTTCATTCTGTTCTTCTTCTTCTTTTTTTTTCTTCGTCCCTTTTTTTTCTTCATCATCCCTTCTTCTTCTTCTTGTTTTATTTTATTTCTTCTTCTTTTTCATTTCGTTTTTCTTAGTATTCTTATTTTGTTTTAGTCTCTTCTTATTCTTCTTCTTCTTCGTTTTCTTCTTCTTCTTCTTCGTTTTCTTCTTCTTTTTCTTCGTCTTCGTTTTCTTCTTCTTCTTCTTCTTCTTCTTCTTCTTCTTCTTCTTCTGCAAGTATCATCTATATAATAATATCCTTGTTTTTACATTTGTGACTATGAACTAGTCCAGATGCAAAATTATTTTCAAATCTAATATTTCAGTTAATAGTTAATATTCGTTTTCTTGTTTTAAAAACTTTTCTTTTTTTTCTTTTTTAGCTGTAACATTACAACAACAGTATACTTTATAAACATTGTAAATATTAGAAGAAAAGTGAAGTTATTTCAAAATTCTCAAAAGGAACTACAGCATCTGAACCTAAAACTGCATTAAAGGGTTCACAGTTTACTTCTCATCTTTCTTCGGAATCACAGCTTGCATTAATCAGCCACTTTTAGATGCTTGTCTGTTTCATTTGGTGGGAAATCATTCATTCCACCTGTAGACTATCATAGGGTTGAACGAGTGCTGGACCAACTGCTACAAAATTAGTCTTGTATCTAAGAGGGTTTTATTCTGGGAATAATATAATTTTCTGCACCAAAACTTATTTCTAATCAATGATTTGCAAGACTTACAAGCTGCCTCCTCTTTTGCCCCCTAGTCTTTACATTCTATGAGCATTCTGACAAATGGGGAAGAATTGCTGTTTTCTAGGTCGGCTGTTAGTATGAGTGGGTTACAGTTACGTAGGGATTTTCAATCCTCTCATAATATTTATCATAATTTAACTGCCAATCTATTCATCTTATGAACCTTTGTCCTCGAATGTTTTTTAGCCTTGATAAAAAAGTGACTCACTAGTAAAAAGAAAAAAAAGGAAAAAGCGTTCCTCATGAAATCAGTTGATGCGGTTCTCAGGAAGTTTGAGAAGCTTGTGGCGAATGTTGGCGTCCATATTGAATTCTTAATAAAACTCCGTTTTCTTATATTCAGATTTGTAAGAATTACAGTTCAGTAGTGAATTACAAGCACATTATGATAGAGAGTTACTTTTCAATCATCCTGTATACAAGTGAAAAACAAAAAGTTATCCTACTAATTCACGGGGACATTTATTAAACAATAATATACAAACTATTTCTCATGATATTTTTTATCGAAGTTCTTGCATTTCTGAAGACGATGTTTCTACCTCACTAACTGTAAAATTCCATGTATTTTTTGTGTACTATGTAAAAAGAGAGGTTTTCGCCTATATCCATGGAATTGTTTTGAATCGTATTCTTTTCAAATGTGCTTTAAGGTTTGAGAACAAATGAATTCTCATTTATATATATGGAGGAGGTGAGATAATTTTTCACAACAAAATTCGGATCAATTATATATGTGGTCCCCCAAAACGAGCAACGACTAAAAAGACACATTTGTCCTTGACACTGATTTCCTAAACTTTTACTTCCGGTTGACTCATAAACAAAATAATACGTACATTTATAACTGGCCTCCGAACACTTTATTTAAAAGAAAGAGGAAGTTATATAAAATATTCAATGTATTTACTCTGTGTTTTCTTAAACTTTTTTCTTTTTCTTTTTTAATTTTGAGCTTCAACTAACTGTATCTTCTCCGTAGCATTTAATCTTATAAATAGTAAACTAGTGTCCCTCTACTGGCTGTAAATTTCGATGTTCTTCTAGCTAAATGTTAAAGATATATAGAAAAATTGAAATTGTTAGAAAAAAAAAAGTTCAAACAACCCTCAATATACAACCCCTCTTCTAACCTCCCTTCATCTTCCTTTGAGATGTACACGATATGATTTTCTTGAAACGGTCATTTGCAAAGTAGCCCGACTTCAATTAATGCCAGCCATATGGCTGCGAAATGAAAAAGACTCCCCAAAGTTTCAGTTGAGTTTTCTGTTCTTTTAACTATCTTAAATGTATTTGGCATTTTTACTAATTTCTAATCATGCTACCAAAGTTACTTGTTAGTACACGGGCGCAGGCTATCCTCTCTCAGAGTGTTGGACCCGTAGACCAAGAGAAGGAAAACTCTGATAATAAAACCGTGTTACTAACTACTTACATCTTGGCAGCAAACCGTTGGGGAGGGAGGCCTCCATAGTCTTGATTGACAACCTTCCTAGAGTTGGAATCTCGAACAAAGTATCCGGTTTGCAGACCTATAATTGCTTAAGGAGTAGATGGGCTCTGCCTATCGCCCGGCCTTCACACTCCTGTTCTGTCTATTAACCAGGCGTAGAGGTACAAGCACTGGAACGCCTCTAAAGACACCTAGTGCTTGGCCTTGTTTCTTGACTAGGACAGTGAATGCTGTTTCGCTTCCTCTCTATCTGAGCAACTTAGAGAAAGTTTTTTGTCACTTTTTTAGTCTGGGTCGCTCTTGTTCTGACAGGTTGAGGGTACATGTTAGACAGCTTTTCTGGCTGCTGTTTCCGACTGGTAGTTAAGAGCCCAAACTCTTAGGCAGCGCTAAGAACGGCTGCTCCATCAACAGTTGCATAATATCGTGGGTAATTGTACGTGCCATGTCGTGCATGGAAAAAGACCCTACAGTTATCCCCGGTGAGCTTTCCCGATGTCACAACCCCCATGGACCAAGTCACGACTAATAGACTGGTTGTGTCAGCTTATTGGCACCAAACAAGCATCCACTTTGCCCTCACCACTCTATCTCAAAACAAACATGAATTTACAAAATAAAAAAAATCTACACCCAACAAAAAACACCTTCACCTCCACCCTTGAGGCTCGCATTCACAAATATCCGGGGACTTAGAACCAACATAAACGATGTAGAAACTTTTCTCTTGACAAACTCCCCGGATATCCTAGCTCTAAGTGACACGAACCTTCAATCTTCAATTCCCTCTCACCACTTTGACATGACTGATTACCTTCCACTCTACCATAAAGACTCTGACAAACACATGCATGGGCTAAGTGTTTATGTTCGAAACACCCTCCCCTTGACTAGAGAACATAGGTTAGAATCAGATGACCAAGCCTACATGTGCTTTAGATTGACTTTACATCACAGTGTTAGTTACTTATATTTCTTATACCGTTCTCCTTCGACCCAGGACTGTACCCTGCTTGACTCTGTCACTGAAAGCTTAGATAGAGCACTTTCACTCGACTCGAATGCTCAAATACATGTATTTGGGGATTTTAATGCACACCACCATGACTGGTTAGCATTTTCCAGCGTTACTGATGCAACTTGGAACTCTACGTTTAATTTCTCCTCAGCTCACGACCTCTCACAGACTGTTACTTTTCCGACCCACCTTCCTGATCGTGTGGACCAGCAAGCCTCACTTCTCGACCTGTTCTTGACCTCACTACTCGATGCTTGTGTGACGAATGCCCACAGCCCGCTCGGAAACTCTGATCACGTTGTGGTAATGATACTTATCACTTTAAAAACTCGTCCAAAAGCTGAAGAGCCGTTGCTCAAAACGAAGAGAAACTATGAGAAGGCTGATTTTGAATCCCTCAGGCATCACATCAGCGACGGACCATGGGGTGAAACCTTCTCACTCCCTGCTGATCAGTGTGCAAATGAGCGTATTGAATTGGTCAAAGCAGGCATTGATTCTTATGTCCCCACGCGAAAATTCTTCAGCAAACCCCACGTTTCTCAATGGTTCACCTCAGAATGTGCAGCTGCTATTGTTGAGAGGCAGAAGGCATTTCGAAAATTCGGCCGCCATAAGTCAACTGCGAACAGACAAAAATTTGTAGAGGCAAGAAATGATTGCAAAGTAGTGATAGATGAAGCAAAGAAAAGGTATACAGAGATAACCAAAAAAACGCATTCAGTCAAAGAAACTAGGTACTCGTGATTTCTGGAAAATCTACAATAGTGTGATGAACAATGGACAATCGATAATTTCCCCGCTATCAAATCACAACGATGTTGTTTGTACGGCAACTGATAAGGCTGAACTACTGGCCAAGCGTTTTGCCTTAAACTCCACTTTGGAGTCGGCAAACCACCTCCTCCCCAAATTCCCATTGCAGACTGAAGCCACACTTGAGAACCTGGTCATCACCCCCATCTCAGGTCAAAATCCTCATAAAAAACCTTGACACCTCCAAAGCCTGTGAGCCTGATCTTATACCAGTAATAGTAATAAAGAAATGCTCTGCTGAGCTGGCCCCTGTCCTCTCCAAACTATACAACAAATGCCTTGCTGAATCTTGTTTCCCTGATAGTTGGAAAATTGCCTCTGTTGTATCAGTATTCAAGAATTTTGGAGATAGAATTGATCCTCTAAACTACCGTAATCAGTCTACTCCCGATCTTTGCTAAAATCTTTGAATCATTAATCAATCTTGTTATAGTCCGGCACCTAGTTTAATGCTAAACTACTTTCTGATCATCAATACGGATTTAGACAAGCCCGATCTACCGCAGATATCCTAACGGTCATCGCTGAACGCAGATATCATACACTGGACAAGGCAAGTGAAGCTTTGATATATCAAATGCCTTTGACAAGGTCTGGCATGAGGGGCTTCTCCTAAAACTGCACTCATATGGTATTACTGGACAAACATTTAATATAATTAAATCCTTCCCAACAAAAAGAAAGATGCAGGTTGTCCTCGATGGCCGCTCATCTAAGCAACATGACATAAATGCTGGTGTACCCAAAGGATCCATCCTAGGACCTCTACTGTTCCTGATTTTCATAAATGACCTCCCTGATGTCATTGAGACTGAGATAGGAATATTTTCTGACGACACCACGCTCTACTCTCGATATGTGGGCAAAACCGACGCGTACATATCTAAGGCAATGGCTGAATCCTTAGAAAACAACCTCCAGTCTGTAGTGGATTGGAGTCAAAAGTGGATGGTAACTTTTAATGCTGCAAAGACAAAGCTACTTTCCATCAATAACTACAAGAAACCTCTTCAACCACCGATTGTCATGGCAAATAACACCCTACCTGAAAGTTCATCTTTCAAACTCCTCAGACTAACCTTCACAGATAACATGAATTGGAACAAATACATTGAAGACATTGCCAGAACTGCTGCAAAGAAGGTGGGCTCCCTCTACCGTGCTAGTAAACTTCTCACACCTGACATTATCCTATATCTCTACAAAGCCACCATCCGCCCATGCATGGAGTATTGTTGCCACATATGGGCTGATGCATCATCCATTAGTCTCTCCCTCTTAGACAAGGTCCAAAGAAGAATTGCTAACTTAATAGGTCCCTCACTATCCACCAAACTCCAGCAATGTTGCTTCCTTGTGCCTGTTTTACAAGTACTTCAATGGACTGTACTCTGATGAACTTGCTGCTCTGGTACCCCCACGACGCAAATTCACTAGACCAACCCGACAATCTGCCAAATCCCATCCATTCACTGTGGAGGTCCCCAGATGCCAAAGAGCTTTCTACTCCTAAAGCTTCTTTCCTCGTGCTGCTGGACTCTGGAACTCTGTCTCTTCTTCCTGTTTTCCTGACGGTACTGACATGCAGAAATTTAAAACTAATGTAAACAGACATCTCGCTGTACAGCTCCCAATTTTTTTTTTTTTTTTTTTTTTTTTTTGTCTGGTGCTTCGAACAGGCGTGTTCAGGCTTGTTGGTTGTTCAACTCGCCCTGGCTGATGTGAGGATCCTGTGAGACAAAGGAACCGCACCAGCATGTGCTTGCATGTGCACGATAGAATTGGTGTCGGCTTGCCTGCACGCCGTGTATCCGACAATTTGGGGTTGGTCCGGGATATTAGCGAGGTAGGCATCAAGAGAGCGCTTAAATTGTTCCACAGCAGCATTTTTTATATCCCGAATACACCTAGGCATGGCATTGAAGAGTTGTGACCCCTGTACAGGTAAGCTCGTTTCAAAAATGGTTCGTATTTTCCCACCAGTTTTTAGCGAGGGAACAATACAGTGCCTCCCGCGGCGTTCATTGTCTCGGGCTTGAATGTGGCCATTAATGTTCGGTACCTTTCCTTCCAATATCTTCCAGATGTAAATTATCCGGTACCTTTCACGTCGTCTTTGCAGCGAGAACATTTTTGTCTTCTTCAGACATGACCAGTAGTTCCGATCAGCTTGAATTTTCCGTAGAAAGGACCACTGAATGGCTTCAAGCTTTTGGATGAGCCTAGGGCTACTTGGGTTCCACAAGACAGAACAGTATTCCAAAACTGGAATGACCAAGGATTTATACAGCATGACCATTGCACGATATTCTCTGGTTTTAAATGTCCTCAGGATCCAGGCAATGAGGTTCTTGGCTTTTTCCACAACTTTGTTTATTTGATTGCTAAAAAGACAATCACTAGACATAGATACACCGAGGTCCTTTACTTCTTGCTTTATGTTTATCATTTTTCCTGACGGAGTGTGGTATGATATCTCGCTTTTTAGCTGGTCGTTATTACCATAGCGGAGAAGCTCAAATTTCACGTCATTTAGCTCCATGTTATTGTCCTCCGTCCATTTGTAGATCTGATCGAGATCCTTTTGAAACAACACAGCATCCTCGGGAGACCGAACGGATTTTGTGGCCCTTGTATCATCGGCGAATGACCTGACTATTGACATGGCGATATCTTCATCAATGTCCCCAATAAGGATTAGGAAGATTATGGGTCCCAATACACTTCCCTGGGGAACTCCAGAAATGACAGGTTGTGGCTTCGAGGTTGCACCATCAACCATAACTGTTTGGAGGCGATTACTCAGGAAGGATTCGATCCATTTGAAGATGCTTCCACGAATGCCAAGATCAAATATTTTCTGCAGAACTATTTTGTGGTCAACTTTGTCAAAAGCTTTGGCAAAATCTAAGTAGACAACATCTGCATTAGCGCCATCATCAAGAATTGATAGAATGGTGTCAAACTGCTCAAGGAGTTGACTTAAACAAGATCTTCCAGATCTCATCCCATGCTGACTGTCATTGAACAGGTTATTTTCATTCATGTGTCTAACTATGTGTTTCCGTATGACTTTCTCAAAAAGTTTAATGAGGTGGGAGGTCAAAGCTATTGGTCTATAATTGGCAGCCACCGACTTGCTTCCACCTTTGTGAATGGGTGTAATAAGAGAATTCTTTAGTTTGCTTGGAACGACCTCTTCTTCAAGACTTTTCGTCCATAGAAATACGAGAGCATGGACCAAATGGGCCCTGCAGTTTTTCAGTAGTAATGCAGGAAAGCCGTCAGGACCCGCAGCAGCTGACGGAGAGAGTTCATCAATTGCAAGCTCAAAATCGGCTGCAGTTAGAGTAACAGTTGACAGTATAGAACTTATATCAAAAGTGCGATTATGTGAAGCTTGACTGCTTTGCATTGGTTTGCTAAAAACGTCTGTGTATTGTTTTGACAAAATTTCTGCCATCTCAGTACTGTTACCAGTAAGAACACCATTCTGGTCCACCAATGGACCAATTTAGGTTGCCCCTGCCCGAAAAAAAAAAACAACAACCTCTCACCCTATTTCTCAGTAACCCCTTACATCTACAGTGGCGGGCTGCCTTGTTTGGGGTGAACTATGTTAAAAAAAAAAGAAAAGCAAACGGTGTTCTGTCAGATTCAGTTCATCTGTAATATGATTTACTGTGAGAGTTTTAGGTACCCAAATTTATTAATTTATTTAATAAATTGTTGGATGAAAATACAGAATAGTTAACAATTTCCCCCTCCACATGTTAACAATTGCTTTCTAATTACTTATTATAGTAAAAGGAATTATTTAAAATAAAAAACAAAGACATTTTATTATATTTCCTATAGGTTTTTGCCTCTATCCATGGAATTATTTTGAATCGTATTCTTTTCAAATGTTCTTTGAAGTTTGGGAACAAAACGAAGTCTCATTGGACAAACTCAGGTATGTGGAGGAAGTGAGATAATGTTTCATAACAAAATTTGAATCAATTATACTTGCAGCACCCCAGATTGAGCAACGACAGAAAATGACACAATTTTTCTTGACAACGATTTTTTAAACTTTTACTTCCAGTTTAATCATGAACAAAAGAATATGCACATTATTTATAAATTGCCTCCGAAGATCTTTTATTTAAAAAAAGGAGTCACGACTGCAAATTTCTGGATACCTATTCTTAAAAAGCACAAAAAAATTAACTATCTCCCCCACTCCACCTCCCATCAACACAAAAAAATTGGGATGGGGCCAGAAAAGAAATATATCCTAAAACATTCCTTATTGTTCCCGTACTTTATTTTATTGCAGAAAAAAAAATTCCACCCACCCTAAAAAAAGAAATAGAATAAAAAATATAAGCTTAGTTAATACACGCATACCTCCATCTAGCACAAATTTTGATTTCCCTAAAATATTGAAAAAAAAAAAAATTGCCCGGAAGTGGGTGCTCATTTTACGTTAAATTTATATAGGAAAGCGATCCTTCATCTAAAATCTAAAATATTAAATTTTATTTTGAAATTCCTTTTGTGTGGATATTTTTCAAAAGTTAAATCATTTTTTTAAATATTTGTCCCCCTGGGCAATGCCAGGACACGGATCTTGCCAGTATAAAATATTTATTTACAAGTATATTAAAATAAAAAATTTTTAAATACAAAGTTTTATTCACAAAACTTTTTATAATAAACAAACAAAACAGACAAATATTTTTTTAACATTGCATAGATGGTGCCCCTATTTATTGCCTTGCCACAAGGGCAGAGTTAGACACAATGTCGGATTTTTATGTAGGAAACTCCAGCTTCCCAAAAAGGGGAACTCTAGATTGGGACAAAAATAAAAATTGGCTCAGTCTAGAAGTATTTATTCTTCACTAATCGAATGTTCGGTTGTAGAAGATCTCACTTGGATTCCCATCTGAAGAAATTCCTGTGGCATGAAAGACATTCAGAAAATAACTTTTTCAAATTGTGTGACACCATCTCTACACAACATCCACTTATTTAAATGTTTTTTTGTTTAACTTTGTTTGTTTATACATTTTGTTTAATAAAATATTTGTAACTTATTTTTTAATTAAAATTTTTTTTTCATAAATCCCCAATTTTAAAAAATAAAACGTTTTCTAAAGAAAACTTTTTTAATTAAAAAAAAAATCTGCAAAGGCCAGTGTGCGTATTGTTTTGTTTATAATTTAACCGGAAGTAAAAAAAAAAAAACTGGTGTCAAGGCAAAATGTCTCCTTTTGGTCGTCGCTCATTCTGGGGTGCCTAAAGTATAATTGATCCTAAAATTCTTGTAGAATAGCTTTTGTTATCCTATAAGAATTTGTTTGTGAAGTTTTGCACTGAAAATAAGTCTACAGTGCAACTTTCCTCGTCGTTTTTTCACCAATGCCTTTTTCAATTTCTTTAAAACATTTTCATAATAGACCTCCATGATCATTCTTTGACCTTCGAGACCACTTATCAATTAGATCCCTTTAGAATAAAAATGAAATGGTAACCATTACCTTCTGAGCTGATCTCTCTACCTTGGATTCAAAGTCTCATGAAAATATCAGTCTATTGAACCAGCGATTTTTGCATCCAATGAACAAAAACTTACTGGGTGCGAGATGTTAAATGCTAAACCATGTAGAATTCACACGTTTTTCATCTCAATGAAAATACGTCGTTCTTCTTCATGTCCTAACTTGAGCCACAATTTTTTAATTTGTTATGTTCGATGGCCTTCCATTTTTGAGCGATCATCTTTGGGGTCATCTCTATGCTACTTAGAAAAGCTTGATCCACTGTTGCTTTGTGGGAGACAGAATCTTAATAAACTTGTCATAATCCATCAATTATCTCAGATTTTCTATTCGTGTTTTATTAAGAATTCATATTAGCTCTATGTATATGGCATAATTACGGAGACACACCGGTTCCCGCTAGATCACCAAAGTTAAGCAACATTTAGCCGGGTCAGTACTAGATGGGTGACCATTCAGGAATAGGAGGCGCTGTATCTAACTATGGGCATATAGTGTTGCCTAGTCTGGAGACTATGGCAAAAAAACCTGAATGACTGTCACCAATAAGGTGTCGGAAACCAGGAAGGGGTTCCTCCTTCAGGAGTGATCAAAAACCCTGATGGTGATGGTGATGGTGATGGTGATTAGCTCTAATCTTTTTTATCGAAGCTAATAGGTGAATGTATGTGTAGATACATTTTGATGTTAAATACTTATTTAAACATTTACCTGGTATTGTAGCCAAATCTGGGCTGGTGCATCATCTACTAGTCTCTCCCTCCTTGACAAAGTCCAAAAAAGAGTCGTCAACCTAATAGGTCCCTCACTGTCAGCTAAGCTCCAGCCCCTGTCCCATCGCTGCAATGTAGCATCCTTATGTTTGTTTTACAAATACTTCAATGGATTATGCTCCGATGAGTTGGCTACTCTGGTGCCCCCTCGACGTAAATTCACTGGACTAACTCGACATTCTACTAAATTTAAATTTAAAACTAATGTAAACAGACATCTCGCTGCTCAGATCCCAATTTAAGCTGAACCACCAATCCTTCTCCCCTTTTCCTTTTTCTCAGTAGCCCCTTACGTTTACAGTGGCGGCCTGCCTTGTTTGAGGTGAATCATGTTAAAAAAAAAAAATAAAAAAAAAATTACTCCATGACTTTTCATATCAGTTGCGGATTCATCGTCGCCAATTAATCCGACAGACTAGAGGCTGCCGTGGCGGCTCCAGGCACTCTTCTGTCGGAGTGAAATATGGTCTGGCTTAGTCCTAGAAGGTGCACCCTTCCACCAGGCATTACCGCCTCTCTTTTAGGAGTAGTTGGTTAATTGCCGATGACCTCCTATTGGGTAATGACAACGGGTCTGTTCATGGCTGTTTTTCTAAAGACAGAGTACTCTCTCGGGGGTGCTGGCTTTTACCATTGCCGCATCTTCCTGCAGTGGGAAGAAAGTAAATAGATGACAAAGCAGTCCTCACGCCCTTGTATCGAAATGAAGTAGGGTTCTGTTTGGTCTTAGGAGGCCATCTTCTCAGGCATTACCTCCTCATTCTAGAAGAAGGATTAGTTTATCGACGGTTGCTTGAGGCGTTCATACCAGAGAATACTGCCAATCATGGCAAATTTTGCACCAGTCCAGAGTGCCCTATAAATTGATACTATGACTAACGTTGCTGACAGGTAAATATAATTTATTTATAAATTAAATTTATTTCAACTCAGGTAAATATAATTTATTTATGAATTAAATTTATTTCAACTCAGGTGAATCCATGCATTTGTGAACTATGCTTGAGGCGTCCATATCGAGGAATACTGACGGATCCAAGCATGGCAAATTTTTAACTAGTCCAGAATGCTTCCTATTTGGGTGTGTTAGATTCCCTACGATAGACTAACATCATGTTTTACTTTGCTGCAATGAGAAGGTAAGTAAATATAACTTATTTACATTTATTTCAACTCAACCAGGGGGTCAGCCTCACCTTAATGATGTTGTCGAGAATACGTCCATGACAATCAGTCCGACAAAGTCTAGGCCATTTGAGTTAGGCGGCTTTTTTCTGTCGGCCTGATGTATGGTTGTGTGCAGTTCTAGGAAGTCCATCTTCCCAGGTTTTACATTCTCTCTTTGAGAAGGGGTCAGTTTATTGCTAAACGCCGGGGAATGTCGACGGGGCTGCTCAGGCATTTTTTGCAGACCAGAGTGCTCTGCCTGTTGGGCTCTGGCTTTTCAATCCCTACATTCTGACCTTGTGTCACATCTTCCATGCATTCGTGAACTACAAGAATTCCAACAGAACCTTTTAACTTCCACTTGTATAAATGAATAAATAATTAGAAATTCTTCACCTTGAGGATTACTATCATCATCATCATTTCCTCCCCACTGAAAAGGGGAATCTAGATAAATGTTACTCTCATGGGGAGAGTTAGAGTAATGATTATAATGGAAGAAAGAGAGGAAACAGGGAATTATGAGGGCGAATAAGAGATGAGGAGAAGGAAAAGGGGGGAGATAAGGATTGGAAGGAAGAAAAGGATAAAAATAAGACAGGAGGGGATGAAGTAGAGTGAGTATGAAGGGGAGAAGGGAAACCACAAGAACTCCAACCAATCATTTGATTATAATAATATCGAAAACATTTGGACATTCTCTTTAATTTCTATTTTAACATCTGTCTCTGGAGGTTCTTTTCTCCTCTCAATCCATTCCCCTGATCACGTCACAAGCACACAACCATTTTTAACGTTCCTCTACCTTTTTACCTTTCAAACCCTAACCCTAACCCTAACCCTAACCCTAACCCAGCCAGTCTTTATGACACAACAAATCATCATTGACAGTCCAGTCGTTTTTTTTTTAGACGAGGGCTGGGGTACTATTTCCAAAATAAAAACTACCATCGTTTATTTTTATTTGCTTCTTTTTTTTTCTGGGTCCTTTTTGTATTTTGGTAATTTATCAAAGAATCCTTGAACACACAAAACAGAAATGACAACAACAAAAGAAAAGGCAAAACTATTTGTGATTAAGAGGGTTCCCCTTTTAAGGGCGTCTGTTTATCTGTTTTGTTGTTAGTAACTAAAATATTGATCTGGTTTGTAAGGTGGTATTTTATTCTCTCGTTTTTATTTTAATTGTTAATTTTTAAAAAATTTAAATTTAATTATTTTATTTTTTATTTTTTATTTTTATTTTACCGTTGTTATTAGAAGATAGTCTGACCCCCCCCCCCCCCGTCGTGTCGTTGTACGCTGATAACTGCATGGTAAAAAAATACAAGGCAATATAAACTAATGAATTTAAAAGAAGAAAAATACAAATAGAAAAATAATAGGAATTTAAAAATATTATTGAAAGAGTCTTTTTCAAAGTCATTTAAGCTCTCTTGTTTCTCCATTAATTTTTGTTCTTCTTTTCTTTTCTCCAGTGAATATCCATATCTTTTTGTTTCTTTCTATAAATTGTCATTTAATTACATTTGCCTCTTGAATAATTCCATCCATTTTTGCATCTTTTTTCTCTCTTTAATGTTATCGTTTCTTATTTGTTTTATTTTTTATTTGTTCACTTTTCTTTCTTCTTTCTTTCTTTTTATTTTCCAATGTTTTATTCTTCTTTTTCCTCCTCTTCTTCTTCTTCAACATTTTTTATCAGTCTCCTTCTTGATCAGCCTTTCTTTTTTTTTCAACATTTCCTCTTTGCCTTTATAACATTTTTTCTTCTTTTTCTTCGGCTTCTTTCACCTTCCTCCTTCATCGATTTCTTCTACTTCTTCTCCGCTTTCTTTTTCACCTTCTTCTTCATCTTTCACTTTTCGTCTTCTTTTCTTCAATTTCTTCTTTTTATTCGTTCACTTTTTTCTTCTCCGCGCGGTTCGTTTTCTTCTTTTTCATCAATTTCTTTTTCTTCTCAGTTTTTTCTTTCTTTCTCGTCTTGTTTTACCTTTCTTTACCTTTTTCAGTTTCTTCTTCGTCTTCTTTTCCTTTCACTTTCTTCTTTCTCATTTCCTCTTTCTCATTTCTTCTTCTTCTTCTTCTTCTTCTTCTTCTTCTTCTTCTCATGACTGTCACACTCACACTCTCTTTCGATCTCAACTGCCCCTCCCTCTTCTTGCTCATTATGCTCCTCTTCCCTTCTCTACCGCATCTACTACTCTTCCCCTTCCCCTCTCTCATTCCCCCCCCCCTCCCATTTCATGATAGTCACACAAACACCATTACGGTAACCGCCCAACGCACCACTGCGATAAATTGGCAGGAATTGCCCAAACATGGCCGCCACGTTCTTCTGCCTTTTTATCTGCTGCAAAATCAAAACAAGCGACCGGCATGCGGAGGGGGGGGGGGGGGCATGTAATGGCAAAGTCAAATCAAAATCGAATTGTAGGGATGCACTGGTAGGAAAACAGAAACAACAAAGTCGCGTAGGTGGGGCGGATGGGGGGGGGGGCAGGCTTGTTTGTGATGGCACTTTGTTTCAGGAAGTTCTTCCTATTGATTGGCTACAGAACCACAAAAAAACGGTGTTATTGCGACACAGTGGGTGACAGATTAGGAAGGAAAACAACATATATATATATATATATATATATATATATATATATATAAGTGCGAAAATATATAAGGCATAGCTCATTAGGTAAAACTAATTCGAGCTCCCGGCACTTGCAATGTTTACATTGAGATATTACTAACATTCAGTGTCGTTTGATAGCGCGAGAGTAGGATCGCCGACTGTCAGCTCGCCGGTTGAGTTTCAATCCCGACTTGAGGCGCTAACTGGTCTAGCCGCACTGATGAGCTGTGATACAGTGGAGCATTCTGTATGTGGATAACTATATATACATATATATATATATATATATATATATAAGAGTGCGAAAATATATGTTTTAACATATACCTTCTATACTTTATGTATACCAACCTCTTCCAATTCCAAGCTCGATGATTGTCCACTTGCAACAACAGAGCATATATAAGTAAACAATATTTTGTTACAATCCAAATGCCAAGATGTTATTTATGTCACGAAAAATTCTCAAAAGAGTCGCTCTTTAGTGCACATTTTTTACGAATTCGTTTCGTTCATAGGGAACCAACCAACATTAGTATGTTAACATTGGATCTGTCTTCCTAGACCTCTTCAGAAACGATATTATTATTATTATGATTATTATTATTATTATTATTATTATTATTATTATTATTTGCATTCACTAGGAGTTCTCACACAAGTCATCGTCAGTGATTGCTCACTGATAATAACCGGTGGTGTTCCCTGGAGTCTGAGTGACAACGAGCCTCCCCAGATTTCTAGTACTCTCCACCTCTTTTCGATAACCATTGCAAATGAATTTGTAGTATCTCAGTGGCCGCTTACCATCGATTTCTTGTTGGTAACGACCATTAGTCTCCTTTGGGATCCGGCTGGCAATAAGCCTCCCCAAAGTCCCAACACTCTCCATTATTATTATTATTATTATTTACTCACTAGGAGTTATCACACTGGTCATCGTCAGTGATCGCCCACTGCCAACAACCTGTGGTATTCCCTGGAGTCTGAGTGACAACAAGTCTCCTCAGACTTCCAGTATGCTCCACTTCTTTTCGTTCATCACCGCTGATGACCTTGTGGTATCGCAACAGCCACCTACCATCGATTTCCCGCTGATAAGGGCCATTGGGGCCCGAGTGGCAACAAGCCTCCCCAATTATTATTATTATTATTATTATTATTATTATTATTATTATTATTATTATTATTATTATTATTATTATTATTATTATTATTACTTCCTAAAAGTTAAAAAAAACAATAGTTCTCATTCGTCTATTTCCTTGAATTGTATACTCTCTCTTCTCTCCCATAGTTACTCACTTCACCACACTCTTTATGTCTATCATAATCGATTCTTCATGAACGGAAGACTATTTACATCATGGCAGTTACTTTCATGACTTAAGGTACAATTTTATCGATAAAAATGTGACAATTATCCAATTAAAATATTCTCAGTATTCATTCAATAAATTATGTGTTGTTAAAGTATTATTATAAATTTTCAAATTTCACGTCTTATCGATTGTTAAGAAAAAGTGGAAGTTTGATAGATTTGGCTAGATTAATGCAAATTATGTTATTTTGTGACCCTAATAATTGCACTATTTTGAGATTCGAATATTTGCACTATCCTGGGATCTAAATACTTGCACTATTTTGGGATTTGAATAATTGCACTTTTTTGGAATCCAAATACTTGCACTATTTTGGAATCTGAATGCTTGCACTATTTTTGAATCTGAATACTTGCACTATTTTTGGATCTGAATATTTGCAATATTTTGGGATCTGAATATTTGCACTATTTTGGGATCTGAATACTTGCACTATTTTGGGATCTGAATACTTGCACTATTTTGGGATCTGAATACTTGCACTATTTTGGGATCTGAATACTTGCACTATTTTGGGATCTGAATATTTGCAATATTTTGAGATCTGAATACTTGCACTATTTTGGGAATCTGAATATTTCTATAATTTTAGGATCTGAATGCTTACACTATTTTGTGGATTCAAAATGCTGACATTATTTATGGATCCAAATAATTGCACTATTTTGGGATTTGAATTCTTAAGCGACGTTAAATCTGGTCAGTACTTTGATGTGTAACCATTTGGAAATACGATGTATTGTAAGCAAACACTCCACCATCATCATATTTAAACTGCAATACCTGAAACACAACCATTTTCAATGGAAGCCATTTTCTTAATTGAAGCAAGATTTTTATAGACCGAATGCCCATCCTGACGCCAACCCACTAAGATGATGAGAAGCAATGTTTTTATCGAGACACCATCTCTAGATGATTGTCTACAAAGCCTAAAGAAACACTTTACCTGTGCTTTTAGATTACTTAAAAAATTGTTTTTCCCATAAAAAAGTAGAATTATTCATTGGTTCCATACTCTGCCACATACCATGGAGTGCAACTATAACCAGGTGCATAAATGGGTACCAGTTTTGCTGTAAAGTATAATTAGTGACAGATTAATCGTTCAAGCCATCCTTTCTGCTCAACACTATAAAACTGGGGATAAGCATCGGAACTATGAACCTTCTATACTTTATGTATACCAATCTCTTCCAATTGAAAGCTCGATGATTGTCCACTTGCAACAACAGAGCATATATAAGTAAGCAAGATTTTGTTACAATCCAAATTCCAAGATGTTATTTATGTCACGAAAACTTCTCAAAAGAGTCGCTCTTTAGTGCACATTTTTTACGAATTCGTTTCGTTCATAGGGAACCAACCAACATTAGTATGTTAACATTGGATCTGTCTTCCTAGACCTCTTCAGAAACGATATTATTATTATTATTATTATTATTATTATTATTATTTGCATTCACTAAGCGTCTTCACACAAGTCATCGTCAGTGATTGCTCACTGATAATAACAGGTGGTGTTCCCTGGAGTCTGAGTGACAACGAGCCTCCCCAGATTTCCAGTACTCTCCACCTCTTTTCGATAACCATTGCAAATGACTTTGTAGTATCTCAGTGGCCGTTTACCATCGATTTCTTGTTGGTAACGACCATTGGTCTCCTCTGGGATCCGGGTGGCAATAAGCCTCCCTAAAGTCCCAACACTCTCCATTATTATTATTATTATTATTATTATTATTATTATTATCTATATACTACTAAAAGTCTATGGGTCTTGTATGTTTGCAATCAGCTTTCAGCTTTCCGGTTTTCAACATCCGGTTGCGCATGCGTAAATAGCATCGTCTTCCAATCTGTTATTCCAATTCCGTTGAACTCCTTTTATTAACGAACGCATGAAATTTTTCATTCTGGAAATGTTTATATCGCTTTAAATATAAAACAATTACATTTAATTTCATCAAATAGTTTTTTTGTTTTCTCCACGGCTAAAAACATTCAACGGCAGGACTTTGTAAAGTCTGTCGCAGTTTCAAAAAAGCTCCACCCTTTTAAAAAACAAAAACAAACAAACAAAACAACAACAATCATTATTAATATCAATAGCGGCGGTGACGAAACCACCTCCCACTTTTCCTCTCACAGATTTCACCACTCCTACTCCCTCTGTTTTCGTTACGTACGCGAGACAGCCGGTTGTACCCCCTTCCTTTCTCACCTGTTCAGTGCATATTTACCTATAAGTATGGCCAACCACTTATAATTCAGTAACTATAATTAAAAAAAAAACAATTATAATAAACAGAACGACGCATAGAAATCTATCTATATTCTTTTTTAAACAATTACATTTAATTCCATCAAATAGTTTTTTTGTTTTCTCCACAAGTGTCACGCACATACATGAATTCCATAGCTAATATAACAAACTGACCCAACGGGTCACGGGTGGTCTAGTTATTATTATTATTATTATTATTATTATTATTATTATTATTATTATTATTGTTATTATTATTGTTATTATTATTGTTATTATTATTGTTATTATTAATGTTATTATTATTGTTATTATTATTGTTATTATTATTATTATTATTATTATTATTATTATTATTATTATTATTATTATTATTATTATAATAATAATAATAATAATAATAATAATAATAATAATAATAATAATAATATTTTTTTTTTTTTTTTTTTTTTTCTGCTGTCTCACTATGTATTTTTTTTTTGAAGTAGAATTTTTTGGTTTCTGAAGAGTAAATAGATGAAACATCTGGAATTGACCTACTAATGTTGGATGTTCTTTTATGAACGAAACGGTCCGTAAAAATGTTCCACAGTTTTTGTTTTGAAAAGATGATCAGTAAAATGAATAAAATCTTGGTCACAAAAATGTAGCATAATATAGTTTATTTATATATGCTCTGTTGTTATATGTTAACAATCATTGAGCTTTTACTTTGAAAATGTTGGTCTATAAAAAATAGAAAGTATATGCAAAAACATATATATTTCCCACATTTCTCTCTCTCTCCCTCTCTCTCTCTCTTTCTCTCTGTATATATATATATATATATATGAGGTAATAACTTCAGCGTTCCATGCTTAAAGCAATTTTATTTCTTCATACGATTGTTTCACGTCTGTAGAACACAATACCACGGGGCTACTTCCCAGCTGACTACATTATGGTCGTTTTCAAGTCATATGTAAGCAAATTCGTGTTGAACCGTCTTCTTAAATAATCAAATTCTGATCAATTACAGCCATCGTCACTAATCCTTAAGGTGTTTTCTCACCATCAACCTGACAAACTCATTAACCCTTACCCTCGAGTGTTCTTTGGACCTTGATAGGCGGTGATTGATTTGTATATATATATATATATATATATATATATATATATATATATATATATATCGTCAAAGAAGGCCTTGTTTTAGTTCAGTTCGTCAGTTTAAAGATGTAAAAGTTAGTTGAATTTCGCATTAAAACATAACCGCATTATTTAATGATGTTTGCCTAAATTAAAATATGCTGCCTAAATACACACACAATATATATATCAATGGAGGCGCGAGAGCGCTCTATCCTTTAATAGACTTCAAGACTGGCCTATGCTGGAAATCTCATTTCTTTGATCAATCATAACTCAAAAACCAATAAGCCAAATTAGTTAAAACCTTGCACAAAATTTTTATTTGATAGGTTCTATAAGTGTGTAGAATTTCAGCATCATTAGTCAAGGCAACCCAGAGATCCAGAAAGTTCAGTCATGAAATCATGTTATCTGTGTGTACGTACGTACATATGTGCCACCCTGTATCTCATCAACTATTTGATGGATTCAGATGATTTTTGGTAGAGATAGCGGTTCTAGGGTCTATTTGATAGCATTTTAATTTCAGTTTACCATATACCTTAGTTTTTCAGAAAATTCCAAAAAACCTTAAAAATGACCATTGTATTGAGGCATAGCCTTTACAAAAGTAGTGACATTCCATGAAAAATGCCAGTATACTGAAATCATATGCCCTTAATAGGGTTAAAATGAACATTCATATACACTAAATGTACAAAAGCAAGGAAATTCCCAAATTTTTACACTTTTATTGTCATTAAGGGTATGACTACATATCAACCAAACCATTTCATTATCACATCACTACAGTATAAATCTCTATGCATGAGTGGATGAAGTGTGTGAGGTGCGCTGAAGAAAAATTCCTACCAGTAAAATACATAGCCCTGTTGTCCTCGCATACCCTTAATGACAATAAAAGTGTAAAAATTTGGGAATTTCCTTGCTTTTGTACATTTAGTGTATATGAATTTTCATCTTACCCTATTAAAGGCATATGATTTCAGTATACTGGCATTTTTCATGGAATATATATATATATATATATATATATATATATATATATATAGGCAGCATCTTCTCTTGCAGGCATATATTGCTGAATATAAGAGACAACTCATGTCTAGATATCCTTTGGTAGATCCTTTCAATAGTCCGAATCAGGATCTTAGTTTCGGAGGGGAATTGGCTGATGAATTTGCCATAGTTTAGATTTCTGTCCCAAGTACTTTCAGACCAATCCGGGTCCATCTTCATGGAAATGAGGTTAATCAGGTACAGACCATGTGTTAGTATTATAGAAGGTTTTGGCGGGAATTATGTAATAAGTACGAAACTATAGTAAGAATTATAGACATTTTAGTATATTATTACTGATATTAAAATTAATTCTATTAATTAGGGTTTTTTGGGGTTTTATATATAGGGCTTCTAATATATGTAGTGTTTGTTTGTTACGACTATATTCTAAGATTTTGGTATTTTCTACTTAGAGTTTTCTGAATTCCGATCGGGGGCAGGAGTGGTCGTTAATTAAGTGTTGGGCCAGGGTGCTAGTATCAGACAAATGCATCGTTAATCTTCTCGACAAAGTCGTGGTAGTCAAACCTGAGACGATCACTAAAGTGTCCCCGCAGCCATTTCAATGAGTTATTTGAAGTGCTAGTAGTTATCCATCCTTTTAAATCCACTGTTCATTTTACACAACATCTATTCGTCAGCCTCAAACTTCTTAACAACCATGAGATAGCGGTTAGTATTCACCATGAATGACATTGAACAGGGTATAAAAACAAAGACTGGTGGACATTAATGACTGAAACTTGGTGGACAAGTAAGGCATAGACTGAAGTTTATTTGTATCAAAAATGGTTGGATTGCATAAAACAGAGAAACCAAACCAAGTAAATGTATTATGGGAAGCCATATTTCACCATTGTGTACAACAGAGACAATGCCAGAACTAGGGTTTTGTTGGTTGTTTTGTTTTACGGCATATCAATCCTTTTTGGATTATTTAATGCCGAATACAGTCATATTGGTGAAAGTTTTTTCTGCTTTAAGTTCTTTATATCTACAAATATTTATTCATGGTGTTCGGTTTCGTTGTTTTGTAGAGGAAAATTGTTGTTTTTGTTTTTAGCTTTGTAGAACATGATTGAGTTTTGCAAAGAGAAAGGAAAAAAATAATAACATCAATGTTTGGTGCATTTTAAGTCAAGAAGCCGGTATCTTCAGACAGCCTAATCTGATAGCACCAGGCATGGTGTTTGGTTTAGTTGTTTGTTTTTTTTCTACAGTATATCAACCCTTTTCGGGTTATTTAATGCAGAATCCGGTCATTTTGGAGAAAGTTTTTATGCTTCAAGTTCTTCATATGTTCAATTATCTATTCATGGTGTTTGGTTGAGTGGAATAAGGGGAGGAGGGGAAGGGGAAGGGAGTGAGAGGGGGAGGGGGATAGAAAGGGGAAGGGAGGGAAATTTTTGTTTTTGTTTTAGATTTTGTAGAACATGATTGAGTTTTGCAAAGAAAAAAAACAATAAAACATCAATGTTTGGTGCATTTTGAGTCAAGAAGTCAATAACTTCAGACAGCCTGATCTGGTAGCGCCAGTAGGTTCTATTTGACCCATAGATGGGGCCCTTACAGGTAGTACCACTCTGGGCCAGAGCGGACCGGGGAGCAATGGCAACTAAGGGACAACTCCACATTCCCCACAGCTCCAAAGTCGGGTCCTCACCATTGGATGTCTTTTAAGGTCATACCTAGGACCCAGAACTAGGGGTTCCATCTTATAATACAAGGCCTCCACTATAAGATTGTGTGATCATGCAATACAACATTTTTTAATCTCTATTTATATAAAGTTAGGTATGTGTATATATTTATATATTTCTATGTATGGGATTCACTTCTAAACTAATTAACCGATGATTATGAATTTTGGAACACAGCTGCTAGGCGTACGGCTGAGAAAAGTGGGCTATATTTAGTTTAATTTAGTTTCATGCAAAGTAGCAAAGAGGCGATAGGAGTCCTTTGTAAAAATTCAGTTATCTCCGATTTTTTTGTCATTTTAACAACAAGTATTAGACATCAACTAATACGTCTTCCCCAACATTTTTTGGTATCTTTTAAAGGGATTCAGGGGGCATAATATGGGCACAACTTTACATTTGAAAATTCAATATTTCAGATTTACATTTGATTCATAATCATTAGACACAAATTATGCAATATTCCCTGAATTAAAATTTATTCTTAAAACCCTTTAAGCTTAAGTCTTAAATTTTAGACATTTTCTAGAATCAAAATCATGTAATAGATTTTGATCAAAATTAGAATAAGGATTCTAGACATAAAGTTTAGTAGCATTATATGTTTATTTTAACTTTCGTAAGGGGACATAAAAGTGGTGCAAAACTGTTCTGCGTGGGAACTAATTTTACCCGTACTGGGATGGGTATTCTTTTAGTTATTCATAAAATTCATCTTATCCTAGGAGCAAAATAGTGGTTTAAGTTTAAGTGTAGACTTGCAAATCAAGATAGTTTGTCTTGGTGGCAGCTCGGACATCTTGTTGATAATTGATATGCTAAACAAACCTGCAGCCCAAGAACCCTAACCCTAACCCTAACCAGCCTCACTTATTGACTTGTACTCCAAGAAAACAGCTGAAAATTAATGCTAGTCTCTGTTTAAGTTTCTTTCTCCCTCAAATTGTATTTCGACCCGCCCTCTTTTCTCCATCTGACACCAGAACACATCAACATTCACACTTGAAATCATGTCTGATTAACAAATCGAGATAATAGTTTCGCTACTAACAAATTTCATTCGAAAAAAAAAAACCTGAGTTATTTTCAGATTTTTAGCGAAAATACCCTCCAAAAAGACGAGTAAAAGAAAAAATATCCCCACAAAATTGATTAGAAGCTGAATATTAGCGAATTAAAAATTAAAATTAAAAAAAAAATTATAACTAAAGAATTTAGAGGTTTGGAAATAAAATTTAAATTAGGGTTTGTAAAGATGGCAGTGAGTGTGGGGTGAGAAGGAGTTTAAGAAGGAAATTGGTGCAAAAATTACGCTGATAGAGATTGAGTGAAAAAAAAGAGAAGTGAAAAAGAAAAGAAACAGAAGAGAATGTGATCCATTCTTTAAAAGTAGAAACATTGAAGACAGATAATAGTAGGGAGGAGGAGGAGGAGGGGGAGGTGAGGAGAAGGAGGGGGAGAAATCCATGGAAGAAAATACCAAGAAGAAAAAAATTAAAAAATTAGATGAAGAACGAAAATCAAGAAGCACAAGAGAAAGAAGGAAAATAAAAAGTAGAAGAAAAATTGAAGAAGAAAAATGAAAGATAAAAAAACAGAAAAAATGATAGCAAAAGAAGAATGGGTGAAAGGCAAATAAAATGGAGGAAAATAGAAAGAGACAAAGATTGAAGATTGAAATGAAGTATAAGAAGAATAAAGAGGAAAATAAAAGAGAGGCAAAATAAAAAGACATAATACTGACGTTGAAGAAGAAAAAGAAACAAAAAAAGAAGGAGAAAAAGAAGAAAAAGGAGAAAAAGAAAAACAGGAACGAAAATAAAGAAATTGAAGAAAAATATTTAAGAAAAAGAAAGATTTAAGAAGAGGAAGAAAAAAATGTTTAAAAAGGAAGGTTGAACAAGAAGACGGCTGATACAAAAATGTTGAAGAAGAAACGATAGTAAATGGAAAAGAAAGAAAGATAAAAATAAAAACAGTTAGAAATGGTGACATTAAAGACAAAAAACAGACAAAAATGGATGAAATTATTCAAGAGGCAAATATAGAAGAAGAAGGGGGAAGAAAAAAGCAACAAGGACAGGAAAGAAAACATTGAAGGAGAAACATATTCAGAAGATAAAAAATCAAAATATTTAAAAAAAAAAAACGGTGAATTCGAAAACTAAAATTTTCTAAAAATAAAACAATAAAGATAATTTCAGAAAATAAAAATAGGAAAAAATCAGGATGAGGAGGGGGGGGTCCAAAACAAAAGTTGGAAGAAGAGAAAACTGAAAGGGAAGGCTGAGTTTGTTGATTAAAAACGTGGAAATAATTTGCTTGTGCCAAATGAGTGGGCACGTCAATCAAGCCAGCCGAACTGACCCCGTATGACAAAGTGACACTAGAAAATGGCAGCAGAGAGAAGCACGCTCAACATTCATATTGCAAATCAGAAGTTATTAAGAAATATAAGACGTTCATTTTTTTTTTGTTAAATATTGCAATATTGTTGACATTAACAGCAATATAATAACCAATACTCTGATTGGCATAATTAATTACAAGGCAACTGTACTCAGTCTCGTTGGCCAACTAATGCATTGTGGGAAGACATAGTTCATAATGGTGGATGACAGGAGCTCAAATCTATGATACTGGGTTTCTAACTAGGAGATTATATTAAATCAATAGTTTATTCTGTTTTTGTCGTCCAACATAAGCAAATTTATTGTAAGTTATATTTTGTGTATTATCACTCTTCTTCTTCTTCTTCTTCTTCTTCTTCTTCTTCTTATTATTATTATTATTATTATTATTATTATTATTATTATTATTATTACTACTATTATTATTATTATTACTATTACTATTATTACTATTACTATTACTACTACTACTACTACTACTACTTCCTAAAAGTTAAAAAAAACCAATAGTTCTCATTCGTCTATTTCCTTGAATTGTATACTCTCTCTTCTCTCCCATAGTTATTCACTTCACCACACTCTTTATGTCTATCTTAATCGATTCTTCATGAACGAAAGACTATTTACATCATGGCAGTTTCTTTCATGACTTAAGGTACAATTTTATCGATAAAAATGTGACAATTATCCAATTAAAATATTCTCAGTATTCATTCAATAAATTATGTGTTGTTAAGTATTATTATAAATTTTCAAATTTCACGTCTTATCGATTGTTAAGAAAAAGTGGAAATTCGATAGATTTGGCCAGATTAATGCAAATTGCGTTATTTTGTGACCCTAATAATTGCACTATTTTGAGGTCCGAATATTTGTACTATCCTGGGATCTAAATACATGCACTATTTTTGGATTTGAATAATTGCACTATTTTGGAATTCAAATACTTGCACTATTTTGGAGTACAAACTCTTGCACTATTTTGGAATACGAACACTTGCACTATTTTGGAATCCGAATGCTTACACGGTTTTGGAATCCAGATACTTGCGCTGTTTTGAAATCCGAATATGTTCCCTGTTTTAGAATCCAAATACTTGCACTGTTTTGAAATATGAAAACTTGCACTATTTTGAAATCTGAATATTTGCAATATTTTGAAAGCGTAATACTTGCACTATTTTGGAATCTGAAAACTTGCACTATTTTAGGAATCCAAATACTTGCACTATTTTGGGATCCAAATACTTGCACTGTTTTTGAATCTGAAAACTTGCACTATTTTGGAATCTAAATACTTGCACTAGTTTGGAATCCGAATACTTGCACTGTTTTGGAATCTGAATATTTGCAATATTTTGGAATCTGAATATGTGCACTGTTTTGTAATCTGAAAACTTGCACTGTTTTGGAATCCGAATGCTTGCACTATTTTTGAATCTGAATATTTGCAATATTTTGGAATCTGAATATTTGCAATATTTTGAAATCTAAATACTTGCACTGTTTTGTAATCTGAAAACTTGCACTGTTTTGGAATCCGAATGCTTGCACTATTTTTGAATCTGAATATTTGCAATATTTTGAAATCTAAATACTTGTACTATCTTGGGATTTGAATAATTGCACTATTTTGGAATCCAAATACTTGCACTATTTTGATATCTGAGTATTTGCAATGTTTTGAAATCTAAATACTTGCACTATTTTGGGATTTGAATAATTGCAGTGTTTTGGAATTCGAATACTTGCACTATTTTTGAATTTGAATATTTGCAATATTTTGAAATCTAAATACTTGCACTATTTGGGGATTTGAATAATTGCACTGTTTTGAAATCCAAATACTTGCACTATTTTGGGATCTGAATACTTGCACTATTTTGGAATACAAATACTTGCATTATTTTGGAATACGAAAACTTGCACTATTTTCGAATCCGAATGCTTACCTTGTTTTGGAATCCAGATACTTGCACTATTTTGGAATCCGAATACTTGCACTGTTTTGGAATCTGAAAACTTGCACTGTTTTGGAATCCGAATGCTTGCACTATTTTAGTATCTGAATATTTGCAATGTTGTGAAATCTAAATACTTGCACTATTTTGGGATTTGAATAATTGCACTCTTTTTGAATTCGAATGCTTGCACTATTTTGGAATTTGAATATTTGAAATATTTTTAAATCTAAATACTTGCACTATTTTGGGATCTGAATAATTGCACTATTTTGGGATCCAAATACTTGCACTGTTTGTGAATCTGAAAACTTGCACTATTTTGGGATCTGAATACTTGCACTATTTTGGAATACAAAAACTTGCATTATTTTTGAATACGAACACTTGCACTATTTTCGAATCCGAATGCTTCCACTGTTTTGGAATCCAGATACTTGCGCTGTTTTGGAATCCGAATATGAGCAGTGTTTTGGAATATGAAAACTTGCACTGTTTTGGAATCTGAAAACTTGCACTATTTTGAAATCTAAATACTTGCACTATTTTGGGATTGGAATAATTGCACTGTTTTTAAATCTGAAAACTTGCACTGTTTTGGAATCTGCACCTTTGCACTATTTTGGTATCTGAATATTTGCAATGTTTTGAAATCTAAATACTTGCACTATTTTGGGATTAAAATAAATGCACTATTTTGAAATCCAAATACTTACACTATTTTGGGATCCAAATAATTGCACTGTTTTTGAATCTGAAAACTTGCACTGTTTTGGAATTCAAATACTTGTACTATTTTGGTATCTGAATATTTGCAATATTTTAGGATCTGAATACTTGCACTATTTTGGTATCTGAGTATTTACAATATTTTAAGATTTGAATACTTGCACTATTTTTGGATGTGAATAATTTCATATTTAGGAATCCAAATACTTGCACTATTTGTGAATCCGAATGCTTGCACTATTTTGGTGTCTGAATATTTGCACTATTTTGGGATGTGAATAATTGCACTATTTTGGAATCCAAATACTTGCACTGTTTTGGAATTCAAATATTTGCACTGTTGTGGAATTTGAATGCTTGCACTATTTTGGTATCTGAATATTTGCAATATTTTGAGATCTGAATACTTTCACTATTTTGGGATGTGAATAATTGCACTATTTTCGGAATCTGAATATTTCCACTATTTTGGGATTTTAATTCTTAAGCAACGTTAAATCTGGTCAGTACTTTGATGTGTAACCATTTGGGAATACAATGTATTTTAAGCAAACACTCCACCATCATCATATTTACACTGCACAACCTGAAACACAACCGATTTTTAATGGATGCCATTTCTTTAAATGAAGCAAGATTTTTATAGGCTGAATGCCCATCCTGACGCCAACACACTAAGATGATTGGAAGCAATGTTTTTATCGAGACACCATTTCTAGATGATTGTCTACAAAGACTAAAGAACACTTTACCTGTCCTTTTAGATTTCTTAAAAAATTGTTTTTCCCATAAAAAGTAGAATTATTCACTGGTTCCATGCTCTGCCACCCACCATGGAGTGCAACTATAACCAGGTGCATAAATGGGTACCAGTTTTGCTGTAAAGTATAATTAGTGACAGATTAATCGTTCAAGCCATCCTTTCTGTTCAACACTATAAAACTGGGGATAAGCATCGGAACTATGAACCTTTCAGCCCGAGAAGGTGACTACTACTACTACTACTACTACTACTGTTTGCTCTATTTATTAAGGTGTTCAAATATTGAACACATCCTGGGACGCGTATTCCAACTAATTAATGAATAAGTAAAAAAACAAAACAAATTGTTGGTTTGCATGATTAAATAAACCATTAAAAAAACACAACAGTAGCAGGCGTTTATTCAATATGTTGCAATGATATATTTATTCCTTAAAATTAAGATACAAAATTTTAATAAATTAGACACAAGGCTGTATCATAGGGGGATTGGGTAGGGTCAACAGTCTTGCTCATCTATTTCTACTCTTAACCACTCACTGTCACCACAATACCACATTTACTTAATGGCCTGACCTATTTAAAATATCCCAAACTTTGTGGAGGTTTTTATTTACAAAAATATACAATTTGATGAAAATATGATGTGGAGTGGAGCAGTTACCCCCCCCCCCAAAAAAAATAAAATAAAATGCTTAAGAGGGCTGGTTAGTGAGCACTTCTCAACCTTTGCTAAGAATAGGGCTCCCATTGTTTTCCGGTTTCTTCAAGGCCAAAAACAAGTAGGTCGATTTCTAAGTAGGAGTGGGGTTTAATAGGGGGAAAAGGATATAGAGATAGAGTTTGGTAGTGGACGGTGTCCTCCAAGATCAGTACGTTTCAGGGAGGACAAGGGCAAAATAAATGTGGGGAGTGGAAATCGTGGACGATCTCTAGTACCGGAAACAATTAAACAGGGACAGGACTCACTCAATCAACTAAGCTAGTTAATTGATTAAGTTATTCGTCAAAATGTATGGGTTAAGCCAAAATATCCCAATCTGTGTTATATAACTAGTGAATTAGTCAGTAACAAAGAACAAACATAGCACAACTTTATGAAAATGCTAGCTGTTCCGATCTGGAGTTGCCCGGGATCCATTATATTCAAATTTTTCTTGCCCATATTTCTATGTTCTATAACCACGCCTTTTTGATAGGTTCAGTATCTAAGCTAAAAAGGGCAAACAAGGAAAACTTAAAAGAATAAAAGAATAAAAGTTATTCCCCTTAGCTTATTTTTCTTTTTAGGTGTTTATTTAAGAACAAGAGTTCACCCTCCATCAAAAATGACAAAAAAATGCTTTGCTGGTGCTAGCATCAATATTCATCCTCATATTAAATAACGTCTCAATCGGTGAAGTTTTAGAAAATGAAATGAAATAAAACGGCTTAAACTGAAAAGTTTAAAAAAGAAAGAAAGAACGTATCAATCGTACAGAAAGAAGGTATCAATCGTATAGAAAGAAGAAGAGTGAAAGATTTATTTTCGAATTTATTTCATATGGTGAGGGTTTGTCGGAATTGCTATTTGCTTTCTCCCTTTCCCTAAATACTTGAAATGGTTTCATCCGGCAGGTTTTTTACCCGCTAACTTTTGTGTGACAGGACGGATATATATTTATTTTTACACAAATAAATACACCTTGGTGTTTATTATAGGGTGAAGTATGTCTTCATATTAGCAAATTGCCAAACAAGATTAAGTATTTTTTTTAATAAATTGTAACGAAGTACATTAGTTTATTATCAATAACATGGTAGATTGATAACAAATAAAAATTGGCTAGTCAGAATCAAAATTTGCATTTATCAGCTTAAATGCTATTTAGATCCAACTTTTAAAATCCGTCCGACATAATTTTATATATTAGATGTAGTGTTTCTTTATTAAATGAACGAAAATGTAGTGAAAAAAGAGAGAAAATAGGAAGATAAAGAAAAAGATGAATGAAAGATAGGAAACATGGAGATGAAGAAAAAAGAAGAAAGTGTATAAATAAAAAAGATGACGAAAGTAGATTAAAACGAGATGGAGAAGAAAGAAAGGAAGATGAATTGATGAAATTGAAAAGAAAAAAGGAAGACGAAGAAATAATTTTCAAAAGGAAAATGATGTAAAAGATGAATGAATAGAATAAAAAAGAAGATGAAGAATAAGAAAACATTGAAAGTGGAGAAGAAGAAGAAGAAAAAAAACTGGAAGACAGAGAAGAAGAAGAAGAAGAAGAAGAAGAAGAAGAAGAAGAAGAAGAAGAAGAAGAAGAAGAAAAATTTAAATGGAAGACGAAGATGAAAAATAAGAAAGAAATGGAAAACAGAGATGTAATAATTAAAATAATGGCCGGTTTTATGTCTGCCATAAGGTTTCGATCATTTGTTAAAATTTTATTATTTTATATCCGATAATAAAAATTCCTGTAATCAACTTGGAATTTTAGAGCTAAGACAATGTAATCAAATTGGATTAGAATTACTTGTCAGTTGCAAAATTTAAAACCCATTCCATTCTTTGTGTGTTCCTGACAAGTCTTCACGTGACTCGTAGACTTTAATGAATTCGAATAGAATTCTAATTCAAACAACTACTGAAAGATTTTCGGGAATTATTTTATATTTGCATATTCTTGTGCGAATACTCGAAAAATATTAATAAGAAAGGGGGTTGCATATTTTGGTACAAAATCGGCTCCAAATTCAAATAAAATAAGTAGAAGAAAAAATATATTTTCTGCCAATGAGAAAAGTTAAAAATATCTTCACCAAAAGCAATAAAAAAAAAAAACAGTGTAAAATTTGACGCTTTATATATTTCCTTCCCATGAAGATGTGGCACAGGGCCCGAACGTGGGAGAAAGAGTCAGCACCCCAGTGGAAGAATCAGGCTGGCCTCTAAAATTAACCCAGGAAACCCTCGATCAACGGGACCCTTAAAGCTCAATTGAACCAGATAAACATGGAAATAATAATCGACTTGTTGCCACCGTCAATGAAATAATGTGGCTCAAAATCACTGGACGTTTTTTCAAACTTCCCTCCTTCTTGCAGAAAATAGATTTCAAGCCTTAATTCTTTTTAACCAATGAGAATACAGATAATTTGTGAGTTCACCTTTTTTCTTATTAAGGTGGATTTGCTTACTGCAGTGCAATCACGTCTGCTACACTCCCCTCTGATGTCCTGATTACACAACTGACAGTGCGGGTGGGGTCTTTTGTTTCGGGTGCTCTTCTGAAGAGGGATTTCTTTTTGCAGTGCAGCAACCAGTCATTCTGTTTCTCCTATCTTGTGTTCGATCCTCACTAGTAACCTATGTTTTCGACATTTTCTTTATTTTTCAAACTAAATGCCAGGCAAAGACTGACACTTTTATGGCGAGGGTAAGGCAAGTTGAGGCCAGTTCCACTGCTCAACTCAGGTTCAGGCTTAAGGATGAATTGGAACAAATACATAGAAGACATTGCCAAGGCTGCTGCAAAGAAGTTGGACTCCCTCTACCATGCTAGAAAACATCTTACACCTTACAGTATCCATATCTCTACAAAGTCACCATCCGCCCATGTATCGAGTATTGTTGTCACATCTGGGTTGGTGCACCATCCACTAGTCTCTCCCTCTTAGACAAGGTTAAAAAAAGAGTTGCTAATCTAATAGGTCCCTCACTATCCACCAAGCTCTAGCCCCTGTCCCATCGCCGCAATGTTGCATCTCTGTGCTTGTTCTACAAGTACGTCAATAGATTGTGCTCTGATGAACTTGCTGCTCTGGTGCCCTCTCGATGTAAATACACTAGACCAACCAAACGATCAGCTAAATCCTATCCATTCACTGTGGACGTCCCCAAATGCCGGAGCTTTTTTCCTCGAGCTGCCGGCCTTTGGAACTTCCTCCCTGCTCCCGGTTTATCTGACTCTACTGACATGCAGAAATTTAAAACTAATGTGAACAAACATCTCGCTGCACAGCTCCCAATTTAGGATAACCCCTAAAACTTTCACCCTAATTCTCAGTAGCCCCTTACGTCTACAGTGGCAGCTTGCCTTGTTTGGGGTGAACTATGTTAAAATAAAAAATAAAAAATCACGTCCGTCACAGAATTTAAAACCGTATGGGAATAAAACTAAGAACTCGCAATTGTATGGGGGTGCACTCACTCCCGTTCCCTGCCGCGGAATCGCTTTACTAAACACAGTTTAATTAGACAGAAATTCAACGTACCGAGATGATCTATACCTTAGGCGTGAATGCTCTCAATCACTTTTATTAGCAATTCCCCGGTCGCATACAGAAAGATGCCAATCCTTCAGCAAATAACAGCAACGAATTTGTTTCTCTGTTTTTGCGGATTTTGAAATACGTGGAAATCTTATGGATTTTCGAGAGGCTTGCTAAAATGATACAGCCATAAAAGTAATGAATAGATGACAATCTCCACGGCGGCGCAACGAATGATTTTCCACATTTTTGATTGTGGGTTGGACTTAAGTGATTACCGTTCAAAGGGTTTGGCAACTCTGTAGATTCTTTGGATTTCAGATTAATGACGTACGTGAAGAAAGAATGGTTCTTTTTGAAAAAGTGTTTTTTGTTGGTTTCAAAGTTTTAGAACTGAGAATCGATTCTTGCTTACTTTGCCATTCTTAATATTTGCTTCAAGTGATCGATAAGACCTGAATACAAAATACATATGGCATCTCTCTTCACTTACTAATTATTTGTATTTTTTTATACTTATATATATATATATATATATATATATATATATATATATATATATACTTTTGTCTGTCTGTATACACACATATATATATATATATATATACACTTTTGTATTTCTGTATAAACATAGGTATATGTTTCTATGTTATAGACATATATATATATATATATATATATATATATATATATATATATATATATAAAATAAATATACACGTACACACCATATGTACATACATACGTGTGTATGTGTATGTGCGTGATGTGGTCTCTGACCTTGGATGTCTGTGTCTATTTTCACATCTTTTCTTAGGTTCTTCACACCCCCAATATACTTTAATCGCCAGACTCTAAGTGTCATTTGCTAAATAGCAGGGGGAGGGTGATAACTGGTGATTTTTAACACGACCGAATTTCTTGAAAAACAATGACCCCCCCCTCAATGCCTATATTTATATAAATGGCCTCCCCTTCCCTCTCTGTCATAAATTATGTAATTCCCCTCTCACTACATAATTATAGATTAAATATGCTTCAAATTTCCCCCTCTCTCTAAATATGTATTGGATAGGTTGTCACTCCCTCTCTCTCTAATTATATTTGAATTGTCGAGTGTGATTTTCACCTTTTTTTCAGTTTCAAAAATGTAATCATCTAAATTGGATGCTTGAAAATACCACAAGGTTGAAATAAATTATTGCATCGATGATTATGTAATTTCGTGTTACTACTTTCCCTGGAGCATGTTTTTTTAGGTGTACAAACAAGCAGTAGTTGCTGAGGGTTAGATCTGGAGAATAGGGTGATTTTTTTGAAGCAATTCGAAGTGCAATTAATGTAGTTTTGCCATCGTTGGAATCAACTTATGTCACGATGCTTTGTCTTTGTGAAACAGCACTTTTTTTCTTCATTTGTGGCCGTTCTTTGACGATTTATTATTCCTTTAACACACACAAATAATGCTATATTATATCCGCCATTGATGGTGCTTTCTTTCTCAATGAAATCGATAAACAAAATATCTTGCGCATCCCAAAATACGGAGGCCAAAACTTTTCCTGGTGATGTTTATGTCTTTGTTTGCTTCGGACGGCTTTCACCTGCTGCTGCCCACTCAGCTGACTATCGATTTGACTCTTGAGTGGAGTGGTGGATCCGTGTTTCATGCAAAAACTCCTTTTTGTTGTGTTGAAACAGTTACAACCATCGCTATGAAATCGTTGATGCATTATTGTTTTTGATCGACTGTGAGCAAATGCGGTACCCACTTTGAACACAATTGACAAATTTTCACGCAAAATTGTGAATAGACTGCCTTCTGATATGTTCAATCTCTATGCTATCCTAACCCTAACCCTGACCCTAACCTCACGCAACTCAAAGTTATGATTGGCCAAAACGATTTTGTGGAGTTTTTTTAATGTTTTTCCGGGACAGCAGCTGGATTTGGGCAACCTAAGCATTCAGCATCATTTGTGTCTGTACGACCGCGTGTAAAGTCAGCATACCACTTCTCAACCATTGTTTCCAATGGAGCAGAGTTCGAATAACACGTATCAAGACACCGCTTTGCTTAAACAGTATTATTTTTCCATCAGAAAGCAATGCTTTATCAACACACGAAATGGGAGGTGACGGTGATTAAGTGGATAACGACACGAACTGAAGACCTGGGTGTTCCAAGTTCGAATCCAGTCGGTTCCACAGTACCAATTTCACTTAGGGATGTTGGCAACCTTCTCGTGGTCCTTCCCGTAAGTACCCGATGTCTTTCCAGAAAGATTTCTAACTAGAAAAACATCGGGGACACTAATGCCAACACCAGAATCATCCAATTCACACGAAAGAAGAACACACGAAATTCAGATTCTTCCATTGTTTTAAAAATTTGCAACAGTAGCTTCACTAATATAACTGTAATTTGTAAACTAATAATCCGATTGGAATATGAAAGTTATACTTTATATAAATTATATTGACTTTTTATTAGTGATGCCATCTATATGTTAGGCCCGATATTTATTGAGTGATGTGTTATATATATATATATATATATATATATATATATAGTTATTCATAAAACGTCTATTTTAGTCTCTACGACTCTTCAGTGTTGCTCAACCTAGCAAGATTCGACCTCAATGACTGACGTCTACAAACTGCGCCAAGAACCTCTTAGTGGTAGTGGATGAAAAATGTATCACATTATAAATCATGTTATTTATTTAATCATATTTTTTTTTATTTACGATACTCATAATTTAAAGTATACAATTGATGTCCACTTAGCATTAAGGCAATGCTCTTCCGTAAAAATAATTGAATACTTTCAATTATGAGTATCGTAAATAAAAAAATATATAAATAAATAAATAACATCATTTATAATGCGATACATTTTCTTCCACTACTGCTAGGAAGTTCTTGGCGCAGTTGGTAAATACGCGGACGTCAGTCATTGGGGTCACGGTTTCGAATCTGGCTAGGTCGAGCCACACTTAAAAGTTGTAGGGACGCCAAAACTATAGGTAGAGAAGTCTAGTGGAGGAAATAATGGTTTCCATTTAACATTGAGATAATACTCTTCCATAAAAATAATTGAATACTTTCAAGTATGAGTACCGTAAATAAAAAAATATAGAAATAAATAACATATATATATATATATGATTGACTCTCCCGTCGATTTCGACGTATGAGTGCCCCCCCCCCCTTGGGCTGCCCGCGCGTGAATTTGTAATTGCAAGGGGTGCGCAATCTCCAACCAGGACCGGCGACACAGTTATAAAAGTGGGGGGGGGGGCTCTCCTAAAAAGTGGGGGGGCCGGTTAAACACATGCATATATAACTTCATTATTTATGACCGTAAAGTGGGGGGGGGCCAAGTCAAAAAGTGGGGGGCTGTAGCCCCCCTCCCCCCCCCCCCGGTGCCGCCGTTTATGTCAACAACCGCTCAACAGTCGGCATTGCTTGATTCCAATGGCAAGTAGTAGTAAAAGACGACTGGAAACAATGCCGAGATAAACAGAGAGCACATACAGCACATATATATATATATATATATATATATATATATATATATATATATATATATATATATATATATATATATATATATATAATTATTTAATAACAAATATGTTTAATTATTATCCATATATGTATACGTTTCATCTTTGCGGAATCATCAGTGTGGAGATAGCTGTTCAGCCGGTCACACAGTTCAAACCCAACACACGAGTTATCTTTTAACTCAAATCTGAACATCCTAGCCAATGCAGCCAATTTAAACAGCTATGTAGAAAGATGAGTAATAAAACCTATTATGTCTTTTCAAGTGAACACATAGTAAGTCGTCTTACAGTGTTGAACAAATTACCTGGACAGGAACTTGTGAAACGGTCGGTCTCTGTATAACGATATATATATATATATATATATATATATATATATATATATATATATATATATATATATATAGAGAGAGAGAGAGAGAGAGAGAGAGAGAGAGAGAGACTGTTTCACTGTATCACAGCTCTTCAGTGCAGCTAGGCTAGCACTCATCCCAAGCCAGGAATCTGTCAACCTTAGATAGTCGGCAGCTCACACAACTAAGTCACTAGACAGGCACAGGTGGTAAATGATATCTACAATGTTTTTATATAAACATTGACTGCCACTTTACAGTGCTCTATTTGTTTATTTACAAAGAGTTTTGTATTACGCTAAGTAGTAGCAGGTGATATCATTTAACGACAGTGCTCAACATGAGAAGGAGGACTGATATAGTCATCCACAGACAGACTGCTTCGCTGTAACACATCTCTTCAGTATGGCTAGACTAGAAAATCTGATTCGAGGTCACTGAAATCTAATTTTCGATTGTTTATTTATATATGCTCTGGAGTTTAAAAGAAGAAGAATCCGGGCAAGGTAAACATCCACAGGGTAGTAATCCAAATAATTTTAACCGGGCTTATAAAAAGTGCTCAATATCAAATAGAGCTTTTATATTATTTTTGATTTCAATTTTTAACGGTCCCAATTTTAACCATGTGACTTTCCAAATTTTAATTTTAAATTTCTTTTTTTTTCTCTCCATTTCATTCTTTCCAAATATGATCTAAGGTTGAGATCGGATTTTTCCTCTGCCTGGTGAGATCTCAGTTTATAACAGCTGTTGATCGATAACATCGACATGTCAGTGTCGCAGATTTTGTACATGTCTGTGTAAATAAAAATAATCATATATATATATATATATATATATATATATATATATATATATATATATATATATGTACAAAGTAATGATAGGTGAATGAGTCGACTGTCTGACATGTTGTCATTAGTTTGAATATTGATTGAAGATTCTTCCTGTAAACATGACTTTCAGTTTACAAGAATAAGATATTTGCCTGTAAGTAAAGAACATTGGCAAGGAATATTAAAATTTATTTTTTAAAAATAAATTTTCATTTATTTTTTTTTATTTCACATGCCACAAACATAGCGAGGTAGCGACGCATACACACATTTCTTTTTGATCTTCAGAAATTCAGTTGCAAATATATTTTATTTTATTTCTTATTAAAATACAAAACCCATTTTTTTGGTATTTATTTTCATGCCTTTTTGGGCATATCTTATTTTTAGCAGTAATCCTATTTCAACTTTTAATAGAAAAATCACACACACACACACACACACACACACACATATATATATATATATATATATATATATATATATATATATATATATGGTCATAGGGAGAGAACCCTAGCAGAGTGTTCGATTATTAAGAAAAAATAAAAAATAAGAGCGTAATATTTATTTATATATTTGATTACAGAAGAGTAATACAACATCGATACTGTCGGTTTCAAATCCTAGGAGGCCAACTATAGGTTCCCTTCGTTTGGATTTGAAACCGACGGTACCGATGTTGTCTTAATCTTCTGTAATCACACACCCGCACACACACATATATATATATTTATATATATATATCAATATATATATATATATCTATATATATATATATATATATATATATATATTACCCGAACAGAACAGGTTTGCACCACTTTTATGCTCCCTTACGAAGATTAAAATCAATATATAATGCTACTTAACTTTATGTCTAGAATCCTTATCCTAATTACATAAAAATATATATGAGAGAGATTGAGATAGAGGGAGATAGAAATATCAAACAGTATGGCATAAAGATGACTAGCACTTTAGCAGGGCTTTACGGAGCCCTCCAAAAAAGAACGTGATCCTGGAGCACGTTCCTTTTTGATGGAGCGAAGGAGAGGAGGGCTCATTTTATATTCAGCGGGAGTGGAGCGGGAGCAACTCCATTTGGGACTAAAGAGCGGTGATTTTATCGCTCCGCGTTCCAAAATTATTTGATTTTTTTTGTTTAAACATTAGTTTTTTATTCAGCAATAAAAAGGAAAAGAAAAGAAAGTCTCAGAGTTTTTAAAATTATATCTCTGGTAAATGTATATGAGAGAGAGAGGGAGAGGAAGAGGGAGAGGAAGGGAGAGAGAGGGAGAAAGAACGAGAGAGTTACACTTGAAAACAGAACATTTTTACATTGACATGTTACATTTTTGATGGGACAGTTTTCTTAAGGCAGGAGCTAATTTGGCTACAAATGTTTTTAAATGCGCCAGTGAGTCTATAGATGTCTTTGAAGTTATTTTCTTATAGAGTTGAACTTTTTTTGTATTTATAACAAGGATGTTTATTGCTGATTGAATAAATAAGCCAATTTTTCTTTTATTTCGTGTTTTTAAATAAAGAATTTTAGGTTCAATTATACTATAGGGGCCGTTGGATTTTCTCGCCCATTTCGCTCGGTATTCACCCAAATGTTCGATAAAATCGATTTTTGGGGTGAAATGATACATTTTGTCCTGACAAAAAATTCTAATTTATTTTTTAGCATATATCAAATTGAACTTTTATGCGATATTTCGGCGATATTTTGTTATTCTTAAATTCACGACTAGTATGTTTTAACCTTTTCGCGTTTGCTTTTAAATTCGTTAAATTCCGTTAAAACTTGCTTTTGTAAATAGAAGTTTAAAAGTTTTTTGTTTTTTTTGTGTAATAAAATGTTAAAGCAGAAAAAATATCTTTAGTCCAAGGAAAAAATATATTTAGTCCAAGAAAAAAAAACACTAAAAACCAACATGGCCGCCAGCGATTCTCAACACTTTAAAAAGTAAATGAGAATTTTATTTCAGGACCAAAAATACAATTAAGACAAACAATCAGTTTCATCCAAAATTTGGGTGAATACCAAGCGAAATGAGCGAAAGAAAACAACGGTCCCTATTCTACAATTAAACCGATGTTTAAACTTAATTAAATTAAAGAAAATATCTTTAATTATTTGTTTTTTTAAATTAAAATTTGACTTTCTGACTAATTTGTCGTCCTTTTAGAACCGAAAGCAGATTAGATATCTTTCTTTATCTTAAAATATCTATTATCAAATATTAAAATTGTAAACAGTTTTTTTTTTGTTAGAGATTTCAAATATAGACGTTTTCACCTTTTTTATTCAAATTTTTAATTTTTATAAATGTTTTTGCCCGACCTAGGCAAACTTGCTCCAGTAAATTTTTTGGGGAAGGAAAATTTGACCCGATATTTTTTCAACTCCCAAGATATTTTGTATGAAGTTTTAAGACATTAAATGGATCTCTGAATTGATTATTGACAATTTATTGATATTTTTTGGCCAACTTATGAAAAATATTTTTTTTATTCAATCTTTAAAAAATAAACTTCATTGGGTTTTTATTCGCCCCAAATTGTACTATTGAAAAAAAAATGGATAAATTGATTTGTTTGAAAGTACTTGCACGTTTCTCTGTGGTAAATAATAATATACATTATACAATATAGTTACGTTCGTAAAACAAACAAATATTAAACAACCACACGACGATTAATGTTGCTCTGGCTGTCTCTCCTCTCCCAGAGAAATGTTTTCTTTAAAAAGAAAATAATCACTAATAATGTTTAAAAGTAAAACTTTATTTACTTAAAACAAATCTCAATTCCCTTCCAAAATAAATAGAAAAAATATCGGGTCAAATTTTCCTTTACTGAAAAGATAGGTTGTTAATGTAATGAAAATTAAAATTGTTTTAAAATACTTCAGGGATTTTTCTATTTCAATTTATACCTCAGGAAACGAAAATTTACGTATAATCCTATACTTCGTTCGACATGTTCTATAACTCTCAAAATATTAGCGAGATTTTGTCAAATATTATCTTACGGTCTTACACTTAAAGTGACATCCCCACCCATGTTGACGAGATCCTTTGACGCCCACCCCTATCCTTCGACCACTCATTGGCAGAATAGTACATTTATGAAAGAAGGTATATTTCCATTATGAAGCTCTGAAAAAGAGCCGCTCCTTTTTTATAGGAGGTGGAGTAGGAGCGGCTCCTTTTTGAAAATGGGGAGCGTGAGATGAACCAGCTCCAATTTTGGGCGTTGGAGCAGGAGCGGGAGCAGCTCCAAAAGTAGTGGAGCGCGTAAAGCCCTGCACTTTAGTTAGGATCAAAGTTTAGTATCTGCTTGTGTTCGGTTCTAAACAAACCGGAAAACAGTGAGCGGTCTATTATTTAGAAAGGGTTGGGAGGGTCTTACTAACCATTTTTTTGTTTTTTTGTTCTTTCCCCCTCCCCCTTTTATTCTAATGAAATTTTTGCATATAAATATATTTATGAAAATAAAATTTCCAAACAATTTGGCCCCTAGTGTAAATGTGGTATCGTGTTGACTGAGATGATTCTAGTCAAGAGTAGGATAGGCATTTTTATTACTTTAGACCAAGGATTGCCAATGACACCCAAATCCCCACACTTTTGATGGCCTTGTACCTAAATTGTTTTAAATGTAATTTTTAAAGATATTTTCACCAAAGAAATAATTCAAAGTGTAGTATCTGTTCTGATACCACACTTCATCTTTTCTGTTCTCAGTCTGTGAAGGAGAAATCCTTCTAGACTGAGTTAATTTTAAGTTTTCCTCCCATTCTGTGTGCATCTTTTTGTTTACCTGGACTTTCCCCACATTAAAAACTGACATTGGGTCTAATTCTGCCCTCATGGGGAGGGCGGCAAGTAAATAGGGACTAGCAAAGCTTTATTCATTTCATATAATGCTTCGATATAAGAGGGAAAGGCAAGATTAAAAAAAGAATGACAAAGTCAATCCATACGAAAATACATTTAGTCAACAATTAGGCAACAAATTAACAACTTATTAAGATAACCAATTTCACATCGAAGATAACATTTCCAATGAGTAAGGAAACATAATTTAGAGAAAAAAAAGAAATATATATATACGGTTTGTTGTTGTTGATCACTCTTCACTGCTTGCTGTAAATACCCGCCGACTTGGCATTTTCAAAGTTAAATTCCTTCTAACTTCCAAGCTGATTTGTGGTCGGCAACGGGTAACGCTCTTGACTGCGAATCAGTGGCGATTTGTGATCGGAGTTCGCGCCCGCTGACCGTCGGGAATTAGCTTCTGACACTGAAGATTGCGTAAGCATTAAACATCGATGTCTGTAGGTAATAAATAATTACTATTTATTTATAAAATATTATTATAATATATATATATATATATATATAGTCATCTGCATACAGACTGTTTTGCTGTATCACATCTCTTCAGTGTGGCTAGACCAGCTAGTGCCTCAAGCCGAGATTGAAACTCAATCGTTGGCACCTCTACCCCTGCGCTATCATACGACACTGACTGAATGTAAGTGATATCTCAATGTAAACATTGTCAAGTGCCGGGATCTCGAATTAGTTTTACCCAATGAGCTAATGGCAGTTGGCGATATCCTTACAAATAAGCTCTACATAAGCAAAGGGAGCTTTACATAGTCATCTGCATACAGACTGTTTCGCTATATCACAGCTCTTCAGTGCGGCTAGACCAGTTAGTGCCTCAAGCCGGGATTGAAACTCAACCGTCAAGCTGACAGTTGGCGCCTCTACCCTTGCGCTATCATACGACACTGAAGTAAGTGATATCTCAATGTAAACATTTCAAGTGCTGGGAGCTCGAATTAGTTTTACCCAATGAACTATATATATATATATATATATATATATATATATATATATATAACCTAGAAGAATACCCGTCTCAGGACGGGTAAAATTAATTCCCCCCGAACAGAACAGGTTTGCACCACTTTTATGCTCCCTTACGAAGATTTAAATCAACATATAATGCTACTAAACCTTATGCCTAGAATCCTTCTTCCAATTTTTATTAAAATCCATTACATGATTTTGATTCTAGAAAATGTCTAAAATTAAATTGTTAAGCTTAAGGGGTCTTAAGAAGAAATTGGAATCTTGCTTCATTGGTGTCTTACTACTATGGATCAAATTCAATGTAAATCTGAAATATTTGAATTTTCAAATAAGAGGTTGTGTCAATAAATGCCCCTTAAAACCCTTTAAAATACTCAAAAAAATCTAAAATTTGTGGAATATTCATGAATTGATGTCTAACACCTGCTGGTCAAAATTCACAAAAATCGAAGGTGTCTAAATTTTCACGAAGGGTTTCCACCTTCCTTTCTCCTCCGTTTGCATAAAACTGAATTAAACTAAATATAGCTCATTTTGGACCCCTTACGCCCAGCATCTGTGCTCCAAAATTCATAATGATCAGTCCAAGTTTATATGGATAGAAATATATACAATCTCATATTTGAAAATGCTGAGTATATCATAAAGGTATAACAATGTTAATACTACTTCGCCTCGTTCTGCTGCTATTACTACTACTACTTCTACCTTTAATACTAAAACAATAAACACTTATAGACTCCAAAGCTACATGACATGAAGTACCCTTGGCATCCTGGATTGTCATGGGTTGATCAAAGTTAACTACTACTACTACTACTACTACTACTACTACTAATCATCATCATCATTATCTTTATCATCCCAAAAATATACACATACACACATGTGGTGAAACCAGCCTCGGCTGGCACCACACAAAATGATCAAGGAGGATGGAAAGACCGAGGAAGGAGAGCATCAACCAGACTTCCTCTGGAAAGATGCGGAGAGTGCTGGAACTTTTGGGGAGGATTATTGTCACTCAAATTCTGGAGAAGGCCAACGGTCGTTGTCAGCAAGAATGTTGTGATAACGCAAAATGATTTGCAATCGTTATGTAAAGAGGCGAGTGGTACTGTAAGTCTGGAGACACTTGTTGTCACTCAGACTCCAGGGAAAACCACTTGTTATTGCCAGTGAGCAATCACTGATAATGACTTATGTGAGAACTGAAGTGAGTCATCATCATCATCATCATCATCATCATCATCATCATCATCATCATCATCATCATCATCATCATCGTCATCATCATCGTCCGTTTTACATGCTGACATGCGTTGGACGGCTTTAAGAAATTGTCTTCCAAACAAACCTATCTCTGATCAGGTCTTTATTTATCCCTCTTTCCTTCAGGTCCATTTTTATTTATTTATTTATTTATTAATGAAAATCTCTCCAGACAAGGCATGAAGCCACTTGATGTAAGGAACTAACAAGAACGAAAGATGATTATCGCAAAGACAGGAGATGTCTATTGGCCTTAGTCTTGAAAAGACCAAGGCTATAGGTAGGAGGAAAACAGTAAGCAGGATGAGAGTTCCACAAGCCCGCAGTTCTTGGAAAGCAGCTACTGGAATAGGAAGCTGTATTACAATGAGGTATCAAAACAGCAAATTGATAATTACTTCCTCTCATGTTTTCCTTAACCTTCTCCTGTGAACGGAACCTGCTACCTCAACTGTTCTACATCTACTTACCCAAGAACTCTCATTCTTTCAATGTCGACATACCATCGAAGTCGAATCTTCTGCACACATATCTCTATATTGTCCAGACTTAATCTTCCTCTGAGATCATCAGAACTGAACCTGTCTTTAAGATTCCATTCATCGTAATAATAATAATAATAATAATAATAATAATAATAATAATAATAATAATAACGAGACAGTCAAAATTAAAATATTACTACTACTACTACTACTACTACTACTACTACTACTACTACTACTACTACTAATAATAATAATAATAATAATAACGAGACAGTCAAAATTAAAATATTACTACTACTACTACTACTACTACTACAAATAATAATAATAATAATAATAATAATAATAACGAGGCAGTCAAAATTAAAATATTACTACTACTACTACTACTACTACTAATAATAATAATAATAATAATAACAATTATAAATACTTATGATGTCTAAAACTATTAAGTACAAAGAATTGCATAACAATGTGGCATAGAATACCCTTGGAATGCTAGATGGAATAAAAGAATACAAATTTTGTATGCTTAAATAAAGCCCCCAAAAGTCGTCTGCAATAATATTTTTATCAAATAAAATAATATCTTTTGGGAACAATTTTGGTATATTTATAAAAGTAATTATTCAAAAAAAAGAATGAATGTATTGACAACAATTAAGCTAGTTCAGGAAAACTTAATTCCTTTATGTCTAAATGTGGAGGAACTCGTTTGTAGCAGCCAGACCTACAGGATGATCTGAAAATCTTGTGAACAAAAAAGTAAAAAGTAAAGAACAATCACCACGGTGCACTTTCGTAAAATATCACGCAGGTCATTGTGCTGCATATTATTGCTGGTGATACCAGATCAGGCTGCCCTGTGGCTCCCTGAGACGAAATTCACCTACATTGACGTTTTTTTTTTTTTTTTTTTTGTAAAACTTAATTATGTTCTACAAAACCAAAAACAAAAACAACAGCCCCTCTCCCTTTCTCCCTCCCCTTTTTTATTTTATTTTTAGAACTTGAAGCATAAATCTTTTACTATAATGACCAGATTCGGCATTAAATAACCCAAAAAAGGTTGATATGCCGTAAAACAAAACTACCAAACCAAAAACGATGATTAAACATTTGAAGATATAAAGAACTTGAAGCATAAAAACTTTTACTATAATGACCAGATTCGGCATTAAATAACCCAAAAAGGGTTGATATGCCGTAAAACAAAACTACCAAACCAAAAACGATGATTAAACATTTGAAGATATAAAGAACTTGAAGCATAAAAACTTTTACTATAATGACCAGATTCGGCATTAAATAACCCAAAAAGGGTTGATATGCCGTAAAACAAAACTACCAAACCAAACCAAACCTGCATATTATTGACCTCCTTGTCAGGGAGTTAGACACAAGGTCAGTTGTGGTTTTGAGAAGCCGGCGAGGATAAACGATCAGGTTCAGGGTATAACGTGGGTCAAAGATCGTAAACTTTCTGATCTAGACTTTGCAGACGATATTGCTGCACTAGCAATGAATACCACTGACCTACAAGGCATTGTCAACACGGTCAAAGCTGAAGTAAGGAGCATTGGTATGTAAATTAGTGCTAAGAAAACTCAAAACACGCTTTCTGGGGAACACCAGCCACCTACAAACGCCTTTATCGACCAAAAATAAATAGTTATAGTTGACAACTTCACCTACTAAGGAAGCTCGTTAAACAAGGAAGGCAATATGGACCACGAGTTGCAGTGCAAGATAGGAAAAGCCTCAGCAGCATTTAATCAGCTCTGCAAGATCTGGAAAAATAAAAAAAATCACCCTCAGATCTAAATTAGGATTTTATAACAGCAACGTTTTGTCCACACTGCTATATGGAAATGAAACTGTCAGCTCAAAATCAGTCAAGAGTGAAAATTAGACATTTTTGATTCCAAATGTCTTAGAAAGATTCTAGAGATCAAATGGAGCAATAGAATTACTAACCAAGAAGTCAGAGACTGCACTAACCAACAGGTGTCATCACAATAATCTGCAAACGACGTCCAGGCTGGCTCGGACATGCCCTAAGATTGGCCCCAGAGAGATTTGCAAACCAAGTGCTTCAGCGGAACCCTGATGGAAAAAGAAGAAGAGGAAGACGAAAAATGAACTGGAAACAAACAATCGAGAGATTTGATCGCAACGGGAATAAGCTGAAGGGACACTGTGGATCTGACTTCAGACCGAAAACGGTGGTTTACTTTGACTGCCTCATGCGTCACAGGAAACGGGAGTTCCTGAGTCTGAGATTGTAAGCACACTCTAGGCTACAAAATATGCTTGAGCAGTCCCGTCGGCATTCTCCGGTAGGGGCACATCAGGTGATTAGCAATGAACTACCCTCTTCTTCAGAGAGAAGGTAAAGCCTTGGAGGGTGTCCCTCCTAGTACTAGGACTCCTACCAGAGTAACAAAGTCACTATCAAACTGACTTGTGTCATAATTTATTGCGCTGTATTATTTCGCACCACGAAAGATGATAGTGTTCATAGAGCACAGCTTTAGTAGGTGAAGTTCATACCGGTTCCGCTATTGTTCTTACTTTTTGGTAAGGGTAACAAGACTTACGGACCACCTTGTACATATTCACATAATAGTAAAATGTAATAAAGATTTGAATGAACCTACAATCTTGTTCGTTACAACTCTAAATAACGGTGAAATGTTTTTGTGTCATAGGCAAAAAAAGTTCATTCAATCGCTGAGACAAAGGCAAATCTTGCATTTGCCACAATAATTTTTTTTTTTTACTTATATTCACGCCAAAGGCACGTTGCCATAGAAACATGAGGAGCTACTATGAATTAGGGGCCAGATTAATAGGAGCATCCTAAGTGGGGAGTTGTGCAGCGAGATGTTTGTTTAGATTACATTTAAATTTCTGCATGTTGGTACAGTAAGGGAAATAGGGAGCGGGAAGGGAATTCCAAAGTCTTGCAGTTCAAGGAAAGAAGCTATTAGAGTAGAAAGCTTTCCGGCATTTGGGGACCTCTACAGTGAAGGGATGGGGGGGGGAATTTTGCTGCTTGTCAGGTTGGTCAGGGTTATTTATGTTGAGAGGAAAACAAGTGCAGCAAGTTCAACGGAGCACATTCCATTGAAGTACTTGTAGAACAAGCGCAGAGATGCAACATTGCAGCAATGAGACAGGGGCTGGAGCTTGGTAGTGATGGACCTATTCGATTAGGGGCGATTTTTGTACCCTGTATAAGAGGGAGAGACTAGTGGTCAGTGCACCAGCCCAGATGTGGCAACAATACGCAATGCATAGGCGATTGGTGGCTTAGTAGAGATATAAGATACAGGCAGGTGAGTAGTTTTCTAGCCTAGTAGAGGGAACCTACCTTCTTTGCAGCAGACTTGGCAGTATCTTCTATGTAGTTACAATTTCTGGAACGCAATAAAAAATATTTCTACTAGCATATGCAGAAGGGGTCAAATAACGATTCATTGTGGGTAAATTTTGATATAGCATGTGGACCTAAAACAAAACATGACTTCAATGAACAGAGTTTCTTTCCAAGAACTCCCCATCTGTGGAACACAATACTACAGGAATACTTTCCTGATGACTACAAGATAGTCATGTTCAAGTCCAATGTAAACAAATGATTAACGAGTCGTCCTCTTAATTAATCAAATCCTTCAGTTTTCACCCATCATTTCCAATCCTCTCAAGGTATTGTTCATCATCCAATTGGCAATCCTATGAGCCCTTATCCTCGAGTGGCCCTTTGGGCCTTGATAAGTGGTGACTCATCAGGATAAAAAAAGAAGTATGGAAAATAGCAAATATGTCGCAGTATTACAGCCAACCAGTTCTTGTTTCCAGCATATAATCTGGATCGCAGCTCATCATATAAACAGCTGGAGTATTGTTGGGTTGATGACATGTAGCAGTAGTAGGTGTTGCAGTGATGTTCATCTCTTTTTCTTGTTCTTTTTGTTTCATCCGTCTTCTTTTTAACAGCAGCAGTTGTAAAACTCATTAATTATAACAGCACTCATGATCATTTGGGGTTTAAAAATTCTTTATGGGTGGGGGGTATTTTTATTTTACAGTATATAGTGTACATTATACATGCATAATAATACCCCCGTTGGTCTCATCCCCATTCCACATAGAGGGAGGAAGCATAGCGAGAAACACATTTGCAGTTTAGAAACAAGAGAAAGATTTTATCAGCTTATCCACTACGTGTCACTGGGGACTTCCTGTCTGTAACGCAACATCGTCAGCTTAAATTTTTACTCTTAGATTTCCAGTGAAATATTTTGCTTTTCTACTTAATCTATACGTCATGTGAAAATTCCGTTTCTAACATGATTTTAACACCTGCAAATCCAAAAATTACTACAATGTAACACTGTAAGTTAAAATGTGAAACCTAAATCTTGTATGAAAATTGGAATTATTATTTTGTTAGAAAGAGATATCAATGCATATTTTGAAAATAAAACCCGATAAAAAGATTCTAACTGGTTATTTTTTAATTTTATTTATCTACCTCCCACAAGGTAAGATGTGACCCAAGGTCGGGTCGGGAAAGTGGGATTTGATAAACCAGCACCAGAGAAGGTGAGCACTCTGGCCATTAAAAATTGCCTGGGCAGCCCCGTCGGCATTCCCCGCTAGGGGCGCCTCAGGCAGTAAGCAATAGACTTAATCCTCCCCAAAGAAGGGAGGCAAAGCATGGGAGGGTGGACCTCCTAGAACTGCACAGGACAGACCCATAGACTGGCGTAAATCAAGCTCTGAAGGCCAAGACAATACAAGTCTATGGGGTGCAGTATCCATCGGAACAGATACTACACTTTCATGGTTATTGGTATATTTTTTGACGATATTTCCAGATTACATCTCTGGTAAAAGTGTAGAATAGGTAACACTCAGGAAGTCGTAAACTAAAAGAAAAAAACACATAATTTATAGAAAGCCCATTAGAATGAAATTCTCTACTGAACCAGCAAGTTTCAACACGTGGAAACAATTTGTAAGAGTTTTAAAAAATCGTACAAATCGTTTCTACAATGAAAAAATAGTGATTTCTGCAATTTCTCGAGTGTTAAGTTTTCTGTAATTTTATCGTTTAATAAAATCTACCTACATGTTAAAATTAGCTGGGTTCGGTAGAGAATTTAATTCTAATGCGTTTTACATACATTTTGTGTTTATTTTTTCTTTGGTTTACAAGTTCTTGAGTATTGACTATTCTAGACTTTTAGAGTCTGTTTGTTGTTTCTTTCTGCAAGATTTCATATCTATTGTTTCTGGTATCAATTCCGTCGTTTTAAGAAAGTGAATTCTTTCCAGTTTCATCCATTGTTGAAATAATTCTTTGAAAATGGTAAATCGACTTTAGCATAATAAAATGTCATAATTTATTAAAGACATTTTGGAAAACTGGTTTTATCATCACATTCGGTTTAACGTCAGTTTTACATGCTGGCATGTGTTGGAATGCTTTAAGAAATTGACTTCCAAACTAACCTATCTCTGTCCAGGTTTTTATTTATCCCTCTTGCTTTCAAGTTCATTTTTATCTCACTTGCTCTCATGTTTTTCTTGGCCCTCCCCTGTGAACTGGACCTGCTACGTTAACTGTTCTCCCTCTACTGACTCAATAAATCTCATCCATTCTTTTAATGTTGTCATAAAATCGAAGTCTCCTGTTCTGCACACATCTCCCCCATACTGTCCATATTTAATCTTCCTCTGAGGTCATCAGAACTAAGCCTGTCCTTAAGACTAACATTACACATCCATCGTATCATTCTCATATCATTTCTATCCATGCAACGCATGTCCTCATGGTTTCAAAATGTGCATTGATATGTCTTTCTAAAATATAATAATTTGAATTTCCAGAATGCCTCTAATAAAATATTTTTTTTCAAATAAACCATAATATTTTATTTTTATTATTTTAAAAAGCGAAAAATCAGTTTTAGTAAAAAAAACAAAAAAAACTGAAAAAAACTGATATTTTTGTTAAAATCGGCAGAAAACCAAAAGTTTAATGGAATAAATATTTTGAAGATCGAATCTACTCAAATCTATTTCCATCTCGAATTTTCTTTCTCTTTTATTTTTCAGGACATCAAACATTATCTGATGTTTGCGTTAAACTAACAAAAATAAGGAGGAAAAGAGTGGGAGAGAAAAATATAGTTGATAAAGCAGCATTTTAATCTATTGACATCTAGAATATTAGAGATAAAATTGATAATTTTGTTTTCCCACTTTCCTGAGTGATACATCAATGTTTCAAAGGAATTTATTTGCGCTATTTATCTCCAATGTTTACACTGAATACTACTAAAATTATATATATATATATATATATATATATATATATATATATATATATATATATATATATATATATATCTGGTTGAACAGGAGTGCCAACTTCTGTTTATTCCTTTTGTGATCCAATCTTTCTATTCGTCGAACAATAGATCTTGTACTATTAACCAAGGTGTGTAGGAAATCTCCATATTTGACGCAAACGTTTTCGACCATCATTGGTCGTCTTCAGGCGGATGATTGATCAATGCAAAATAAAATTGATGAATTTATTTGACGTTTCCATGTGATTTTAATCACATGGAAATGTCAAATAAATTCATCAATTAAAAATATTCAAAAGCATTTCAACACGCCTTCGCACACCTCATAGCGGGCATGGTTGATGTTGGGCTTTTTTAATTGAATGGACAATGCTTCCATTATGGGGAGGCAAATACCGCAAAATGACACAGCCAGGATGGATGTACTACCGGTTAAGATATTTCTAAAATTATCTTTGGAGATGTTATGTGCTGTAAGGTGTTTGTAAATGGAGCTTTGAGGGGAGGTCAGGTGGCAAGTTAATCGACGTGAAATACTGGTTCTAGTCATGCCAATATATGTGTTGTTGGTGGAGACACATTCTCCGATATGTGTGTGTGTATGTGTGTGGTCATATACATATCTCTTTATTTATATTAAGTTAGTTACACGTTTTTATATTTCTATCCATAGAATTAACTCCTTAACTAATTAACCGATCATTATATTAAGTTAGTTATACGTTTTTAGAATTGACTCCTTAACAAATTAGCCAATCATTATAAGTTTTGGAAAACAGCTGTTAGGCATAATGATCGGTAGTGTGGGCTATATTCATTATAATTTAGTTTTATGCAAAGCGAGTAAAGAGGGTGTGTAAGCCAATCGTGAAAATTCAGATATCTCCTATTTTTGTGAAATTTTAACAATAAGTATTAGACATCAATTAACAGATATTCCCCAAATGTAAGTTTCTTTGGAGTATTTTAAATTGTTTTTAGGGAACATAATATGGGCACAAACTTTCAATTTGAAAATTCAAATATTTCAGTTTTGTATTTAATTTGATCCAGAGTGATCAGACAACAATGAAGAAAGATTACCTGAATTTAAATTTCTTCTCAAGACCCCTTAAGTTGAAGCCTTAAATTTGAGACATATTTTAGAGTTAAAATCATATAATGAATTTTGATTAAAATTGGAATAAGGATTCTAGACATCAGGTTTAGTATCATTGCGTTCGTTGGGGCACGTTGAATGGATTCCTCATGCATCAGAGGTGTGCTAAAACTTGGGCTGTCTCTGCTAACGCACTAAGGAAACTGCAGCGTAACGACAAGGCAATGGTCAGATGGATCTGTTTGGTGAGGCCTGAACAGAGCATGCCTTTTGGGTCTCTACTCGCACAGGTCAATTTGGAAAGCAACGCGGACATCATGCAGAGGAACAGACTGCGTTGGTTGGGGCACATTGAGCTCAGCAATGGCTGGATTGCTAAAGTCCGATAGTTGAATGTGCCAGCAGAGAAGACCACCTCTGGCAGACCCAAGTTGTCTTAGGACGACGTGGTCAAACGTGATAGGAGAGCCTTGGGTACGGATTCAGTCAGGCCTCACCAAAGACAAGAATGGAGGGAAGACTTAGATCGAGACTAGACAATCAGGTCCCACTCTCATCAGAGGATTAATTGTGGCCTGATTCAACAAATAAACCGGTTGTTGTTGTTGATGATGATGATGATGATGATGATGATGTCTTAATCTTCGCAAGGGGGCATAAAAGTGGGCATAAAACTGTTCTGAGAATTAATTTTACCTGTCCTGGAATGGCGTTGGGTGGTACCTCCTGCTGCTTCTTAGCGTAATGCAAAGCTCTTTGTAAATAAACAAATTGAGCACGGTCGAAGTGGCAGTCAGTGCTTATATAAATAGACATTGTAGATATCCCGTAGCCTAATGGTAAGAACTGCCGACTTTCAACTAGATGGTTGAAGGTTCGATCCCTGGCTAGAAAGCGCTGTTAGTCTAGCCGCACTGAAGAGCTGTGATACAGTGTAACAGTCTCTCTGTGTATGCGTATATAAGTCCCCAGCCTTTCTTGGTGATGTCTCCTGCTGCTTCTTAGCATAATGCAAAATTCTTTGTAAATAAGAAGCGTTGGAAGCGGCGATCGGTATTTATATAAATAGACATTGTAGATATCATTTACGAACGCTTCTTGGGAGCAGTGCTAGTCTGGCAACACTGAAGAGCTGTGATACAATGAAACAGTTTATCTGTGGATGACTATATATATATATACATGAGTTTCTATAAAAAATATATATTTAATATATTTAGGTATACACTCTTTATAATCTCCGAAATGGTTTCAAATTACAAGAACAATGAGGTTGTGTTACAAGCTTCAGACGTATAGACTTTTTAGTTATATTCCAATGACGAAAGAAAAAATCAATCTATTACCATACTTGTTATTTATTTATTTTTCTCAATTTCCTCATTTTCTAACTTCGACGAATACCTGTATTCTTTTCCTTAATCTTACAAACAAAATTTATATTTGTTTTCTTCCAATTTTTTAATTATTTCATATCTTACGCACGTTTCACAGCTCAGTCAAGAAAAAATATACAGTTTTTATTTTAACATCGCTGATCATCAGAGAAATTGTTCATTTAATAGTAATGAAAAAATCTATCAATATGTTTCGATATGTTAAATCATGTCAAATTATTGGCATATATAATAGGCTTGCATTTCCGGTTAGAGCATACTATAAGCTATCTCTTGGAAAAGAAAGTTAAAAATGTGTTAATTTTATAGTCCTTTGAAAATATGTGCAGTGTACGGTGTTAGATGCTTTAGCTGATGGCAGATTTGTACGAAGCTGGTCTACAAAGTTTAGAGCTGGATGGAGATTTTAGCCTTAATGATGAAGAATTCTCAGGCAGCCACCCTCTACAGATGACGATCAAATCAAGACATTAGAAGAGGTAATACCTGGGAGGATCCCCTGTAAAAGGAGAAGTTACTACACTAGCCCCCCCCCCCAAAAAAAAAAGTAAATAAATAAAAGGAGGCGGTAGTCCCTGGGAAGATGGACTCATGACAACAGGACAGATACTATATTATCCCCTCCCTAAAGGAGGACGTAATACTTGGGAGGATTATTATAGAATGAATACGTCTGCTATCAAATATTATATAATAAGTAGCTAAGTTTAGCTAATTTTTGTTTACATCCTAACAGCAAGGTGTGAAGAGGCTAAGTTAAAATAAGGCTATAACCGAAACATGTCTGCACATATGTAACCAAAATATTTATATGAAAAAATTTTTATACTATACATACATATATATATATATATATATATATATATATATATATGATTATTATGAGATTATTATTATTATTATATATATATATATATATATATATGTATAGATTTTTATAAATATATACACTTGAACACTGATGCACTGATAAAAGTAAGCCGATGCAATCCAATGCGACTCATTTCTGTTATTGCAATTCTTTTTTTTTTACTTATCAGAGAAAATCTTTCTTTTTTTATGAACTGTGAATTCAGATCTAGGTGATACGTTGCTGTGATAGAAAATATGCACCGGATTTTATTATTTCTTTTTTCGCAGTTAGAAATATATAATATTATCAGATTGACATTTTTTTTTTTTCAAACAGGAAGTCTTTCTGAAATTGATGAAATTTGATAATGTCAGCGCCATGTTTTAGTCCGTTGTTTGCTTGTGAAAGAGTTAATGTTGATTACCCCAAAGGCGATGACGTTGAAAAACAGGAACAGATATTCCAAAGATGCGTGCATTCTATCTTCGCTTCTAGCAATGAAAATGCTATTTCAATCTTAAGTGTGGCAGACCAAGGAAAATGTTTTTTCAAACTTAAGTGTGACAGACCAACAAAAATACTATTAAACATTTAAATGTGGCAGATAAACAAACATGCCATTCAAATTTAAGCCTGTCAGACTAACAAAAATGCTATTTCAAACTCAATCAAGACAGACTGACTAAAATGATATTTCAAACTTAACCATGACAGACCAATGAAAATGATATTTCAAATTTAAACATGAAGACTAAGAAAATTACTATTTCAAATTTAATCATGGCAGACCACAAAAATGGTATTTCAAATTTAATCATGGCAGACCAAAAAACATGCTATTTCAAATTTAAACATAACAGACCAACAAAAATTACTATTTCAAATTTGATAATGGCAGAGCAACAAAAATGGTATTTCAAATTTAAACATGGCCGACCAACATAAATGCTATTTCAAACATGACAGACGAACAAAAATTCTATTTCAAATTTAAACATGACAGACCAACAAAAATTTTATTTTTAATTTAATTATGACAGGCCGAGGAAAATGATATTTGAAACTTAAGCATGGCAGACTGCGGGAAAAATGTTATTGCAAACTTAAGGCAGACTGATAAAAGTGCTATTTCAAACTTAAGGCAGACTGATAAAAATGCTATTTCAAACTTAAGGCAGACTGATAAAATGCTATTTCAAACTTAAGGCAGACTGATAAAAATGCTATTTCAAACTTAAGGCAGACTGATAAAAATGCTATTTCAAACTTAAGGCAGACTGATAAAATGCTATTTCAAACTTAAGGCAGACTGATAAAATGCTATTTCAAACTTAAGGCAGACTGATAAAATGCTATTTCAAACTTAAGGCAGACTGATAAAATGCTATTTCAAACTTAAGGCAGACTGATAAAATGCTATTTCAAACTTAAGGCAGACTGATAAAATGCTATTTCAAACTTAAGGCAGACTGATAAAATGCTATTTCAAACTTAAGGCAGACTGATAAAATGCTATTTCAAACTTAAGGCAGACTGATAAAATGCTATTTCAAACTTAAGGCAGACTGATAAAAATGCTATTTCAAACTTAAGCATGACAAACAAACGAAAATACCATTGTAAACGTAACTTATACAGACCAATGAAAATTCTATTTCAAACTTTATCCTTACAGACTAATGAAAAACGCTAATTTAAACTTAAATGTGACAGACCAACGAAAATGCTATTTTAAATAATCAAGACAAACTGATGAAAATTATATTTCAAACTTAAGCATGACAGCCTGATGAAAATACTATTTTAAACTTAACCCTGACAGACAAAAAAAATGATATTTCAAACCTAAGTGTGACAGTGCTTATATAAGCATAAGTTATTAGAAATTAAGAATTGACAGATGAAGAAAAGAAAAAAAGAGGAAAGAGATGAGGGTAGAAGGAATTGTGACAGACCGACGAAGATCCTATTTCAGATTGAAACAAGATCGACCCAAATATTTCAATCAGAAGCATGGCAGACCAATAGAAGGACAGACAGACCAACAAAGCCTCTTATAAAGATGTGAAGATTCACTGAGAAAAAAAGATGGCTAAATAAATAAATGAAAAATCAGAAGAAAAAGACAACGAACAGAAAAAGGCAAAAAAATAAATCAAATATTGAAAAATGAAATCAACTTAAATCAAAGATTTTTTCGTTCTAAATCAAGGAAAAACTCAAAATTTGAAACCGAAAAAAAAATGATGAAATGGAAAACGAAGTTTGTATGAAAAATCATGCAGCAAGAAAAGGGAATGTTTTAAGAAAAAAAAATGGCGACTGCTTAGAGTGTCTCCAAAAGTAAAAAGATGAAGTTGAGTATGGAAGGATGGTTTTTGAAAAAGAAAAATGAAAAAATAAAGTTGGAAAAAAATAAAATATGGAGAAAGTTGGAAGGACAAAAAAATAGAAGAAATGTTTGAAAGTTGTAAAAGTTTTCTTTTTAATTAAATATTTTTTCTTTTTGTTTTTTTGAGATATTTTTGGGTGAGGCAAAGAACAAGAAAAAGAAAAAAGGAAATAGAAAGAGAAAAGAAGGAGAAATAGAGGAAGGGAAGATAAAGAGAATTAAATAAAAGAAAGTGAAAATGAAGGGACAGAAAAGAGAAATGAGAAAAGAGACGTAGATTACATGGAATCGAAAACTGTGAGGATGAAGAGAAAGAAAGAAAAGAACGAGGAGAAAATTAGGTAAAATGGCATAACGACCGAGAATTGCCACTTCCGGCAAAGAATTTGTTCAGCAGTCATCGGTGAATTTCGAAAATCAGTTCCCCGTGTATTTTACACATACGAAACTCTAGGTCACCACACAAGTAATTGTGAAAAGTGATTTCTTTCATTGGAAATTTTGAATTTTATTTTTATTACAAATATATTCATTAAAATTAGAATGTTTTCTTTTTACAAATACTCAAAGGAAATATTATAACAAATCCCCCTTCCCATGTTAAGAATGGCTTTCTAAATAATAACGTTATTATTTAAAAAGCCATTGTTAACATGGGAAGAGGGCAGCTTTGTTAACTATTCTGTACTTTCACCTAGCAATTTAATAAACAAAAGAAAATGTGTGTTTGTCCAAAAATAAGAATAGTTAACAAAGACCTTGGCTGGAACGTAATATAGCGGGAACTGACTTTCGCAATTCACCGCTGACTGCTGAACACATTCTTAGCCGGAAGTGGCAATCCTCGATCGTTATGCCATTTTACCGATAATTATAAGATTGTAATATGAAGAAAGAAAAGACGAATATTTGAAAAAAAGGGAGAGAATGAGAACGGAAAGGGAGGGGAACGTGTGCAAGATAGGATTTTTTAAATTGTGGAAGAAGAAATAAAAAAGAAAAAAGGAAAAAGAAAAAAGAAAAAAGAAAAAAGAAAGATGCGATAAAGATTAGAAATTAAGAATTGACAGATGAAGAAAAGAAAAAAAGAGAAAAGAGATGAGGGTAGAAGGAATTGAAAAAGAAGAAGGAAAAGAAAGTGAAAAGAGAAGAACAAAGATTAGAAAAATGAACGAACTGAACTGAAGTTTTAAATTTGTGCATCATTTCGATCATGGCGATCGTGATTATTACATTCAAAACGTTTCGAGAGTTGAACCCTTCGATCTTCTTCAGGTGAATCTTTGTCAAACTCGGGAATCTTCTAGACGAACTCGGAAAGCTACACAGAATTTTGAACTGAACCCTGTATCCAATCCACGAGAGTAGATTGTTCTCGTTCCATCAGCTATGACTGGGTAGAAGGATTAATTATTATGTTATTATTAGTTAACTTTAAAAATTCATGAACAAATTGTGCAACGGATAAAGGCATTGATCAACAATCAGTTATAAGTGACAGTATACTGCAGGTTCAAAGTTCAATCCTTACTACAGGCGATAATAGCTAAGAATAACATAATAATTAACACTTATAGCCGGTCATGGTGTGCGGGACGGGAACAATCTACCCTCGTGGAATAAATGATGGGTTCAGTTCGAAATTAAATATAGGTTCCAGAATTCGACATAAAGATTCCCAAGTTCGAAACGATGCATCTGACAAAGGTTGGAAGTAACATCGGCCGAAACGTTGTGAAAATACCAAGATGTGAATGATAGTCCAAATAATCCAAATTGCCAATCCTCTTCTCAAAAATTCCAAAACCTATTTTCAAAGTTTTATTGTTCTTTATTTATTTGTCTTTTTACCAGACACCAACTTTCCAATCGTGGAACAGAATGCTTCTCATGGAAACGCTTTTATATCTCGACATCCCATCCGAAAGCCGATGAGGGGAAAGAGCGCAATTTGTCCCTACCGACTCCTTTGCTGTCTGAAAGAAAAATAGATTGCATCTCCTAATTCCCTCGTGTGACGTCACAATCATATGTGCTCTCTTCAACTCTTACAGTGACTCACGTTAACTGCTTCTTCCATTGCTATACAACATTGCATTTCATAACTTCAGATATGTCATGTCAGTTAATTTTTTTTTTCAATTCCTTATGTTCAATATTAATGGAGGTAAGTCTACTAATAAAAATATTAGCTAGTATATATTATTTAGATATATGTTGTAAAACAAGAAACGTTTCAGACAGGAGGTCATGAAAGGGGTAAAGGTATTAACCCTGCTGGGTTGTCAGAACCCGAGAGCGATGAAGTGGACAGACATGACGTTACCTGTTCTCAGGCTGACAGAAAAATATATAAATAAATGATAAATAGATTGTATAAAAAAATTAATAGACTAACACACTTAGTATATAGATTCACAGTTAGCGCCCCCCTCGCCCACAAATAAAAAACTTAAATAAATGTAACAAGAAGCATTCTATCAATTAAATAAGCAAAGAAATTCGAATTCAATTTTATTCCATTTTGCTGCAGGCCATATTGATATTTACTTCGGTATAACCATAAAACAACATTACTGGTCCACACGGATGTCAGAAAATTTGAAACACTTACCATTTGATAAGAGTTCTTTTCTCGAAATATATTATGGAACACATTAGATCACTGTGTAAAAGTTTTGACTAATCAAGTAAGATTTTTTATAAAATAAAAAAAAATCACTTGGTTTTGTCTTCCTTCTAAACACCGACATATTTCCATTTCTTGCATTGTAATAGCCTTCTAATACTCCTACATACACAGAAGATAATTAGTTTAACAAAAGCGACTGAATTGCAAACACACATTTAAGATAGTCTAACAAAACGTTAATATAATTTAAGCAATGAGCTTAAAATAAAAGTAACACTCTCTCTTTCTCCCCCTTCCTTTTGACATTTCAGCTGTGTAACGATCACCTAGCTGAATGATTTCTTTTATTCTACTGAGAACGTTTTGTTTGTATTAATTGATTAAGTATATTAAGAAATATATATCATGTGGCTAACGGAATAGCCTCAGTCCTTGTAGGAAAACAAAACTCACACACATGATTACCCCGGCCAGCAATAAGGTATGGATTTAAAGTCTATGTAAATAATTAAAAACACTAAGCGATTACATAGGGTCAACTTGATAAGTAACCCTCTCCCCCCTCTTTGACCTTTCAGCTCAACATGATCATCTTACTGAATAAATCTGTTATTCTTCTAAAAACGTGTTATTTGAATTAATTGAAAAATGATATTAAAAACACATGTCAGATGGCTAACAGAATTAGCCTCAATCCTTGGAGGAAGAAAACACCCAGGCACACATGTCAACACCTCCACTCAAAAATTAACTTTAGAACATCGCGCAATCCTTTAGATTTCTCTTGACATATACTAGTTGAACAGATATGCCATATAAACAAATGATGACAGAACTTGAACTATTGATGGTGTGTAACTTTGATACATATGAATGTTTTTACTATAAAAATATGCAAATCAGTGCAGTCTGATTTGCATAATTACGATGCTCGACTACTAAACATGCGTCGGGTTTCGAACGAATCACGGTTGGAAGGATCCAGGCATTTCTAGCCACACTAAAGAGTTGTGATACTGCGAAACATCTGTGTAGATGGACTAACATAACTCGTGGGTTAAGTTCTCTGTCGAGGGAGTTCGCTGGCTCCCACTTAGCATGAATGCATAGCTGTTCATAAAAGAACAGAGCGCTCAGGTAGCTAATAATTGCAAATGTATATAAGCACTTATAGATTTCTATTGCACGTGACAGTGGGTGACAACTCGGTGGTTACAATGCACAACTGCCAAAAATGTGTTTCGAATCACAATTTGTAAGACATGCTCGTTTCTGGCCACACTGAAGAGGCGCGATACAGCGAAACAGTTGTATGTGAATGAACTAATATATATATATATATATATATATATATATATATATATATATATATATATATATATATATACTAGCACGATTTGTGTCACGGCGTTACCCACCCAGTATATATATATATATATATATATATATATATATATATATATATTTATATATATATATTCTTGGTAAGATCAGTAGGAACCACTCCAGCAGAGAGCTCGATTATTGAAAAAGAAATTCAAAATAAGAGCGTAATATTTATTTGTATATTGTATTACAAAAGTTTAGAACAACATGGTACCGTCGGTTTCGAATCAACAAATGTTGATCACTTGTTGATTCTAAATTTATGTAATGCAAGATATAAATATATACACACACATATATATATATATATATATATATATATATATATATATATATATATATATATGTATATGTATATATTATTATTATTATTATTATTATTATTATTATTATTATTATTTCATGTATTCACATATAATATTATAAGAAGATATAATATATTATGTATTGATTTTCAGTATTTATTTCAACAGTGCTCAATACGTAAGTAGAGCTAGGTAGTAAGTTATGAAAATATATTTATGGCAATTAAGCTACACAATTAGTACTTTATGCAAGACCATTTTTATTTCAATAAATAATCGATTACTAGTAAATAAATACATACTCATGCATAAGTAACGCAGATGCGAGAAACGCACACATACACAGACACACGAGAAGTGGTCACATAATTCTATTAATATATATATATATATATATATATATATATATATATATATATATATATATATATAGTATAGGGAACTGTAAAATTTCACTTTTGATCAAAGATATTTTGCTGAACTTGTATTTTAACAGACGCCATATTAGATTCATTTGTTCATTCATTTATTCATTCCGCATGAATCAGATGATTCTATTATTGGCACTGGTTACCCCGGTATCTTTCTATTTTGAATTCTTTCTAGAAAGAAATCGGGGATTTAGAGAAGGGACCACGTGAAGGTTGCCGAAATCTAAAGTGAAATTTAATTCTGTGGAACGAACTGGATTCGAACTTTGCACACCCAGGTTGTCAGTCCATGTCGTTAGCCACCGTCACCTTCCATATTAGATATGGATCGAGAGCTAGACACTTGTAGCATGCAATAGCGTGATTGGTCGCTGATTTATTTGCAATAAATTCGAATTCGAATCGCCGGAATTAAAGATGTTTGGAATTCAAAGATAGGTGCACTTAAAGAGATAAATCAATGCGTTTATCCACTAAGCCAACTTCCAGTGTTAAAACAACATAAACTTACGTCTGAGGTTTCTGTACATACCAATGTATTCTCATTTATTTAAGGGGTGCAAAGAAAATTGGAAAATAGAGGTTATGAGTACAAAAAATGTTACTTTTAAATATCAAAATGTAAAATGGCTTGAACATAAAAGAATAAAGTAACATGGAAAGACTGCCAAAAACTGAAAGTCAAATAAGTATATATATATATATATATATATATATATATATATGCTGAAAATAATTACAAGAAAAATAAGAGATTTAGAAATTCTTTAGAAATGGCCAATATTTTTCAGCTGTCTTCTTTAAAATTATATTTTTTTTTTTTTTTTTAACTTTATTTTTTAACCTGGCCAGCAATTTTATTTATTTCAAAATAGCAGTTTTTTTCCTTGTTCTTTCTGAAAACCAGGAGAGAGTAGGCTTAAGTTTAGAGACATTTTAAAATTATGTCGCCATTTTTTTTTCACTGTGTGTGTGTGTGTGTGTGCGCGCGCGTGTGTATTCGTATTTCGTTTTGTTTTACAAGCAAAGCTTTGTTGTTTCTCCATTGTTGACTGTTGGGGGAAAAAAGAGAAGAAACGAACGAATTACATTTAAAAGAACAAAAAAATAAATATGTTCAGCCATTGCACAGGAGTTATGAGACACAAACATGGAAGAAAATGATAGCAACAACATCAACATCAGAAGAAATGAAACAACATAAAAGAAATAGAAAAATTAGTCAAAACAGAAGAGGTTTTCAGAGATCAAGGGAGGTAACCCAGGTTTTAGGTGTCTTATCAAAGATTTTTGTGTTGACCTATAAGAAAAACAACAAAAAAATACTTTAAAAAAGGAAAAGTCGTCTCACAGATAAAATGGTGAAGAAGTTCCCGAATTCCAAGCAAGAGACACATGAGCAATCAGATATAGAATTCCACTGGAAAATAAAGATTGTGTTTCTGCCCTCTTCTCATTCCAACTCTATGAAAAGTCATTGAAAATCTTTTGTTTACTGGGTATTTACTTCCTTCCCAAGAAGATATGACACAAGGCCGGAAGGTGGGGAGAATCGAGCCAGTGCCCCTAAAGAAGGGTCACTCTGGCCTCCTAAAAATAGCCTGTCGGCATTTTCGGTCGAGGCACTTCAGGCAGTTAGCAATAAACTAACTCCCCCTCAAAGAGGGGAGACAAGGCCTGTGAGGGTACACTTCCTAGGACTAATCAGGACAATACATAAAAGGCCACCGAAATGGACCAGTTTCTGCAGGACTGACTGTCGAGAACGGATCCTCGACTGGTATCTTCCAGTCAACGTCTCAACAGAAGCTGTGTTTGTTTACTGAGACTTACATATGAGTATGTGACAAAGTATTTAAGAGAAATAGAAAGATTGAGAGAAAACACAAAAGAGTTAAGCAAAGAACTGGTAACTCTTCAAGTGCCAGTTTTATTTACCTCAAATAAATGTATACGTGGCATGTAGTTGTAATAATCATTAGAAGAACTTCACATTTAGTAGTGCAGGGTGACCTCATAAAAATGACGTTCCTTGTACCTACCTGATATGGCATTCACCCTGGGCGGGTTGAACCGACTTCCTTCGAAGGAGGAAGTTTCATGGGACTATCAAATTCACAAACGGCCCCAGTTGTATATATATGTCGGTTAGGGGAAATGCTGACGTTAGGTGTTTGCCATTCTTGCAGGGAGGTGTCGACGTCCTCCTCCTGGTATTCTGAAATGGTCACCCATCTGGTACTGACCAGGCTCAACGTTGCTTAACTTCGGTGATCTAACGAGAACCAGTGTGTCAACATAATTGTGTGGTATAATGCCGTCCATGCAATCGTTAATAAAATCCACAATCTTTTCTACAATCTAACTATATTTGGTACAAATAGAAGTTAGTCTATGCCTGACTTGTTCACCAAGTTTCAGTCATGAATGGCCAACAGTCTTTGTTTTATTGCCGTTCAATGATGAGCACACCTGGATACGACATGCAAAATTGTCAATAACTCTGACACGCTCCTCTCTTGGCACTATCCTGATTTTGCCTGTGATGGCCCTCTTCAGTTTAGGGGAATAGTCTGGGGATAATTTTGATAAACATTATCTTTGAGATAACTCCATAGATAAAAATCGGGGTGGGGGGGGGGGGTTAAAGACAAAGTTGTCTAGAAGAACACAGATTGCATCCTATTCCCTTTATAGCTTGTACATTCGTGAGCTTGTAATAGAAGTTGTATTAGAGACCGCGTAAATATATGTTCGTATGATAAACATGCCATGTATTTTTAGATAAAACAATGCCTAAGAAAATAGATCATCGTAGCTTCAGATTGCATCCATCCAGGTAGCCATTATTACCGGGGTTTAGTTAATGCCTCTAACCATCTCAATTGGCTGGGCTGATTTCTTCAACACTAAGAATTATATAGATTGTTCAAGTTCGTGTATTTGTTGAAGGAAGCAAAGACCATTAAGGATCAGGCGTCCTACTTGGCACTGCCCTGGTTTTGGTTGCGATGGCTCTCCTCAGCTCAGGAATAGGAATTGTTTAAATAGACATTATCTTTGAAATGACCATACAAATGAATTTTTTTCTGACCATTTCATCTATTATATAAAAGAAGTTCGTAATTCTTTGTAATTATTTGATTAAAGTCAGAGACTCAACAAAATACACTTACAAACCTTATATTATCGTATTTTGTGTGCCCCTGACCTGATTAGGGTCAAAACAAATACTGTAATACTCATTTCTTTTGAAGTCACAAAAGACGAAATGAGTGCAGGGGGGAGGGAAACTATTTTTTTTCATTCTTACTGGTAGTCGTCTTAAAAAAACAACACTGAAACTAGGTCAAACAGAAACCAGATGTTTCTTTCTGACTTTCTTCTTTCTTTCTATTATATTGAACCAGTTGCCAAAGAAAGATGGAGCTGGAGAGGGGAAAGGGGTAATCAGATGAAAAGGTATATAAATATATATATATAGAGAGAGAGATGGAGACAGTCAGAGGGAAAGGTATAGAGAAGTTTTAAAAGAAAGATGTTACACACACTTTTTCATCATCATCATCATCATCATCATCATCATCATCATCATCATCAGCAGCAGCAGCAGCAGCAGCAGCAGCATCATGTTTTGGGATGCTTACCCTTCTAGTTTGCTAAGTTTTGTACTAATTTTCATTAATTCATTTATTTATTAAATTGTTACGTGAAAGTACAGAATAGTCAACAAAGATCCCCCTTCTCCATGTTAAGAATGGCTTTCTAAATAATCTTTTGCAGTTTACTGACTGTGCTGAAATAATAACGTAAATATTTAGAAAGCCATTCTTACCATGGGGAGCGGGGGTTGTTAACTATTATGTATTTTCACTTAACAATTTAATAAATAAATTAATAAATTTGGGAAACTGAAACTCTCGCTAGAAGTTATATTACGAATGCAGTTTAATATCAGGAACTAAATTTGACTGAACACCGTTTGCTGCTGATTTTGAGTTGGGTTCTCTTCTGATTTGCCACAAATGTTTCAACATTATTAGCTTCGTCTTTTAGTCGACCGAGCAACGTCAAATCATTGTACATATTTGATGTATTGTTTACTTTGAAAGGATTACATTTATCCTTTTATATTAAGAATAGATCAAATAAATTTGATAAATGTTTACTAATATATTTTTACTTTAATAAGAAGTTTTTTATTTTATACTTATCTTTCTTTATGTTTATTTATTTATTTTAGACAATCGGACTATTTTAGATCTATGCGGAGAGATAAAAATATTCCTACGCCAAACTCATTTAAGTAGGTTCAAAAGACAAGATGTTTTTGTTAGATTGGTGACCTTGTAGATAAAGCGTTCACTTTCAGCTAACATATTTTATGCCATTCTGGGTTCGAATCTCACTCTAAACAATAGTTATTTTTTGGGTATAGCATTCCAGTTATTTCCTAGACGATATCGAATAATCTTTTTTATAATAGAAAATGGATGAAAAGTATTTAATAGATGTTCTTAGCTTCTAATCTTGGCTATAAAATTTAATAAAGTTGAGTAACCCGACATTGATTGGTACTTCTGTGGTACAGGGATGGGCGCCCTTTTTGTTGGAGCTGGATTACCCCACATTAAAGACCAACCTTGTGCCTGACTTGACCTCGTGGGGAGGCAAGTAAGTCGAGACAATTATGTTGTCGCATCGAAACAGCATGTCAGCCGACTTCGACGACACAGAATTGTTTGTAATGTCATGAATCGCCAAGCTCTATCCAGATGACGGGCAAGTGTCAACAAACAAAAGGTTGACGGGTGCCGGGTGCCGGGTGCCGGGTGCCGGGTGCCGGGTGCCGGGTTAAAGGTTGAAGGCGATGAAGGCGAAGCTTGTCAAACTTATTACACTACAGCGAGTAACTTTTGTTCTCTCTTTCTTTCTCTCTGTCTCTTTCTTTTTTATGTGTATTCTTATTTTCTCTCCTTTTTTCTCTCTCGTTTTTGTCAGCCGAGGGAGAATTCGGGAGTTGTTGTTTCTTCTTCATACACGGTGGATATGCATGCCAACTCGACTTCAAGTTTTATATGTATTTTTTAAATAAAAAATAAATAAATTTTATATTTTTATATATAAGATGTTTGTCTGCTCCATTTACAAAGCATTCCATTTCCAGTTAATGGTTATCTTCAAGTTAATGGTTATCCGATAAAACCAGATAATTAATTCTCTGAAGAGAATTAATGACGTCCAAACAAACCAAACCATACAACAGCGCAATCACCTACTTGGATAGCACAAGGATATGGTGTTTAAGGATGTTTAACAACGTCGGCTTGGACGTATAAGCAATAGTATTGCCGCTATTCGAACCAGGAAATGAAACTATCATACATCCATGGGAGCTGGTAGTCCGTACCAGGACGATTACAGCCCTTCTAGAGACATCCCCACAGCACAGATGTCCCCACGGCACAGACACACAAAGCTGGCACTTTGGCTAGGAAAAAGGTTAGTATCTGTTCCGATGGATACTGCACCCTATAAATCGGTGTCGTCTTGTCCTTCGGGGTTTGATTCCGCCGGTCTGTGGGTTTGTCCTGTGCAGTTCTAGGAGGTTTATCCTCCCAGGCTTTGCCTCCCCTCTTTGGGGAGGAGTAAGTTTATTGCATACTGCCTGAGGCGCCCCTACCAGGGAATGTCGACGGGGCTGCCCAGGCAATTTTTAATGGCCAGAGTGCTCACCTTCTCGGGTGCTGGCTTTTCAAGCCCCACTTTCCCGACCCGACCTTGGGTCACATCTTACCTTGTGGGAGTAAGATAAAACTGGCCTTGTGCCTAACCTCCGTGAGAGGAGGTAAATAAACACTCCCCGGCCAATGATAGTGTTACACTTCGGCTAGTATTTATTATAATATAAAATCTACCACAGAAGTCACAAACAGTTAAAAAGTTTGGTGACCGCAGAGACTATTTGTATAACAATTAGTTTGGCAGGTGCATGTTGAGAAATCTGCAGACAGTACAAAGCCAGTGCTCCGAAACACCATCTTTCTGGAAAAGGTAGTCCGCACTCTCAGCAAAATATTTAGATGTTATAACTATTTGAAAGCAAGCAAAGTTATTATTGCTCACACTGTATTTAATGATAGAATAAATGCGTAGATTATTTATACTAATCTTACAACATGAAGTGATTTGCTGATTATTGGTAGCAGAATGTTGGAAAGACAAGCTGAAATTGAAATGTAATGAAGAAGACATATATAAATGACATCATCATCATCATCATCATCATCATCATCAGTGGTTTAACGTTCGTTTTACATGCTGGCATGTGTTCAACGGTACTTAAAAACTGACTTCAATACTGACCTATCTCTGACCAAGTCTTTATTTATCCCTCTTTCTTTCAAGTCTATCCTCATCACTTCCTCCCCTTTTTTTTCCTTGGGCTTCCCCTGCAATCTGACCATGCTACTTCAACTACTCTACATCTACTAAACCAAGACCACTGATGTACTTGTTTACCGAGTCCGTTCCTTTCCATTTCTGTCTCAGAAACGTCGTCCAGGGAGTTTTGTACAGGGTGGCCCGGAAGAGATGCTGTATGCTGATGATTTAGTACTTGCCTGCGAAACAATGGATGACCTACTCGTTAAGTTAAAGACTTGGAGAAATGCTATAAATGTAATGAATGTTACCCACACCATAGTAATGATCAGTGGTTGTGGTGTTGGAAAATAGAGGAAAATTCTCACGCTCAGTGTGTTTAAAAGGAGTCGGGGAATTCAATCTTTTGTGGTACTTGCAAGCATCAGATGCACAAGAGATGCAGTAGAAATTGGCTAAGATCAAAGTGTAGTATCTGTTCCGATAGATACTGCACCCCATAGACTGGTATTATCTTGGCATTCGGTGCTTGATTTACGCCAATCTATGGGTCTGTCCTGTGCAGTTCTAGGAGGTCCACCCTCCCAGGCTTCGCCTCCCCTCTTTGGGGAGGAGTAAGTTTATTGCTTACTGCCTGAGGCGTCCCTAACGGGGAATGCCGACGGGCTGCCCAGGCAATTTTTAAACCCCACTTTCCCGACCCGACTTTGGGTCACATCTTACTTGTGGGAGTAAGATAAAAACTGGCCTTGTTCCTAACTCCTGGAGAGGAGTAAATCCATACAGGTAGGTGTAGAAATGATAACCAGTTTGTGTGCAAGAAGTGTAAGAAAGTATATTATATGTATTGAACTTTCTTGCAAACAGTGTGTTTGCGGCTTAATTAAAAAACTAACATATCTGATACTTTCCGTTTAAGTAAAACTTATCTGTCCTGTCTATTTAGTATGATAGCACCCACCACAAAGAGTTTCTTTTAATATCTTGCCAGGATGGCCCAGTAAATGCGTCTTGTCTTAGCGAAGATAACATCCCACCAAAGTAAGTGCTTGGTGATTGGTCAAAGAGAATTTTCTTGCCCAATCAAATGGGTCTATTTTAGAATACAAGGGAGGTAATTTATTAACACAATAGACAAGGGGAGGTAATCTATTTACACAATTGACAAGGGGAGGTAATCTATTAGTTGCTTTTTTATAATCTGTCTATTTGTCTGTGCATCAACATTTAGGCTATTTGTGTTATATTGCAAGCAATGCTTTGTCGTTTCTACATTGTTGACATTTAAAACAAAAACAAGAAAAGGTCGCTGAAAGAATTGTTGGATCATTCTATCACTCCAGAAAGTATCTAACTCCTGGTGCAATCCTTTACCTATATAAGAGTCAGATACGTTCTCAGATGGAGTATGGCTTCCATATCTAAAGAGGTGCCGCTCTGAGCACTCTCCGTTGCTTAGACAAAGTTCAAAATAAACCCTGAAATTTAGTGGAGGATCATTTCTTCTCTTCTTTACTTTCTTACGTTGCTAGTCTCTCTCTATTTTATCGTTATTTTCATAGAATGTGCTCGACTGAGCTCCAATCTCTGGTTCCTCTTCGTAAGACATTCACTACAAAAAAAACTCGTCTTATTATCACAACTGAAAATAACTTTCTCATTTTTTCTATGTGGCTAGCGTCAGGAGGAATTTCCATGTACAGAGCTTCTTTGCAAGGGCCTCCCATCTAGTGAACACAATACATAAGACTGCTTTCCTACAGACTACAACATAGTCGTTTTCAAATCCAATGTCAACAAGCACTTGTTTAGATTTGATTACTTAGGCGACATAAGTAATCAAACTTAATTAATTGAATTGATCAATTTCGACTGACAATCATTCTATCCCATTAACCCTTATCCTCAAGTGGCTCTTGGCCTTAATAAGTGGTGACCAAAAAGTAATAAAAATAGGGGTGGGACGTAATGGGTGAAAATTTCAGATTCATGCGAGTAGTATTTTTTTGTGTTCATTTATACATAAATAACACTAAACAATCAAACATTTTTTTGAAAATTTTGCAAAATTCAGAAGGTGCAGGCCACTAGTTTTTGGCTATTTTACATTCATGAAAACCCTTTCACAGCCTGAAAATGGTCCTAAATTAAAGTACTATATCAGATTTAACCATCTATATCCATTCATAGCTTTTGAGGATGTTTTAGGACCTGCAATGTCGCATGAAACCACTTTTTCACCGATAAATGATGGATTTTGAGTCCTGTGGAGCCCTAGCGGCTATTTTTGGTCTGCACCTTCTGAATTTTGCAAAATTTATAAAATGTTTGATTGTTTAGTGTTATTTATGTATAAATGAACACAAAAAAATACTACTCGCATGAATCTGAAATTTTCACCCATCACGTCCCACCTAATAAAAAAAATGAAAAAATCAAAAAATCGCTGCCTTCATACAGGAATTTTGGGATAAAATGATAGCTTCAACGGAATAAACAGAAAATATAAGCAAAAATGAGAGCTCATAAAATAATGCTAAAAAACTAAAGTAAAACATGGAAAAATTGACCAAAGAAAATAAAAGAGGGGCATTTTCAAGTGTAGGTAACAGAACAAAAAAGGGGTTAAAAACAAATGTGCCACAAACAAATGTTACCAAAGCCAAAATAAGTTACTCTCCTACCTACCTGGATAAATTTATTTGTTTCAACTTATTTTAAAGCGTTTTTTTTTTCTTTTGAAAAAAACAAAACAAAGTGTCCACTAGTGTTCTGTTAGAACGAAAAAGAAGATGGCGTCGATAAGTAATGCACGTGGACCTCTGATAATCGCTTAAAAATCGAAAAGTAAACTAAATACTGGTAGAAACACATCCAATAAATGTCAGCAATCGTGCGAAAATGTAATGTTCTAACAGTATTTTGTTTAATTCTCGATTTTTGATCGATTATCACGTGCTCATCGGTACACGTGCATTGTTATCGACGCTATCTTCATTTTCGTTATAACTGAACACTAGTAGACCCTATGTTTGTTTTTTTACCAAAAAAAAAAGTTTTAAAATAAGTTGAAACACAAATAAACTCATTCAGATATATAGAAGAGTAACTTATCTTGGCTTTGGTAACATTTATTTTTTTTCACCATTGTCTCGGAGAGAATATGAACACATTTATTTTGTAATATTCATTTCTTTTTTTTTGGGGGGGGGTCAACAGGAACAAAATTAGTAATGATGGGAGGTCGACATTTAGAGCGATTTTTTTCCTATCGAACTTTGGTCTGAAATTGTACTTGTGATTGAGAAAGAGGAAGTGATAGAGAGAGAGGGGTGATCAGAGGGAGGGGGGAAAAGGGAGAGAGATGGAGGTGGAGGAGAGCAGCACGGTGAAGAAAGAGACAAGAGAGAGGGGGGAAAGTGAGAGGAATAGAGAGAGATAGAGAAAGGGGATAGAGAGAGAGAGAGAGAGATAGAGTATTTTTAACTCTTTTATTTTGTTGTTCCATGCCCCTCCTAGGCAACGCCGGGTAGCCACACCAATGACTAATTTCGAAATCATGCAACGATATTTTCTCACAGCTAAAATAGAAAGTCTCAGTGAACAAAAGACTTTCAATTCTTCTCTGGAATGAGAACAGGACAGAACACACTTTTTTTATACTTCTGAATTTTTAAGATGAGGATTGATAATTTGCATAATTTTTATTATCAGGACTACATTTCTCATCTTGAGTGTTATCATAACAACGTTTCGCCCGCTGTAACCTCCGGCCTTCTTTAGATGTATCTCTTCGAATTCAGGAATATTTCCAGATTCCCGAGTTCAACAGAAATATTCCGAGTTCGAAGAAACGCACTTGAAGAAGGCCGGAGGTTACAGCGGCCAAAACGTTGTGATGATAACACTCAAGATGAGAAAGGTAGTCCGAATAACCAAAATTATACACACTTTTTGTTTTTGTTTTCAAATGCCATTCTCTATTAGGCCAAGGTGTTCACTTCGTTTATGTTCATGTTCGTCCATTCACAAACGTTGTTTATCAATCTTTTCTTTTTGTCTATCTTTCGACCGGCTTTCTTGTATTATGCCTTCAACACATATTTTGCATAGCTCAACACTGGAAAACTTAACGTGACCAAACGATTTCAAGACTTTACATTTGATGACAGAGGATATTGATGGGATGCCAGTGATTTTTCACAACTGTGTAATACTGATGTGATCAAATAGTTTATGATCAGTAATGAAGCGCATCATGTGACTTTGGAAAGTTTTTACTTTCTGACTTAGATTTTACAGTTCAGTTGACACATTCAAGTTCGTATTAGACTACAGGAAAGACATATGCGTTATAGATTTTCGCTTTGATATTAATGATTAAATGACGTTTAAAGAACTAAATGTTTGGATCGGGTCATCTAGATGACCCACTCCCATAAGCTACGTAATAGGATGGCTTCTTAAGATTAGACAGATGCTACATTGTGATCCAAGCCAAAAGTCCGGAAACACGCCAAAATGTAATTTGTTTCCGGTGAAAGTGCATGAAAGAATTTTCCCAGAAAAAAATAAATATATATAAAAAAGGGTTGGCATTGTTTAATGTCGTTTTAAAATTGTGTAGTTATATGCTTAGACTTTTGAAAAGTTTCTTATCACCAAGGCCATCCGTGAATCTAGTCTGTAAATTAATTCTAAAAATGTCTTCTTTTCAAGCTCCCCTGGTACTATGGAAAATTCCTAATCCTTGATGACATTACCTGTCATCCACTCCACCCACCATCAAACATTCAAAATAGTTTCTTGTAAGCAACCCTTATCTGTCGACTTCTCTCTTTCGCTCTTTCTCTCTCTCTCTCTCTCTCTCTTTCTCTCTCTCACACACACACTCTGTCTTTTTCTCTCTTATACTCTCACTTTCTCTCTCTCTGTCTTTTTCTCTCTCACACACTCTCTCTTACTCTTTCACTCTCTCTTTTTCTTCCTCTCTATTTTTTCTCGTTCTTCCATTCTTATTCTCTCTCTCACTCTCTCTTTATCTTTCTCAGTCTCTCTCTCCTTCTCGCTCTCTCGAACTCTCTCTTTTTCTTTCTCTCTCTCTCTTTCTCTTTCACTCTTTTTCTCTCTGTCACTCTTTCTCGCTCTCACACATATTGTCTTTTTCTCTCTTATACACTCTCACTTTCTCTCTCTTTCTCTTTCACTATCTCTCTTTTTCTTCCTATCTATCTTTTTCTCGTTCTTCCATTCTTTCTCTCTCTCTCTCTCTTTCTCTTTCTCAGTATATCTCCCTTTCTTTCTCGCTCTCCCACTCTTTCTCTTCCACTCTTTCTCTCTCTTTTTCTCTCTGTCACTCCTTCTCTCTCTAACTTTCTGTCTCCCCCACACTCTATCACTTTAAATCGTGTCCTTAATTTTCCCGCCCTTTTCTTCATTACGCGTCACAAAACGAACACCGTTAGTTTCTCTTACAATTCTCGTCATTCTTTCACTCGTTGATGAAGTTTACCAAATTTACTTCTCCCTAAAGTCATTAAAATATTTTCTTCGGGAACGCACCGTGTCGCCTTTTACGGCTGCCACGTTTTCCCACTTCGAGTTTTGTCGCATACGGTTTCCGTTTTTGCTTATGTTTCTTTTCAAAAAAGTGTTTTTGTTTTTTGTTTTTTATGTGTGGTTTATTGCATTACACGTAACCTCCGTTTCCTGCTCCTCTTTCAACATCTAAAAGCAAGTTTGGAAACCCGGAAATGAAATGATGCGTTCTTCTGTCTCTATTGGCAAAGTGGTGATTTTTATCTCATTTAGAAAAACGACAGTCTCTGCTATGCATGAACATGTGTATACAAATGTATACTACACACACGCACAAACACGTGTACACCTGTATACATGTATACCGGTGTACACCTACATTTACATCAGTTCTCATGTATCCTGAAATATTAATGTGTGTCTAAATGCAAAAACAGATTTTATATATCTCTATTTATATAAAGTTAGGTATGTGTATGTGCTTATATATTTCTATGTACAAAATTCACACATAAACTAATTAACCAATCATTATGAATGTTGAAACACAGTTGCTAGGCTAAGGTGGATAATGTGAACTATAATTATTTAATTTCGTTTCATGGAACTGTTACACAATCATTGACAAAATCTCATTCCGAGTTATTAAGTTTCTCTCTTAATTTATAGATAACACCTTACTGATAGAACCCTGTTCTTAGCGAACAAAAACAATAAAAAGCAGCAGCAGCAGCGAAAAACAGCAACAACAACAACAACAACAACAACAACAACAACAACAACAACAACAACAACAACAACAACAACAGCAAAAGCAGCAAAATCATAAGAATACAATTTATGTAAAATACTCAATTTTGGTTGGTTATCGAGATTCTTTCAACCAATCAGAAACATTCGCCCTGGGAGCCGAGCACATGTTTAATATCCCTATATAATCAATAATCCAAGCATAGCTTGAGAAGAGGATCACAGCCTGCTAAACAGACCCTTGTCACCTAGGACAAGAACAACAGCTTGCTAAACGGACCCTTGTCAGTCACAACACGACTACTCAGGCGCCAGCGAGCAACCCAAATTAATCCTGACCGTTTGGGTTATGATTTCTCGAGTATCTAAGATAATCCATAGTCATTGTTCTGTCTAGTATAGATGTAGACCTTTTAGATTTATCTCCTTTTCCCGCCCCCCCCCCATTCGTTAGGGACTTTTTATCCCCGACACCGGCCGGCAAGCAGCTTGCCGGTGCTCTGTTTTTGGATTCTGGCTGCTGCTATGTCACGAACGAAACCGCATGGTGGAATTTCAATCTCCCTACAGATTCCGATATTTTAGCCATCTTCGATAAGAGACATTATCCCTTCTCCTTCCTCAAACAGAATTGAATATCATGCCCGTTATCTCCTTTGAACATTTCTCTCATTTAAATGAACTTTATTCTCCCTTCTCATCCCATGTGCGTATCTCCTTGTCGATCGCTCGTGACGTGTGTACCTCATACTTCGTAGTATTCTTCACCCCCAAAATACTTCATATTCTGCTTACACAGTTTTTTAGATTTTAGTAGACTCCTCGTTTCCTGTTTCGTCGTCATTCTTTGTATTTACATTTCTGAGACAATGTTTTTTATTTCTTTTCAGTTGTTTACCTTTTCGATGGACAATAAAACCTGCGATTGAAATATGCTATGGCTCAGTCTTGTTTTTCGAAAGGAGTTAATGCTAGCTGTCTGACGGCTAAACTCGGCCCTATAGCGGCACAGATATAATCCTATCTACCACGAACTATTTCTTCAACAGTCTAGAAACAGCTATTAGCAAATGCATAACCACAACTCCGTTATCACCATTGAAAAATGACTGAACGCCCACTTGTGCTACCAAGAATCAAATGGATAATCCGCAAATACTTTTATCATTATCGACAAAATGAATTGATAACCCCAACCTATCAAGAAAAATTTCATTTCTCTCGGCAGACGAGAGTGGGCTATATGCGATCAAGGCCCAGAAAATATTATCAAAGATACGAACGACTGAAGCCTTTTGGCCAAGATCAAAGTGTAGTATCTGTTTCGATGGATACTGCACTCCATAGACTGGTATCGTCTTGGCCTTCGGGGCTTGATTTACGCCGGTCTATGAGACGGCCCTGTGCAGTTCTAGGAGGTCCACCCTCCCAGGCTTTGCCTCCTCTCTTTGGAGAGGAGTAAGTTTATTGCTTACTGCCTGAGGCGCCCCTACCGGGGAATGCCGATGGGGCTGCCCAGGCAATTTTTAATGACCAGAGTGCTCACCTTCTCGGGCGCTGGCTTTTCAAGTCCCACTTTCCCGACCCGACCTTGGGTCACATCTTACTTGTGGGAGTAAGATAAAAAACTGGCCTTGTGCGTAACTCCTGGAGAGGAGTAAATAAAAAATACTTACCTGGGTTTTTTACCCCGCTTAATAAACAGGTATTGTCCGGACCTTTGGGCCTGGATTTACACCGGTCTATTGGTGGTTGCTGGTCCTGTGCAGTTCTAGGAGGTGCACCCTCCCAGGCTTTGCCTCCCCTCTTTGGGGAGGAGTAAGTTTATTGCTTACTGTCTGAGGCGCCCCTACCGGGGAATGCTGACGAGGCTGCCCAGGCAATTTTTAAATGGCCAGAGTGCTCCCATCTCGAGCGCTGGCTTATCTAATCCCACTTTCCCGACCTTGTGTCACATCTTACCTTGTGGGAGGTAGATAAATAACGAACGACTGAAGCCTTTTGGCCAAGATCAAAGTGTAGTATCTGTTCCGATGGATACTGAACTCCATAGACTGGTATCGGCTTGGCCTTCGGGGCTTGATTTACGCCGGTCTATGGGACAGCCCTGTGCAATTCTAGGAGGTCCACCCTCCCAGACTTTGCCTCCCCTCTTTGGAGAGGAGTAAGTTTATTGCTTACTGCCTGAGGCGCCCCTACCGGGGAATGCCGACGGGGCTGCCCAGGCAATTTTTAATGGCCAGAGTGCTCACCTTCTCGGGCGCTGGCTTTTCAAGTCCCACTTTCCCGACCCGACCTTGGGTCACATCTTACCTTGTGGGAGTAAGATAAAACTGGCCTTGTGCCTAACCTCCCGGGGGGGGGGTAAATAACACGAACGACTGAAGAACGACAAAACACCACTATTATCGCTACTGCTTCAACAAAAGGCCACAAAGAAACATCCCTCCGCGCGGACCTCCAAAGTTAACCACAGAATTTACCCCCACCCCCATATGTAACACGATGTAACTTTAATCTAGATTAAGATTTCATCATAACTTTTTTAGCATTCAAAAGAGGAAACATAAAATAAAATGCTGATGATTTTTTACAATTTTTTCCAGCGTATGCAAATTATGAAAATGTGAAGCTAAAATGATGTTTACATTATTGACATCTTAAAATAACGTTCTTATGTAGTGGCCATTTTGCGCGCTCTGATAGACACATATTTAATAAATCTAGCAAAAATCAAGTTATGGTCAGATTTTTACGAAAATTTCAATACTTATTCACTATTGAACTAATTGATCTTTAAAATGCTGTTTTCGTAAAATATATTAGGGAAAATGTTTTTCTACGTGACCCCCCCCCCCCTCCCCTCTTATTTCATTTTATGAAATCTGAACGAAATATATCCAGGCCGGTCGAAATTTTAATGTTATACAAAACAAAAGAGTTTTGAAAAAAAAAACATCCGATTTACTTCATTATATTTTATGGTGGCGTAATTTGTTAAACTGGTCCGTAAATTCACATATAAAAAGTGGAAATAAATGCATTATTATGTTTTGAAATTGTTTACTACCTTTTCTCAATAAAATATACTGTGATCTATTGCACTGCGAAGAAAAAAATTGTTCTACAAAATAAATCATTTTTCAGAAATTTCAATCCATTTAAACGAATTAGCCAAAATTTAGCCAAAGTAGAAGTTTAAACATCTATTTTGAAAATACGCCTTCCCAATTTTTTCAAAATATTTTAATATAATATAGCCGTAACTGTTATTAATCGTGAAAGACCAACATTGATATCAACTTAATAATATTTACTTTCGAAAAGCATACTTATTTGCTAATAGTAAGTTAGCATTTTTCGTCATTTCTCTGGAGATACGAAACTATGGAAAACCAATACATCCGTGATTAATGAGTCAATTAAAGTGACATTTTTGCAAATGCATGCACGTGTCGTCTTGTGTTTACATTCTAAAAAAAACTTCTTCGTACGATACGTCGACAAAAGTAAGTATTATATATATTATGTGTAATGAATAATTACGAGTAACTTTCCTTACTCTGACTTATCTCCCCTTTGGAGAACTCTCCTGCTTCTACTAACCACTATAAATATTAGCACTAATACTGTACCGACATTGTGTGCTGAATAAAGCTTTCCCAAGTTACGTATGTTCTCGTTAGTCATTACAATTTATTCAGCACACAATCAACATGGAACAATTAATGTGCCCACAACGGTTTGCCATGGAACCTGACACTTCTAACTCTGAACAACCTTGGACTCATTGGAGAGTGACATTTGAAAACTTTTTGCAAACGTTGCATGCAGAAAATCCACTACGACCGATAAACAAATTCGGACTACTAACTAACTACGTATCTCACACGATACACAAAATTATCATGGACTGCAGCACTTATGAAGAGGCTATAGAAACATTACACACCACTTACTGAAAGCCCAAAAATGAAATATTTTCGCGATATTTACTTGCTACACGGCGACAGCAAAATGACGAATCTTTGGAGCAGTTTTTAAAGGAATTACGAACTCTTAGCAAGGACTGTAATTTTCGAGTAATGTCTGCCGAAGACATTCGAGACGAGCACATTATGGATGCTTTTATTAACGAACTCCAAAATGTGCAGGTAAGACAAAGACTGCTCGAAAACAAATGTCTGGACCTCAGAACAGCTTACGAACAGGCTTATGTAGGGAACATGAACATGAAGAGGGCTTACTTGCGAAACGTCCTCGGGTTTGCTTGTCCTGTGCGCTGCGAGTGAAAGAAAGAAAGAAGGAAAGAAATCCAACATGGCGTCCCTGAATGTTTATTACATACAGTTCACGCAAAATCTCGCAAAGTCTCGCTGCACGTATGGAAATTAGGTGTGACTGGATATTATAAAAAGCGAGTCTCGTACCGTCTCAGAGAAACGGAGTGTGCGAAGCGAGTGCACGTGTCTAGCAGTAAGAGCTGCTTTGGAGGTTAACAGTGACTTGCGACCTACGTTATTATTTCAAGCTATTTCGGCAATGGACAAGTTCGACTTGAGGTTGATACCCGAGTTCGACGGCTCCCCCTCCGGACCCTCTGTAGTCGAGTGGTGGGAGAAAGCCGAGCGCGTCTGCAGACTTTGCAATATAAAGGATCCTGCACTGGTCATCCCGCTGAGGCTGACCAAAGGAGCATATTCGGTGTATCAGCAGCTCGGAGACGAACCAGGCCTGGAGGAAATTAGGCAGGCGTTATACGCAGCCTTTGCTGTGGACCCTTTCGTCGCCTGGAGGCAGTTCACCGAACGGCGGCTTGGGCTAGATGAGACTGTGGACGTCTACCTGGCCGATTTGAGGAGGCTAGCCGCGCCGTTTGGTGGAACAAGCGAGCGAATACTGGGATGCGCTTTTCTGACTGGACTCCCAGACAGCGCCAGCAGACTGCTGCGAGCATCGTCCAGACTCAGTGAGATTGGGCTTGACGAGTTGTTGGCCAGAGCCCGAAACATTTTGAAAGAGGACACAGAGCCGGTTTCGGCAGCTGCGGAAGCGTCTTCACCACCAACAGAAGACGTGAGATGCTACAAATGTGGCGGGCCGAATCATTTTTCAAAAGACTGCCGTAGCCGAAGCGGTGCAAAGGACGCGCCCGATCGAGGAACGTTAAAACGCGTGCGTTGTTACCGGTGCAACAAGCTGGGTCACGTGGCAAGAGGTTGTCCGGGAAACGGGCAAGGGGAGTAAGCTATAGCGCCAGTCTTCTCCCCAGATCGTCGCCAAATAAGGCGCTACCCACAGTGAGCGTGCGCGTAAACGGGCGTGAGCGCTTCGCGCTCGTAGACACCGGGTGCACGCAGACCCTCGTGCGCAAAGCATGCTGTGACGCATGGGATAAGGAAAGGATCCCGGTATTGACGGTTGGCGGTGGCTCGATTGCCTCTTGTGGCGTTAGCATCATTCGCGCAGGTGTCGGCGATGGGCCTACAGTAACCGCACGAGCCTTGGTTATAAACGGTGACCTGCTCGGTTACGACCTACTCCTGGGAATGGACGTCATCAAGGAATTGGGAGGTGTACGCATTGATGGTGAGGGTAGGGCACATTTTGCAAAAGCGGGCCTTGCTCTGAGTGCAGCTATGAAGCTGGAACAGCCTGATTTTTGTGCGGAATTCGACCAGCGCACAAAATCCTGGACAGCCTCCTGGAAGTGGTCGGAGGAGCAGCCACCCGAGAAATTATGCAATAAGGTGCCAGAATACAAAATTCCCCCCGGAGCTCGTGCAGAATACGACAAGGAACTACAAACTTGGATTAGTAATGGATGGCTAGTTCCGTATTCAGAGAAGGAATTGGGTCCTCCAAAGTGCCTGATCCCGTTAATGGCGGTTATCCAACAGAATAAGCAGAAGGTGAGGCCGGTGCTCGACTATCGAGAATTGAATGAGCACGTGGACCCTTTTACAGCTCGCGCGGACGTATGCACTGAAAAGTTGAGGGAATGGCGGCAAGTGGGATCTAATGTATCTGTACTGGATCTTCACAAAGCATACCTTCAAGTGCGTGTACACAAATCACTATGGCCCTATCAAACGGTGCTCATCAAGGGGAAAAGGTATTGCCTAACCCGCATGGGATTTGGACTTAATGTTGCGCCATCAATTATGCAAATGATTGTTGACACCATTCTGACTAAAGATGAGCGCATTCAGCGGGCAACGTCTGCATATATTGATGACGTGTACGTGGACGAGGAAATTGTATCTGCGGCGCGCGTGAGGGAGCATCTCTACAACTTTGGCCTTCTCAGCAAGGAACCGGAAAGGCTACGAGATGGCGCACGGGTACTTGGTTTGCAGGTCTGGGAGGAAGATGACGTTCTGTACTGGAAACGAGGAAATGAAACCCCGGACATGCCTTGTATTGTTACACGACGAAACGTATTTTCCTTGTGCGGAAAGTTAGTTGGACACCTTCCTGTCGGCGGCTGGCTTCGTGTTGCGGTGGCATTTATTAAGCGAAGAGCCTCCGACGTCACCACTGGATGGGATGACGAAACTCATGACGTCCCTCTCAATACAATGCTCAAAGAAGTCCTCACCAGGGTGCACAAGGAAGACCCAACGCGAGGCAGATGGTGCGTCGACAGCCAGAACCTTAGTGTGTGGGTTGATGCAAGCTCTCTCGCCATTGGTGTATCGGTGGTCCATGATGGAATGGTGGTGGAAGACGCTTGCTGGTTACGCCCAGAAAAGGACTCCCAGCACATAAACCTGGCAGAACTTGATGCGGTTATCAAGGGGATAAACTTGGCAATCCTTTGGAAGACGACCACCCTGCGACTATTCACGGATTCTGCTTGCGTCCATAAGTGGATTTCAGATACTCTCACCGGGAGGGCCAGAATACGAACCAAAGCCACGAGCGAGATGCTCATCCGACGGCGGCTCGACACGATCATGAAGCTGGTGAACGAATATGCGCTGTCAATAGAGGTGTCCCTGGTCAAATCCAGCCTGAACAAAGCAGATTGTTTGACGAGAGTACCTCAAAGATGGCTTGATGCCATAAGAAAGACTATTGAACCCATGCAGCCCGCCTGCGCCGCTTCCATGAGCCCCGTTCGATCTAATACCATCAAAGAAGTCCACCAACAAACCGGGCACCCTGGGGTCAAGCGGACCCTATATTTCGCTAAGTTGGTTGAACCAGGAGTACAAAAGGCAGACGTCAGGAAAGTGGTCAAAGATTGTATAGCATGCCAATCCATTGATCCAGCACCCGTTCGCTGGGAGAAAGGAAAGCTGGTAGTGGAAAGCCATTGGAACCGGCTGGCGATGGATATTACTCACCACAACGGTGAGGATTTCTTGACTCTCATTGATTGCGGTCCATCCAGGTTTGCGATATGGCGCATGCTGCGCCGGCAGGATGCAGCCAGCATCATCCGTCAGTTAAACAATATTTTTCTTGAACGTGGCCCCCCAACGGAGATATTAACCGACAATGGCGCTGCATTCACTAGTGAGCAGTTCAGAAAGTTTGCTGATGGCTGGGGAGTACACCTGAGGTTTCGATGCGCCCACGTACCGAGTGGAAATGGGGTCATCGAGCGGAATCACAGAACCGTCAAAACCATTGCGGCCAGGACGGGCTGCACGGTATTTGAGGCAGTCTACCTGTATAACGTAACCCCAAAGGATAATGTTTCACCCTCTACAGCGCCGGCTGACACCTTGCACAGGTATCACGTCAGGGTGAAAGGCATAGAGACTAACCCGCTGCCCGAACTGGAAGTAACCAAAGAGAAACTGAAAAAAGGGGATGTCGTCTGGACTAAGAACCCGCGCGGCAAGTGTACGACGAAATACGGAGTTGGACGCGTCACCGAGGTAATCAGCCCACAGGCGGTGCGAGTCGACGGTATGCCCCGTCACATTAGGGACCTACGGTTAGCAACGCAATCATCACTGAACGACAAGAGCGAGTCGGAGTCAGAGAGCAGTGAGGCATCGCTCTGGCTTGCAGCAGCCCCATCGGACAGTGACTCGGATATCAGCAGTATCCCAGCGGACGCGATGTTTCTCGACCCTCAGACCGCGGACGAGAGCACAAGCGAAGATGAGGCTTGCGTTGTCCCCCTCCGAAGAAGCAACCGGCGAAGGCGATCTAGGCCTCCCTGCCATCTCTGTGATCATGAGATCAGGGGGGAGTGTAGGGAACATGAACATGAAGAGGGCTTACTTGCGAAACGTCCTCGGGTTTGCTTGTCCTGTGCGCTGCGAGTGAAAGAAAGAAAGAAGGAAAGAAATCCAACATGGCGTCCCTGAATGTTTATTACATACAGTTCACGCAAAATCTCGCAAAGTCTCGCTGCACGTATGGAAATTAGGTGTGACTGGATATTATAAAAAGCGAGTCTCGTACCGTCTCAGAGAAACGGAGTGTGCGAAGCGAGTGCACGTGTCTAGCAGTAAGAGCTGCTTTGGAGGTTAACAGTGACTTGCGACCTACGTTATTATTTCAGCTTATCCGTTCGAAATTGCCCAAAAACAGTCGGTGTTCTACCTGCAGTCGAATACGGTCGGTGCTGCTTTGAACAACACACACTCTTGTTATTCGGCCCCCTCTTGTGTGCATTCTTCTCCAGACCCCTCCTCTGTGACTTCTTTCCTTAACCAGAAATTCTGGGCACTGCAAACCTTTCAGAGTTGCCTATCACCGCTGCTTCCACAGGTCGTAAATGCCACTTTTGTGGGTTAAGTACACACCCTCGTTTTTCTTGTCCGGCCAGAGATGCTAGGTGTCACAAGTGTGGGAAATTGGGACATTTTTCTAAGGTGTGTAGGTCTACCAAAAATAATGTTTCTAAAAATTCTATCGCCTCTCTCATGGTAGCTACTATAACAGCTGCGTCTCCAGACTCCCTCTCGAAAAGTATAATGCGGGTTAAAATTAATGGCGTTTCTACTGATGCATTAATTGACACCGGCAGTTCTAGTAATTATATTAATTTTAATATTGTAACAGCTAATAACTGGAAAATATTTTCTTGTTCTACTCGTGTGTCTATGGCGAATGCTTCTTTATCATCACAAGTAATTGGATATTGTCTGGTTAATTTACTTTAAAAAAATATTTCATACAAAAACATCAAACTTTTGATAATGAAAAACCTTTGCTGTGACGTGATACTGGGGCACGATTTTCTTCAGCATCATTCTCGTATTGAGATTCCCTTCGGAGGATCCAAACCAGCCCTTAGCATTTGTGGTTTAACAGCAGTCAATGTTCAGTACCCATCTCTCTTTAATAATTTATCTCAAGACTGCAAGCCTGTAGCGATGAAATCTAGACGCTACTCACTTGAGGATAAACAGTTCATAAAAACCGAGATTACGAGAATGCTTAGTGAAGGAATCATTGAAATGAGTGAGTCTCCATGGAGGGCACAAGTAGTAATAACATCTTCCGAAACCCCCCCCAAAAAAGACTAGTAATTGATTACTCCTAAACAATAAATAGGTTTACTCTACTGGATGCGTACCCACTACCACGGATAGATGAAATTCTAAGCGAAATTGCTAAATATAAACTTTATAGCACACTAGACCTTAGAAGTGTCTATCACCAAGTGGCTATCAAACCAGTCGATCGACCCTACACGGCTTTTGAGGCAAATGGCCGCCTCTACCAGTTTAAAAGAATACCATTTGGAGTAACGAATGGTGTTGCCAGTTTTCAGCGAATTATGAATAAAATAATAACGATAAATGTACTTTTAGCGTAGACACCATTAATTTACTAGGATATACCGTAAGCAAAGGATCTATGTCACCAGACCCAGAATGATTGAAGCCGCTGCTAAAACTGCCAATACCTAATAATATGCGTGCCCTAAAACGAGCCCTTGGTATATTTGCACATTACTCACAGTGGATTGCTTCTTTTTCAAGCAAAATTCACCCATTGGTACAAACGGACACTTTCCCTCTCTCGCACACAGCAATGGAGGCCTTTAGGAATATTAAAAAGGATATAGCCAATGCAGCAATTACGGCTATAGACCCCACTATTCCTCTGGTGGTGGAGACAGATGCATCTGATTATGCAATTGCTGCCTCTCTAAGACAATCCGGGCGTCTGGTCGCCTTTTTTTTCAAGGACCTTGCTGCGTTCAGAACAGCGACACTCAGCAATCGAAAAAGAGGCTTATGCTATAGTGGAAGCACTCAGAAAGTGGAGACACTATTTGATCGGACGACATTTTAGACTGGTTACTGATCAAAAATCCGTCGCATTTATGTTTAACACCAGGACAACAAGCAAAATCAAAAATGATAAAATAGCGAGGTGGAAAATAGAACTCTCCTGTTTTTCTTTTGATACAATCTACCGACCCTATAAAGAGAATGCTGCGGTTGACGCACTATCGAGAGTATGTAGCTCGATACCCAACACGGATGAGCTTCGGACCTTACACAATGAACTGTGCCACCCAGGAATAACACGAATGACACACGTACGAACCAGAAATCTACCATATTCTTCGGATGACGTAAAGAAAATGATAAAATCGTGTACAATATGTGCTGAATATAAACCACAATTCTTCAGGCCTAAAACCGGGACACTGATAAAAGCGACACAACCGTTCGAGAGAATAAACATCGATTTTAAGGGTCCACTACCATCTAATAATGGGAATCGTTACATTCTAACCGTCATCGACGAATATTCACGATTCCAATTCGCATTTCCTTGTCCAGACATATCAGCGAAATCGATGATACGGTGCTTGTGCTCATTATTTGCCCTTTTTGGTGTTCCAGCCTACATCCATTCAGATTGTGGAGCCTCTTTTATGCCTGAACAACTCAAAAAATTTCTTCACGAACGAGGAGTAGCCACAAGCCGGACGACGCCGTACCACTCTCAGGGAAACACCCAATGTGAGCGCTATAACGGTATAATATGGAAAAGCATACAACTAGCGGCTGCAAACCGCAAATGCCCAATTACCCACTGGGAAAAGGTTGCAAAAAGCTCAAAGTATGTTGAGGCCAAATCATTGCCATCAACAAGAGCAGCTACGAAATTCCACAGCCTTTGAGTTTACTTCCAAATTCAGGAATGGAAATGTAGAAACCAGCTAAAACCTGACGAGTGGGGATGGAAACTTTCAGATGGTAAATTACAACCAATCAAGATTGACTTGCCAGCTGGTCTTGTAAATGTATTGGCTATAATTAGGTGTAACTGTACTTCAGGGTGTACTACAGCAAGATGCAGCTGCAGGAAACATGGCATTGACTGTTTAAACTTGTGTGATAATTGCAAAGGCCTCCACTGCAGCAACTCATCACAGCCAGATCTTAATGATGATGAAGTTACCTTTGACTAGTTCTTGACAAGAAATGTTCTTTAGTCCGTTCATGACCTTGTTCTGTGGTGGTTATGCTAGAGCCTTGCCCCAGCATTCAACCAACTGACCATTCCTTTATTGTAAATTGTACTTATTTTGTACCTATGTTTTATGAAATGTCAGGAATTAATGTGACAATTGTTGCCTTGAAAAAAGGCTACTTAGTCTGTTTTTGTACCTTTTATATTCATATTTATATAAAAAAGTTAAAAAACATGAAAACAATGACAGCGGCTAATCATTTTCTGGTGTTAGTTTATTATTAAGCATATAGCTACCTATCATTACAATTTAAAACATCAAGAAAATGTCAAGCTGGCGTGGGGTGGGCCCTGTGTGGATTGTTATGCAAAAAATATTTTTTTATTTCTAATTTAATAAAGGTTTTTTGTCAGGAAAAACGTTTATTTCTGTCAGTAACTGTCAGGAATAATGGACATACTTGTCAGGAAATGTCAGAAATTTTAATATTGTTAAGTTGGATTTTAAAGATGGCACCCGTTGACCCCTTTCCACAATGTTAATTTTGGTAAACTTGTTTTTATCTGAAAGAGAAGTTATTCATGCCTAATATCCAAGTTAAGAACCTTTGTTAGCAACTTGTTTGAGGTTCAGCCACATTTTAACTGGACTATAAGTGAAAGTGATTTCATGGAACGCATCGTTATCCACTTAACAACCATTACCTCCTTACGACCATGATTGCGTCGCAGTCTCACTACCATGGCTCTTAGCCGTGAACCAAAACTGAACTTCCGTTAATACCTCAAGCAGACGACCAGTTTCTTCTGATATATATAGAAAATAAATCATTGAATATTACAATCAGTTAAAAGTTGATCCTGTGTTTATCTGTTTTTATTCTCGTCGCGAAATAGTAATATAATAAAACGGGGTCAAAGAGGGGATGGAAGGTCTTGATGAAAATTCAGATACCTCCGAATTTTGTGAAATTTTGACATAGGTATTAGACATCAATTAATAAATATACCCCAAATTTTAGTTTCTTTGGGGAATTTTAAAGTGTTTTTAGGGGGCATAATATAAGCTCAAGCTTCTATTTGAAAATTCAGATTTTTATTAAATGTGATCCATAATCATCAAGCAAGATTCCCTGAATTTCAATTTCTTTTTTATATCTCTATTTATATAAAGTTAGGTGTGTTTGTGATTATATATATATATTTATATAAAGAGGTGTACTAAAAGCGAACTTTTAGGAAAGGTAAAACCTATTGTGAAGAGTATACAGCTCAATATCCAGGATAGAGCAGGTAGATATGAAGAAGAATGGAAAGGAATTAGAGAAGCAAAAGCCAAATCAAAATTCAATTCAATTGCTCAGAGCAAGTTATATTCCGCAAAAAAGGCAATTTATTCAAGTTAAGGAAAATTTAACTTGAATAAATTGCCTTGCTCTGAGCAATTGAATTGAATTTTGATTTGGCTTTTGCTTCTCTAATTCCTTTCCATTCTTCTTCATATATATTTATATATATATATATATATCTTTATATATATATATATATATATATATATATATATCTTTATATATATATATATATATATATCTTTATATATATATATATATATATATATATATATATATATATATATATATATATATATCTTTATATATATATATATATATATATTTCTATGTATAGAATTCACGCTTAAACTAATTAACCGATTATGAATTTTGGAACACAACTGTTAGGCGTAAGGGTGGATAATGTGAGCTATATTTAGTTTAATTTCGTTTCATGAAACGGGGGACAAAAATTAAACCTTAAATTATAGACCTGTTCTAGAATCAAAATCATGTAATGAATTTTGATCAAAATTGTAATAATGATTCTAGACATAAGGTTTAGTACGATTATATCTTGATTTTAATCTTCGTAAGTAGGCATAAAAGTGGTGCAAAATTTTCTGTTCGGGAATTTTAACCATGAGAGGACGGGTCGGGTATTCTTCTAGTATCATACTAAAGCTGAGTTGATCAACATTTGTTTCCCTAAAATATTTTCCTATAAATTGTAATCACACAAAATATATGCTAAAATATTCCTTAATTTGGGGATTGAGTTATGTTTAAATAAAAATCTATTTCAATTCTTTTAATTTGCCGTAAATTGCAATTATTTCACTAAGTGACCCATCTCTTACTAAGTGTCTTTCTATCACTCTTTTTTTTATCCGTTGTTCACATATTCTCTCTATTTACGACCCCGATAACACTTGTTCTTATCGATTGCATTTGGGGCATTAATGTATTCTCTCTTTAGTAAGTATGTCATATTGTGTACTTCGTTACATGTTTCCATAACCGTTTTTACGTTTCTATTTGACAAACTGTTTGTGAAAATAAATGTGTATGTATGTAAATCAAACTGATTCTTTACTATTGTCCTTTTTCTTCTTTCTTCCGACCCTCGTGTGCGTTATTTACGATAACACAACACCCAAAATGGAAACCACATGTGTGGGAAAGATATAAGTGAATATGTCGTCACTAAAATCATAAAAGCTATAATATTAAATACCATAGTTTTACAATACGTTAAGGGGTTTAGCATAACACCTAGTTTCAGTGTTGTTATTGAAACAACTACCAGTAATAATGAAGAAAAGTAATTTTTACTCCTAAGCCCGATTTACTAATTTTATCCCTGCTGACCCCAAGAGAATAAATATTACGGTATTTTACCGGAAGGGGCAAAGATTGGAGCACCAACTATGAAAATAACGATAGAGTAGAGAAAGACTAGTAACGTCTCTTCTGTGAGAAAGTGCCTGTAGGGAAAAGATTTCGAAGCTGGTTTTGTACTCTGTCAAGGCAGGAAAGGGTCCTTCGAGTGGCACCTCTCCAGATGTGGAAACAGCACTTAATCTTAGGATGTATTTGACTTTATACAGGTAGAGGATTGCGTCAAGAATGAGGTAGAATGATAAAGGAGAACAGTGAAGAAACAGATTTATATATATATATATATATATATATATATATATATTCCATGATAAATGCCAGTATACTGAAATCATATGCCCTTAATAGGGTTAAGATGAAAATTCATATACACTAAATGTACAAAAGCAAGGAAATTCCAAAATTTTTACACTTTTATTGTCATTAAGGGTATGCGAGCACAACAGGGCTATGTATTTTACTTGTAGGAATTTTTCTTCAGCGCACCTCACACACTTCATTCACTCATGCATAGATATTTATACTGTAGTGATGTGATAATGAAATGGTTTGGTTGATATGTAGTATACTGGCATTTATCATGGAATGTCACTACTTTTGTAAAGGCTATGCCTCAAGACAATGGTAATTTTTAAGTTTTTTTTTAATTTTCTGGAAAACTAAGATATATGGTAAACTGAAATTAAAATGCCATCAACTAGACCCTAGAACCTCTATCTCTGCCAAAAATCAGCTGAATCCATCAAATAGTTGATGAGATACAGGGTGGCACACACGTACGTACGTACACACGGATAACACAAAATCACTCCTGACCTTTCTGGATCTCTGGGTTGCCTTGACTAATGATGCTGAAATTCTACACACTTATAGAACCTACCAAATGAAACTTTTGTGCAAAGTTTTAACTAATTTGGTTTATTGGTTTTTGAGTTATGACTGATCAAAGAAATGAGATTTCTAGCATAGGTCGTTTTTGAAGTCTATTAAGGGATAGAGCGCTACCGCGCCTCCCTTGATATATATATATATATATATATATATATATATATATATATATATATATATAGGTAGAAGGATGCAAAGGAATTAGAAAAGCGAAAGGCAGATCTTTTTTCAATTCAGTTGCTCAATGCAAGGTATATTCTGCAAAAAGGCAATTTATTCAATTCATTTTTTCCTTAAGCCAGGCTTTTCAAAGATCAAAATCTTATCATCAGAGGAAATTGCTGGGATAGATGAGTTGGCAAAGGCCAAGATTTAAAATTTGAAAAAGTAAAACAAAGATTGTGGGGAAAAAAACAAGGCAAAACGCTGCCAGAATGCAAGCAAATGTCCGATTGCAAAAAAAAATCCGGTATATATATATATAGGTCTGGTATAAACAGTTTTTCAAAGACAGTTTTTCTGAGAATTTCCTTGGCCACAATAAGTAAAAAGGAAATGATACTGATATATCACCAAGAGATTCTGCAACCAATAAAATAAAGACACTTCTTCTTCTTCTTCTTCTTCTTCTTCTTTTCCTTCTTCTTATTCTTCTTCTTTTTATTATTATTATTATTATTATTATTATTATTATTATTATTATTATTATTATTATTATTATTATTATTATTATTACTAGCGGGACCCGTGTAAATTACACGAAATGATGTTTTTAATACTAATTATCTTGTTCCTAACCTATACATATTTGAATAAAATATGATAAGATTTGGACTTGTATATTTAAAATAAAGACACATCTTCTTCTTCTTCTTCTGCTTCTTCTTCTTCTTCTTTTTATTATTATTATTATTATTATTATTATTATTATTAGCAGGACCCGTGTAAATTACACGAAATGATGTTTTTAATACTAATTATCTCGTTCCTAACCTATACATATTTGAATAAAATATGATAAGATTTGGACTTGTATATTTATTTTTTAAAAATGAACAATACATGAAACAATTTACAAAACTTCTTTATATACAATATTTCTAGTGAAGGTAATATTTCGACGACTACCCTTACTTTGTAAATGTTTTCGATTAAATTAAATTTGGCTCCAATTCATGAATATTTATTTACTCCTCTTCAGGAGTTAGACACAAGGCCAGTTGTTATCTTACTCCAACAAGTAAGATGTGACCCAAGGTCGGGTTGGGAAAGTGGGGTTTGAAAAGCCAGCACCCGAGAGTTGAGCACTCTGGCCATTAAAAATTGCCTGGGCAGCCCCGTCGGCATTCCCCGGTAGGGGCGCCCCAGGCAGTAAGCAATAAACTTACTCCTCCTCAAAGAGGGGAGGCAAAGCCTGGGAGGGTGGACCTCCTAGAACTGCACAGGACAGACCCATAGACCGGCGTAAATCAAGCCTCGAAGGCCAAGACAATAGCAGTCTATCGAGTGCAGTATCCATCGGAACAGATACTACACTTTGATCTTGGCCAAAAGGCCAAGTAATTCATGAGTAGCATACAAAGATTCGGAAGGTCGTTGCTTTTGATGTAAGCATGACACACAAAATCACACACGCTATTGTATTAATATGTGTCTTCCCGGTGGTCCTCTCCCTACCTCTCTTCCCCTTCCTCTCGAAATGTAGAAAAAAAATCTTAGAGGTTGGCTGGGATCGAACTATAAACCAGTCGGGCCGAAGTAAAAAATACTACGTTGCTAACCGTTGCGCCAAAGGGAAATACTTGAAAATGTTTCGAAAATTAGGCGAGTTGAATGTTTTTCAAAATCTAGGTGCGGCACGCATGCGCAGAGCTTTTGCCGGAAGCATTACACACGAACACACACGCTATCGTATTAATATATAGATTATTCATAACACGCACAAATCTCGGAAGAAAGAAGACAGAACAATAGTGAAAAGACAGTTGAATTTTTGTACATACACATTTATTCACAAATAAACAGTTCGCCAAGAAAACGTAAAAAATACATGCAAAACATGTAAGATGTTAGCTGGTATATTATGCAAGGGGACATAAAGAATATATTACTGTCCCGATTACAATGAGAAAAACACATGTATTGCCAGGGCCGTCGTACATAGAGAAAATATGTGCGACCAATTATAGTAAATATCAATTGCTTTGTTGTGGTGTTCTGGGAGTCTATACTACTTTTACCAGAAAAAGTCGCCTGATGGATGCATCACTTTTAAATGCTATGCAAAAATGGCGAGCCATTTGTACGACATTCGATGGCTTTAAAAGACCAGTCAGAAAGGGGTTAAGATTTCGTCCAGAATTCCGCACAAAACTCTGATATATCTCCAAGGGAGATGACACAGACAATTTTGCAGCCAACAAAATAAAGACATTCTTCTTCTTCTTTTTCTTCTTCTTCTTCTGTTCAGACAGCAGAGCTATGAATGAAGTTGTATGCAAGATAGTCGTAAGCAAGTTAACGAATACAAAATGGTGGTGAATATATGCCAATTGATATATGTGCCCAGAACTGGGAGCACTTTGCATTGAAATTAAGAGACATCAAGAATGCGTCCTTCTTGTGTCGTGCACCAAAATTTCAAGAAAGCAAACAAAATCCATAGAAAAGAGAGAATCTCTTGAAAATCAAACAATAAGAAAATGGTTTTCAGAAATGTTTAAAGAATTTTAATGGCTGTTTCCACCACCTCCAACGTCTTCTCCTCCATTCCTGCTGTTCTTTTTTATTAATAATTAAAATTTGTTTAGCTAACTGATTTGCCACGGCGTCCTTACAACACAACAATGGCCAATTCAACAAAGTGTCGTTTTTGGTGGGAAAAATTCAATGCATGGTCACGTGATATTTTTATGCAATTATTTCCTCGATCACTATTAGGTTGTTTGTTTTTTTTGCTTTCTCTTTAATTTTCTGATACACTCTCTCTCTCCCTCTCCATCTCTTGCTCTCTCTTTCTCTCTTTCGCTATCTATTTTAAATGCGTTCCTGCTTCTACCTATTAATCCTTTTCTTCTCCCCCATCCCCCCTCTCTCTCTCTCTCGCTCTCTCTCTCTCTCTCTCTATATATATATATATATATATATATATCAAGGGAGGCGTGAGAGTGCTCTATCTCTTAATAGACTTCAAAAACGGCCTATGCTAGAAATCTCATTTCTTTGATCAATCATAACTCAAAGACCAATAAACCAAATTAGTTAAAACTTTGCACAAATTTTATTTTTGATAGGTTCTATAAGTGTGTAGAATTTCAGCATCATTAGTCAAGGCAACCCAGAGATCCAGAAAGGGCAGGCATTATTTTGTGTTATCCGTGTGTACGTACCTACATATGTACCACCCTGTATCTCATCAACTATTTGATGGATTCAGCTGATTTTTGGCAGAGATAGAGGTTCTAGGGTCTAGTTGATAGCATTTTAATTTCAGTTTACCATATACATTAGTTTTCCAGAAAATTCCAAAAAACCTTAAAAATTACCATTGTCTTGAGGTATAGCCTTTACAAAAGTAGTGACATTCCATGACAAATGCCAGTATACTGAAATCATATGCCCTTAATAGGGTTGAGAGGAAAATTCATATACACTAAATGTACAAAAGCAAGGAAATTCCAAAATGTTTACACTTTTATTGCCATTAAGGGTATGCGAGCACAACAGGGCTATGTATTTTACTGGTAGGAATTTTTCACACACTTCATCTACTCATGCATAGAGATTTATACTGTAGTGATGTGATAATGAAATGGTTTGATTGATATGTAGTCATACCCTTAATGACAATAAAAGTGTAAAAATTTGGGAATTTCCTTGCTTTTGTACATTTAGTGCATATGAATTTTCATCTTAACCCTATTAAGGGCATATGATTTCAGTATACTGCCATTTATCATGCAATATATATATATATATATATATATATATATATATATATATATATATATATATATATATATATAATTATAAATATTTGTTTTTATCTATTATTTGTTAGATATATGTATGGATTTTGTTTTTATTCTTATCTTTTATCTATATCTCTCTCCGTTCTAAATTAGTTCTTTATTCTTGTATGTATCTCCTTTGTTCTTTCTTTCTATCTCTCTCTCGCTCTCTCTCTCTCTTTCTCTTATATAATTATTTCCACACTAAGACAACGCCACAGCCCACACAAACAATAAAAGCCACAAACCGGAAGTCCTAGACAGTTTAGAACTTCCGGTGTGTGGTTTTCATGGTTTGTATGGACTGCGGTGTTGTCTTAGTGTGGAAATAATTGTAGATATCATCTCACATTATATATATATATATATATATATATATGTATATATATGTATATATATATATATATACCCATTAGGTTCTTTAATCTGTATCACTGCTTTATCTTTTTACTTGCTTCCTCTTTCAATAAAATGTTGTATTCTCCTTAATTGTATATTATTATTATCATCTAAAAACATAATTTTCGCTATTTTCCATTGTTATTCTTTTTCTATTTCCATATCAATTACCCCCTCCCCTCTCTCTCTCTCTTTCTTTCTATCATTCTTTCTCTATTCTAAATGAGTTTCTTAATCTTCTATCTATCTATTAGTTTTTCCACCCGACCTCTCTTTCTCTTTTACTCTCTCTCTCTTTCTCCTCTTTCCCTTTCTCATCTTTCCCTTTCTCTCTCTCTTTCTCTTTATTCCTTCCTTTTATTTATATATATATATATATATATATATATATATCTGTTCTTAATATGTTATTTACTATTGTATATATATATCTATCAATCTCTATCTTAGCTTACCTGGCACAAAAATCCGATGGTGACTTTGTTGCTGTTTGTCTAAGGTATGATTCTCTTCAGTCTCAAGAGGTTCATCCTCCCAGGCTTTACTTTCTTTTTGAAAAGGGGATAGTTTATTGCTAATCGTCTGAGGCGTCACTGCCGGGGAATGTCGACGGGGTTGCTCAGGCATTTTTAGTAGGCCAGAGAGCGCTAATCCTAGTGCGCTGGCTTTCCACACCTGACCTTGTTTCTAGACTCCTGGAGAGGAGGTAAATAAAAATAATTTGACCTTGTGTCTAACTTCCTGGAGAGGAGGTGAATAAACTCTCTATTTTAGCTATTTTAATTTCTTTCTCTCTCTCTTTCTCTTTCTCTCTTTTTCCCTCTATCTCTTTCCCTATGTATCTTCCTTTTATTCTTTCTTTTTCTCTTTCTATCTCTTTTTACTCTAAATGTATTCTTTATTCTTCTATCTATCTCTATTTGAGTTCTTTTAATTTCCCTATATGTTTCTCATTCTCTCTCTCCCTCTCTATCTATCTATCTATCTATCTATCTATCTATCTATCTATCTATCTCACCCTCGCTCTCTCCCTCTATTCTAAATGTGTTCCTTAATTTTCTATATATCTATTAGTTTTCTTTGTCTTTCTCCCTCTTTTACTTTCTCTCTTTCTCCTCTCGCTCCCTCTCTTTATTACATCCTTTTCTTTTGATATCTCTCTTTTCTAAATATGTTATTTATTCTTGTATGTATCTATCAATATCTATCCATCTTAGTTATTTTAATTTCCCAGTATCTCTCTTTCTTTCTTTCTTTCTTTCTTTCTTTCTCTTTCTCTCTCTTTCACCCCCTCCCCCTCCCGCACCAAATCTAGAGCCTTTGGATTCCGTTTTGATTATCAACTTTTCATTATTTTAATGATCAGCCTTTAAATACAATTTGAATAACATGCAGGGCTGGACAAACACGCGAAAGCTGACAGGCCCGGGGGGGGGGGGTGCTAGTTGGAAGGGGGCAAGCATGCAGAAGAATCGGAGGGGGTAGAAGGATAAAGACACCAAATGCTTTGGTAGGAGAGTTTTGAAAGGAAGCAGTAGTTGGAGGAAGAGGAGGACAAAAACACATCAAAATAAAACAGAGAGAGAGAGGGGGAGAGAGAGAGAGGGAGAGAGAGAGAGAGAGGGGGGAGAGAGAGAGAGGAGGAGAGAAAAAATAGTGATGGAAAGATTATTCAATTTTTACAAAATGAAAATTGTTATTTGTAATTTGTCTTTGACAATAATGGCGGGAATTTGGAAGCAGGGGGAAATTATTGGCTATTTTGCTTTTTTTATTGTTTTGTATGTTGTTTTTTGTTTTATTTTGTTTTTTTCTTTTTCCTGTTTTTGCATCAATTTTGAAAACCGTTTTGCGAAATATTATTTAAATCCTGTAAAAATTAAGAAAAAACAACTTTGTTTAAAAATGGAAAAAATTTTCAAAATAAATTAAAAACAAAATTTAAACTTGAATGATTAGGAAATGGATGCAAACACACAAATGGAATGAGAAGAATATTTCTGTACTTTTTGAACAAAAGAGCATCCGGAATGGAATCCAGGTTTAATCTTGAAAATTCATTGGTGCTACAAAACGGCCGTTATATGAAAAATAAAATCCTCTCTGGCACATTTTCTGCTTTGAAGAACTTCTTTTGAAAAATTAATTTTTAATAGCCCGTACAAACAAATTTATTCTATTCTAAAAGAAAAAGCTATAACACTAATAAAGATGTAATGTCTCTTCTGATTTATGAAAAAAATTGGCTTAGAAGCACCAAAACCGTGCCGCCGAACTTCCGTTCTAACATGAGTCCCAAACCAGACCGGTGTAGGGCGGAAAATGTCGTCTGTATATTTTTGGTCAACAAATAAGAAAAGCAAAATGATTTCAATATTATTTTTTTTATTAAAACTAAAACGTTAAATTCTTTTTAGAAATCCATTCTTAACATGGAGAGGGCGGATCGAGGAGTGCTTTTGTTAACTATTCTGTAATTTCGCCGTAATTTGTTGAGCCGTAAAATAAAATTAAAAAAAAAAAGTTTGTCGGTACAGAATCTCATTTTTATCATTATCTAAAAATACGATGGGTGCGATGCCCCCTCCCTCGCCGTCTCTATGTTAAGAATGGATTTTTAAAAATCCGATTTGTGTGATAGGCAACGTTTTAGTTTGAATCAACAAATATTTATGACGAAAAATATACAGATGGCATTTTCCGGACTACACCGGTCTGGTTTGGGACTCATGTTAGAACAGAAGTTCAGCGGTACGGTTGTGATGCTTCTAAGCCAAATTTTTTTTTTTTAAATTGCACTGAAGATTCGATTTGCGGGTAGCAACATTGTCTCCAGTTATGTATCATTTTTTCCAAAATCATAATAAATATTCCATCTGTTATTAATGTTATGGTAACATTTTAAAAGAATGCCATATGGCCTAATAGTTAAACTTAATGTTTTTGTACTAATGATTCACCGCTTATCAAGGCTCAAAGGCCACTCGAGGATAAGGGTTAATGGGTTGGTCAGGTGGACAGTGAGACAAACATCTTGAGGCTTGGGGATGATGGTTGAAATTAGGCACGATTTGATTATTTAAGAAGACGGCTCAACAAGAATTTGTTAACATTGGACTTGAAACCGACCATTTTGTAGTCATCTGAAATGCATTTATAGTTTCTATTGCTATATATGCAAGCAGTGGCATGCAGAGTGGGAAGGGTCCCACACATGCAAACTGTAGGGAAGAGTCACCCAATCATATTCAAACTATCTCTTTGTCTCATAATATTACTCAGTACTAGGACGTCGTATACTTGAGTTTTGGGGCATACAATCAAGTATCTAGCCCCGGGAACCAGACCCTTGCACCCCACTGTATGCAAGTGAAACATGAACTGAGCATGAGATGAAGCTCACTGTCTTTAAAATTAAACGTTTAAGAACTATACTTGGAGTAACTCTGCAAGATAGACAAATTAATGCAGACATCACAAAGATGCTTAATATTAACAGATCCATCAACGATGTTGTTCAAAAGAAGAAAAAAAAGCGATTAACGAGGTTTGCACATATTTCCCAGCTATCAGACTCCAGCTATGTAAAGAAATCATATAAAGAAGTTTAATTGAAGAAAGATCACCAGAACGACCACCAAATGGATGGGTCAGTCAGATAAGTGTTGAGACTGGGGTGCCGCACCTGGCAACTGAAAGACAGACTCAAGACCGTGAAAAGTGTCGAAGATCTCTTGGAGTATGCCCATAAGTTAATTGTCAACAATTAGTTTTGAATAACAGTCTTCTGGGGGTTGAAGGTTCAATCCTTACAACAGGCGATAATAACTAAGAAGAACAAAAATGAACATTTCTACCCCGGCATGGCTGACGGATGAGAACAATCTACCGCCGTGGATTAAATCAAGGGTTCAGTTAAGAATTACGTACAGTTTCCTGAGTTCAAGATAAACACTTCCAAGTTCGACTAGAAGGTTTAGAATGTTGAAAAGATTCACCTGAAGAAGTTTGAAGATTACATCGGCTGAAACTTAAGATGAGAATAGTAGTCCGAATAATCCAAATAATTAAAATTATAAATACTATTCTAAAAAATTCCGAAAACAAATGTGTTCTGTACAATCCATCAAAAAATGAGCAGTCTTCGTAAAGAAAAATAGGTAGGTACTTTATCAGATTAAGACTCGAGCTTACTTTGACCCCAACCGTAATCCTAACCCTAACTCTAACGCTAACCCCCACCTTGACCCTGACTCTAACGACGGGGTCAAAGTTAGCTCGGGTCCGAATCTGAATAAGCACCGAAAAATAAATCCATACAAATCAGTATGATACGACTTTTGACCGTTGTGATTCTGTTGGTGGCATTGGTTTCCCCAATTCTTTCTAGAATCAGGTACTTACAGGAGGGGTCACGTGAAGGTTGCCGATATCAATAAGTGAAAGTGGTGTTATGGAATCGACTGGATTCGAACTTGGCACACTCAGGTCATTATCCACTTCACCTCTGCTACCTCTCAGTGGTCTTCTTTAAACTATCTTAACCATAGCTAGACACATTCATTGTATCGTGTACACTAACAATGCCATTCACCATAATACATTATTTGTCTCACTCACACTACAAGCACCATAATACCACACTCAATAATTTAAATAATGATGTGTGGTTGGGTTGAAAGAAGAAAAAGGTGCAACGAAAGATCTGTTTAACACGCGTCATAATAGCATTTTACTTTTAAAACATTTCTCTTTTTCTTTTTCCACTTTTTTCTGCATCAAAAATATAATATTTTTCACAGTTACAGTAAAAAATAAGAATACTGACGCTTGATGCTCGTTTTGTGACGTCATTGAAAGAACAAATGACGTCACAAGGTTTCAAGAGTGATGTTATGGACAAGTTTAAGTTGGACAGATCAACTGATGGGCATAGCCAGTTAGGCTCACCTGCATCTAAAATTACATCTCTACTGAAAATATATGCAACCAGATTAATGGGGAGTAGAGAGTGGGAAAGGAGAGGTGGCTCTGTGCATTCATTTTAGTGTGTGTATTGATTTACTCCTCTCCAGGAGTTAGGCACAAGGCCAGTTGTTATCTTACTCCCACAAGTAAGATGTGACCCAAGGTCGGGTTGGGAAAGAGGGGTTTGAAAAGCCAGCGCCCGAGAGGTGAGCACTCTGGCCATTAAAAATTGCCTGGGCAGCCCCATCCGCATTCCCCGGTAGGTGCGCCTCAGGCAGTAAGCAATAAACTTACTCCTCCTCAAAGAGGGGAGGCGAAGCCTGGGAGGGTGGACCTCCTAGAACTGCACAGGACAGACCCATAGACCGGGGAATGCCAACGGGGCTGCCCAGGCAATTTTTAATGGCCAGAGTGCTCACCTTCTCGAGTGCTGGCTTTTCAAACCCCACTTTCCCGACCCGACCTTGGGTCACATCTTACTTGTGGGAGTAAGATAAAACTGGCCTTGTGCCTAACTCCTGGAGAGGGTAAATAAATATTCATGAATTGGAGCCAAATTTAATTTAATCGAAAACATTTACAAAGCAAGGTTTAGTCATCGAAATATTACCATCACTAGAAATATTGTATATAAAGAAGTTTTGTAAATTGTTTCATGTATTGTTCATTTTTAAAAAATAAATATACAAGTCCAAATCTTATCATATTTTATTCAAACATGTATAGGTTAGGAACAAGATAATTAGTATTAAAAACATCATTTTGTGTAATTTACACGGGTCCCGCTAGTAATAATAATAATATATTACCCTTAAGACTACCGTGTGGTATAGTAATTTACATATCATATATATGTAAAATGAAAAAAGGAAAGCCAAAAACTGTGATTTATGTATTCATCAACGTTTCGTTTTTATTGAAAGATTTCCTCAAGATGAAGAAAGCAATGTAGAAAAATCATACAGTAGAGAGAGACAAGCATATAAAAGTCAGATTTTTCACCATCAACGCTCGGATACTCACTTCTCCCCAGTCGAAATCTTTGATAAGCTTTTAAGACTGACTTTTACCCCAGTCCTGAAAGGGAAGACTTACATCAAATCTGTTACTAAGGTCGCTGGAAAAACGGTTGGATCACTCTACCGCTTCACTTAACATCTAACCCCTGACGCAATCCTCTATCTGTATAAGAGTCAGATACGTCATAAGATGGAGTACTGTTGTCATATGTGGAGAGGTGTCGCCGTCCTGTCTTGACAGAGTACAAAACTGACTTTGTAATCTAGTGGGCGATGATCTCTTCTCATCCCTACAGTCTCTTCTACACAGAGAGACGTACATTTACCCACGTTCCGGAATTACAGAGTCAATAAACAAATGCTTTCACTTTCAAGCAAAACCTAATCAATATGGCGACCACTATTCGAAGACTATAGGTAATATTACATGATAAATGCCAGTATACTGAAATCATGTACCCTTAATAGGGTTAAGATGAAAATTCATATACACTAAATGTACAAAAGCAAGGAAATTCCAAAATTTTTCCACTTTTATTGTCATTAAGGGTATGACTACATATCAACCAAACCATTTCATTATCACATCACTACAGTATAAATCTCTATGCATGAGTGGATGAAGTGTGTGAGGTGCGCTAAAGAAACATTCCTACCAGTAAAATACATAGCCCTGTTGTGCTCGCATACCCTTAATGACAATAAAAGTGTAAAAATTTGGGAATTTCCTTACTTTTGTACATTTAGTGTATATAAATTTTCATCTTAACCTTATTAAGGGCATATGATTTCAGTATACTGGCATTTATCATGGAATGTCACTACTTTTGTAAAGGCTATGCCTCAATACAATGGTCATTTTAAAGGTTTTTTGGAATTTTCTGGAAAACTAAGTTATATGGTAAACTGAAATTAAAATGCCATCAACTAGACACTAGAACCTCTATCTCTGCCAAAAATCAGCTGAATCCATCAAATAGTTGATGAGATACAGGGTGGCACATACGTACGTACGTACACACAGATAACACAAAATCATGTCTGACCTTTCTGGATCTCTGGGTTGCCTTGACTAATGATTCTGAAATTCTACACACTTATAGAACCTATCAAATAAAAATTTTGTGCAAAGTTTTAACTAATTTGGTTTATTGGTTTTTGAGTTATGATTGATCAAAGAAATGAGATTTCTAGCATAGGCCGTTTTTGAAGTCTATTATGGGATAGAGCGCTCTCGCGCCTCCCTTGATTCTTTGAAATTATTACTTCTGTTCTTCTTCATATTTTAAACTTTCATACTTTATAACATCCACAAATCACATTCAATGCACTTCGAGGTTACACCATCAACTTAGAACACATAACGTTCGACCGTATCGATTCCTTTATTTACATGTGAGTTACGGTAGCCCATAACATCAATTTATTGCTAACAGCTACATAACATTTTGTATTGTAGCTGTCAGCAAAAAATTGAAAAATGGAGCTACCGTATATTACATATTTCGAAGTCTGTCATCTATCTATGTAGATCTATATATCTAGCTAGCTAGCTATTTATCTATCTACGTCTCTGTATCAGTGTAGAGATAACCATTTAAACCAGTCGCACGATTCGAACTCCGAAACAAGAGTTGCATTTAACTCCAATTCCGAGCGCTCCAACTAACGAGGCTGCATTCTTTCCTTAGTGAATTATTAATTCTTCTCTCTTAAAGGATCATTGTGTTACCATGTCTACATTTAACAATATCAGGCAACCCATGTTTGTGACGTTGTTGTTCTTGTTAACAGATTGTAATTCTCCATTTTCTTCTAAAATCCTCTATATATTCTTTCGTCATACAAAATCCAGATCCTACGAGGTCACTCGGTTACATAACGAATAGAATAAGATAAACAGGAGAAAACCAGCTGAGCGAGGATGGGATGAAATTAAAAAACAAAAACAGCAAATATATGTGCCTCTCATGTTACATGAAAGAAATCTAAATTATCAGATTATAATGGGATTCAAACGGTTTATTGGGTAACGCACCAGCTCACTCCACCCCCGCCCCCCACGGTGGCAATCATCGGAGAGAGATAAAATGAATCACAGCAGAAGTTGGGCTTGAAGGGGGTTGGGGCGCTCAAATTGCAAAATTCAATCCTGGTGTGGTGCCTCCTGATATCAAAACAGATAAAATGACAGATATTTAAGATTGGAGTTTGACCGAAAGTGAAATTACCTTTAAAGGATGGAAACCTGAGATGAAACAAAAATGTATGACAAACAAAATTAAAAATAAATATTCAATTTGGAAAAAAACAAGTGAAAACAAGAACGGATATTCTAAAGCATGACAGACCAATGGAAATACTATTTCAAAACCTTAAGCATGACAGACCAATGAAAATACTATTTCAAAACCTTAAGTGTGACAGACCAATGGAAATGCTATTTCAAAACCTTAAGTGTGACAGACCAATGAAAATGCCATTTCAAAACCTTAAGCATGACAGACCAATGAAAATACTATTTCAAAACCTTAAGCATGATAGACCAATGGAAATGCTATTTCAAAACCTTAAGTGTGACAGACCAATGAAAATGCCATTTCAAAACCTTAAGCGTGACAGACCAATGGAAATGCTATTTCAAAACCTTAAGCGTGACAGACAAATGAAAATGCTATTTACAAACCTTAAGTGTGACAGACCAATAAAAATGCTATTTAAAAACCTTGAGCATGACAGCCTAATGAAAATGCTATTTCAAAACCTTAAGCATGGCAGACCAATGGAAATACTATTTCAAAACCTTAAGCATTATAGACCAATCAATATGTTATTTTAAACTTACACTAACAGAATTTGTTATTATCATTTCTGATGACCTAAAGAAAAAATAAACGCCTATTATTGATGGCGGGGGTTATCTGACTTGCTATTTACTTTCCAATGTAAGTCTTTCCAATAATTGCTTTATTTCAATAGAAAACGACTGAACTATCGTGAGTTGAAAATAAAACAACACGAGAGTCATTTCTGATGACATAAAGAGAAAAAACACTAACTGTGACGTTGCTTTTTTATTTTCTTTCTTTAATTGTCTTCTTGATTTATTGAGAGATTGGAAGAGCAGCGAGACATTAAAAACATGACGCCGGATATTAAAAACATGTTAAAACATCAAAGACGTTAGCGGTTTAAAATGAAATTGAAAGAAAACAGTCGTAGCTCAATTAAAGGAAAAGGAAAGAAAGAAAGAAAGAAAGAAAGAAAATGTCCCAAATTGGAAATTAAAAAAAAGGAAAGAAAAAAACGTATAAATCGGTATAGAAAGTAGAAAGGAACAAAAGAAAGAAAACGCACGATTATGGAAATAGACTTGCGTTCTCTCGTTGTCGTGTAGACTTTTGTACGACGGGACGGATATATATATTTACAAATAAATACACATTGCTCTTTATTATAGAGTGGAGGATGAGATTTCCATATATTTAGGTTGGGATATGTTCGTATCTTCTGCCAAAATCGGACCAGGGGAAAAAAGAGAGCAGGTGATGACTAGCCAAGTCATTTAAAAACCTTTATATTTGTAGCAAGGCTTGCGTAGAAAGAATCAAGATGTTGAATAGAAGCCACGATTCATCGTCTGCCAAAGTCACGTCCTCATCAACAGATCAGGGCTTGAGATGGAGTGGGTGGTCTTTGTGATTCCTCAGGGTCAGCCTTAGATAAAAAAATTTTTTAAAAACTAGCTGTGAAATGTGGGACCGGTAGAAGGATACTTGGCACCTTTGGTGAACAGTTTATATGCCTGTCTCCAAGGAAGTTTTCATTAGTCGCTAACAGCTACTGCAGACGCTGTTGTTGTTGTTGCGTGTAAATGTAACATTTTCTAAAAAAGCAAACAAAAAATCTGAATAAACATTTGTTTGTCGGTGATCATTTTTAAACCGCCCTCTCGGCCATATTCTTCATCGTTAAATGTTTACACAGACGTGCATCATTTTATTTGTAGTTTTAGAATCACTAGTTTCCATTATGTTTGCTGGTTTTCTTCATCATTCAACTGGGCATTGTGCATTGAATGTGATTCGTGGATGTTATAAAGTATGAAAGTTTAAAATATGAATAAGAACAGAAGTAATAATTTCAAAGAATATTACCTATAGTCTTCGAATAGTGGTCGCCATGTTGATTAGGTTTTGCTTGCAAGTGAAAGCGTTTGTTTATTGACTCTGTAATTTCTGGACGATGATTGTGGTGTAATTGCAAAGGTTAGGAGTGAATACATTCAGTTCAGGTACCTTCTGCCATTACTAACAAGCAGAGCGTTACCGCTGTCGACCAAGGTCAGAGTCTATCAGGCATGTGTACGCAGTGTGATGATGTATGGAAATGAAACCTGGCCAGTGAGGGTTGAGGATATACGTTGCATGGATAGTAATGATATGAGAATGATATGATGTATGTGTAATGTGAGTCTTAAAGACAGGAAGATTAAATTTGGACAGTATAGGCAGATGTGTGCAGAAGAGTAGACTACAATGGTATGGCCACTTAAAAGAATGGATGAGAGTTATTAGGTCAGTAGATGTAGAACAGTTAAGGTAGCAAGTCCAGTTCACAGTTGAAGATCAAGGAAGGACATGATAAAAAATGGACGTGAGAGAAAGAAGGAAAAAAAAAAAACCTGCACAACGGTAGGTTAGTTTGGAAGTCAATATTTTAAAGCCGTCCGACACATGCCAGCATGTAAAACGGATGTTTAACCAATGATGATGATTATGATGATGATTTATGCTGTTTTTCTTAAGATTATTGTCGATATTGTTGGTGAGACTATTGAGGTTATTGAGAAGTTTTGTTACCTTAGTGATACCATTGAAGCACAGGGAGGAGCTGGTTCTAGTGTGATTGCAAGAGTTAGGAGTGAATGAATTAAGTTCAGGGTAATTCTGCCATTACTAACCAGCAGAGCGTTACCGCTGTCGACCAAGGGAAGAGTTTATTAGGCATGAGTATGCAGTGTGATGATTTATGGAAGTGAAACCTGGCCAGTGAGGGTTGATGACAGGCATTGCATGGAGAGAAATGATATGAGAATGATGTGATGGATTTGTAATGTGAGTCTAAAAGACTTAGATCTGATGACCTCAGAGGAAGATTAAATCAGGACAGTAGAGGGAGATGTGTGCAAAACAGGATATTTAGATGACATGGTCACATTGAAAAGAATGGATGAGTGTTCTTGTGTTAATAGATGTAGAACAGTTGAGGTAGTAGGGTCTGTTGGCAGGGAATCGCCTAGGAAAGCATTGGGGGAAGTGATCAGGATGGATATGAGAGAAAAAGTGACAAATAAAGACCTTGACAGAGATAGGTTGGTTTGGAAGTCAATTTCTTAAAACTGTCCAAAACATGCCAGCATGTCGGTAAACTGAATATGATGTTGTTATTTTCTTTTCAACCACATTTGGACAATGTGCCCTCCAACTTTCTTCAGGCGTAGTTTTCTTTTTAATTTACAATGAGTCACCACTTATTAAGGCTAAGTGCCACTCAAGGATAAGGCTTATAGATTGTCAGTTGAATGATGAAGAATATTATAAGAGGATTGAAAATGATGAGTGAAATAAACTAAATCTGATTACTTATGAGGACGGTTTACGACAACTATTTGTTGATATTGGATTTGAAGATGACAAATGTTGTAGCCCTCAGGGAACCAATCCCGTGGCAATGTGTTCCACAAATGGGAAGTTCTTGGAAATAAACTCTGTTCATAGAAATTTCTGTGTAATATTAAACACATGGAATAAGAAAGGAAATTTATTTGCAGTAGTTATATGAAGACGGGTACTTTGCTGTGAATTATCTTACAAGGAGAAACTAAAGATTTAAGCTCAATTGAAATGGAAATAACGATAGAGTAGAGAAAGACTAGCAAGGTTTCTTCTCTGAGAAAGGGCTTGTAGCGAATGGACGGGATCTTTCCCCATTATAGTTCGAAGTTGATGTTGTACTCTGTCAAGAAAGAGGGCACTTCACCAGATGCATAAGCAGTACTCCATCTTAGGATGTAGATGACTCTTACATAGGTAGAGGATTGCATAAGGGGCGCTAGAATCATCCAACCATTTTAACAGCAACTTTTTTCATCCATGGTGATTTTTGTTTCAGTGTTAATGCTGAATCTAGTCACTTTTGGTAAAGATTTTTATGATTCAGGTTCTTAATATTTTTTGATATTTAGTCTTACTGTGAATATATATTTTGTTATATGGGCAGTTTGTAGATTAATGCAATTTGTAGACATATTTAAAAAAAATAATCTTGTAGACATTAAAAAAATAAATCTTGTAGATATATTTAAAAAAATCTTGTAGACATTTAAAAAACAATCTTGTAGACATTTAAAAAAAATCTTGTAGACATATTTAAACAAATAATCTTGTAGATATATTTAAAAAAATGATCTTGTAGACATTTTTAAAAAATCTTGTAGACATTAAAAAAATAATCTTGTAGACATTTAAAAAAAATCTTGTAGACATATTTAAAAAAAAAAATCTTGTAGACGTATTTAAAAAAAAAATCTTGTAGACATATTTAAAAAAAGTCTTGTGGACATTAAAAAAATAATCTTATAGACATATTTTTAAAAAATCTTGTAGACATTTAAAAAATAATCTTATAGACATCTTAAAAAAATCTTGTGGACATTAAAAAAATAATCTTGTAGACATATTTAAAAAAATAAAATCTTGTAGACATATTTAAAAAAACATCTTGTAGAGATATTTTTAAAAAATCTTGTAGACATTAAAAAAACAATCTTGTAGACATTTAAAAACAATCTTGTAGACATATTTAAAAAATAATCTTGTAGACATATTAAAAAAAATAATCTTGAGGTCAGTGTAGTATATGTTCGTTCACCATAATACTAGCTAAGGAAGAACGATAACTCAAGTTTATAATAAACATGTATTTTTAATTAGAAAATTATGAAAGTTATCGTTCTTATTTAACTAGCATATTTATCTTTGTTTATAAAGATGGCGACTATATTTTTCCAGCCACTTTTCATTTAGGCATTTCGCGTGGACAATGAAACTTGTCATAGTTTTTAATGTTATCTAAATAAATAAATGCAAAAGTTTTTTCCACCTATTCTAACTATTTTGACATTAAAACGGTTTATGCTTATTTAATTCTGTTGTATATTTTCATTCGTCATGATACATTCCTCCCAGGCATTACCTCTTCTTTGGGGGAAGGCAGTATAGTATACATTCGTTCCTCACGATACCATTTTCCTAGGATTACCATTTTTGTATGTGTATGGAGGTTAGTGTACTATCTATTCTGTTATCATGATATCATCCTCCCAGGCATTAACCCCTCCTTTTGGGAGGTTCAGTGTATGCAGTTCGTTCATCATGATATCATCCTCTCAGCCTTGCAAAAATATGCGACTGGAGGGAGCATATATTTGCTGGTATATAATAAAAACAACAATAGATCTTTAGTTTTAAATAGTTAGTAGCAGTTACATAATTACGATCTATTTTCTTTTGCACTTGCATGTTTTCACTCACGGAGTGATTAATACGTGATTTGGTAAAAACTCACTTGCATGTCTCAATCGCAGAGTGATATATACGTTGTGCAATAAGAACACCGTTTGCATAGGAAGCAACTTCCACTTCCGCCCAAACCTTTTCCCATGATGTATGAAAGCTGAAGACTTTAAATGTCTGTGATACTAGAGCTCATATTCTTTTCCTCTAGCCATGTCTTGGGCTAGAGAAGAGATGAAAAACCAGAACCCAATCTGTTGTGACCTTGAAGGGCCGATAATAAATAAGACAACATGGTGGTATATTTACAAGAGTGCGTATTTCCAGAAGTACAGAATAGTATGTTGCAGAAAGACTGGGTATTAACTTCGTTTCAACTGCAGGAAAATGTGGCACAAGGCCAGAAGGTGAGGAGAATTAAGCCAGCGCTCCTAAAAAAGGGGCAAACTGGCCTATTAAAGATTACCTAGGTAGCCCCATAAGCATTTCCTGGTCGGGGTGCCTCAGGTAGTTAGCAATAAACTAACTCCTCCCCAAAGAAGGGAGGTAAGGCCTGGAAGGATGGACCTCCTAAGACTACCCAGGACCAATACTTCAGCCTGACAGATAAAAGGCCACCGAAATGACCTAGTTCCTGTCAGACTGATTGCCGAGAAGGGATCTTCGACTGGTATCTTCCAGTCAAGAGCCTCTGAGCAACAGAAGCTTCTCTGAACGTGCTTCGTAATCTTCTTTATACATAGTGTCTGGAAGAGTCCATATATTCCTGAAATAGGGTAGATCACCATCACATGATAGCACAATCTTTCTTGTATAGTTCATACATATTTACGGACTCAACCTATTTTGCATTCATGTTTTCATAACTCTTTCTGGACCATGTTCATTTTGTTGATGAGACTGAATAAAATTGATTTTAATTGTAGAGGAGCAAGTTTGTCCTTTCAAACGAAAACTTGGTAACCCGTTTTCTTCATATTCAACAAGGTCAGAACGATGGATATCTATGCAGCGACCCGTACTACAAAATTGCGATCTGACATCTTTGCTCTCTCTACAAGCTTTTCGTTCTTTTCTTTTTCTTTTCTTTTCTCTGCAGAGAATTACGTGTGATGAGTCCCCTTTGTCAGAACCCCTTTTGGAGCGAGAAGAAGTGGCTTACCCAGGGCCTTTGAAAACACTTCTGTCTCGTCTGCAGACCAAACCTAAAAGGCTAACAAGTCTTGTATTGCTCACCATGTCTTCTTTTTCTACATAACTCTGCTGTTTAAGCCATGTTTCACTACTGATTTCTCACTCTGATTATATTACACTTTTTAGTGAACTCTCATATTTGGAGTTTTGACAAAATTCTCATACTTGAAATTTTTGACCAACTCTCTATATTTTAACATTTTGACAAACTCCTCATACATTGACTTTTGGACCAACTCTTAATACTTGGACTTTTTGACCAACTCTTAATATTTGGACTGTTTAACCAACTCCTCACACTTGGACTTTGTGACCAACTGATAATACTTGGACTTTTTGACCAATTCCTCATATTTGGACTTTTTGATGAATTCCTCACACTTGGACTTTTTGATCAACTACTCATATTTGGACTTTTTGACCAACTCCTCATATTTGGACTTTTTGAACAACTCTTCATACTTGGACTTTTTGACCAACTCCTAATACTTGGACTTTTTAACCAACTTCTCATACTTGAACATTTTAATCAACTCTTCATACTTGGACTTTTTGACAAACTTTCCATACTTGAACTTTTTTACCAACTCCTCATATTTGGACTCCTGGCAAAGTCCGTATTATACTTGGTCCAATTATTATTTCAATTAACACTAGAATAATATTAAAGAATTGAAAAAATTTAATTTTTCAATTAATTTCCTCAAATGACTATAGAATTTTCTTCATGTACTGATGCTACACTGCATATCAAGGCCCAAAGGCCAATCGAGGATAAGATTTACCGAGTTTTTCATGTGGACGGTGTAACAACACCATGAGGATTAGTAACAATGGTTAAAACTGGGCAGAATTGTATTATTTAAGAAGACGGCTCAACAAGAATTTGTTAACATTGGACTTGAAAACAACCATGTTGTAGTCAGCTGGGAAGCAACCCCGTGTTTGTGTGTTTCACTGACGTGTAGTTCTTGAAAAAAAACTTGGCACATGGACGTTCCATTTAACTCTCGGAACACAGGGGAAGAAAGGAAAATTATTTAAAGTTGTTGTAGCTAGACGAGTCTTTGCTGTAAATGTCTTATAGGGGAGAACCAGAGAACCTACTGTGAAAATAATGATAGAGTAGAGGAAGACTAGCAAGGTCACTTCTGTGAGAAAGTGGCTGTAGGGAAGATAACATCCTTCACTAGATTTCGAAGTTGATTTTGTACTCTGTCAAGGCAGGTGGGAATAAAATATGATTTGTGTGAGTATTTATGATATTCATACGCAAACAATCAAGAGTTGGCTAAGTGCACCAGGTTCTGAAACCGACCGACCATATTCGATACAAACATATGCATGAACGATGAAAGAGAAAACTAACATCAATTTCATAATTGCTAGCAAGCCGAGAAGGGGCATTCCAAATGACCATGTCCGTGAGCCCTACAGCCATACGGATATATAATGCCCACAACCCTACCCCCAGGGCCAAAGTTGGATATAGACCTAAGTCAGAGGAGAAATGTAGAATCTATTTCAAACTACTAATTAACTATTTTGGTAATTTTAATTTATTGACTCTATCTTCTTGATTGTGTCTTCTCACGTGACTTTCCAAATAAAACTAATCACACTTTACATACATACACAGATATGATACATTCATATACACATATATACATGCTAATTAAACTTTACATACATGCATGAATGTATCATATGTGTATATGATACATTCATATACACATATTTACTTGAATAAATTCATATAAACATATATACATACTAATTAAACTTTACATACATACACACATATGATACATTCATATACACATATTTACTTGAATACATCCATATACACATATATAGATGCTAATTAAACTTTACATACATACACACATATGATACATTCATATACGCATATTTACTTGAATACATTCATATACACATATATACATGCTAATTAAACTTTGCCTACATACACATATATGATACATTCATATACACATATTTACTTGAATACATTCATATACACATATATACATGCTAATTAAACTTTACATACATACACACATATGATACATTCATATATACATATTTACTTGAATACATTCATATACACATATATACATGCTAATCACACTTTACATACATACACACACATGATACATTCATATACACATATTTACTTGAATACATTCATATACACATATATACATGCTAATTAAACTTTACATACATACACACATATGATACATTCATATACACATATTTACTTGAATACATCCATATACACATATATAGATGCTAATTAAACTTAACATACATACACACATATGATACATTCATATACACATATTTACTTGAATAAATTCATATAAACATATATACAGACTAATTAAACTTTACATACATACACACATATGATACATTCATATACACATATTTACTTGAATACATTCATATACACATATATACATGCTAATTAAACTTTACATACATACACACATATGATACATTCATATACACATATTTACTTGAATACATCCATATACACATATATAGATGCTAATTAAACTTTACATACATACACACATATGATACATTCATATACGCATATTTACTTGAATACATTCATATACACATATATACATGCTAATTAAACTTTGCATACATACACACATATGATACATTCATATACACATATTTACTTGAATACATTCATATACACATATATACATGCTAATTAAACTTTACATATATACGCACATATGATACATTCATATACACATATTTACTTGAATACATTCATATAAACATATATACATGCTAATTAAACTTTACATACATACACACATATGATACATTCATATATACATATTTACTTGAATACATTCATATACACATATATACATGCTAATCACACTTTACATACATACACACATATGATACATTCATATACACATATTTACTTGAATACATTCATATACACATATATACATGCTAATTAAACTTTACATACATACACACATATGATACATTCATATACACATATTTACTTGAATACATTCATATACACATATATACATGATAATTAAACTTTGCATACATACACACATATGATACATTCATATACACATATTTACTTGAATACATTCATATACATATATATATATACATGCTAATTAAACTTTACATACATACACACATATGATACATTCATATATACATATTTACTTGAATACATTCATATACACATATATACATGCTAATCACACTTTACATACATACACACACATGATACATTCATATACACATATTTACTTGAATACATTCATATACACATATATACATGCTAATTAAACTTTACATACATACACACATATGATACATTCATATACACATATTTACTTGAATACATCCATATACACATATATAGATGTTAATTAAACTTTACATACATACACACATATGATACATTCATATACGCATATTTACTTGAATACATTCATATACACATATATACATGCTAATTAAACTTTGCATACATACACACATATGATACATTCATATACACATATTTACTTGAATACATTCATATACACATATATACATGCTAATTAAACTTTACATACATACACACATATGATACATTCATATATACATATTTACTTGAATACATTCATATACACATATATACATGCTAATCACACTTTACATACATACACACATATGATACATTCATATACACATATTTACTTGAATACATTCATATAAACATATATACATGCTAATTAAACTTTGCATACATACACACATATGATACATTCATATACACATATTTACTTGAATACATTCATATACACATATATACATGCTAATTAAACTTTACATACATACACACATAAGATACATTCATGTACACATATTTACTTGAATACATTCATATACATATATATACATGCTAATTAAACTTTACATACATACACACATATGATACATTCATCTACACATACAGTATCTACAATAAGTGAGTACACCCAACGAATTTTTTACTTTTTACTTCATAGAACTTTAATTTTTCGTAGGATTTAAATGAAACTCGGTGTGAACATAGCCATGTAGTGGTTTAATAGCTTTATAAACTATGAAGGAACAAATATCTTGTCAATGCAAAAGAATTGAACAAAAACATTTGGAACAAGTAACAAAAAGTGAGTACACATGAGCATTTTAAACAAATAATCTTATTTTTAATACTTTGTATGACCTCCATTGTTATCAATAACAGCAGACAACCTCCTAGCCATTGATTCGACTAGTTTATGACATGTGTCCGCCGGAATTGCGTTCCATTCACATTTGATGACCTACTTCAGTTCGTTATTATTTCTCGGATTTTTCCCTTCAATTTTCCGTTTCAGATGCTCCCACAAATGCTCTATTAGGTTCAAATGAGGTGACATATTCGACAATGGTAAGGTATTAACCCGTTTACTGTCTAAGAATGCCTTAGTAGCCCGAGATGTGTGCTTAGGGTCGTTATCTTGCTGGAAAACTCCACGTCTGCCAACACTTGTTAGACTTGGTAACATTTTTTCCTCCAATATCTGGCAATAGAGTTTGGAATCCATTTTTGCCTTCGATGAAAGCAAGTCGTCCAACTCCTTTGGCACTCATACACCCCCAAACCATTAAGCTCCCACTTCCATGCTTTACAGTTGGCACGACAGACTTATCCTTGTAAGCTTCCCCTTTTCGTCGCCACACACGCTTAACGCCATCTAATCCAAATAGATTTATTTTTGTCTCATCAGACCAAAGGATTTTGTGCTAAAACTGCATGTCTTTGTCTTTATGTTCATTAGCAAATTCATAGCGCTTCTTTTTGTGAGAAGTTTTAAGAAGAGGCTTCCCCCGAGGCATGCAGCCTTTAAACCCATCTTCATGGAGAATGTTGCGCACTGTCTGAGCACTCACAGTTACGTTTAAATTGTGCAAAATTTCTTCTGCGATGCTAGCAGCACTCCGACGTCTGTGTCCCTCTATTAGTTGTTTGATGCGCCTCTTAGTTCGATCAGAAAACTTATTTGGTCGACCGGGACGGTGGCCATTTTTGACGGTTCCAGCTTTTTTGTACCGTTGAACAACTATTGCTACCATATTTCGGCTGATATTTACATTGTCACTAATTTCCTTATATGAATGACCACTCTTGAATAAATTAACAATAGTTTCACGAGTTTTTTCATCTAAATCATTGTCATGAGGAACAATTTCCAAGAATAAACAGACAATTGAAGGAAAAAATCCGAGAAATAATAACGAACTGAAGTAAGTCATCAAATGTGAATGGAACGCAATTCCGGCGGACACATGTCATAAACTAGTCGAATCAATGGCTAGGAGGTTGTCTGCTGTTATTGATAACAATGGAGGTCATACAAAGTATTAAAAATAAGATTATTTGTTTAAAATGCTCATGTGTACTCACTTTTTGTTACTTGTTCCAAATGTTTTTGTTCAATTCTTTTGCATTGACAAGATATTTGTTCCTTCATAGTTTATAAAGCTATTAAACCACTACATGGCTATGTTCACACCGAGTTTCATTTAAATCCTACGAAAAATTAAAGTTCTATGAAGTAAAAAGTAAAAGATTCGTTGGGTGTACTCACTTATTGTAGATACTGTATATGCACACTCATGAAACTTTGCATACACACACACATAACATAAATTCATATACACATGTGTACTTGCATACATACATACATACATACATACATGCATACAAACGTTTCAACATTTTTGAGATGAGGATTGATAATTTATATTATTTGACTTATTCAGACTTTTATTCAGGTCTAAGTTGTTATTTTCACAACGTTTCGGCCGACCTTTCTCGGGAGCATCTCTTCGAACTTGGGAACTTTAATAAAATTTCACATGACCCCTTTAGAATAAGATAGTAATCAACAGGACTAGATTGTTCTTAATCCATCAGTGATAGTCTTCTGGAGGTTGAAGGTTCAATCCTTACTACCAGCGATTATAATGAAGAATAACATAATAATTAACACTTCTTCTACCCGGTATTTATTTACCTCCTCTCCAGGAGGTTAGGCACAAGGCCAGTTTCATCTTACTCCCACAAGGTAAGATGTGACCCAAGGTCGGGTCGGGAAAGTCGGACTTGAAAAGCCAGCGCCCGAGAAGGTGAGCACTCTGCCCATTAAAAATTGCCTGTTGGCATTTCCCGGTAGAGGCGCCTCAGGCAGTAAGCAATAAACTTACTCCTCCCCAAAGAGGGGAGGCAAAGCCTGGGAGGGTGGACCTCCTAGAACTGCACAGGACAAACCCATAGACCGGCGTAAATCAAGACCCGAAGGCCAAGATGATACCGATTTATATGGTGTAGTATCCATTGGAACAGATACTACACTTTGATCTTGGCGAAAAGGCCAAGAGAGGATTTGAAGCTGGGGAGCCCGAGAGGAGCCAGTTCTAATTCTTGGTGTAGGAGTGAGAGCAGATCTAAAACTAGTGGAGCATGTAAAGCTCTTCATACATATCATATAAATATATTCATGTACATACATACATACATACATACATACATACATACATACATACATACATACACACACACACACATACATACATACATACATACATACATCATACACCCCCCCCCCATACACAAACATTCCAACTTATTTTTCCCCTTCAATCTTGACCGCAGCCATCTGGTCAAACACCTCCCTCCCCCCTCTCCCTCCACTCCCTCTCTGCCATCCACTTTACCCCTGCTCACCCCCACCTCTTTCTCTTACCACCTGCCACAGTAGTCCTTGCTCACCCCATCCTTCTATTTTTTCCCCACTCATTTTCTTCAACATTCATTTCTATCTCTCCAACAATTACGGACCTCCACCCAGCAGTTGGCCATTATTTCATTCTATTTTTCCTCCCAATATGTCTACCCTACATGTATCTGTACTTGCATGACATTTTTCTCTATTTTATCATCCTGATGAAGTCTTATAAATAAAGACGAAACGTTGATGTACACATAAAAAACATCCATTTTTTGGTTTTCCTTTTTCATTTTCCCATACATCATAAGTGTCTACATACATTTATATATACATGCATCCATACTCATATATATTCATATATACATACTTTTTATGAGAGTGGAAGCAAACTATAATATAAGAAGGCCTAAAAATTATGTTAGCCACACTCCGGTAACTGGCACTAAGAATGCCGATGACGTCATACCAGAGTTCTGGCATGGAGTGAATTCTTCAATGGCGGATCTTTCGGTGAGGGCCACTAGAGGTGTCACCTGTAAATGTCATATGTCAAATCAATACACATCAAAATTAAGAGTGCACAAAACGAAGTGCTTTTTCAAGTAGGTTTGTTATTAGCAAATGGACATCGTTGCAATCTTTGGTTATTTATGTGCAGAGTTTTTGCTGCAATGCTAAATCATGGGAACTTTGCTTCCAATGTAAAAACTTGACCACAAAAATGTGATGGTTGATTGTGGGAGTAGTTCATATTGAGAGCGTTAGACTTCTCCTCCTTCCTATATAATTATATAATTCGATTAAATATCAAAATCGATAAAAGTGATCAGAAATAACATTTTTATTTTAAGAAATCTGAAAAGCATATGTTTATATCAAAACGGATTTATGTATACACCTTGTATAAAGAAAGCTATTTAAGTCAAAGTTTCGGTGAATAGACTAACTTTACTTTATATATAAGAAAAAGATGGGGTTTGCTGAAAAGATGCACACATACACATGATATTTTTAATGACCTTTTCTATTCATAATTGCTTGCTTGCACTAATGATTATTTCAGATTATTTTTAATACTAGCATATTTTTGCAAAGAATGTGGGCTTCCATCTACCGAGCTAGAAAACTTCTCACACCTGACAATATCCTATATCTCTACAAAGCCACCATTCGCCCATGCATGGAGGATTGTTGTCACATCTGGGCTGGTGCACCATCCACCCGTCGCTAGCCACCAAGATCTAGCCCCTGTCCCATCGCCGAAATGTTGCATTCTTCTGCTTGCTTTACAAGTACTTTAATAGAATGTGCTCCGATGAACTTGCGGGTTTGGTGCCCCCTCAACATAAATTAACTTGACCAAACCAACAATCAGCTAAATCCTATTCATTCATTGTGGAGGTCCCCAGATGCCGGAGAGCCTTCTACTCCAATAGCCTTTTTCCTCGAGCTGCCGTCCTTTGGAACTCCTTCCCTGCTCCCTGTTTCTCCGACTGTACCGACATGCAGAAATTTGAAACTAATGTGAACAAGCATCTTGCTGCACAGCTCCCAATTTAGGATGACCTCCCAAAAAACTTTCACCTTAATTCTCAGTAGCCCCTTACATCTATAATGGCAACTTGCCTTGTTTGGAGTGAACTAAGTTAAAAAAAAAAAAAAGTATACATAATGTAAGTGCTGCGTTTGCTGATGAACAGCCGTCTGTGTCAATTTTTTGTTGACGTATGCTACCCTCACCTACAGGAAGAGATAATGCCTAAGAGGATGACAACATAACATACTACATTACTCCCTCCACCCAAAATAGAAAATAATCCCTGGGAGGATGGTATCATGAGAACAGAAGAACAGATACTACACTACAGCCCCCCCCCCCAAACAAAAGGAGAAAGTAATGGCTGTAAGGATGAAATCATGACGAACAAACATCTATTATACTACCTGCCCCCTAAAGGACGAGTAATGCCTAGGAAGATTGTCTCATGACACCAGAACAGATACTACACTACCCCCATCACCTAAAAGGAGGTGTTAATGTCTGGGGAGAAGACCTCATGACAACAGAACACAAACTAGGCTACACTCCCCCCCCCCCCTGAATTAAGCATTAAAGATAGTACATTAGTCTGGAATAGTATAGTAAATTGAATTAAGCATTCAAATATAGTACATTAGTCTGGAATAGTATAGTAAATTGAATTAAGCATTAAAGATAGTACATTAGTCTGGAATAGTATAGTAAATTGAATTAAGCATTCAAAGATAGTAAATTAGTCTGGAATAGTATAGTAAATTGAATTAAGCATTAAAGATAGTACATTAGTCTGGAATATATAGTAAATTGAATTAAGCATTCAAATATAGTACATTAGTCTGGAATAGTATAGTAAATTGAATTAAGCATTAAAGATAGTACATTAATCAAAGTAATAGTATAGTTTCGGCTTCAGACAGACAAATACCAAACCTCAATTAGTAATAGATTTAAAATCATTTTTTAATATACAACATTTTAATTCTCATTTTAGTTTTGCGGTCTGCAGCCTCACAACGTCTAAGCCAGAGTCTCCATCATGTTAATCAATGCTATAATGAGAGAAAAATACAAACTAATTTCAATCGAACTTTAACTGCCTTGGAAAGAATGTTAGTAGGGCAGCCGATTTGTTAATTCTGACTTTTAGGAGAGTGAAAACATTGCATTTCCACTGAAGAGTAAGAATAGATGTTGTTTCTCTTCGCATACATTATCAGGTGGTAAGATCTGTCAACCGTTATCTGACTGGTTCTCTTACTCGTTTACTCCTGGGACATTGCAGCAAATTTAGTTTTTATCTGTGTTTTCTCGGGGGGGGGGATGGGGAGGTATTCATTTCTTCAATTGCTTCTCTAGTTTATTTTCTTTCATTTTACTTTTATGTCTCTATCTCACTTTCTCATTCTATTTTCTTTCTTTCTCTTTGTGTAGTTTTATTTTATTTAGTACTAGCTGGCCCTATCCGGCGTTGCCCGGGATTATATTTACTTTCATTTTTTGCCCTCTTTAAAAAGAAAAAAAAGAAAACGTAGGCCAAACAAGTAGAAGTAACTCTGTATTCGTCAATACAGAGTTAATTTCATTAGAAGAAAACACCCAAAAGTCGACCAAAACAAAGTGAAGTAACTTGGTGTCATTTTGAAAATTATTCTGGTCGGATAAAATAATTTCTAATACGAATTAAACTGAATTACATTTTTTCTTGCTAAGAACATGCACAAACGTTGCACAAAAAAACCTGACGAACCAGAATTAAATATTGATTTTTTTAGGACGAAAGCTACGATGACCAAAAATTGATAAACTGACTGACTTTTTTTTAATATATAGATTATTATAATTATTATTAGTGTTTACCAACTGGGAGTTCTCTGGAATCTAAGTGCCAACAAGTCTCCCCATGTTTCCAGTATTCTCCACTTCTTTCGATCACCATGCATTTTGTGTTATTGCAACAGTCATTTATCGATGAGTTCTCGGTTATAACAGTGGTCTCCTTCTCTGAAATTTGTGAAACAATCAACCTCAGCAAGATTCTAATATTCTTCATGCTGTTTCAGTGGACGTCTGGATGGTGTTCGCCTTCCTCTTTTTTTTTTTCATCCTTCCAGACCCTTCACGACCATTTTCTGTTGTATCAACTGATGCTGGCTACAGTGTGTTTTTTTTGTGGATGGGGAATGGGTAGTTGTCACATTATAGATTTTTCCTTACATATCTCCCCTTGGTGTCGCAGAATGTTCCTTCTATATTTCTAGTTGTGTATATGCAGTGTTGTTCTATTTTAACTTGCATGTAATTGGTTGGTGTTTACTATAATCATTATTATTGTTATTATTATTGTTATTATTATTATCATTATAATCATTATTATTGTTGTTGTTATTTTTGTTATTATTATTGTTATCATTATCATTACTTCATTCTCTGCCTCTTTCGATAACCGTTAAAAATCACTTTGCGTCATCGCAACAGCCGTTTATCATTGATTTCTCACTGGCCACAACCGTTGGTCTTCTATGGAATTTGAGGGACAATAGGCCTCCCCAATGTTCCAGCACTCTCTGCAGCCTTCCAGTAAAGGTTTGGTTTGTTTACTAACCACCCTCGGCGTTTCCATCCTTCTTGACTCTTCATGACTATTTTGTGTGGTATCAGCCGAGGTTGATGCCATTTTTCTTTGGCGGAGGGAGGGGGAGAGTTCATACGATTTCTTGCAGTTTCAATTACCTCGGGATCATGTGGTGTTCCTTCCATATTTTGGTTTTATTTCTGTTGCAATTTCTATGTGGCTGGTTAGTGTTCGTAGTTTATATAGGTTGGTTTCCACATCCAAGGATTTTCCTTAAGATTTAAGCTGTTTTTATCATTGCCGTCCGTTGTATAGTCTTAGTCTTCTCTTTGATTCCAATTTCTCCTAGTCTTATTCCCAGTTTTTTCGGGACTGTTCCTAGTGCTTATTATTATTTGTACTCACTAGGAGTTCTCACACAGATCATCGTCAGTGATTGCTCACCGACAACAACCAATGGTATTTCCTGGAGTATGAGTAACAACAAGTCTCCCCAGACTTCCAGTGTTCTTCACCTCTTTTCGATAACGATGCGGTATCGCAACAGTCTCTTACCATTGATTTCTCGCCGGTAAGGACAATTGGTCTTCTCTGGGATTTGGGTGGCAACAAGCCTCCCCAAGATCTCAGCACTCTCTGCACTTTTCCAGTGAAGGTCTGGTTTGCGCTGTCCCTCCTCGGTCTTCTCATCCTCCTCGACCCTCTACAAATATGTTGTCTGGTGTCAGCCTAGGCCGGCACCAGTTAAAAAAAAAAATAAATGAATAAAATAATATTTCTTCAAAAAAAAAAATTTTTTTTTTTTTAAATTATTATTATTATTTACTCACTAGGAGTTATCACACTGGTCGTCGTCAGTGATCGCCCACTGCCGACAACCTGTGGTATTCCCTGGAGTCTGAGTGACAACAAGTCTCCTCAGACTTCCAGTATGCTCCACCTCTTTTCGTTCATCACCGCTGATGACCTTGCGGTAATCGCAACAGCCACCTACCAACGATTTCCCGCTGATAAGGGCCATTGGTCCCCTCTGGGGCCCGAGTGGCAACAAGCCTCCCCACGGTCCCAGAGCTGTCCGCGCTCTTCCAGTGGAGGTCTGGTTTGCGCTTTCCCTTCTCGACCCTCTGTCCATAATTTTTTTTTTTTTTTCGTGGCGTCAGCCTATGCTTGCGTCTCTCTCGTGTGGTTGTATTTTCCCCGGTTCTGCTGTCTTGTGCTTCTATGTGTTTGTTCTCCATTCGTTGCTTATGTGGGTTGGTTTCCGCATTCGAGGACATTTCTCAGGATTGTAGCTGTTTTGATCATTACTGTCCTTTGTATGGTCTCAGTTATCCCTTTGATTCCTATTTCTCCCAGTCTTTTCTCCATGTTTTTGGGGACTGTTCCTAGTGCTCCTATGATTATTGGTGTTATACTGACTTTCTTCATGTTCCATATTCCTTTCAATTCTCTGGCAAGTTCAGTATATTTGCTTCTCTTTTCCGTCTCTTTGATCTTCACTCTGTGGTCTGCTGGAACGGCAAAGTCCACGATTTTGCAGGATTTTTCTTTCTTGTTGATTATTATCATATCCGGTCTCCTTGCTGTTATGGGTTTGTCTGTTTGTACATTCATATCCCATATGATTTTGTGTTTTTCGTTTTCTAGTACAGTTTCTGGTTTGTGTGTGTACCGTTTTTTTGCATATTCGAAATTCAGTTGTTTGCACATTTCCCGGTGTACTTCTTTCCCCATGCTGTCATGTCTGTTCTTGTATTCCCTTTGGGCTAGCTTGCTGCATTCACTTATTATATGATTTATCGTTTCGTCTCTTTGTCCACACAGTCGGCATTTGCTGTTTTCCTGGGTTTTATCTATCTTTGCTTTAATAAAGTTTGTCCTAATCGCATTGTTCTGTGCGGCCGTCAGCAGAGATTCCGTTTCTCTGTTCAGGTGTCCTTTTCTTAGCCATGTCCAGCTGTTTTCATTGGCTTCATCGCTTGTGAGTCTTATAAAGCGTCCATGTAGTTGTTTTTCTTCCCACTTTTCCTTTCTTGTCTTTTTGTTTCTGAGTTCAGTACTTCCGGGGTTGTTTGTTGGGCTGGTGTCTCTTGCTGTGGTGATCAGTCTTTCCGTGTTCTGGGTTACATATTTCTCCAGCTCTTTTTTGGTGTCTTCCACACAATCTTCTATACTTACCAGTCCTCTACCTCCTTCATTTCTTTTCACGTAGAGTCTGTCCGTGTCGTCTTTTGGGTGCAAAGCATTGTGCATAGTCATTAGTTTTCTTGTTCTTTGGTCAAGGTGCCTGAGTTCTTCTTTGGTCCAGCCTATGAATGGTCCAGAGTATCTTATTAGTGATACAGCCCATGTGTTTATCCCTTTTACTAGGTTTCTGCTATATAGTTTAGTTTCTAAGAGTTTCCTTGTTCTTCGTAGATATTCTTTTCCAATCTTCTCTTTCATTTCTGTATATTTGATTGTGTCTGCTTCCAGAACTCCCATGTATTTGTAGCTATCATGTTCTCCTAGCGCCCTCATCTCCTCTTGGTTGGGGAGTTCTATACCTTCTGTCGTCTCCAGTTTTCCTTTTTTAATCTCTAGCAGTGCACATTTTTCTATTCCAAACTCCATTTGGATATCCTGGCTAAATATCCTGGTTGTGTTTATCAGCTTTTCCAGTTCTTTTTTGTTTTTTGCAAACAGTTTAAGGTCATCCATGTACATCAGGTGGTTTATTCTTTGTTCTGTATCCGTAAACCTGTATCCGGCATCACACTTTCTGAGTATGTAGTTGAGTGGCATCATGGCTATTATAAACAGTAGTGGTGATAGGGGAGTCTCCTTGAAAAATGCCTCTCTGTATTTTTATCTCAGACAGGTATTGTCCTCCGGCTGTCAGTTTTAGTCTCCATGTTTCCATCGCTTTCTGGATGAGATTAATAATCCTGTCTGGTATCTTGTATATCTTTAAGCATTCAATTATCCATGTTTGGGGGATTCTGTCGTAGGCTTTCTTGTAGTCAATCCATGCCATGGTTATTTTCTTTTGTCTTCTCTTCACCTCCTTCAGGGTCTTTTGATCAATGTATAGTAGATCATGTGCCCCTCTTTGTCCTTTCCGGCATCCTTTTTGTTCCTCGGGGAGCAGTCCACGATTGTCCAGGGATTGGTAGATTTGTTCTCTCAGTTGTGCTGTGAGAATTTTCCACATTATTGGTAGACATGTTATCGGTCTGTAGTTGCCGGGGGTCGTTCCCTTTTTGGGGTCTTTTTGTATTAGTGTTGTTCTTCCTTCCGTCATCCATTCTGGTACGTCTGTTTTATGGATACATCCGCTCAGTTTCTGCGCTATTCTTTCATGCAGGGTCGTGAATTTTTTAAACCAGTATTATTATTATTATTATTATTATTATTATTATTATTATTATTATTATTGTTGTTGTTGTTGTTGTTGTTGTTGTTGTTGTTGCTGCTGCTGCTGCTGCTGCTGCTTCTGTTGTTGTTGTTTTTATTGTTAATATTATTATTATTATTATTATTATTATTATTAATATTCTTCTTCTTCTTCTTCTTCTTCTTATTATTATTATTATTATTATTTCAGCTGTTCCCTCGCTGTCAAAGATGGCGGCATACTATTTCCATTGCTTTCTGGTTCACTTTTATAATTCAAGTAATTTGGAAAAAAACAGTTATCCTGTTTATCCTGTTTATAAACAATACAAATACTTCAAGTCTGCTGATGCTTGGTACAATGTTGCTTCATGAACAGATCGATAACATAGCAATATAAACAAACACTAAAAATGACACATACTTCTCTACTTTACTTGCACAAAAACATATTTTTGTAAACATCGTGAAACAAAAGGAAAGTCCCGTTTCGTCAACAAATTCAGCTTACCTACAACCTTTATAATAAAAGTTTACTTGCAAAAACAGCTTTCCTCGTGTTTACATTACAAACAATACTAATACTTAAAGTTATTTGCTGCTGATGCTTACGTTCACTTGAAGATATACTGAATTAGCTCTCTTTTTGTTATATTGTTACATGCAAAGGAATAGCTATTTATACATATACCCATTGAACTAGAGACACAGATTACAAACAGTACTAATACTTCAGTCTGCTGCTGCTGATACTTGTTATTGTTGTTGTTGAACGAATCGGACTTCTGCACAGAGCCTACAACGATTGTCTGATCTGCATAAAGTTCTTCTTGTTGGCCGTAGCTATTTGTGATGCCTGCAAGATTGCAAGTTTTTACTCCAGACACCAAGAGCATGAAGTCTCAATGGTTGCATACGAAGTCGGGGAAGGTTTGGCTTAGAACACACAAACAAATAGCAGTTGCGCATGCACAGAAGTAATGTTGTTATCCTTACTTAATGCATCTGTTTTTCCACATCTGACATGTTCTTGCTTGCCATGTGTAGAGGCAGAGACGACCAGAAGATGACGGATCCTGATGTTTACTCCTCCTGGATTTTCACTGGAGCCCTCTTAGCTGGATGGCTCTACCATTATCATGTTAATATCACCCTTACTACGGTTAGAAAGGTTTGGACTTAGGAGCATGTTGGTCTATGTTTCTTTTGAATATATACTGGTATGGTATAATTTAGTTTGCATATTACGTGCAGTGGGTCATTTAATACCAAACAAAAATAAAAATAGAATAACCATTCTTTGTAATGATTCTTTGTAATGATTCTTTGTAATCATCCCGTTAGGTAGAAAGATCTGATTTTGTTACCATTCTCCATCAAGAAATAATTTCTAGAAGGCAGGTGGAGTATTTAGATTTCTTGTACAATTTTACTTCTTTCAAGAATCCGTAAACGTTGTTCGGCTTGACCTGCTGAGAACTTCGGGTAACCAATCCGGTAATGACTAAAGCGGTTTTCATTGAAATCAATAGATTTCACCAATATATGTTTCTCTATAAATAGAGCGAAGCAACCAATACAGAATGGAGGATCTTCTCCTTTAAGCAGATATGAGCATGTTATGTATGTGAAGTTGGACAAGATTTACCTTCGTTTTTTTCACTCTTCTATAACTCTAGTCGTTTTCTTTGATCGTTTGTTGGATTTTTATCTGTTTATTTTTCGTATAGGTTTTCCAAACAAATTGCCATTTATTTGTAATGAGTTTTTTAATTGCTGGTATTAGATCCATATAGAGAATTTGGGTTTTAGTGTTGATGCTGTATAGACATTTGTTTTGCAGTTTTATCCACATTTTAATTTCTACGAATGCCATATGGGGAGTTATCCAACAGAAGATTATTGATTTCCTGAAGCCGAGGTTATTGATTCTGTTACAAAATTGAATAATTTGTAGATTGCTCATATTTTTATTTTTCAGTGCCTACCATTAATTTGTTTGACTTGCTGTTTTTGCTTTTGTTAAATGACAAATTAATGGCTGTTATCTCAGCAGTGTAAATTGATCCTACTTTTTTGACAGTCTCTTTGCATATTCTTTGCTACCGGGATGCTAGCACTTTCCACTGCGTCTTCATCCTTAGATCCATCTGTGTGTATGTATTTGTGGTCGGAATGGTGATCTTTTATATTCATAATTCATCCTGAAATGTAACTGAGTTTGTTTCATTGTTCGAAAATTTTGCCAATTTAGATATAAAACCTGGCTGTTTAAATTGCCAGTCTTCAGAATATATACTGAATGTTACATGTTATTTATATATATATATATATATATATATATATATATATATATATATAGCATAAAATTGAGGCAAACGCCTACAAGCACAGAGGATGCAGAATATAATAATAAAAATCAAGACAGATCTTTTTTTTTCATTTTAACTTTCATGTATTTATGTTTTCGTTTTGCGAAACCTAGCTTTGTCAAGCAGAGAGATTTTGTAGAAGACGACGCTGTTATTTTTTTATTTACTGGTCTCTTGTTTTTGAATATGAGTAACAAATATATATATATATATATATATATATATATATATATATATATATATATATATATATTAGTATTTCATGTATCCACATAAAAATTTATGAGGAGATATATTTTTTTACGTATCAATTTTCAGTATTTACTTCAACAGTGCTCAATACGTAAGTAGAGCTAGGTAGTAAGCTATGAAAATATATTAGCCTGAAGATTCCCCCCGGGGATGAAACGCGGGAGCCTCTGTGTAGCTTAATTGCCATAAATATATTTTCATAGCTTACTATATATATATATATATATATATATATATATATATATATACATATATATATATTGAAACAGAGATATAATGTGTATTATAATATTATAGATTACAATACAATACTAATACTTCAGTTTGCTGATGATTGTGTCACTTGTTATAGTGTCTGAGTGGCCTAATTAACATTGCAGTCTGTGTTTTATCACAGCTCAATGATATGTTCGAACTGTGCATATCTGTGTTATAAATAATTTATTTTGGCTATGATGGCCTTCTTCATTTTAGGAATAGTATAGGGATTGTTTTGATAGACATTATATTTAATATAACCTCAAGGATAAAAATCTGGGGTTTTACAGTCCAGTGACTGTGAAGCTTATTCAGGATAACACCTCTTACTGATGAGACGATCACCAAAGTGTCCCCACATATCATTGAACGGTGATAAAACAAAGATTGTTGGATATTCATAACTGAAACTTGGTGGACAAGTCAGACATAGACTGAAGCTTAATTGCCCTTAAGTATAGGGTGATCCCCACCTTACAAATTGCACCCATAGTATCGTTAATAAAATTCACGATCTGTTTCGCAATCTAACCATATTTGGTGCAAATAAACTTCAGTCTATGTCTGACTTGTCCATCAAGGTTCAGTCATGAATATCCAACAGTCTTTATTTTATCGTTGTTCTATAACACTGAGGACCACGTTTCATCAGTAAGAAGTGTGATGCTAAATCGGCTGCACACTCGCTGGACCGTATCTCCTCAGATTTTCATCTGTGGGTTTTTCTCAAAGATCATGTTTATCAAAACAATCTTCAGACTAATCCATGAATTGAAAAGGGCTATCACAGACAAAGTCAAGGTAGTGCCAAAAAAGGAGTGTGCCAGAGTTATTGTCAATTTTACACATCGTATTAAGACTGTTGGACATTTATTTAACTGAAACTTGGTGGACAAGCCAGGCATAGATTTAAGTTTATTTGTACCAAATATGGTTTGATTTCAGAAAGGATTGTGAATTTTATTAACGATTCCATGAGTGCCATTTTTTTCTGGTGGAGTCACCCTGTACGAGATCACCCATGACTTTTTTAGGTCAGTATTTGTTATATATATTATTAAATATATAATTTTGGGGCGCCGTCCTATATAATGGATCATTTTCATCAGTGCCGCAAAAGATGATCAGTCATCAGAAAGTATTACACATTTATAACGGATGTTTTAAAAGTTTGCTATTTCATACTTATTAATTTTCTTCACAATCTAAAAAAAGACACGAAGTTTTGTTTTTTGCTCAAATAAAATATAAGCTAAATATCATTCTCCTAAAGGTACCATAAAACATACGCAATGTCCAGTGTCGCTCCCAGAAGGCTTCGGAATGGAAATGGACGCGGAGAGAGAAGGGAGCGGAAGTAGGAAGAGAAAAATAAGAAAGGTGCAAAAGTACAAGTTGGTGTGTAAAGGTCTACAAGAAGAAAAAAAAGAGAGATCTGTAAAGAAGAAACGGACAAAACAATGAATTGAAGAGTAGGATGTGTTCGATGAGGGGGGAGTGTAGTAGAAAGGACTCACTAGTGATGGAGATAAATAAATAACATAGGATATAAAAAGAAATAAGATGGTGAACAAAAATGTCATTAATCATGATAAAATGGAATTTTTTTTTCTTTTCTTGTTCTTCTTTTCCTTTCGCTCTCGCTGTCCCCTTTTCCATTTCCGACGAATGTTTCTCTGGCTGCTTTATTTGAAGAACGCGTTTACTCTTCAGCCGCACCAGACTGTCGATTTGTTCGGAGATGTCTTTTTTTCCCACTCTCCCCTCACAAAAAATTGACAAATGATAGCAACATAATAGGAAAGGGTGTTTTTTTTTTGCATAGTCGAACTATATGACTTTGCGTGTTGTTGTGTAATGTACGTGTGTGTGTGTGTGTGTGTGTGTGTGTGTGTGTGTGTGTGTGCGTGTGTGTGTGTGTGTGTGCATGAATTTATGACAATGTGTACGTTTGTGTATTCGGCGTGTGAACATTTTTCTTCTTTCCAGTAACGAAAAAAAAAATGTCCCTGTAGATTATTCTTGGCAATGTTCTTCGTTTTGTTTGCATTTTCTATTCTCTTGTTTTCTTTCCTTCTTCCATTCATTTATTCACTTATTCTGTCTGTCTTTCTCCCCTCTCTCACTAGCCCTCTCCCCCTGTCTCCACCCCCCTCTCTCTCTCTTTCTCCCTTTCTGTGTCTCTTTCTGTATGTATCTCTCTCTTTCTCTCGCGGCCTCTCTCTTTTTCTTTCTATATGTCTGTCTATCTCTATCGCTATCTACCTCTCTATCTCTCTGCCACTAGCTCCCCCTCTCTGTCTCTCTGCCTCTATGTATGTCTTCATCTCTCCTTTTCTCCCTCTCTCTCGCTCTACTTCTCTTATTCTCTCACTCTTTCTCGCCACCTCTCTCTCTCTCTGTTTTTCTCCCCTCCCTCTATCTCTCTGTGTCTGTGTGTGTGTGTCTCTCTCTCTCTGTCACTTCCTCTCTCTCTCTGTTTCTGTCTGTATGTATCTCTCTCCCTCTCGTTGTCTCTCTCAGTCTCTTTCTCTCTTTCTCTTTTTGTCTGTCTACACTTTTCCCGCTCTTTCTTTCATTCTCTCTTTCGATCTTTCATTCTTTCATTCATTTTTTTCTTTTTTACTTTCTTTCATTATTCCCTTTTGTTTTGTTCTTTCATTCATTCTTTCTTTTTTTTCCATGTTTTTTTCTTTCAACCTGTCCGTCGTCTCTGTCTGTCTGTCTGTCTGTCTGTCTGTCTGTCTGTATGTATGTATGTGTCTCTGCCTTTGCTTCTGTCGCTGTCTCTTTTTCTCTATCTCTATCTCTATCTCTCTCTCTCCCCCTCTCTCTCTCTCTCTCTGTCACCAGCCCCTTCTCTGTATGTATGTATGTCTTCCTCTCTCCCTTTCTTTCTTCCTCTCTCTGTTTCTCTTCATCTCTCTTTCTCTCTTTCTCTCTCTCTGTCCCTGTCTCTCTTTCCGCCCCTCCCTCGCTCTCATTAATTATACCAGACGTTTTAATAAAACAGCGAAAAATGAATGAATGAAAGAGGATAGAAAACAAAATGCGTTATTTCATTCTTTCATTTAATATTTCTTTCCTATTTTCGTTCTTTCCTTCTTTTTCTCTTTCGCTTTTTCGTTCATTATTCTTTCTGTCATTCTTTAGCCAATTACTTCTGCTCTTTCTTTCATTCTCTCTTTCGATCTTCTTTTAACATTTCATTCATTTTTTCTCTTTTACTTTCTTTCATTTTTCCTTTTTCATTCTTTTGTCCATTGCTTCCGTTCTTTAGTTAATTTGTTCTTTCGCTTATTCTTTCTTTCGATTATTCTTTCATTGATTCATTTTTCCTTTCTTTTATTCTTTCATTCAATTTTTCTTTCACTCTTTCGTTTATTCATTCTTTTTCTTTTTCTTTATATTCTACCATCCATTCTTTATTTCGCTATTTTTTTTTTCGTTTTTCGTTCATTTTTTTTTTCTGGTGTCATTTCGTTCATCCATGATTTTCCTTCTTCTATTATTTGGTCAATTACTTCTATTCTTTCGTCCATTTCTTTTTTTTTTTCGTTCAGTGTTTTCTACTTTCGTTGATCCTTTCTTTTTTCCACTTTGATTATTTCATTCATTCATTCTTTCGTTCATCCTTTGTTTCACTTTTCTTTTATTATTTCGTTCATTTATTGCAATCTTTTTCTTTCGTTTCTTACACATTCCTTCATCCTTCGGTCCATTACTTTCATTCATTATTTTTTTCGATCGTTCCTTCATTAGTTCTTTATTTTTGATTTGCTCTTTCATTTATTCTTTTTTTTTTTCATGTTTCTTTTTCATCCTTTTCGGGCTTAGCCGTACTACGTAACTCTCTCTCTCTCTCTCTCTCTCTCGCTTTCGCCTCCTTCCCCATCCCCTCATTCTCTCACTTTACGTGTTGTTGCACAAGTTTGGGTAAATTTATGACAAGGAGTACGTTTGTCTATTTTGGGTGTGAACATATTTCTTCTTTTCCAGTAAATAAAAGCAAATAGTCACTTTAGAATAGACTAGCAAGGCTACCTGGTGTTGCCCGGTACATGGATAACAAAAATAGAATAATAATAATAATAATAATAATAATAATAATAATAATAATAATAATAATAATAATAATAATAATAATAAAATGAGTGTGTTTAACATCTTTTTAAAGTTCGCTCTCTCTCTACCCTTTTCTCCTGATTGCCCTATCTCTCTCTATCTCTCACCCAACCGCCCTCTCCCTTTCTATCTCTATCCCCCTCTCTCTCTCTATATATATACCCTCTCCCATCTCCCTCTCGTCTATTTCTCCTTTCGACTTCCTCTTTTGTATATGTCTTTCTATATGTCTTTCTATCCCTTTCTATCTCTGGCAACTGGTTCAATATAATAGAAAGAAACAAACAGAAATCTGACTGACTGTTTGACCTAATTTCAGTGTTGTTGTTTTTTAATTAGATAGCTACCGGTAACAATAAAAAGTATCTTTTTTTATCCCCCATTCACTAATCTAGTCCCTAGTGACCACAAAGAGAATGAATATTATCATATTTCGTTTACCATAACCTGATTGAGGTTAAACTGAATCCGATACTCTAGTTCTTCGGCCTTTTGACTAAAGAGCAAAGTGCAGTTGATTGCCTCGTGCCTAATTTGTTTTAAATGTAATTTTCAAAAAAATATTTTCTGTAAATAAATAGTGCAAAGTGTAGTATCTGTTCTGATACTACACTTAATCATTTCTGACAAAGGACAAATCCTTCTAGACAAAGGTAATTTTATTTAATGTCCTAATCCAGAATGCCCCTTTGCCCCCACATTAAAACCGACTTTGTGTCTAACCCTGCCATCGTGTGGAGGCACGTAAATAAGGACCTTTTTCCCCAGACACGCACATAGAATTACGAATTTCCTTCAAACAATAGGTTATTTCTGTTCGTGTTACTTCTTTCATTGCCTTCATAAGAGTTTATGTTTTCGGTCGAGTTTGTTTGTCACTATATTTGTTTGTTTGTTTGTTTGTTTGTTTGTTTGTTTATGTAGAGTCGAGCGTTCACATCCTTTGACCAATCATAATCAAACTTGATCAAGACACTTGGTCATGGTCTAATTTAGAAATGATTTGATTCTGGGATATCTAGATCAAAGGTCAAGGTTACGGAAAAGGTGAAAAACGCATTTTTGGCGATAACTTTGGTTCTGTTGGTCGTAGAGATTCGCTACTTGGCCCATATTGTAGCCAATGAACTCCCGCGTCTTTTATGATCTTGGCCATTTGACGAAATTTCAACTTCTGATTTTTTCTAAATTTGATGGATACACTTGATGTTTTTTTGATAACAGTAACTACCATGCAAAATTTCAACTTGATCAGATAAATAGCTTTTGAATTATCAGCTTTTTCATAGCATAAATTCAGGAATAGTTCATACAATATGGAGAAGTAAGGCTCAGATAAGACTTTGGTCTATCCTTACGTGTTCAGGCGAACCTATGCTTTCTTACGTCTCTGCTATGTTCTTGTTTTATTTTCTATCGTCTTCTTTCTTTCTTTCATCTTTTTGTTTACTCTTTCATTCATTCTTTCTTTCATTCACGCCTTCATTCATTTTCCTCACGCTCATTTTTCCTTTTCTCTTTCGTTTATTATACCTTAGTAATTTTTGCGCATTCTTTCTTTCACTTTTTCATTCATTATTTAATTCATTCATTCTTTCTTTCTTTCAGTTTTTCATTCCTTTTTTTTCGGTGTTTCCTCCCCTGGTCGTTTATTTTGGGCTTTCATTAATTTATATTTTTTGCACTTTTTTCCTTTCATTCATTTATCCTTTCATTCATTATTTTATTCTTTCGTTTTTCGTTCGTTCTTTCATTTGTTATTTCGTTATTTCGTTCCATTCACTTTTTTCTCGCTCTTTCATTCATTCTTTATTTCATACTTTTATTATTTTCTTCACTATTTCTTTCACTCTTTCATTCATTCATACTTACATTCATTCCTTATGTATTTCACTCTTTCTTTCGTTCTTTTAAGCCTTAGTCCATTCTTCCTTTCGTTAATTATTTCTTCGTCCGTTCTTTTTGTCCATTCCGTGTTTCGTTTATTCTTTCTTTTAATCGTCCATCAATTATTTAAAAACTATTTCATTCTTTCCTTTTTTTCTTCCTTATTTGAAAGTCTACAAACATTAGGAAAGAGATAAAAAAAAAAAAAGAAGTTCGTTTTTCTTCTTATTCGTTATCTTCCGTTGCTGTTCCCTTAATTCGACTTTTCTTCTTTTTTTCTCATTTGAAGATGTACAAAAAAAAAAAAAAATAAACAAAAAAAAGTTAAAAAAAATAAAATAAAAAAAATGAAATAGATTGACACACCATAGAAAATAAGTAATATAAAAAAAATGGCGAATATTGACACACCATTCGTTCGTTCGCCGTACGGATCGGGCCTTCGCCGCCGCTGGTCCTCGACACAATATTTGCCATTGACAACAGACATTGACGGATGGAATGGCCAGGAACAAGAATAAGAAGCTGTCTCTCTTACCTCGTTTGCCCCCCCCCCTTCTTCCCGCAGCCTGACAACTACATAAAGATTGAACTAAATTGTTTATTAATCTATCCGGATTTTTTCCAATAGAAAGGGTTCGGAGAAACATCCAATCCATTCGTCCCAAGTTGTCTCTTGTACTGCTTCTTTCTGTATGTGTGTGCGTGTATGTGTTTATGTATGTGTGTGTGTGTGCGTGTATTTGTGCGTGCGTGAGTGTGTATGCGCACCGTCTGTCAGTCTATCTATATGTGTATGTTTGACGGCCCAAGTCTTTTCCAGAAAAAAAGGCCGGAGGTTACATCGGCTGAAACGCTGTGAACCAACTTACATTATTTGGATTATTCGAACTGCTTTTCTCATTTTTTTTTTAGTGTTATTTTCACAACGTTTCGGCCGATGTAAAATCCGACCTTCTTCAGGTGTATCTTTTCGAACTTGTGAATATTTATGTCAAACTCGGGAATCTATACAGAATTTTAATCGACGGTGTAGATTTTTCTCATTCCGTCAACCATGAAGATGTAGGAGTGTTAATTTTTATATTATTTCTTAGTTATCATCGCCTATAGTAGGGATTGAACCTTCAACCTCCAGAAGACTGTCACTTGGAACTGATTGTTAATCAACACCTTTATCCGTTACACTGATAATAACTAAGAATAACATAATGGTTAACACTTCTACCCGATCATGGTTGACGGAATAAGAACAATCTACTCACTTGGATTAAATGAAAAGTTCAGTTGGAAAATCCGTATATGTTCTCGATTTCGACATAAAGATTACCCAGTCCGAAAAGATACACTTGAAAAAGGTTACATCGCCCGAAATGTTGTGAATATAACAACCAAGATGTGAATAGTAGTCCGAATAATCCAAATAATACCTTTCTAGAAAGATGAATATTCGGATGATTTTTAAACTTAATATTTATTTACCAAACTATTTCTAATTCTTCTCTTTTTTTTCTATCGTTTCTCTGTTCCTTCCTTTTTGTTATTTACAATGGATTCGGGGAAACATCCAATTTATTCGTGCCAAGTAGTGTTTTACATTGCTACTTGTTTTTATTTACATTTTACTTCAGTAAGGTCTCAGAAATCAAAGGGCCCCTTTCTGAGACTAACACTTGATTTCTATATGAGATACATAGATATTCGAGTGTACAATCAACATTCTCATCCACCTTTCAAATGTTGACTTAGAAAAGCAGTAAAGAACACTAATTTTCCATGCCTCAATTGACTAGTTAACTTTGTTATAGTATATCTTTCTTGTTGTCTCTTGGTCTTACCGGATTCCAGGACAAGAATTCATCTAGTCTGGTGGAGTATCCAGCTAAGTCCTGTTACTTGAGGTAACATAATTAGGAGAAGGTGCACCATTTCTCATATGAGTCAGTGTATAACCGTGTCAAGGAAATCTTATTTGTGCTGCGAATACTATGTTATTCTTAATATTTGGTCATAATTTACTTGTAGGGTGAAGTATCCTCATGTCAGGTTGTCCTGACAAACCCTTGTACAGCGAGACCGAAGACACTCGAAGATGGTGTCTTGTAGGTAATTCAAACTCTCCAGTAGGTAATTTAAACTTATTGTATATGTGTTTATGTGTGTGCATGTATGTGTATGTACTTATGTGTGTGCTTGGCAGTCCAAGTCCTTTCCAGAAAAAGGTTGGAGGTTACATCGGCTGAAACGTTGTGAATATATTCACTTGTATTATTTGGATTATTTTGACTACTTTTGTCTTCTTGGTTGTTATTTTCACGATGTTTCAACCGATGTAACCTCCGGCCTTCTGCAGATGCATCTTTTCAAACTTGACAATCTTTATATCGAACTCGGAAACCTGTACGGAATTTCTAACTGAACCCTTCAATTCATCCAGGAGGGTAGATTATTCTTATTCCGTCAGTCATTACCGGGTGCAAAAGATTTAAACTTTCTGAAAATTATTTTAATAAATGTCACTGTACTTACATCCGATCTCAGTGCTGATTACATCCTTGGGTTCCACTCTAAAGATTGTATTTATAAAGTGTAAAAAAAAAATAGTAATATCGTTTTATGAATTTGAATCAGGAGTTCATAAAGTTTCTAATTCAATCCCAGGGAACGCCGGGTCTTCCTGGCAGTATGATATAAAACTGAAGCGATGATTTCTAGATTTGGTACAACTTGTTTATGATATCAGGAATGTCAATCTCAGACAAAAATTCTTGTTCAATGTTCATTAATATTAGATTATTTAGTTTTGTTGAACGATACTTCTCTGTTTATTCTTCATTGTCTTCAACTTAGAAAAAGATCTTTTAAAACTATAATTGGTCACATAAGTGAGAAGAGTTTGAATGCCTATAGACACCATCCTCGAGCAACTTCGATCTCTTTGTACAGAGGTTTGTCAGGACAACCTGGCATGAGGATATTTCACTCTACAAGTAAACCCTGACTAAATGTTCAAAATAACATAGTATTCGAAGCCTAAATAAGATCTACTCGGAATGGATACACTCTGACTCATACGAGGAATGGTGCACTTTCTCCACGTAATGATACTACAAGTAACAACACTAAGTTTGGCATTCCACCAGACCAGATGAATTCTGGTCTTGGAATCCAGCAAAACCAAGCAAAGACCACAATGAAAATAAACTATAACGCAGTTAATTGGTTCATTAGGGAGAGGAAAAAATTAATATTCTTCACTGATTTACTTAATCAAAGTTTGAGAAGTAGAATTCTAAAACCAAGGAATGGTCAACTGGTCTCATCATCAAAACCGCAATCCTAAAAAAGAAACAGTGAATATTTACGAATTTTGAGCTCTAGTGTTCTAAGTACTATTGAGCTTTCAACGCACTTTCTGTATGATCTTAAGTACTAAAGAAAAGGTGACGTCACGCACTGACGTCACCCAAAATGCATTTGAAAAATACCGCTTGAATTCGCTTTCAAACTCAGTTGGAATTTGTATTCAAATGTATGAGAACGTATGAAACCTCTTCAACCACCGATTGCCATGGAAAATAACACAAGATCTGAGAGTCCAACGTTCAAACCCCTCGGCCTAACATCCACAGGTAACATGAATTGGAACAAATACATAGAAGACATTGCCAAGTCTGCTGCAAAGAAAGTGGGCTCCCTCTACCATGCTAGAAAACTTCTCACACCTAACCGTATCCTATATCTCTACAAAGCCACCATCTGTTATGCATGGAGTATTGTTGACACATGTGGGCTGGTGCACCATCCATTAGTCTTTCCCTCTTAGACAACGTCCCAAAAAGAGTCTCTAATCAAATAGGTCCCTCACTATCCACCACGACACACGTCCGAGCTTATATAACACATATACACACTAGCTTATGTACAAGAAATACATACATACAAGCACACACACTAGTTTATATATATATATATATATACAAATATATGCATACATACACACACATTAGTTCACATACAGTAATGGAGAGTTTGAATTACCTACTAGACAACATCCTCGAGTGTCTACGGTCTCTCTGTATAGGGGTTTGTCAGGACAACCTGGCATGAGGATACTTCATCTTACAAGTAAACCCTGACGAAATATTCAAAATAACATAGTATTCAAAGCCCAAATAAGTTCTCCCTGGAATGGATACACACTCACTCATATGAGGAATGGTGCACGTTCTCTTCATGATGCTACTACAAGTAACAACACTAAGTTGGATATTCCACCAGACCAGATGAATTCTGGTATTGGAATCCAGCAAAACCAAGCAATGACTACAAGTAAAAATAAAATATAACTCAGTTCATTTGTTCCTTTGGGAAAAGGAAAAAATTTCTTCTTCACCTACTCAATGTTTTAGAGATAGAGAACTTTAAAAAAAAACTCAGATATCTATGTATATCAAAGAAATCAAGTGTTATCCCCAGGAAAGGGGGCGTGGATCTCTGAGAACTTACCGAAGTAAAATTTAAAAAAAAAGAAAAGAATTTGTAGAGCGATTTCTACCGTTGGTAAAAATTGAATTCAAACTATGATTTTTGCTCATTAACAATTGCAATTTTAAGATATCCTTTGTTATATATTGAGATGTAAATAGGATTTGCTGAATCATTAGGTATGACTGACATGTTGTGACTTTTATTGGGGTCAGTTGTGGCCCCATATGTGAAGTACATACATCATTGATTAACTTCATCATGTGACAAAGAGAAATATTTGAAGTTGAACAATCAGTTACTTAGTAAACTTTTGTCAAGATACACGTAATAATGCAAGGTGCTGATAGATAGAGGCGATCATACTTTTCTAGAAATGGCCGAGTGAAGAATCAAGATATTTTTTTCGTAAAGTGTACAACACGTGGGTAGAGAAAGAAAATTTATTCTTGGCACATGCGAGGGATTGCTAAAATTAGCAGTTAATTACATTGGAAATACGGACACGTATCGGAAAGTAAAAATAAGTTTAAAAAAGCCTTTTGAGTAAAAGATATTTTATTTATTAATAGTTTTTCTACGACAAACAGAAGGAGATAAAGACATTTCATTTATTAGTAGTTTGGCTACGACAAATTATTAAAACATTAATTAAGAGGTGTTAAATATTAGATTAAACTGACAGAACAAACTGTTCTCGTGCAATAGGTTGAATGCACAAGCTATTCCTTTAAAAAGGCGAACAGAATTAGAGGAAATGATGAAAATAATAAGACTTTGCTTCATCTTTTTAGATGAAGCAAAGCCTTATTATTTTCATCATTTCCTCTTTGTTAGGGAATGTTCCAAAACTCATTCTTTCTATAGGGCGTCAGGCGAACAAATGAGGACAAAATCCGGTCTTACTTCTCTATCACGTGATTGTGCGAGAGTTCCCAACAAAGTCTCATGTTCATCATAATATTTGGGGGTCTGATCCTTTTTTCTCACAGGGGAATAACCCTGGCCTAGAAACCAGTTTATCCCCAATGATAATAATTCAGGTCTCCACGAATAAGCAGCAAATCCTAGTTTAGGAAAATTAAGATAAATAAAATAGACATAAAAGGGAAAGAATCAATTGATAATCTATTCAACCCTGAGCCACAAGAAAGAAAACCGAACAACATCCATATCCGTCATACAATAGCTCTTTTAGGATTAATTAAATGATACATTGAAATAAAGAGTAGGTTTCTTTAAATTAAGTTGTAAAATTTATTACCTTTCAAAAACCGATCATTTCCAATCTTGATTATTGCATGTATGACTGCCATACCTTCCGAAAGAAAAGGGGCGTTGCTTATCCGTTAAGAAAAAATAAATAAAATGGAGCCGATTTTTGTGGATTCCTACATTAAATGCTTGAACAATTTTGGGCTGACTTTTTTAAAAATCTAAAATACAGAAATTATTAAATTAATTTCAAATAAAAATATCTTTTAAGAGATCTGTAAGGTTTAAAAACTTAGCATAATTCATTTTTAGATGATACTAGAAAAACCGTCACCCGTTAGGTCACCCGTTGAGATCGGGTTAGATTGGTTGAATAAGGAAAAAGTGGATTTGCAAAGCGAGTTTAATTTTTTTTAATAAAAAGACTAAACACAAAAGTAGTTTTTTTTTCTACTAGCTATATTTCTCTCTCTCTCTTTCTCTCTCTGTCTTTCCCTCTCCAGCTATGGTTAAATAGTATTACTACAAATCTCATGAATCTCTTCGTCAATATAAAAAGACAGAAGAGGGGGTGGAAGGAGAAGGGGAAGAGGAGGGTGAAGGAAGCGACGGCAGAGGGAAAGTCTGAATGTTAATAACAGAGAGAGAGAGAGAGAGAAAGAGAGAGAGAGAGAGAGAAAGAGAGAGAGTGATAGAGAGGAGAGAGAAAATAGTAGAAGAAGCGGGAGTGGATAGACAGCATATAAATAAGAGAGTGGGGAAAACAGCGAGAGGGAATAAAAGCTATAGACACTCAATAACAGAGGGGTTACTTTGTGATTTTTCTTTTTCAAATATAACCCAATTCGAGAATTGAGCAATATTTTAGCATGTATTTTGTGTGATGAAAATATATAAGAAAAAGCCTTAAGTAAACAAACGTTCATTAACTGATCTTTAGTATAATGATTAATGTAAAGTCAAATTAAAATAAATAAAGTTTTATGAATTAGTTGTTATGTGGAAAATACGAAAATGAATGTAATTTTAAATTAAGAAATGGCCGAGAAAAACTGGTACTTGTTTTAAGCAATGCAATAAATAAAAATGCATAATTTACATTCTGAAGAAAAAGTTACGATTAATTTTGACATGATTTTGCAAATTCCAACATTTTATTTTCTGTACGACCCCTAGTTCTTCAATTACAATTTATCACACAGGATTATATTCTAGTGACTACAGAAAACCGGATGTTCACCATGCAACGCCCAAATCAAAATTAGTTAAAATGGTTTGTGCGCATGTCACTCCACACAAAACATCCGGTAATAATAATAAATTCAAAAATGTTTATATTTTAACCAAATCAAAAATGTTTCTGCTTAAATACAAACTAATGTTTTGCGAGCCTCTGCGAATTAGTCAAGAATATAAAAGCGACAAAAATCCCCAAATTAAATCAGTAAGCATTTTATAGCCTGACACCAAACACCTCTCGCTTGGCGCTTACATCTTCATCTACTCACCCACCAACCCGTCGAGGCGACCCTGATTTCAAACATTCGATCAACATGGAACCCATTTTTACCGTCACTTCTACTCTCCACCCAGGTGTCGCTCTACAAAAAATGTTTAAGTATCACGTTTTTCCCTCTTTCTCTTCATGGTCACTTCTAAAAATGAACATTTCTGACTGTCGTTTAGCCTTTCACGCCTACTTGCCATCGACGCACACATACGTCGGGGTATAGCCAGGTACATTTACGTCTTTCTATAGACAATCGCATGTACACATTAACATTCACCACATTCAAAATAATCAACGAACTTCGGAATCGCAAGGAATTCGACACAGAACCTTTTTCTCACTTTCTTTTAAGTTTCCATGTAAATTTTGTATATTTGAAGTTATATCAAATCTTTGTGTTGTTTATATTTTCTTTTCATATTCTCTGATTACGTGAGTATTTAAATAACATTGGGAATGAACTCTCTACAAGGTGTTGCACGCGAATGATTCCCATCATTTTAACACTCTACATTTGATCACTCTTCTTTAATAGTTAACCAACTCATCCCCAATATTGCACACATCTTTAAATTATAACCACATGGGAATTATGTAGCAATATTTGGTTTTGGGTGACTGAAAAGCGGAATTTTCCACATAAGGTTAGATTAATTAAGAAAATAGAAAATTTATATTCGATCTTAAGTTAGAGATTAAGCTGACGTGTACAGGAAGTTACGCGAGGGCAAGAAGCTACGTGGCAAAGAAATGAGATAGATCATGTGTCTTACGTGTTCGACGTCAAAGTGAGCGCGCGTCGTTTTAGGCTCTTCCACCGCCACCAATACCGGCAATGACGTCGAAGATGTAACTATCTAGATGAAGTCGCTGTGAATTAAATAATAAATAAATAGAAGAAAGGACAATAATAAGCCGCCCAGAGAAAATAATGGAGTTGTTGTTTTTTAATTGCTTCACTTCTTATAATTAAAATAAAAGAATGATGACGGTTGTTAACAACAAAGTAAAAGAAAGAGGAAAGAATACAGAGAAACATATGCTGCTATATAACCACCACCACTGATACACTTCTACAAAGAGACGTCACTACCCATTGCGCCGACTACACGCAGCATGTCAAAAAGAGTACAGCTACACTCTGTCGATGAGACGATGACATGCCATCTGGTGCGTTTGAAAGAATTGCGCACAGAACGTTATATTATTAGTAATTTAAGCTTTTTTACGATGACCATAACTGCCACTTCCACAGAGACGTCACTACCCATTTAGCCGACTACATGTCAACATGCCTACAGCTGTTTTCCATCTACAAGACGACGACAGACCATATGCTAGGTTCGGAAGAATTGTCCACGAAACGTTACAAACGGCTTATTAGTGCCACGTAAAGTTAAACACTGCACGTAATTCTATATCTGTGACATGTGATCGTCCTCTCACTACCAGACCAGTTTTGTTGAGGTACTCTGAGACACCGCGCGGTCAATTGTTGTCACGTCCATACCGATTATGTTTGACGTGCCTCTACACATATCGGTAGGTCCGTCGCAAAGAAGTGAGATAGATCATGTATCTTGGGTGTTCGACGTCAAATTAAACGCCTTTTTTAGGTTTTTCTATCAGCACTACTGGAGATGGCCGGGAAGATGCAATTATATAGATGAACTTGCTGTAAAAATAAACCTAACTGAAAATAATATGCCGCCCAGAGCAAATAATGGAGTAGTTGTTTTTTCTATTGCTATATCTTTACTACGACGACCACCACTGCCACTTCTAAAGAAAGACGTCACTACAGATTCAATAGACTACCTACAACATGGCAACAAGACTACAGCTGTTGTTTTTGTCAACGAGGCGATGGCTGACTATCTCGTGGGTTCGAAAGAATTGTCCACGGAACAAACGGCTTATTAGTGCCACGTAGCGTTACAGTTAGAGCAGGTACAGTTTGTCTCTATTTATAAAAGTATCTGGTCAAATATGGTGTATGTATGTATGTATGTATGTATGTATGTATGTATGCAAATAAACGTGATTTCTAAAATAAAAAGTCATAACATGGATTAATCTATATAATAGTACGCTAAGGCAATTTCATGTTCCGACGTACGTTATCATCCGTCACCTCTTTTTTTAAAAGATGGGATCGCTCGATCGCCAAAGGTGTAATGCAAAAAAAAGGATTTTGAAAATTTTAATTTTATATCGGTGTTGTGTCGAACGTTAAACTCGAAGTAAAATACACTTTTTTGGCCTTCGATCAAAGTGTAGTTTCTGGTCTGTCAAAAGTACAATAATATCGTACGCACTGCATTCGCACCGGACGTCCATTGAATAGAACAATTTTTTGCATTACTGGTAACGTCAAAACGCCTTATTTAAAGTTAATTCAACTTTACATAATATACGTACCATATTTTTTATATACTGCTTATGTATAAGCGATATCAGTCGCAACGTTAACTAATTTGTATATTGGTTTTGAATAAAGACATGTTAGTAATTAACTAAAAAAACTATAACTATTATTATTATTATTTTTAATTCTTTTTCCTTTTAAATTCAGTGATTCTTTTGGTTTTAATATAACAAATAGTTTGTGTACAAATGTCCCTTTCTTCAGAGGAGCCGATTTGATTTTCCATATGTTACGATCTATTTCTAAATTGCAAGTGAAAATTCATCTTTCTTTTACTTTCTTTCCGGTCACGTTTAAAAGATAAATAAGTTTTTTTTATCGAAATTACCAAAATATTAATGTTTATCTATCTATATGAATAGACGAAAAATATTTGTTTCGTGTTTACAACAAAGTTATGAATGAAATGTTTATCATTTTAAATTAATGAACTTTGCGAAGCAATAGAGAACAGGAAAAGCCAGCTAGTTGTTAATAAAAAAAAGAAAATGAAAGAAAAAGAAAATGAAAGAAAAAGACGAGTGAATAGTTTCCAAGAAAAGTCGATTTTCAATTCTCGAATCTGTTCAGTCTGCCGGACACGTCCTTGATAAGATGCTTGTCTTCATTTTTAACCTTGTCCTTTTTCGATGAGTGAGTCCAGCAGCGATTACCCCCTCCCTCTTCTCTCCCTCTCTCCCCCTCTCTCCCTCTCTCTCTCAAAATATTGAAAGTATATCGCCTCGTTCAGAAGTGGAATTCTTTGAGTGGGTTACCATTCTTCACTTGACTGGGTAAAATATTGAAACACTTGACGAACAGAACTAAAAAAAAAACAATCAGTTGTTGCATAATTATAGAAATATTAAGATTTTTTATGGCTTCAAGTTTTGAGTTGCATTATTTATCGATTAATTGTTTTAGCTTAGTGTATCTATTAACGGCATATCAATACTTTTAAAGTAATTTGATACTGCAACATGTGGTGCATATCATACTATTGCATTCGAAAAGAAAGCATTATTCTTTTGAGAAATGCCTGGGTTTCTGGTGCAGCAAGTCTAATGATTTAAAACCCAAAACTCGCAGTGAAACAAGTTCATCATCGATGACCCTCTAAGATGGGGTGCTCCTGCCACATCTTGGGAGGGAGGTGCCGCTCAAACCACTCTTTCTTGCCTTGACAGAGTTCAAAATTGACTTCGCAATCTAGTGGGGGATGATCACTTCTTTTCTCTACGACCCCTTTATCACAGAAGAGACGTTGTTAGTCCCTATTTTCTTTTCTTCCCCACGGAGGCAGAGTTAGGCAAATATGGATTCGGACCAAAATAAAAATTTCCTCAGTTTACAAGGATTTCTCCTTCATTGACCGAGGACAGAAAAGATCAAATGTAGTATCAGAACATATACTACACTTTGCTCCTAGCCAAAAACAAAGAGACGTTGAGAATTTTTCTCTATTCTGTCGTTATTTCCATGGAAGATGCTCGATTGAGCTTCAATCTCTTTGCAAGAGATTCATAGCGAGAACTCGTCTTACTAACACCGTTGCAAAGAATTGTCCTTTCTTCATCCGTGTACCTAATATCAAACGAAATTTCCATGAACAGAGTTTCTTTCCAAGAAATTGCCATCTGCGGAACACGTCACCATGGGATTGCTTCCATGTGGAATATAACATGGTCGTCTTTAAATCCAATGTCAATAAATACTTGCCATAAAACTTGCTCATAAATAATCAAACTTTGTTTATTCTAATCCTCTCATAATATTCTTCATCATTCAACTGACAATCTGTCCATTCATTAGCAATTATCCTTGAGTTGTATCTGAAGGGGTTAGAAAGCATGAAAACAATGGCAATACCAATACTTCTAGGAAGAAAATAACCGGGCTTATTGTAACTCAACTTCTGCAGAAAGCCACCAGCCATTATGGACTAAAACACGATAGTAGATAGGAGAGTAGAAAGTGGATCTTGGGTTTACCTTATTTTGTCCTTTAGTCCTCACATTTCATGAGCGATCTTTCTGGCAAAGAGGGAAGAATTGCTGTTTTCTGAGTTGGAATCTATCCACATAACTCATCGTTGGCTACATTTTGACCTTGAAGTAGTATTGTATTTGGTTTTAGCTTCTTACACCAAGTGGTGTCATGCCTTGTCCGGAGCGATATCCATAAAAATATAACAGCTGGTTAAAGAACATCAGATGAATTACAATGGTGATATAAAAAAGAGAAGAGTACTGGAAATATGCGGAGATGTGTCTCTTGCACTCCATGGAAAAACTGTTTTACCAGTTATGCCGAAAGTACTACACACGAAAAATTATACTTACCGACCATATGTAAAAAGGGGGGAAAAAGGAAAAAGACTCGTAAGTATTGAATATTGTGTAGACGATTGTTTTTAAACAATAGAGAAATACATACCACAACATAGATAAATGCTGATTACCACCGCCAAAAGTAGTATCAAGATGAACAATACGAAGAGCAGCGAAACGGAAACAAAAAGACGAGAAAATAAAAAATGGGAAGTAAAGAAAAGCAGCTACATGGACTATTTATAAGACAAACCGTAGAATTTGAGTACTAACAAACATGTGCATGACTACGGAAAGGACACTTGAAATGTGAAACGGGATCACTATTGACAGCCACACAAAATAATGCAATCATAACAAACCACATAAAAACCAAGATAGTCAAGACACAAGTAAATAACAAAGTTAGATTCTCTGAAAAAAAAAAGACGAAACGGTAAACTACATTGTAAGCGAATGCTGCAAGCTAGCCGAAAATAAATATAAAGATAAAAATGACTAGGTTTGGGAATTAGTCCACTGGGAACTGTGCAAACAACTGCACTTTAAAGATATAGATATATGGTACAACCATAAACCAGAACCAGTTATTTGAAAATTAAATCTCCTCGTTCACGAAAATAGAAACGGCAAACTTATTCAAGCAAGAAGACCGGACGTTGTAATGGTAACACAAGAAGGAAAAAAACATGCCAAATTGTAGATTTCGCCGTCCCAACAGTTTATAGGGTGAAGACCAAAGAGGTAGAAAAAGTAAATAAATATATGGTGCTTGCCAGAGGGCTAAAGTGAACCTGGACCATTAAAGAAAATTACCGTAATACCAAGAATTTTAGTAGCATACAGAAGAATTTCGAAAAATACTGAACAAAAAAAAAACTAGAAGAAGTTGAAGTAATTGTCTCTCCATCGCCACTATTTGTGGAAACGCCGTGAGTCTGCTCTCGGCCTGCCAAGCCAGCAGAACATCCGATGAAATGTTGTGACACTTGCATATTGCTTTCGCAAAAGGACATTTTATTTGTTAACTATTATTCGTTGTTACATCCCTGAAATGTTATTGATGTTCGACATTTTCCTCTTTTATATTATTTTTTTATTTGTAATATATTACAATTTATTTTTTTCATTTGAGTATTAACACCATAAAAACACGTCACTGGTGAAAATAGCTAAAATATTAAGAAAGAAATATTTTTGAATGCGAAAATTAATGAGTATTGTTGGATAACGGGTATGTAAGTTGACTAGTATACATTTTAGCATAGGTGAATGGGTACGAGTACAAGCAACCTTGTCCACGTATGAAACAAAGAAAATTGACAGAGTGTATTCGAGAATAATCTGGCACCAGGGGAATGTTTCCAGATAAGATCCCACGGATGTGGCGTCACGTTAGACCAAAGCGACAAACAGCGGTTAGATTTTGATCAGACCGGTTTGGGATTTTGATGCAGACGGTCGCTGGAACAATACTTTAAAGAAGAGATAACTGTTGAGTTTCGCACGCGGTCATGGGCGCTGATGTCTGTCTATCTAATTCTCAAATAGTTACCTTAGGTTAATATTTTATACTGAGTTAATTGTGCATTAGTTGTAAATTGTACTCGTGAATTATTTCACAATTTTCTTTTAATAAACCTCCATTTCCGAAACTATATCTTCTCTTTATTGTTCTGACGTTGACGACAAGAAGAGTTGAAGTAGCGGCAAAATGATGACACAGATCCCGAGGAAGAACGCATGACGACATGGATCCCGACGAAGAAATAAATGACAACGCAATATACAGTAAAACTCCTACGCTCTGAACTTTTGATTTGTTCATAGCGTAGGATTGGCCCTAGCGTTGGATAAATTAGATGACCGTGACAAATTTTTCTCCATTAAAAGATATAGAAAATGAGTATAAGTTTGGCCAACTATAGTAATATTTTATGAGGATAATTAAATAAACTATATGTAAACAAAATAGATTTATTAAGAAAATGACTATTGATCAACATAAATAGACATTAAATGCCTAAATATTTAAAAAAAAAATAAATGTTAATAGATACTGCATGTATATCAGTGCACTAAAATTATTGAATATCCTCATTATTTTCAAAATCATTCCCGTTCAATGATTTTATTGGGTCTTTTATGTTTTGTCGAATTTTGGATACTTTGTTCAGTTCCATTTTCTTAATGAACATTTTTATTTGAGAGCACCAACCATCTCTATATTGTAATTATTAAAGCAACTCTTTTCTTCCAAGAATGTTAGAAGTTATTCTGTATTTGTTTCTGTGACTTTAAAAATGGTGTACCTTCGTGGGTATATCGACAAAAATATCTTTAAATATATTAATTTATAGAAATATATCAATTAACTTTATAATTTGCTTTTTTAATTGCTAAGCTTAGTTCATAGCGTAGAAAGTTCATATTTGATTTTGTTCATAGCGTAGGAAGTTCATATTTAATTTTGTTCATAGCGTAGGAAGTTCATATTTAATTTTGTTCATAGCGCAGGAAGTTCATAGCCTATGAAGTTCATAGCGTAGAAGTGTTACTGTATAGCTAGTTAACACGTTAAGTTTAAATAAAATAGCACTTCGTAAACACAACTTGAAATATATTGGGAGCTCTTACAATGAGGGATGGTGTTACTTTTTATGAATATGCTTTCGAAATTAAAACTTAAGTCCGAAAATGCTACAAATAAATGAAAACATACAAAATAAATAAATAAAAAAAGAAAGGGCGATTATTTATGACATAATAATCTCCATTGTTCGATAACATCTGCCTGTGAAGCAAACCAACAAGACATAAAAGTTTCCGTTTTAATCCACAAATAAATATCGCCATCGTCATTGTACGTTCGACCATTTTGTTTTTGCTTTCATTTTCCTTTTCAAAGTTTATGTTCTGATCTCGGAAAACATATCTACACAAGGCGAGTATTGATTTACTCCTCTCCAGGAGTTAGGCACAAGGCCAGTTTTTATCTTACTCCCACAAGTAAGATGTGACCCATGGTCGGGTCGGGAAAGTGGGGTTTTAAAATTGCCTGGGAAGCCCCGTCGGCATTCCCCGGTAGGGGCGCCTCAGGCAGTAAGCAATAAACTTACTCCTCCCCAAAGAGGGGAGGCGAAGCCTGGGAGGGTGGACCTCCTAGAACTGCACAGGACAGACCCATAGACCGGCGTAAATCAAGCCCCGAAGGCCAAGACAATACCAGTCTATGGGGTGCAGTATCTATCGGAACAGATACTACACTTTGATCTTAGCCAAAAGGCCAAGTAGCAGTGATAGTTGTGAGAATAAAAATCACAACGGAATTTGCATAGCTCTATTTCTCTATGCACAACAATCCCGAGAAGCATTTATTTAAGAAAATTACACTTTTGTAGTTACGGATAGACACAATAACTTGTAATAGTTCTCCTTCTCTCCTAAAAATTGCCCCTGTCTAATAATAAAGCTACAAGCACTTATTCATGAAAATCACACTTTTATAATTTAAGAGTTTGAATACAAAATGCGATAAATGCCAGTTTTTGTTTTTTAAAAGTGTTGCATTTCAACGCTCAACAACATCCCAAAATGATGTTTCACATAATATGATACCGGCATAAATTATTTTGGCTTTTTATTAAAATAAGTTTTACTGAAAGTCTAGATTTAATATATTCGTCCTTTTATTGTCTACTGTCTCAATTCAAACACATTGGATATATCGCGTTTTGCATTCGAACTATTCAATTACAGATGACTCAAATAAGCTATAATTGTTCTCCATCTCTCTTGAACAATAGCCAAGTCTAATATTACTAAAGCAGCAGTGACAATGTGGGGATAAGAGTAGAATATAAAATATACATTTGAATAAGTAATTTTAAAACGTTAAATAAAACAGCAAGTGTCGAGTATTGATTTACTCCTCTCCAGGAGTTAGGCACAAGGCCAGTTTTTATCTTACTCCCACAAGTAAGATGTGACCCAAGGTCGGGTCGGGAATGTGGGGTTTAAAAATTGCCTGGGCAGCCCCGTCGGCATTCCCCGGTAGGGGCGCCTGGGAAGGTGGGCCTACCAGAACTGCACAGGACAGACCCATTGACCAGCGTAAATCAAGACCGGTAGGCCAAGACAACACCAGTATGGGGTGCAGTATCCATCGGAACAGATACTACACTTTGATCTTAGCCAAAAGGACAAGATTTGCCAGCGAGTGTCGAATAGAAGAAAATAAAATTTTCTTCTACAATTTAATTAAGAAAGCCGTATAACTACGGATCATATTAAGCGATGTTACATGCAGAAAAGGTATAGAACAATTTAATGAAAGCTTTATCCTGATAAGAAATATAAAAAGTCGAATATTTTTGTCACTAGTTCAACTAAAAATAAGCTAAGAATTTGAGGGAGCCAACAAGAATATAAAACTTCCGGGGCTAAAAGCTATATGACGAAAGTTCGTTTTTGTACATATGGTTCTGCACAGTATTTCAGGTTAACCATGGACATTTCATGATAGCAAATTTCTAATCCACTTTCGTTTAACCCCAAATATAAATAGAAGTTGAAGTCAGTTAATTATAGTATACTATTCCCAAGAATATTATTCAGAAAATTAACATCTATACTGATGACACAACACTCTATTCTGGTGCTACTTCTCGCCCATATCCCTGGGATCAGTCGAAATATACAGCTGATCTAGAAGTTGACTTGGGTTCGGTTGTAGATTGGGGTACGGAATAGCTTATTTCGTTTTATCCTGTTAAGACTCAGATCGTGTCTTTCAAACGTAAGCGTGTCCCTTTTCTTTCTGAGATTCTCATGGATGGCTCTGCTCTTGAGGAGAAATCGACTCGGACACTTTTTGCTCTTTCTCTCTCATTCAATCTTTCTTGGAGTTCATACATTAGATCCATTGCTCTTTCTGTTTCTCGTAAAGTCGATTCTCTATCACTCCAAACACTTTCTCAAACCTGAGGCTATTTTCTATCTCTACAAATCGACAATCAGACCATGTATGGAGTACTGTTGTCATATTTGGACTGGTGAATCTCTGTCCCATTTGAGGGTTCTTGATAAGGTGCAGAAACGTATCTATAATTTTTCTTCTCTGCACCCTATCTCTCACAAACGTGATATTGCTAGTCTCAGTCTTTTCTATAAATACTATTATGGCATGTGTTCTTCAGAATTGTATGATTTATTCTCAGCTTCCTCTGTTTCAGTTATTTTAAATTATACATTTTCAAAGTATCTGTGCACGGGCATGTTGCAATATTTTGGCTGGGAATCTCTGTCCTATTTGATTGGCCACACCCTTTCTTTTTCTTTGCATCCTCTCTCTAATAGACGTGATATTGCTTGCCTCAGTCTACTCTATAAATACCATGTGTTCTTCAGAATTGTGTAATATATTCACTGCTTCTTTTGTTCCAGCTTGTTTGACTCGTTGGTCTAGTGGTCTCTATCAATTCGCTGTTTTGATACATTGTAATACAGCTTCCTATTCCAGTAGTTTTTCCAAGACTTAAGGATTGTGGAACTCTCTTCCTGTTGACTGTTTTTCCTCCTACCTATAGCCCTGGTTTTTTCAAGACTAAAACCAATAAACATCTCTTGTATTTGTGATAATCATATTTCGTTCTTGTTAGCTCTTTACATTAAGTGGCTTCATGCCTTGTCTGGAGCGATTTCCATAAATAAAGTAGACCTCAACTGTGACTGGTGTCCACATCACATCGTCCATACTGCTCTCTACGTACGTGGATTTGTGCTGACTTCTGCCTCCCAGACTTTAGAAAACTAAACGAATCCGGTGGGATATCACTCGGCACAACACCCAAACGGACTAAATTTCTCAGTCTTCAGAAAACCAACGAATAAAAATGGTCTTATACATTTTTACTCCGACCACAACAGAAGAAAATCCGGAATGATCATAGGCTCGTTCCTCAGAGCTCTAAGAATGTTCAGCCCCGCTTACTTCCGCAATGAAGAACCCTATATCCAGAACACTTTATCAAGCTTTAAAATATCATTTTTTAAATCCAAAACGTTAGACGCAAAGCCTTTAATATCCACAACAAAAAACAGACTTACACCACAAAAATTTCCCTTCATAACAACATCACCAGCACAAATAACACCGACATGAAACAATTAAGGATTTACTAAACACCAAAACCCGTCTTCAGCTACCCCCTTAGGACACCTCTTCCCTAGCAGGCATTTACAAAATAAAATGTGCCGCATGCCCAATGTTTTATATTGATAAAACGGCCAGAAATATAAAATCCCGCATTTACGAACACAAACAGAATCTCAAATACAACAATCCCACAAACGCACTCGTCATACACAGAAACACTTTTACCCACAGTTTTGATTAAAAAAAACTGCCCCCTCCTCAAGACCGAATACCCTCTTCCACGCCGCAAGTGCATCGAAAGCGCTATAATACTTCTCTCATCACAATCTAACATAAACTTCAGACTCAGAACTAATTTCTTAAGCTAACATTTGGTAAAAATCGCACTGAAACAATGCAATATTTCACGCCACTGCCATCCCGGTTAAAGTAACTTTTCTTTTTTACTGCATTTCATCCATATTTTCCATTTCTTTCCCTTCTTTTTCTCTTTTTTTTCTTTCTCCCACATTTTCCCTATTTTAACGTCTCTCCGCAAACGTCTATTATTCTTTCCTTTTTCTAAATAGGTAAACACGTGCCAATAACATCTCGTTGTGCGTTCTTCTTTTTCCTATCTTTTTACCGTTATCGAATAAATTTTACATCTTCTCTTTTTCTGAAGACGTTCGTTGATCCGAACGAAACCGGTAAAGTCTTTTGTTTCTTGATGATTTTTTCTTGTATTAATTTTTTCTTTTCCACACACACACACACACACTCACACACACACACACACACACACACACACACACACATATATATATATATATATATATATATATATATATATATATATATACATATATATATGTAGGTTTTACCTTTCCTAAAAGTTCGCTTTTAGTTCACCACTTTATATATATATATATATATATATATATATATATATATATATATATATATATCATAGACCTTTGTAAACCCAATTACATGATCAATTTGCGTTCTAAGAATTCAATCTAACAACAGATTGTATACGATCGTTTCTGAGACCATTTATTTTTTAATAATATCAGATCTGATTCTCAGCAGAAGGTATGGATATATATATATATATATATATATATATATATATATATATATATATATATATATATATTATGATTATGGCGTTGATACATACAAAGAAGATTCTTCCTGCGAGATTTCAGCTTTCAATTTCCAGCAATACGGACGTACGTCGGCTCCATAAATACACAGACAGGCAAACATTATCCGCTTTGTTAAGTATATAGAATTATTTGCAAATTATTTGCATCCGTCTTTTATACGTGCACTGTGCTACTAAAACTCGTTAACAGTTTGGTGTTTTAACACAAGATAAAAAAAAATGGTTTGGAACGAAGAACAGAACTGTCAGTAAGAATAAATCAACAATATATATATATATATATATATATATATATATATATATATATGTGTGTGTGTGTGTGTGTGTGTGTGTTTGTGTTTCAAATAAGATGCCAGCACAAATGAAAACAAACAAAAATACTCAATACAAATAACCAAATAAATACTACAAAAAAGAAAGCCGAAGTAACTGTCGAAAATATCAATCATTCGTTCCCTCGTCCTTCTTCGGCAAGCCCGACATTTATAGGAAGGAAAAAGACAAAAAAATATAGTAGAAAATGAAAGAAAATGTCACCTTGTGTCGCAAGACAAATAAGCTTTTATTTGTGGGCGCGTACACACACACACACCCATCCACACACACACACACACACACACATATATATATACTTTACATTTTCTCTTTACTCATAAGCTTCAGAGCCGATTTCCTACTAATGTGTTTTCCTCTGCTTATCAAGAAAGCGTATTTATTTCCCCGGAAACACTTCTCTAAGTGCAAATATTATAATACATACGATACTATTGATTCTTTATTTTATTGCTTCATTTTCATACATAGGACGAACTGACTAAAACTTTGGGGTCGTTACCAAAAATTCGTATTTTTTACCATGAATAAAAAGAAGGGAATCAATAAAGAAACAGACCCAGAAACGTAACTCAATACAGTTTATTAATAAGGCAAAAAAAAATAAAAATAGTTACTGCTTTTGATTCCCAAAGCAGGGTTAACCTAGGGTAACAATGGAAATTACAATAACATGAAAAATAGCCCAATAAAATTAAAATTAGATCGAGCTAAAAAAATATACATAAAACAATGGAGTCTCTACTCGATAGACTATTCTTTAAAATGGAGGGTGCCGTTTCAGACGATAATAATAATTAAAAAAAGTTATTCCAATAAATATTATGATCTCAAACGACACCCGAAAAATAGATAGAAACAGACAGAACAACTACATACTAAAACAAATGGCAAGAAAAACAGGAAGTAGCGATAAAAACGTGGTCTCGTTTTTCCACCAAATACACAAAAAACAAGATGTCTTACTTGAAAATTCTGAAAAGTAGAATTCAAACAAATAAAATTTTAAAAAAAAAACTGTTCTTAGGAGCGATTCAGATGTCCTTCCCTTCAGTCCTTCGATATCTTTTAAATGGTCGTTCCAGACCAAATTTCTTAACAAAAAACACACACACAAAGGGTCAAAGTCTTTATATTTTCTCGACCAAAATCTGCAAATAAAATATTCCTTTCAAAGGATAATTGTCGCTATTCAAAATGGGCCCGACAACAGCTGTCTTCTTGAAGCTATATGTCTGGAATTCTTTAAAAAAAGATCCCTGTACATGATAAGTGATTTTTTTTTAAAATAAGGACGCTTTGTCTTTGTAGATAACAGCCTTTCGCTTCTTCAGATAATTCTTTAAAAGGACGCTCTGTCCTGAAACAAATACACCTTTCATTCTTAAGGACATTTTCCTTGCACATCTTACGACAGAGACAAGCCAAAACACAACCTCGCTGGATGCTGTTCTAATCGGTACCGATTCGAAAAAGAGCGTCAATGGCAGAGTTTGGCCGAAAGGGAAACGGCCTAGACGTCAGGGTTTGTAAGTTCAGGTCTATCCCGCTCCTTCTTCCGCTTGTCCAACTACTAATGTCCCCATCGTCGCTCTTACCAACACGATAGAAAGGACTACGCTGACTATGATGATGATGATACTGATAGGTGAAAAGGAGGGACGCAAAGAGTTATGCTGACAGCCATATCATAGCAACAGGCTGACAATAAAAACACGAGAAAAGAACACTTAGCATAGCAGGGAATGTTGACTTGCCCCCTCAACCCACACTGCTTAATGACGAAGAAAATAAAATTTCCAAAAAATAATCTTTGCGTATATATTTTATGAGAGAGCGATTTTATTTAAAGAATACAATAAGTCTTCTTTAATATTTGTGTCCTATCTGCAGATAGGTTTCTAAGTATGATCAAATTATGTGTACGTATAGGTAGGCATAAGGTAATAAGTAAACAACAGGCTAACTTGCCCTTTTTGGCTCGGAGCAGGGTGTAGTATCTGTTCGGATGCTGCGCCTCATCTTTTCTGTCTTCGGTCGGTGAAGGGGTGGGGGGGGGGCTTCTAGAGTGAGGCAATGTTTTAAATTTTCGTTCCAACTGCTTGGGGGTACCTGGATTTCCTCAGATTAAAAAGCGACTTTGTGTCTAACCCTGTGTTTCTTTGGGTGGCAAGTAAATAGTGACCAAATGAACACATAGAGCAAAGACCGGGTTTCTTTGAAATAGCACAATTCTTAGCTAACAGTCTCAGGCGAACAAAATATAACTTTTGAATTGAGATAAAAAAATTCAATTACCCAATTACACACTCCTCTTGACGTTTTACCTACCGTCAACTTCCTAAAAGCTTCCTCTCATCGCCTCTAGTGAATAAACTCCAAATCAGAATTAACCACCCCGCTCTTTCCCTCCTTTCAACTATGACTTTCTCTCTTTACTGTCTTTCTCCTCTTTTCTCATTTCTACTTCCACTTTTTTCCTTTGGTCCCACTCTGTCACCCCACCACCCACCGTAACTATCAGTTTCAATCACCCACCTATACGAACCATGCCTTAATCTACACGCTCACTATTTATCTCGCACCAATCATTTTCCACTACACCCATACCTACTACCGACCTCATTTCCTCTCCCAGTACAACTTCCAACTTCGTAATTTCGTAATTGAAGCGAAGTATTGAATCGAAAGAAGTATAATGTTGTGTCAATTTTTCCTGTTCTATTCAGTTTTTCTTTGCTTATTACCTTAGCCATATCTATACGAATACATTCTGTCGGATATTTTTCTTTCATCACATTATGATTACATTCTTCTTCTTCTTCTTTTTCTACTTTTCCTTCTTCTTCTTTGGTTATTGTTCTCTTTCTGTCCGTCTTATCCAAACGAATAACCTTCACAAAACGTTCTCTTGAAGATGTGCAACCTACCTTATATTCAAATTAGCGCTAAACCACGCTTACACACATCAGAGTTCAGTTTCTCCAAGGATGTCAACACAATCGGACGATCAATCTGCTTTCTCTCTACCACTAGAAGACAGTCTCTTGATATGCCGCTGTGTGTAGCACGCGGTTACGTGAATAAGGTAGAATGAAAATTCACACATGGAAGCGTTGATGAAATGGCAATAATAGCATTAATCGTCGATAACATCTAGACGAATTTCAACTTGACTGCGATAAATATGTCTCAATCAAGAAGGATTAAACGAAAAAGAAAGAGAAAAAAAATATGCTTATACTTTTGACAAGGGTGTGTTTCACCGAAAGTACTCAAGTTTTTAAAGTAAATAAATAATTTATTTAAAAAACATAAATAAATGCGTTGTCCAGGTTTTCAAAATATTTTTTCAAAATATTCTTCTTATTATTGCCATTTCATCAACGGTTCAAAGTGTGGACTTTTCATTCTACTTTATTCACGTAACCGCGTGCTACACACAGCGGCATATCAACATTAATCGTCGATAACATCAAGACGAATTTCAACTTGACTGCGATAAATATGTCTCAATCAAGGAGGATTAAACGAAAAGAGAAGAGAAAAAATATGCTTATACTTTTAACAAGGGTGTATATCACCGAAAGTACTCAAGTTTTTAAGGTAAATAAATAATTTATTTTTAATAACATGAATAAATGCGTTGTCCAGGTTTTCAAAATATTTGTTCAAAATATTCTCCTTATTATTGCCATTTCATCAACGCTTCTATGTGTGATCTCTCTCTCTCTCTCTCTCTCTCTTTCTATATATATATATATATATATATATATTTATAAATAAATATTAATTATTTAAATACCTACAAACATCGATGTTTCATGCTAACGCAATCTTCAGTGTAGGAACTAATTCTCAACGGTAGGCGCGAACCCCGATCACAAATCGCCACTGATTCGTAGTCGGGGATTTACAATTAGTTAGTAAATATAGAGGAACTTTAAATGTAAATAGCGAAATCGGCGGCTATCTTCCAGGCAGTATAGAGTGATCTACGAAACGGTGTTCGGATCGTGCATATAGCTATTTGTACTGCTTATTATTAAAGCTACTCGAGAGTGCCCAGCCTTTGTGGGAGGGGGCAGATAAACAATAATATTTTTATAAATAAATATTAATTATTTGAATACCTACAGACATCGATGTTTTATGCTAACGCAAATTGAATAAGATAGACACAGTGTATATTAGATCTGTTGATGAAGTCAAACTTAAGGTAAATAACATATTTCGAAAAGACAATTTATGATCTGAAAAAGTCTTTAGTTTTCGAGCTATCGACTAATTTTTAGTCATCTTCCGGCGAGATTGTAAAACATGCATGTTGTCCGATCAAATACGAGAGGAACAAATAAGAAGTGATCATTTTAATGTTTAAGTGTAAAAGAAGTTTTTTTTATGGAAATCGCTCCAGACAAGGCATGAAGTCACTTGATGTAAAGAGGCTAAAAAATACTACTTCTAGTTTAAAAACTAGCCAATGATAAGTGTTAGATGGATAAATTCCGACCCAGAAAATGTTTCCCTCTTTGTCAGAAAAATACGCTCATGGAATGTGAGGACTAAAAGACAAAATTAGGGAGCAAGAGTTACGAGGCTACCGAAAGTAAACCCAATGTCCACTTTCTAGTCTCCTTAAGTTAGAAGATATGGCACGATGTTAGTCAGTTCGAATCACATATAGAGTAATTTACTCCTCTCCAGGAGTTAGGCACAAGGCAAGTTTTTATCCTACTCCCACAAGTAAGATGTGACCCAAGCTCGGGTCGGAAAGTGGGGGTTGAAAAGCCAGCGCCCGAGAGGTGAGCACTCTGACCATCAAAAATTGCCTGGGCAGCCCCGTCGGCATTCCCCGGTAGGGGCGCCTCAAGCAGTAAGCAATTAACTTACTCCTCCCCAAAGAGGGGAGGCAAAGCCTGGGAGGGTGGACCTCCTAGAACTGCACAGGACAATCCCATAGACCGGCGTAAATCAAGCCCCGAAGGCAAAGACAATACCAGTCTATAGGGTGCAGTATCCATCGGAACAGATACTACACTTTGATCTCGACCAAAAGGCCATAGAGTAATTTACTCCTCTCCAGGAGTTAGGCACAAGGCCAGTTCATAGATGTGATGAGAGAATCAGAAAGGATTATAATTCACGACACACATTTGAGGGCGTAAAACTAATTGTGACACTGTTTATATGCTAAGTACCACATTTGTAGGTTTTAACACTTTCTGTTTCATTTGTGCAGTTTGTTGAGTTGAAGGAACTGATGTATTTCATGAAAATAGATAAAATTGAGTATCAGTTACACCTCGGTGGTGGTAATTGCAACAATCTGTGACAGTAGCTTACACCTTCTCCCATATAAGAAACTCCCCAGATGTGGCACCCTCTGATTTCTATCTCCGGGGAAAGATCAGACAGAACGACGCGTCATCACAGATGATGAAGTTTTGAGTTTTCTGACAAAAAATTGGGAAGGGCTCATTTGCGAAATCATTCTGTTTCAAGTGGGCCCGCTTCCCTTCTTGGTCTGGTGTTTCTAATTTAATTACAATAATTAAAGGATACTCGGACGTTTTTATAGAAGTATGGTATATACATTGTTAAATAAATTGGTATTTTTCTTTTTTTTTTCCATTGCAGGATTGGGAATTTTCGGCAATTTACTTATAAAAAACGTAATCAAACCGGAAGGATTTAATAAAACAAAACGATGAGTTGCAGCTATATGTAATTGACTTGTTTTTGTTATTTATTTTCTAAAATAACAATATAACAACAGAAGTATTTGTGGAAAAATATAAAATGTATTTTCAAAACTACATGGATGAAAGTAATCCACACAAGAAGAAAAAAGAACACAGCCAAAAACGGTTGAGATCGATTTTTAACCAAATGCAGCAGAATTCTTTCGCGTGTTTTTTAATTAACGGCATCTCGCTACTGATTTTCATAATTTCATATTTGGTTGAAGAAGGCGACAGGAATTACCGAAGATTTCTAATCCCGCATTGGGAAAAGAAAAAAAGATAAATACCCATATATTTAACAATATATATATATATATATATATATATATATATATATATATATATATATATATATATATAAGAGAGAGAGAGAGAGAGATTTAAAAAAAAAAATTTTTTTATTCCATTTGTCGCCTGACGATGTTGACGCTATTTGCAAGTGTTAACGAAACAGAATATGTTTTGTCGCAAGTAATGGAATAAAATCATCAACAAAAAATATTTTTTGCTCTGAATTTTCATTGAGCACTCTCATAAACCCGGTTTCAACTTCCTTCGGATTCATACCCCCTGGATATTGGTAACAAGTTAATTATATATATATATATATATATATATATATATATATATATATATATATATATATATATATATATATATATATCGGGGGAGTTTGAATTACCTACTAGACACTATACTCGAGTGTCTTCGGTCTCTCTCTACAAGGGTTTGTCAGGATAACCTAAAATGAGGATACTTCCCCTACAAGTAAACCCTGACCAAATATTAAAAATAACATAGTAGTGAAAGCCCAAATAAGATTCCCTCGACACGATTATACACTGGCTCATATGAGGAATGGTGCATCTTCTCTAAGTCATGTTACCTTAAGTAACAGCACTTAGCTGAATACTCCACCAGACTAGATGAATTCTTGTCTTGGAATCCGGTAAAACCCAGAGACAGCAAGAAATATATACTATAAAATATTCAACTGGTCAATTGGGGAGAGGAAATTTAATGTTCTTAACTACTTTACAGACACAACGCTTGAGAGATAAATGGGAACTTAAATGGAGCAATCAAATATCTATGTATCTCATATAGAGATCGAGTGGAAGGGTCCTCTTGATTTCTGAGAACTTCGACTGAATTAAAATTATTATAACGGCTAGTAATTTACACCTTAAAAACAGCGTCTATAATATTGAGATGTTACATGAAACATCTCAATATTATATATATATATTGTCATATTCACAGCACAATACAACACTTTCCTTCTCACTCATTTATATTCACACATTCTTGACATAGCCAGCTGGTCAATACTCCTACCCTTCAAAGATTTCACACCTAACCACAAAAAATCTCCCCTCTCTCCCCTCACCCATCTCACTCTTTCGACTACTTCTTTCACACTCTTACCCACCAACCCCGCCTACTTTCAAATATCTTCATTTCTTCAAATCTTTTTCTAAAACTATAATACTACCTACATACCAAAGACACAGAGTTTCCCCCCCTACCTTCCTCTTTCACCAGACCCCCAAAATCCATGCTACACCTCACCACGACAAAAACCTCAGCACCCCCTCTCCTCTCTCCCACCCTAAGACAAATTCATTAACACTCCCACCCCTCCCCTTTTTCACTCACAGCCATCCACATTTATTTCACTCTTTGGCACTGACTTCTCTCAGCCCGGACCTTGGTCCAGCGCTCTCAGCAGCCACGGCTACTACTTTTTCTCATCACCCCATCATGTCAACCCAATATGTACTTGCATGACATTTTTCTTAAAATTATCATCCTGAGGAAGTCTTACAAATAAAGACGAAACGTTGATGAATATATAAAAAAAATATCTCTTTGTTTTTCCTTTTTCATTTCCCATATATATATATATATATTTATATATATGTAAGTAAATTACGTGTACAACAGAATGGTAGGATTAATTTTAGAGGTAGCATTATTAAAATCAATAAACAGACGAGTGGGAAAAAAAAAAAAAAAAAAAAAGGAAAATTGTTAAAATTACCTTAAGGCCTTGTCGTCTGACCCTCTGAGAGGAAACGTCAGAATGGTAAATTAAAAACTAAAAGTCGAATGAGAAATGAAGGGGGGAGAAAAAAAAAATAATAAAACTTATTTCAGTTGGAGGAAACGAATGAGAAAGGGGAAAAAAAAAAAAAAAAAAAAAAAAAAAAAATTAAATCTCTCAACGTTATGGTGGCTTTGAATCGTTAAAAATCTCCAACTGATGTTTCAAAATCTTTTGTCTACACAGGCTAGGTCGATAGTTGTTAATGACTAGCGCCTCAAGAATATTGAGATGGTAGTTCGACCTGGCACTGTGTAAAACAGAAAACCACCCATCGGAATACCTGTCAGAACAACTATTTGTACTAACGAGGTGATTACCGATGGCTGATTCCTGTGCCTGGAAGTTCCCGGATGATCTCGAAACCTTGTGTAGGCGAATATCACGTGGTATGTGTTGGGATATTCTAAATTCTAATCTTTGGGATGTCTTGCCAACGTAGTCAGCTCCACACTGACACATGAATTTATAAACTACAGAATTCTTTTGAATGGCTGGCAAAACAAGGAATTTTCTTTCTTTGGAAGGAATTTTCTTTCTTTGACAAACTTCGCTTTTCAAAGTTTCTGTCTAATGGCGATATTTTCACCCTCAACAAAACCAATTCTTCATATAATAAATATTTGCAGAATTTGATTACCAAAAAGTTCGGCACTAGAGCATATTCGGATAAACATATATTTAATTATTCGTCTTATGCTCTATCAATTACTGAAAAATTTGTCTTGTCTGCCGGCTTAGAATTTTGCATTCCTCCCCTCCGCGTTGATAAAATCAACATATTTAGTGAGATTGAACTATTATATTCTCAACTAAAAAGACATTCGCCTATTTCCACTGATGAATTAACTAGCGTTAAAATCCAGTTGAGTGAATTAGGTCGGAGGTTTTCTGCTATACGTACTAAATCTAGCGATTGTATTTGGCAGAAAAATCATTTTGAAACTGCGAAATTACTTAAGTCGAACTCTGATATTTATATCACTCGTCCAGACAAAGGTTCAGGCGTTGTAATCCTGAACCAAGTAGATTATATCTCCAAAATGTGTAACATTTTGGACGATAAAAATAAATTTTTCAAGATGGGTGGTTTAAGCCACGATGACACTTTTCGTATGGAAATAAAAATCCAGAAAAGGCTTCTTCAACTTTATAAAAGCAAGTTTATTTCTAAAGAGATATATGAAGGAATACGACCTATCGGCTCTCAAAGGCCTAGAATGTACGGCTTACCCAAGGTTCATAAACCTAACGTTCCTTTACGGCCTATTCTATCAATGTTGGGTTCTGCACAACATGCACTTGGTAAATGGTTAGTTGATATTCTTAAGCCCGTACTTACTTTTTATTCGGACTATTGTATCTCTGATTCCTTCCAATTTGTGTCTTCTATACACAAATTATCTCTCTCAAAGGACACCGAGTTCTTGGCTTCCTTTGACATTAGTAGTCTGTTTACCAATGTACCTTTGGATGAAACCATTGGTATATGTGCAGATTATCTTTACCGCGGCCCACAGTTTCCTGAACGAATTTTTGTTGAACTGATGGAACTTGCTACTAAATCAGTTTCCTTCAGTTTCAATAATATAATGTATCGGCAAATTGATGGTATATCCATGGGTAGCCCTCTTGGTCCATCGTTAGCCAACATTTTCGTTGGATTCTTGGAAAGCCAATTATTTTCCAAAGTGACCAAGCCGGCTTTCTACACACGTTACGTTGATGACACTTTTGCTTGTTTTCCCTCTCGGAGTGATGCTGAACAGTTTCTCCTTCTTCTTTGTGACTTGCATCCATCGTTGCAATTCACTATGGAAGTCGAGGATTGTGGTTCCTTACCATTCCTCGATGTTTTGGTGTCTAAATCTGGTTTATCATTTGAAACCTGTGTGTATAGAAAACCAACATTTACAGGCCTTTATCTAAATTGGTTTTCCTTCGCCCCAAGAGCAAGAAAAATAAATCTTATTGGTACTCTCACTCATCGAGCTCTTATGATTTGTTCACCAACACGACTCGATGCAGAACTTGGTGAGATTACTAATATTTTTCTTGCCAATGGATATCCCATCAATACTATAAAAGGCACCATTGCACGTAAAGTTGCTTTATTTAATGGTGGTAAATTTATTGGCCCGTCACGTTGCCCTATTTATTTGAAACTCCCTTGGTTGGGTTCTGACGGCCTTGACATTGTTAAAAGGATTTCTTCTTCTACTCAACGTTGTTTTCCGGCAACCATGTTGAGGGTAGTTTACACGACTCGAACCTTTTTCTCTTCTTTTCGTAAGGATGTTTTGCCAGCCATTCAAAAGAATTCTGTAGTTTATAAATTCATGTGTCAGTGTGGAGCTGACTACGTTGGCAAGACATCCCAAAGATTAGAATTTAGAATATCCCAACACATACCACGTGATATTCGCCTACACAAGGTTTCGAGATCATCCGGGAACTTCCAGGCACAGGAATCAGCCATCGGTAATCACCTCGTTAGTACAAATAGTTGTTCTGACAGGTATTCCGATGGGTGGTTTTCTGTTTTACACAGTGCCAGGTCGAACTACCATCTCAATATTCTTGAGGCGCTAGTCATTAACAACTATCGACCTAGCCTGTGTAGACAAAAGATTTTGAAACATCAGTTGGAGATTTTTAACGATTCAAAGCCACCATAACGTTGAGAGATTTAATTTTTTTTTTTTTTTTTTTTTTTTTTTTTCCCCTTTCTCATTCGTTTCCTCCAACTGAAATAAGTTTTATTATTTTTTTTTTCTCCCCCCTTCATTTCTCATTCGACTTTTAGTTTTTAATTTACCATTCTGACGTTTCCTCTCAGAGGGTCAGACGACAAGGCCTTAAGGTAATTTTAACAATTTATATATATATATATATATATATATATATATATATATATATATATATATATATATATATATATAAGTTTGTAATCCGAGGCGGGAGCAATGTGATATAGGTACCGGAAGGTGGAACAGTTGAACAAAAATAAATAAGAAGAGAAAATAAGAATGGAATCTCAAATCAATTTATTAATATTTCACGTAAAACAGATTAAATACCAGAACAGCAAATAAAAAAGAGGTGACTGTCAGGCAATTAAAAGTTCCGGAATAAGGTAAACTTAAATTTTCGAGAGCGGGACCTCTCATTATCAAAAGACCTAAACATATGACCGAGTGGTCGAAATAAGCAAAATGGACTCATATATATATATATATATATATATATATATATATATATATATATATACAGGGTGGGCAAAAATAAGGGTCCTATTTTTAAAAATTCATAACTTTTTTATTTATTGATTTAAAAAAATTTTTTTTTTAGAATAAGTAAAGGACCCCTTCCGAAGCAAGCATGAGCCGTATTAGCCCTAAGGAACGTACCCTCATTTAGAAAACATTATTTTTGCTTAAAAAACTCAAAACAGTGTAAAAAACAATACTTTAGTTTTTGTAAGTTTTAAGAAGCGTTTTTCGGCTAAAATTTGTTTTGTTTATTTCAAAAAATCTCGGAAGGGTCAGTCTACACACACATAAAGTTTGGTGAGTTTAACTTTTATTTTGTGGAAGTTATTCAAATTCAAGTTATTCAAATTTAAAGATAGGACCCTTATTTTGGCCCACCCTATATATATATATATATATATATATATATATATATATATATATATATATATATATATATATATATATATATATATATATATATATATATATATATATCATACTTCGAAAACAGCGTACAATCAAACCGGAGGGATTTTAAGCATCGATATATTTGCTATACTCGTTGTCTTTTAAGTTGGTAGTGGCTCCGTCAGTCGGTTGTGTGGCTTTTGTATCAACATGTTCTTGTGGCAAGGCGAAGATAGGACCCGGCGGAAAATGTATTACCGACATCGATGATTTCAATACGACATATTGATTCCAACAGACGATAACATATACGGCCTAAATTTTCTCTTATTTGCCAAAAGTTGAAGCGATGATTGTACAATCGCAAAGCGAAACTGGTGTACGCAGGATGGCAAAGCGGGGGGCGGGGGATTTGTGTCCCCCCTCCCTCTCTCTCTCTCTCTCTCTCTCTCTCTCCTGTTTAGTCCTTCTTCTGTGCCTCTTTTTGAATCCTATGTGACGTTTGGATGCGTAGCGGAATAATCTGATATATATTAACCAGGAACGTTATCGTTCCAAACAGTCGACCTACAAAGAGAACATGAAAATAAATAACTCGTTGGAGCAAAAGAACGGAGATCCAGACTTAAGGATAGTTTAAAAAAAAAAAAAACAAGAAAAAAAATGTTCCGGATACAAGATCTAGTTTTTTTGCTCCTGATTAATTTTTGCTAACCTATTTTGTTATTAAAATGTTCTCTTTACTTGTGTTGTTCGTCTGTCTAAGAAAATGTATTCGTTATTTACAAAAATTGCTGTATTTTTTAAAGTTCGGACGAATTTATTATATTATTTATTTGGTTATTTACATTCTTATATATTTATATTATTATTTATATTCAGTTCCATTTAAAAAATATTTAAAAATTATATATATATTTAAACATAAATATAATCCATGGACACGTGTTTTTGGCTCACAGCCTTCATCAGCATGGCTAACTTAGACAGGGATCGAACCTTCGATATTTATGTCTATAGTTTAGCGTTTTACCATCGGACCACGACGCTCTGTCTAGAAATATGTGCGATTTTTATCACCTAAATATTTAATCTATTTTTATTGAATTATATTTATTGGTGATTTCAGCGTTCGTTTTTTTTTTTTGTTTTTGTTTTTTTGCTCACTACTACTTTGATTGTCTCACTTCCTAAGTGATTAAAATGCAGAAAATTGCATTATTAGTCGCCCTCAACTTTGTAGGATGTATTTTTCGTTAATATATATTTTTTTATTTATTTTATACGTACATAAAATTAATCCATGGACACGTGTTTCTGGCTCATAGCTGTCATCAGCATGGCTAACTTAGACAGGAATCGAACCTTCGATATTGATGTCTATAGTCTAGCGTTTACATAATCTCTCTCTCTCTCTCTCTCTCTATATATATATATATATATATATATATATTACTATATGTGTTACATATATACGTTTATACATTTTCTACTGAATTTCTTAGATAGTTTTCGACTTGCTCAATGAATTTACTTTGATTAATTTGATATGACTTAAAGGGGTCAGGATAGCGAGTAATTGCCTTATTTAATTGTCTAAATATTTTATTTTGATCGCCACCTTATTTAATCATTCTTATTATTAAGGCAGAAATTAGGGGTATAAAATCTACTAATTTTAAGGTAACACGAGCAATCCTCAGAAATTCGGACATGATTCCCCCGTAAAAAATATACATAGGACACTATTTTTATGCGGCATACGAACGATATGAAAGGGAAGGGATTTCTTTTATACAAACATTTTATAGATAAATATGTTATCCTCAATTTTTATATGCAAATACAGGAATGTAGCTTGTGTTCCCGTGTGTTCAAAGTTTAATTCTAACTCCTTTGGATATATCAAATGTTTTGCATTTTCGAACTCTTCGTTATCATTAATACATTCAAGGTCGTCAATAAATCGCCTGCAACCATGATAACTATAAGCTCTAGATATATCATGTTTTATTAATGATGACATATATATCTATTCAAGTCTATGTAGATAGAGATTAGCCCCAAAAGGCGCAGGATCCAAACCCATTGGTATGCCTATAGTTTGGAGTAGTACTTTATTTCCTATTTGAAAGTAACTCCATTTTATTAGGTGACTTATAAGCATTGTTAGACCAGTTTTGGAAACACTTGTCTTACTATTTTTAGTTTTACGCGAAAAATCTTTAGATTTTGAATAGTCTATGTATTTACCTTTTCCCTCCTGCAAAAGCTAAATCTATAGTATTACCTAATTCTTTAATAAGTTCCTTATGTGGTATCTTTATATATAAAGTACTAAAATCATATGCTGAGATTGATTTAGCCTTTTTACATGAATTCATACGACATAATCTACTTTTACTAAATCTGAAATTTTTTCCACCCAAAATAGGTTTATATTACTATAGAATTTACTTTGTTTATGGAAATTGTTTATTTTATTAATTACTTTAAAAACTTTGGATATATATATTTACTTAAGGGTTTTGTGATGCACATCTTGGCGGCAACAATAAAACGGGCACCAACTGTTTTTTGTGTATTTTAGGTATCCAATACATACATTAAAGTTTTTTGTATTTTTCTCCAATTTTAGCCCTAATTTTTCACAAATAACAGTGTTGTTTAGAATGATACTATCGGTTTCATTATTACTTAATTAATAAGTATCTGACATTTTACTAAACAACATATAAAACTTTTTATAGATCAAAGCTATATTATTTACTGCCTTATCTTATTTTAAAGTCCATAACTATTTGCGAATTTCTAAGGAGAGGATTCGTTTTTTAGGGGGTTTAAAAAAATTTAAACGTTCAACCTTTTTTATTTACGAATCTAAATACATTATTTTTCCTTGCATCAAATGCAGAATGTAATAATGTATGCTTTTTGCCATGGATATAATTAAATTATCTAATGCTTTACTTATTTCCTTAACACATTTCGTATAATTTTAAAATTAAGGCTTTCTATAGTTTGAACCTTTACTAAGAAGTTTTCTTAATTTAGAATTTTCAACTATCGCTCGATTACCGGTAATTATATGCCTATGTCATTATTACATAAAGAGGAGGATTTACATTCACATTCTGGAATATTCATTTTATTATAATCATTTATATTTATATTCTCTACGGTTTCTTTATAGTTGAAGACCTTATTTCGTATGGGTTTCCCTAGCTTATATGTTACTATTAGACTCTGTTCCTCTATTTTAAGTGCATTGGGTAGTGATTGGGTGATTAGTGGATATTTTAGGTAGATTCATATCATCAAATACTTTATTTTCATACAAGACTACACTAACATTTCGAGGTGTATATTTTATACCCTCAACAAGTGACTTGTATAATTTTATATCGATTATATCCATTATATATTCATACAATTGAGTAAGTTCTTCTTTCCTATACACAACATCAGGTTGTAATAATATTTTGGATGCTATGTCCTTCAAAACCTTCTTTTTCGTTTGATTAAACTAATCATGTAATTGAAAGCCTCAGAAATATTAGTCGTGATTATGTATTAGTTTATTTTTTTAAAGAATCCATCGCACGAAACGGCAAATTCTCTGTTTTTATTTACGTGTGTTCTATCTCTAGTATCGTAGCGAGACAAGGCTGGATATAATCGTCCTACATTTTTTAATTCGTCTTTTAAGTTTTTTTTGTTTGCTTTAATATTTAGACCATATGGATAAATTACTCGAATTGTCTTAATTATATCATTTGATGCATTTTAATTAAGTATATTATTGTCAACGTCACCAAAACTATCATATCCATTATCTTTAAATTTTTCAATAATTTGTATTGAAAAAGACGATTTACTACAGGTTTCTTTAAAATATTTAATAATATTGATACAGCCTTTAGTCCTATGTAAATTCGTACGTCTATTTAAAGGAAGCACTGTTTCGCTTGCCTATTTTAAATTACAATTTCTACACGATAATAAGTAAAGTAAATTTTGTGACCTACACGACAAATCTTCCCTCGAATGATATTGGACCGGATAAATTCTATTTGTTACATTTGAATGATATTTTTTAGAGGTTATTAGAATATCACAAGTTTTACATAATAAAGCTCCACAGGGAGCAATCTTAAAATTATTTTCGGTCGGACAAGTCCCATTTGCCATTTCGAAAGAAGGAGCTCCTATTTCTGTGTCTCTAAGGACAACAGCTTTACCCTGTCGAGATCTGCCCGACCTCCTTGGGTGATTAACCCTAGGGGAACTCATTAGTTCTGAGGGCTGCCCAGACCTAGCTTGCGATCTTGTTTTTGTAACCATAGTTATTACTATTATCTTTATATTTCTTCTTTTTTTTCATGTTTTATCAAGATGGAAACATCTGAATACATTTGGTACCAGAAATAAGAGGAAGTGAACCTAACCATGCATATCCAAATATCCAATATATAGTGTTGGGAGTTTTTCAACCATTAAAACTATATAGAAAAACAAAACAAAATAACCCTTTTAGCCCCAAGTCCTTCGTTGAAAAACTACTTTGCTTGTAAGTCAATTAATCGTATGCAATCACAACATTCTGCATACTCTTTACCGCTTAGGAAGTGGAAAAATATTTAAGAAAACAACGTTGTTTTTATCGCCAGTAAAATAATAGCAAAACTACGTACTTAATATTTAGGCGATAAAAAAGCGTACATATATATATATATATATATATATATATATATATATATATATATATATATATATATATATATATATTATGTAGTATAAAATAAATAAAAACATATATTAACGAAATATACGTTTTATGAAATTAAGGACGACTAATAATGCAATTTTCTGCATCTTAATCACTTAGGAAAGTGAGACAATCGCTATAATAGTAAGCAAAATAACAACGAACACTACAATCACCAATATAAATAATTACATTAAAATGCATTAAATATTTAGGTGATAAAAATCGTACATATTTCTAGACAGAGCAGTAGAACGCTGGGCTATAGACATCAATATAGAAGGTACGATCTCTGTCTAAGTTAGCCATGCTGATGACAGCTGTGAGCCAGAAACACGTGTCCATGGATTACTTTTATGTACGTATGAACTATATATATATATATATATATATATATATATATATATATATATATATATATATATATATATATATAATAAAGAATAGAAAAATGTTCTGACGTAATGGAAAATCAAATATGGAAAACCAAAATATTAATTAAATATCCATCTACGTTTAGTAGAAGGTTTCACCAGGACGAGGGATTGAAGAAAAAGTTAAAATACAGCAACAAGTACCAAAGTCTGAAAAATAAATGTGATGAAGCGCTCAGCAGTTAGAACGCTGAGAAATGTGCTACGGCAGAACAGCCGATAAAAGTTTGTAAAAGTGAGCGCTCAGAAGTCAACGGTATATATAACGTTCCATAGAACATTACAACCGATAAAAGTTTAAAAAGTGAGCGTTCAGAAGTCAACGGTTTATATAAAGTTCCATAGAACATGCCAACCGATTAAAGTTTGAACAGTCAGCGTTTAGAAGTCAACGGTATACATAACGTTCAATAGAACATTGCAACAAATAAAAGTTTGAAAAGTCAGCGTTCAGAATTCAACGGTTTATATAACGTTCCATAGAACATTACAACCGATAAAAGTTTGAAAAGTGAGCGTTTAGAAGTCAACGGTATATATAACGTTCCATAGAACATTACAACTAATAAAAGTTTGAAAAGTGAGCGTTTAGAAGTCAACGGTATATATAACGTTCCATAGAACATTACAACCGATAAAAGTTTGAAAAGTGAGCGTTTAGAAGTCAACGGTATATATAACGTTCCATAGAACATTACAACCGATAAAAATTTGAAAAGTGAGCGTTTAGAAGTCAACGGTATATATAACGTTCCATAGAACATTACAACCGATAAAAGTTTGAAAGTCAGCGTTCAGAAGTCAACGGTATATATAACGTTTCATAGAACATTACAACCGATAAAGGTTTGAAAAGTGAGCGTTTAGAAGTCAACGGTATATATAACGTACCATAGAACATTACAACCGATAAAAATTTGAAAAGTGAGCGTTCAGAAGTCAACGGTTTATATAACGTTCCATAGAACATTACAACCGATAAAAGTTTGAAAAGTGAGCGTTCAGAAGTCAACGGTATATATAACGTTCCATAGAACATTACAACCGATAAAAGTTTGAAAAGTGAGCGTTCAGAAGTCAACGGTTTATATAACGTTCCATAGAACATTCCAACCGATAAAAGTTTGAAAAGTGAGCGTTTAGAAGTCAACGGTTTATATAACGTTCCATATAATAATAAAAAAATAAATGAGGAAGGAGGGGTAGGGAGGACAGAAAAAAAAAAGAGAAAAAGAAAAATAATAAAAGTATGCATCGTAGAAGAGAAAATATATAAATACACATGTTTGTGTAATTATGTACCATTGTGTTGCAAAAAAATTTGTAAATGTATTTATTTTATTATGTAGTTGCTATTCCTAATAATTGATATATAATTTGGTTGATCATAAGTACATTCATAAAATTTATAATCAATAAATGTAAGCTATTTAAATGTCATTTTATTATGTATCGATGTGTTGAAATAAGTATGTAATAGTATCTATTAGATAATTGCTAATTATAATTATTTATATATTATATAAATATTCCTAAGTATATAAAAAATGTTTATCTATTATGTTTATGAGCTAATTAAACGATATATAATTAATATTGAGAAGATACAAGTTATAATACATTGAAAGAGAAGTTGTAGGAAAGACAGGAGGAAAGGATGATTTAACTAAGTTAGATATATTTATAAGTTTAATGAAATTAGGGTAGATATAATACCAAAAACGCAAGTGGAGGATATGATATGAGATGGTTATCCATGGTTAGAGATAAATTTATGCTCGGATAAAATATATTTGCTAATTAATAGGGGACAGATTTTAGAAACCGTTACGCTGTTTGATAGTATTAAAATTGGTAATGAGTGCTGATTCCAGGAGTCTGCGTTTAGACTTATTAGAGACGAATTTAATCATTTTAGCCTGTTCAAAATTTAAAGAGTGCTGATGTTGTACTACGTGGGAGAAAAGTGCGTTACAAGAATTGTTATTTCTTATATCTCTTTTGTGTTCCCCAAGCATCTTAACAAATTCCCGTTGAGTTTCACCTATGTATGTTTGATGACAATTATTACATGGGATAGTATATATACCAGCGTGAGAAGTGGTTTTTATTTCGAGATTGTTTAGTTTTATTTAGTATCTGTTTAATAGTTTTTGTATAGGTTTGTATTGTCGGGATTCCAAGTTTATTGAGCATGTTGCAAATAATTGTGTTACTGGAATAAGTGGGTAAAAGTAGATGTCTATTTATGAGAGAAATATTAGGTTTTTGAGAATTTTCTGTGTTGTTTTTAGAGAATATACGTAGGGCTTTTTTCTTAGGATTTAATAGGAAGTGCATGGGGTATTGAAGTATCTTAAGAGAGTTAGTAATATATTTAATTTCATCATCTAAGTATTGAGGACTACAGATCCTGAGAGTCCGTGAGAAGAAGCCAATTATTATACCTGTTTTTATTTTTGTTGTTATGGTGGGAATAAAAATGTATATAGTCGTTTCTGTGGGTGGTTATTTAAATGATAGTTTGTTGTCAGATTTTGTACTGAGTGTGTCTTAAAGTTTTTGTCTGAAATTTGCAACTGGGATACACTCGAATATCACCACCAACACGATTCTTAGTAATTACAGACACGATGACACTATAAAATTGAAAAAGTAAAAAGTTAATAAAACTAAAATGCATTGTATAACGTTCTAATTGCTCATCATTATTTTTAATAATTCATATTACCATATAAACAACGCTTTCTAAACCAAGAACAACATTTCTTATTCTAATTTATTAATTTAATATGTGCTGTCTAACCTACGCAAATTACACGAAATAATACATTTGCAGTAAGATTTCTAATGAAGTAATTGATTAATTATATTCCGTGATCGTTAATTAATAAATACTGAAAATTTTATTTAAATGTGTTGATTTTCTGAATTTTGATGAATTTTTAAGTGAAAGGAAGGGGTCAAGATGCCCATAGTCTGACTGGCCTACAGGTCTCGTTTGTTACTTTAGAGCATGACGTAATTTTCCAGCGCCTTGGCCTCCTTTTCTTACGATGGTCGTGGGGGCTCGGCTCGTCGGGAGATATTTTGATTCGGTCGGGCTCAGTTCCGATTGCAGGTCTGTCGTTTGGTCGAGAATCCAAGAGTCATTTTAAACCTCTCAAAATAAAGCAGTGTTACTTGTTGCAATTTTATTTGGAAGGGAAATACTTTCTGTGTTGCAACAGACAGAGACAGCGACCACATGATTGACCCCAGGGTCAGTGTCGAAATCAAGCACCGAATTCGGATGGAGACAACGAGCGGCCGATTACGACCTGTGTAGCGTGCAATTGTATGTGCAAATGCATATCTGTGTGTGAGTATGTGCGTATGTATGTGCGTGCGTGTTCGGGCCTGTGTAAATGTGTGTGTGTGTTAACGCATATGTCTGCGTGTGCGTGTGCGTGTGCGTGTGCGTGCACATCTGCATGTGTATATGGATGTAAGCATGTGTGAGTTCGCGCGTCTCTCTGTGTGTGGTTATGTGTGTGTGCGTGTGTATAGTCCGCGCGTCAATGTGTGTGAGTCCGTGTGTTTTCTTTTGGCCATTGGGTGCACCTATACGTGAAACGGCGCCAAGGAAGCGATGTTTTGAATCCTTCGGAACGTCTGCTGACGCGCGTAACGAGAGAATAACGTCGTACGGACGGCTTAGTTTTCCCTTCTTGTCCCATTCTCACCGAGTGAAGCATTCTCGCTCGTTCTCGCAGACGACAGGATGGAAGGAAGAAATGCCGACACACTGTACGAGACAAAACCGAAGACGGACGACAACGACGACGACGACGACGACGAGGAAGAGAAGGGGCGCTATACTTCTTTTCATCTCGGCTTATACTCGAGAAACATACAAAGTGAAACATATTCGTATTCATCACACGTCCTGTTCATTCTTACCAAATTCTGTCTTCACTCCCCACTCTCCGTTTCTGTCTCCCTGCACATACACACACATACACGCACAAACATCCACACATCAAAGTGTAGTATCTGTTCCGATGGATACTACACCTCATAGACTGGTACCGTCTTGGCCTTCGGGTTTTGATGACGCCGGTCTGTGGGGTTGTCCTGTGCAGTTCTAGGAAGTCCACCCTCCCAGGCTTTGCTTCCCCTCTTTAGGGAGGAGTAAGTTTATTGCTTACTGCCTGAGGCGCCCCTACCGGGGAATGTCGACGGGGCTGCCCAGGCTCTTTTTGTAGGCCAGAGTGATCACCTTCTCGGGCGCTGGCTTTTCAAGTCCCACTTTCTCGACCCGACATTGGGTCACATCTTACCTTGTAGGAGAAGATAAAACTGGCCTTGTGCCTAACCTCCTGGGGAAGTAAATAATTTTTTTTTTTTTTTTTAAATTTATTTATGTTGTTGTAAATCATCCTTCCCGTCGGTGATATAAAATCCCTCTTCTTAGGCAACCCGTTTAGATGTTATTCGCGGTTTGTTTTAAATGTCATGTGTGCCACACGCGGTTACGTGGTATGAGTTAATGAAATAAAAAAATTATTGGCACTTGGAAACATCGTTTCCATATATATATATATATATATATATATATATATATATGTTTGTGTGTGTGTGTGTAATAATAATAAATATTTATTTAAAATATGGTTTTATATATATAGAGAGAGATAACAATATTTTAAATAAATGTAGGTGATATATATATATATATATTTATTTATATATATAAAATAAATATTATTATTATTACTTACATGCATCGATGTTTCATGCTTATACAATGATCAGTGTAAGGAATGTTTATTAATCCCGGTCGCAGGGCATGAACCAGGTTTCAAAGCCACCGCTTACTCGTAGTCCGGTATTCTGGCAATCACGAATTAGCACGGAAATTAAGAGAAATTACGCTAAATCAGCGAACGCACATAGTAAACAGTCTTTAACAACAACAAAGGGTCGGAATATCGCATTTAAGCCATAGTGTGACTGCTTATTATTAAATTAAAAACCCTTTAGGAACCATGAATAAGATGCGAATATTTTTTTAATTAAAAATAATATTATATAATATTTTAATATTTCATTAAAAATAATAATGCTATTTTTCTTAAATTTTTCGGATAAAATATCCTTCTTCGGGGACTGAAACTGTTTCATAATAAATGTAAAGGTATTATGTTCTTTTAATGATTAGTTAGGTCCTTTTTTTCTTGATGCTATCGAAGTGTCCGTCTTGTTGTTATTGGAACGTTTAAGAAACAGTTCATCTTATATAGAACTTACAAACACGTGGATGCTAGTAGTATATTTAAAATGGAAAAAAGTTCTCTAAAGGCATCTTTTAAGAATTTGAATTTAAGAATTGGCAAAAAGCCGATCTTATTCGTGCTTTCTAAGGCTTTTTGTCTATTCTCAAAGAACTTTTTTCATTGTACCTTTCCAAACCCATTTTATTTATTTTTATTTTTATATTCAACATAACACCCCCCCCCCGGATATATTGCACATGCCACAACCACAACCACATCACCTTTACCAATCCAAATACAGCTAAAACCCATATCCCCCTTAACCCCATCGAGCACAAATATAACATTAATCAGTAGATACCCTATCTCTTTTTAAATTTCTTACATGATAAATACATGAATCCTTCTAATTAAACGCCTTAATTAAATATCACTATCAAACCACATCGAATTAAAAGAATTCCAGTCTGAGACCTAACCCCCACTCCATCTCACACAGACCCTATAATAGAATCAAAAACTTTATTAGATAAAGCCAACAGAATTAACTAAACACATAAACCCAATACGAATGCATATGACAATGATAGTTTAGACATTAGATATTCCTTAGATGAACCTTTTCACTGACAAAAATATACCCTCCGTCAACATACAGCCACTACATAACAATTAATCGACTCAAATACAGATGCCCCCATAAAAAATATATATATTATTAAAATATATTATAAAATAATAACTAATTAAAAATAAATAAATAAATAAAAATACAAAACTACAAAATTATAAATATAAAACAAAGAAAAATGATAAATAAATAAAAGTCTTAATAAATTAATAAACTATGCCAGTGATGTTTTAAAAGAAGTCAATTAAAATATATACAAATGCAAGGTGCAGACGATATCACTCTATAGGAAAAAATAGCACAGTTGTTTCATTAACACTAACTCTAAACCTAACCCTAACTCTAACCCTCATTATATATATATATATATATATATATATATATATATATATATAGAGAGAGAGAGAGAGAGAGAGAGAGGGAGAGAGAGAGAGAGAGAGTATATATATATATATATATATATATATATATATATAGAGAGAGAGAGAGAGAGAGAGAGAGATTTTTCACTTAGAAGATAGTTTATTCAGTGAAGACCGGAATTAGTCCAATAAAAATAAGCTCGATGATACTCGATTACAGGGTACAGAGCATTTATATGTGTTTTTTTAAAGGTTTACCAAAACATTTCGTTCATGAAATCATTCATCACAACAAAAGACCTTTTTCCTTTCAAAGTTTATTTACTTATCAGATTTTTCAAAGTTCTCAATTAGGGCAACACCACATTGGATATTGTCAGTTGTTGAAATTCTTATTCCAGGTATATAATTCCCTTGATGAACTGCCAAGCAAGAACTTGTTTGAGTAGAGAAACACGTGTACGGAAAAATCTCTTTAACTTTGAAAAATCTGATAAAAAAACTTAGAAAGGAAAAAAGTCTTTTCTTGTGATGAATGATTTCATGAACGAAATGTTTTGGTAAACTTTCAAACACACACACACACACACATACATACATATATATATATATATATATATATATATATATATATATATATATATATATATATATATATATATATATGTGTGTGTAAAACTAAAAATAGAAGTAAAGGATAAGCAATTCAACAACTAACAAAAATAAACTCAAAAACTCATGTTGTATAGTTCTGCCGAAATATTTCGGTCGTTAAAATACGGCCATTATCAGTCGGTTGGTAAACTTTATTAAAATAAAGTTTACCAACCGATTGATAATGGCCGTATTTTAACGACCGAAATATTTCGGCAGAACTATACAACATGAGTTTTTGAGTTTATTTTTGTTAGTTGTTGAATTGCTTATCCTTTACTTCTATTTTTAGTTTTACATACTGTCTGAAACATTGTTTCTTTTTCTCATATATATATATATATATATATATATATATATATATATATATATATATATATATATATATATACAAGATAAAACTCAGCACATAACAAAATCCATATCATATCAAAACTTTATTTCGACCTTCCTCGAACTAAAATCTTGACTGTTTGCATAGAAATGTTGCCGTTCGTAAATTAAAATTACGTGAGATAACAAAGTAGCTAAAGATTTCAGAATTTTGGATGAACATTTTTCAATGATAAAGCTCTGTTCAAAGTGGGTGCCGCGTTTACTCACAGTCGATCAAAAACAATTCAGGGCGTTGTTTGCAACTCTTTCAACGACAACAAAATAAGTTTTTGCGTCAATATGTGACACTGGACGAAACACTGACCCATCACTTTACTCTGGGGTCAAATCGGCAGTCAGCTGAGTGGACAGCAGCAGGTGAAATCAGTCCAAAGCGACCAAAAGTGCAAACATTAGCAGACATAATGTTTACCTTCGTATTGTGGGATGCGCAAGGTATTTTGTTCATCAATTAAGTTGAGAAAGATAAAAAAATAATACTGGTGCATTTGAAGGAAGAAATCACCCAAAAAACGGCTACATATGAAGAAAAAATTGCTATTTCACCAAGACAATGCACCGTATCACAAGTCGATCGCAAAACTACATGAATTACACTTTGAATTATTTCCACACCCGCCATAGTCTACAGATCTTGCCTCCAGTGATTACTGACTATTTTCAAACCTTAAAAGAATGCTCTAGGGAAATAGATTTGACTCCAATTGAAAAAGTGATATCGAAAACTGAGGCGAATTTTGAGGCTAAAGACAAATCATTCTACAAAAAAAAGGCGTCAAATTGTTAGAGAAGCGTTGGAACCATTGTATAGCCCCAGGAGACTATGTTGCTGAATAAAGTCGAATTTTGCCTAAAAGTTGTTCTAATAGTTAGGACCGATACTTATTGAGTGACGTGTTCAATCTTATTTTTCATATAATTTCAGTATTTGAATGGTATATAGGAGCTTAGTGATGCAGTTTGAATACTGTTTATGTTAATGTGTAAATCTATGTATGCATATTTTTTTATTTGTGGCGAAGATATATAAACATTTATTATTTCATTTTCATAGTATGCACGTGTTACACGACGAAAGTCGCAAGTTTGGGTGGAGAGAATGATTGACGGATGTGGGTTCAAAAGATTGATCTGAACAAATGGGCACTCGGAATTGGAACAAAAATTTCAATTGCCTCAGTCTAAAAGGATTTCTCCTTCACTGACAGAGAACATAAAAACTAAGTGCAGATTCAGTACAGATACTACATTTTGCTCCTAGCCAAAAGGCCAAGGAGTTAACATGTTGGTAGTTATGATGATGATGATGATGATGATGATGATGATGATGATGATGATGATGATGATGATGATGATGATGATGATGATGATGATGATGATAACTTAAATATTTGTCATAGAAAAAACCTTCTTTAATCTTTCTAAATTACAAAAACAAGTATTTTTTTTTAATACTACTTAAGTATGTCTTTTATAATAAAGGTGAAAATTAATATAAAATTGTTTTATTTTACTAATCGATGTTCCACCCTTATGTTTATTCATTTCATTATATAACCAGTTTTAATGGGGAATTCATTTTCATTTTTATGCTGAGACAAAATAATTTTTTTCGACGTTAAATATCTTATAGACCATATCAATTAACCTTTTTGTTGTTTTTTCCTAAAAAACAAACTTTGACGATGTTCATGCACAGTATATTTCCCCCACATTGGAATATATCAAATAACACTACGACAATCATCATTTTTTTTCTAAATTACCAAAATGTCAAATGAAAATCATTTCTTTGGTTTCTGTAAAGAAGACTACAGCCTTAGTGATTGCCGCCCGGCGGGACGGTAGTTGTTGCTAGTATATATGTAAATTAATTTTGCGTACATATAAAAACAATAACAAAAGACTACATATATATATATATATATATATATATATATATATATATATATATATATATATATATATATATATATATATATCGAGACAGTGAGGGGGGGAGATTACTTAGCGTGCTTTTCTTTGAGTACGTTTCTTCTCTGTGTGTCCTTTTTAAGTGGTCTCGTACGAAGGTAGCTTTATGAAGTAAAGCACGCTTGCCGACAGTCGAAACTCGAAAGTTTACTACGGTTCTAAAATGGCTAGACACTTTCAGACATGACTGGACATAACCTTCTTTGATCACATTTCACTTTTATTTCTCTCTCTCTCTCTCTCTCTCTCTCTCTCTCTCTCTATATATATATATATATATATATATATATATATATATATATATATATATATATATCATTCAGTCTTACTATTACGCACATTTAAATTGGCGATTTGAAGGAGAGGTGATCTCCACCTCCTCCCCCCTTATCGATCATTTTCTCTTTAACCAACCCACCCCTTCTTCTTACTTCTGATCTATTACACAAACTTTGCTACAAAGTGATCTATGCAATTAACAAAAAGGACAACACATTACAAAAGTGCCGAAGATTTGTCTGCTAATCCTCCATCAACTAAAAGCTCAATCATCCTATAATATAGATTTGGTGTATATCTATACAATGCTGGCACTAGTGGCTCATATCGTCCTCCACAATCTACGATACGGAGGTCGCTACAAGCAGGCCTTTTGGCTAAGATCAAAGTGTAGTATCTGCTCCGATGGATACTGCACCCCCATAGACTGGTATTGTGTTGGCCTTCGGGGCTTGATTTACGCCGGTCTATGGGTCTGTCCTGTGCACTTCTAGGAGGTCCACCCTCCCAGGCTTCGCCTCCCCTCTTTGGGGAGGAGTAAGTTTATTGCTTACTGCCTGAGGCGCCCCTACCGGGGAATGCCGACGGGGCTGCCCAGGCAATTTTTAAACCCCACTTTCTAGACCCGACCTTGGGTCATATCTTACTTGTGGAAGTGAGATAAAAACTGGCCTTGTGCCTAACTCCTGGAGAGGAGTAAATCAATACAAGCAGGCCTTTTGGCTAAGATCAAAGTGTAGTATCTGTTCCGATGGATACTGCACCCCATAGACTGGTATTGTCTTGGCCTTCGGGTCTTGTTTTACGCCGGTCTATGGATCTGTCCTGTGCAGTTCTAGGAGGTCCACCCTCCCAGGCTTTGCCTTCCCTCTTTGGGGAGGAGTAAGTTTATTGCTTACTGCCTGAGGCGCCCCTACCGGGGAATGCCGACGGAGCTGCCCAGGCAATTTTTAATGGCTAGAGTGCTCACCTCTTGGGCGCTGGCTTTTCAAACCCCACTTTCCCGACCCGACCTTGGGTCACATCTTACTTGTGGGAGTAAGATAAAAACTGGCCTTGTGCCTAACTCCTGGAGAGGAGTAAATCAATACAAGCAGTCCCTATTTGCTTGCCTCCCCACGAGAGCAGAGTTAGACACAAGGTCGGTTTTTAATATGGAGGAAATCCAGCTCCCCCAAAATGGGGCGCTGGAGATTGGGACAAAAATTTAAATTGCCTCATTCTAGAAGTATTTCTCCTTCACTGACCAATGACAGAAATGGTGAAGTGTAGTATCAAACAGATACTACACTTTGCTTCTAGCCTAAAGGCTACTAGTAGTCTACTCGGGGCTATTTTGCTTTATCGGTGGTGGATGGGGTAGGTGAGGAGGTACGGGTCAACACATTGACTAAGGGTGTTCGAGGTAGTTTAGTGCCATGCCCGTGACTAATGTTATTAAAACCACAAATGGGGCCCTGGCAGTACTACAACTCCAGATCAAACTGAGGGTAATGGTAACCAAGACCCAATACTCTCCAAAGCTCCCTAATTTGGGTCTCACCATCGAATGAACTGTGACGTCATACTCGGAACAACACACAAATATACAATAATAATCCTTGTAATGTATATACTTTGTGTATTATAGTAATATTCTTATCTTGAACGTTATTCTCACAAAGTATCGGCCGATGTAACCTCTGACCTTCTTCAAGTGTGTCTTTTCAAACTTTATGTTTAACTCGGGAATCTGTATGGAATTTGAAGTGACCCCTTTATTTAATCCAAGGGAGTAGATTGTCCTCGTTTCGTCAGTCATAAACGAGTAGTAGGGTTTATTATCATGTTGTTCTTAGTTAACTTTCAAAATTCATTAACAAATGGTGCAACGGATAAAGGCATTGATCAACAATCAGTTCTAAGTGACAATCTTCTGGAGATTAATGGCCCAATCCTTACTACAGGCGATAATAACTAAGAATAACATAATAATTAACACTTCTACCTGGTCATGGCTGGCGGAACGAGAACAATCTACCCTCGTGGAATAAATGATGGGTTAGGGTTAGAAATTAAATATAGGTTCCAAAATTCAACATAAACATTCTCAAGTTCGAAAAGATTAACCTGAAGATTGTCGGAGGTTACATCGGTCGAAACGTTGTGAAAATGACAACACACATGCGAATAATAGTCCAAATGATCCAAATGGCAAATCTTTTTGAACTTGGAGATCTAACAGTCGAAATGGTGAATTTTTATGTCTAACTACGGAATTTGGAAGTAGATTGTTCTCGTTCCGTCAGCCACAATCCAGTAGAAGTCTTAAGTATTTTTCATTATATTCTTAGTATCGCCTCTACTGGGGATTGAACCTCCAACCTCCAGAAGACTGTCACTCAGAACTAATTATTACTTAGCACTTTATCCGTTGCGCCACCGGTCAATGTACAGGCGATATTAAAAATATAATAAAATTACTTAAGACTTCAGCCGGTCATGGCTGACGAAACGAGAACAACCTACCCACATGGATGAAATAAAGAGTTCAGTTCGAAATTCTGTACAGATTCCCGAGTTCGATATCAAGCATCCTGAGTTCGACAAGATCCACTTGAAGAAAATCGGAGGTTAAATCGTCCGAAAAGTTGTGAGAATTAAATCCAAGATGAGAACAGTATTTCGAATAATCCAAATACAAATTATCAATTCTCATCTAAAGAATTCCGAAATAAATATTTTTTTAATTTTGTCCATAAAAACACAATAAAACGTAGAAAGGTCTTATAAATTTGTTCTGACTGTGATCCATGTGATATCGGATTTTGAAAGTATCCATCTTGTTCGGTGCGCGATACAAAAATACATTCTCATAAATATACATATGTCAGATTTTGCATACAAAAAGACATGCACGTTGAAGCATACAAAAGAGTATATATATATATATATATATATATTCCATGAAAAATGCCAGTATACTGAAATCATATGCTCTTAATAGGGTTAAGATGAAAATTCATATACACTAAATGTACAAAAGCAAGGAAATTCCCAAATTTTTACACTTTTATTGTCATTAAGGGTATGCGAGCACAACAGGACTATGTATTTTACTGGTAGGAATTTTTCTTCAGTGCACCTCACACACTTCATCCACTCATGCATAGAGATTTATACTGTAGTGATGTGATAAAGAAATGGTTTGGTTGATATGTAGTCATACCCTTAATGACAATAAAAGTGTAAATATTTTCGGAATTTCCTTGCTTTTGTACATTTAGTGTATATGAATTTTCATCTTAACCCTATTAAAGGCATATGATTTCAGTATACTGGCAATTTTTCATGGAATGTCACTACTTTTGTAAAGGCTATGCCTAAATACAATGCCTTCTCATAAGGTTTTTTTGAATTTTCTGGAAAACTAAGGTATATGGTAAACTGAAATTAAAATGCCATCAACTAGAATCTCTATCTCTGCCAAATATCAGCTGAATCCATCAAATAGTTGATGAGATACGTACGTACATACACACAGATAACATGATTTCATGATTGAACTTTCTGGATCTCTGGGTTGTCTTGACTAATGATGCTGAAATTCTACACACTTATAGAACCTATCAAATAAAAATGTTGTGCAAAGTTTTAACTAATTTGGTTTATTGGTTTTTGAGTTATGATTGATCAAAGAAATGAGATTTCCAGCATAGACCATTCATGAAGTCTATTAAGGGATAGCGCGCTCTCGCGCCTCCCTTGATATGCACAAACATGCATACGTACGCCAGACTTTACATACACGGACATATATGTACATAAACACGCCACACACACGCACGCACACGTTTACACACAAACATAAATATATAATCTAATTGAGCTTTTGCACCGTTTGGACGTGTTAATGTCCAAAGCTTATCAGATCGTTTCTGATATTTAGTGTTGAGACGCATAAAACCATTTTCAGTGATGAAGTCGTGAAAGAGCTCGCCATTTCTGTTTGTAACATCATGATTGCTATGCCTGTGAATATCGTCTTTTGCTATTTGAGCATTCATGTTTTCTAGAATCAAGATGTGTTTTGGCACCGGTTTTATGAATGAAGATAGATCTTGATAGAACATGATGACATCATCTTCATTGGCCATATTTGTTGGGCTGTAGCAAGAGATTGCTGTTACTACGGGGTTTACATTGACGGTAGCCACTATCATTCCAGGCTGAATTTTTCCGATGCTGTTTAGTGCCTTCAATGCATGTGGACTGAGTAACATTACTACACCGTCAATTGTAGAATTGTTGCAGGTTTTCCTGGGAAAGGCAGATATGAAAACCCACCCGTTTTCTGTGTCGAGATGCTTTAGGTCGAGTTCATCGTGAAAATGGCGGTGTTCCTAAATGCAAACCAAGTCAATGTTGTTCTCTGCAGCGGAGGCAGTCAACTCTGGAAGTTGGTTGATTGATCTAAGTGTGCATACATTAAAGGATGACACTTTAGTACTCTTTTTACACCAGGACCGGCGGGACAGTTATAAAAGTGTGGGGGGGGCTTTCATAAAAAGTGGGGGGCCCAGTTAAACACATGCATATATAACTTCATTATTGATGACCGTAAAGTGGGGGGACCAAGTCAAAAAGTGGGAGGCTTGAGCCCCTCCCCTGCCACCCCCTCCGGTGCCACCGTCCATGTACACTGTAGTAAATGTGCTGTTTCAGACTCCGTATTTTGCTTTTCTAACACTGTGGTCGGAGTTGGAACCTCAGCTGGTAGCACCCCTTGTTGACCCGCGCGACGGTCGATGCGGTTTGGGTGTTTAATTTGTGAATGAGTCATAATAGATCTTTCGATAGCTGTTATTCTGTCTACGGACGCCACCACTATAGCCAACGCAGTAGTTCTTTGTTGAACTAATGTGCTCCACCATTGACTTAAACTTGTGAGTTCATCTGCTGGAAGCACACATCCACAAAGCTGGTGGGATGGCTTGTGGGTGCTATGCCTTGCCCAGAGGGCAACCCGTGATTTTTTCCGGCACTGCTTATTTTGTGTATTCGCAGCTGACTTATATATCTAGAGGCCATTCCCCTATCTGCAACCTGGGGAGCCAGTGGATGGGACTCCTCATCTCCACACCACACCACGCGACATATATATGTATATATGTATATATATATATATATATATATATATATATATATATATATATATATATATATATATATATATGTTTATAATGTTTTAACCTTAGTTATATGATTGCTTAATGGAATTTTGACATTTTCTGCGTTCCTACTGCCAATTGTTTTCCCCTGTATTACGATGATCTGACACCGGTTTTTTCCCGTTTTTTCGACCCTCTCGGTCTTCTATTGTTGTCTTCTGATAATGAAAGTTTTTCTTTCGAAAATTTAAGATTACCCTTTGCCGATCTGTTACTTACCAAAAAAAAATATATACTATTTGGTATTTAATCAGTTTTCGTGAAATTATTAATAAATCGTTTTGAGTTTCACTTTCTCCCTGCGTTTATTTCTTTTCACTTTTCCATCTCACGGCAACCACATCGCATTGCTATAGCCTTGGACGACTAATTTACATATATATATATATATATATATATATATATTTGTCATAAATATATTTTCATAACTTACTACCTAGCTCTACTTAAGCATCGAGCACTGTTGAAGTAAATACTGAAAATTGATACATAAAAAATATCTCCTTATAAAATTTTATGTAGATACACGAAACAGTAATATATATATATATATATATATATATATATATATATATTTGGATTTTTCACTTAGAAAAAAGATTATTCAGTGAAGACCGGGATTAGTCCAATAAAAACAAGCTCGATGATACTCGATTACAGGGTACAGATCATTTATATGTGATTTTTAATTTAAGCCTTCAAAAAATCACACACATATATATATATATATATATATATATATATATATATATATATATATTATGTCGTTACGAAAATAATGGCTGATTTTAGAAACACGCATTACTGTGGAGCAGAACCGGGCCACGTCGATTCACCAATGCAAGTCTTCTTTCTTGCAAGCGAGTATGAAGATTAGCGAGTTGATTGCAATAAATCTCAGCATTAGTGGTCTGATTGTTTTCCCAAAAGCTGTAGTGGATAACACCTAATGCAGACCATCAGGCATTCACCATAATCTTTTGCTGCTGCAACTTTGGCTTTGGGAAGTGTTTGGAGGACTCATCACGATCAAGCTATTGGCCTGTTCTTTTACGGTTATCATAAAGGATCCACTTTTCAGACAAAGCATGAAGCCACTTGATGTAAGGAGGTAACATATTTACAGGAACTTAAGTAACTTCTTTTTAAAAAAAAATACTTTATTTACTTTGTACCAGCGGTTACTTGCTGCTACGAAGCAAATACACTAATGTTCCATCTTTAGTCATCGCTAATTATTCTGTTACCCATCATACTTACATATGTATTATGGACGCTCAATGGATTTTTGCCAATAACAACATTTTTTCAATAAATGTTTTAGCAGTGTTTTTTTTCGTCATTTGTCAAATAAACCGGTGTAGTATTTTCAGTAGTCCCTTATTAAGTTTTAGTCCCCAATTAACATACTTACATATTTATTACAGATACGCATGGATTTTGGTAATTCACATATAAATTTTCTTAATTAGCGATTTTAAGTTAGTTTCAGCTGTGCCTTTCTTTAATAATTTATTAAATACACCGGTGTAGAGTTTTCATTTGTCCCCCAATTAACTTTCATTAGGTCGTTACAAAAATAATGGCCGATTTCAGAAACATACATTTATTCATGAAATATTAACAGTAGAAATGTCAAACTTAGTCAAAATATGAGCCTTGCTGCTAATCATAAAGGATCCACTTTTCGTCACAAGTGACTATTCGGTCAAGAAAGGGGTCACTAGTGTTACGCAAGCAGAGCCACGAACACACTTCAAACCGCCTTAGTTTATGATCCTCATTGAGCCTATGAGGAACCGATTCATTTACTGGTGATACCAGATCAGGCTGCCCTGTGGCTCCCTGAGACGAAATTCACCTACATTGACGTTTTTTTTTTTTTTTTTTTTTTGTTTGTAAAACTTAATTATGTTCTACAAAACCAAAAACAAAAACAACAGCCCCTCTCCCTTTCTCCCTCCCCTTTTTTATTTTTATTTTTCCTACCCTACTCCCGGTCCTGGATATGACCTTAAACTACATCCGATGGTGAGATCCGGCTTACGGACTTTGGGGAATGTGGAGCCTCCTCTTAATTACCATTGCTCCCAGGTCCACCCTGACCCGGAGTGGTAGTACCTGTTAGGGTCCCAACTATGGGTTAAATAGAAACAGATATTAAAAGGGGAAAGAAACAAAAAAGAGAAGAAAACAAGACCAGATTCGGCATTAAATAACCCAAAAAGGGTTGATATGCCGTAAAACAAAACTACCAAACCAAAAACCCTGATTAAACATTTGAAGATATAAAGAACTTGAAGCATAAAAACTTTCACTATAATGATCAGATTCGGCATTAAATAACCCAAAAAGGGTTGATATGCCGTAAAACAGAACTACCAAACTACCGATTCATTTAGTTATTTCACCTTTTCAATACTCGGTATATGACATGAACATGTTGCAGTGCTACCTTCTTCATCTGCAAGGCTCTCATCTCAACTACAGAATTTCTGAAACCACCTTCGTATTCTCCGATCCCTTGTGGATCTATCTTCTCATGGTCTATTGATTTTGGCAGAAATTCTGGGGCCATTGTGCTCAAGTTTGAACTCATGCAACATAAGAAGGCGAAAGTCATGTTTTGGAATGTTCATCATTGAGGGTCTTCTATGCTTCAAAAATACTTTCTATCTGAAAAAAAAAACCGTTAAAAATTATTATTGAGAACACATTAATTTTTATTTATCTTCCTCCCACAAGGTAAGATGTGACACAAGGTCGGGAAAGTAGGATTTGAAAAGCCAGCGCCCGAGAAGGTGAGCACTCTGGCCTACAAAAAATGTCTGGGCAGCCCCGTCGACATACCTCGGTAGGGGCGCCTCAGGCAGTAAGCAATAAACTTACTCCTCCCTAAAGAGGGGAGGCAAAGCCTGGGAGGGTGAACTTCCTAGAACTGCACAGGACAACCCCACAGACCGGCGGTATCAAGCCCCGAAGGACAAGACGACACCGGTCTATAGGGTGCAGTATCCATCGGAACAGATACTACACTTTGATCTTGGCCAAAAGAACACATTGAGAACACATTAATTATTATATACGTTAAAATTTAGCAGAAATAAACTACAGATTCTGTGTTAAAATAACTTTTTAAAACCCAGCTCTTTAGGCGGACATTATTTTTGTAACGACCTAATACAATATTACGATAAATATAATGTAAAGTCTATCCACATACACATGTGTTTAATCCGTTTGCAGGAATCATCAGTGTGGAGGATGATTGCTCTACCGGTCACACGATTCGAAACCCTCAGACCCAAGTCAACATTTTAACTTTTGTCTGAACGTCTTAGATTATGCGGCAAATAAACCAACTACGTTGAAGGAAGACAATTAAGATCTATTTATGTCTATGCAAGCGGACACATCTAGAAGTCTGTTATCAACCGTGTTGAACTACACGTTAGGTCGGAACTTAGCATTATACATTTAAATTTTACAGGCTAATTATAATTCTCTTAACGGGCTCGTTATGGGATTAAAGTGGCTATAAACAATATTATGATAAATATTATGAAATTCTTATCCACAGACACATGTGTTTCATCCTTTTTCCTGGGATCATCAGTGTGGAGGATGATTGCTTTGCCTGTCACACGAAACGCTCAGACCCAAGTGAACATTTTAACTGTTATCTGAACGCCCAGGACTATGCGGCCAATAAACCAACCACGTTATATATATATATATATATATATATATATATATATATATATATATATATATATATATATATATATATATATATTATTTTTTTTGTTGAAAAAACCATGACAATGGTGGTGTAAAATAAATAAAATTTATTTTAATCTTAGTTTTCGAGAATATACTTCTCCTTGTCAAAGAGTGTTTTTCTTTTCTTCTCTTTTCTTCTTTTTTTTCATCGTCCGATGGAAGTGGACTTCGAGTCAGAAAATCACGTTATGTCTGCAGGCGAGTTCGCAAACACACACACACACACACACACACACACACACACACACACACACACACACATATATATGAGAAAGGAAGGATGAGAGTAATCCGACGTAATGGGAAATGTAAAATGGAAAAACCAAAAGATGTTTTTGTTTTTTTATGTATTCATCAACGTTTCGTCTTTATTTGTAAGACTTCCTCAGGATGATAACTTTAAGAAAAATGTCATGCAAGTACATAGAAATATTGGGTTGACACGATGGGTTGATGAGAAGAAGTAGTAGCCACTACTGGGAGCGCAGGACCAAGGTCCCGGCTGAGAGAACCACATTCATTTCACTCTCTGCCACCGATCTTTCTCAGCCCGAACATTGGTCCTGCGCTCCCAGTAGTGGCTACTACTTCTTCTCATCAACCCATCATGTCAACCCAATATTTCTATGTACTTGCATGACATTTTACTTAAAATTATCATCCTGAGGAAGTCTTACAAATAAAGACGAAACGTTGATGAATACATAAAAACCAAAAAAAACATATTTTGGTTTTTTCCTTTTTCATTCCCCCCCCACACATATATATATATATATATATATATATATATATATATATATATATATATATATATATATATATATATATATATATATATATATCATAATATAAAATGAAATAATAAAATAAGGTGCCAATCAAATTTTATTAGAATTCAAAGTTCAAAAAAGTATCTTAACGTCCTTAACTCATGAGTAGTTGACTCTTATATCTTTTGTTGGATTACTTTATATATATATATATATATATATATATATATATATATATATATATATATATATATATATATATATATATTCGAAAACACTCTAGCTTAGATACAAAAAACATGCCTACAAAAGTATATACACGCCCATGCTTACATACACACGTTCATGTACGCATACACGCTAGAGCATACATACAAAAATCACGCACACACACACACACGCATCCGTATACAAACACGTATGCATGTGCGTTCAACTAAGAATTTAAGAAAGTTATAGTTTAGCTTGCACTTATATTATACGTTTTGGGACACCAAGTAACTCTAATCCAACATTCTTAACTAGTCGGCTACCGTGACAGTTATATTAAATGTGAGACAAATAAACCTTACATCTTATTTACGACTATAGCAAGTCTCAGAAAGTGTTCAATCTGCCAAGGGAGAGAACTTTCACAATATTGCTTAATTAGAAAGTTTTCATATTTTTCTCAAAGTTCTCGACTTGAATGGCGCTTTAATTACACACACACACACACCCATATATATATATATATATATATATATATATATATATATATATATATATATATATATATATATATATATATATATATATATCCCGAAACATTTTTTCATGGTAAACAACTGATGATCCCTTAAATAATGTTAGAAGCAAACTAATATAATAACTGTAAAAAATAAATTGACTTATATGAGTGATTTTCCACTGAACGACTTCGGACTAAAAGTTTTTTTGTTTGTTTTATATATAGTTTTAATGGTTGAGAAACTTCCGAGACTATATATATATATATATATATATATATATATACACACACACAAACATACACTAGCTTACATAAAAAATACATACACACAAGTATATACAAGCCCATGTTTACAGACAAACGTACATGTACGCAAACACATACATACACATACGCGCCGGAGTATTCACACACAAAACCCACACATTCTTATACTTATATATGTTTTTCAACTTGAATTTAAGAAAGGCATAGTTTAGTTATGCACTTTCATCACACGTTTACCGATTTTTCCCCCTTTTATTGATAGTTACGCAGCTGTCTTTTGAATTCGGGAAGAAAGAAAAATGTCTATAACGTGAAACTATTGAAATCTTTCCAAGATGGCTACCAAATGAATTTCCGCTGATACAGGAATCGTGATTAAACGAGGGAAACCTTCATTAACATTGCCTGTACTGTAAAGTACTCTCGCAGAGAAGAATAAAAGCTTGCATCGAATATTTCGTGCCTGACTCTTACTAATGTGACAATTAGAAAAAAAACGGGGCGGAGTTATTAATAATTGGAGATTATTTTCTTTTTCTTTGTCAAGCAAGCGGTAAAATATTCCGAACTGCCCTCACATTCATGCGTAAGAAGATAAAATGAAACACATAAATAGAAAAAGAATTACAGGAATTATCCTATTATTAAAGATCAATCTTTTGAATATCAAAATAATACTTTTAGTTTTCAACTTGTTATTCTTCGTTAGATAATTGTAGGATATTTGGTTTAAAACCCAGCATGTATCAACGGGTATCAGATTTGTGAAATCAAATGTTATATCGTTAATGCTTAGAGGTTAAAACAATAAGAAAAGAAGAGACTTCGTCTAGTAGTTTTTTTGATGTCACCACTTATCAAGGCCCAAACGTCAGTCGAGGATAAGGGTCACTAAATGTCAGATGGACCGTGAGACAACACCCTGATGATTAATAATTATAATGGAAAATTTCTCAGAACTTGTTTATTTAAGAGATCGGCTCAAGAAAAATTTGTTTACATTGGACTTGAAAACGACGATGTTGTAGTTAGCTGGGAAGCAGTCGCGCAGTGTTGTGTTCCACAGACGGGTAGTTTTAGGAGCGAAACTTTGCCCGTTGAAGTTTCGTTTAGTTTTAGGCACAGAGAGAAAGAGAGAGAAAGAGAAAGAAAGAGAGAGAAAGAGAGAGAGAGAGAGAGGGGATTATTGGCAGTGGTTTTAGCTAGACGAGTTCTTGTTGTGAATGTTTTACAAGGGTTGGGGCCATAGATTAAAGCTCGGACGAGCGCCTGCCATGAAAATAACGATAGAGTATTTATTTACTCCTCTCCAGGAGTTAGGCACAAGGCCAGTTTTATCTTACTCCCACAAGTAAGATGTGACCCAAGGTCGGGTCGGGAAATTGGGGTTTGAAAAGCCAGCGCCAGAGAGGTGAGCACTCTGGCCATTAAAAATTGCCTGGGCAGTCCCGTCGGCATTCCCCGGTAGAGGCGCCTCAGGCAGTAAGCAATAAACTTACTCCCCTCCAAGCCTGGAAGGGTGGACCTCCTAGAACTGCACAGGACAGACCCATAGACCGGCGTAAATCAAGCCCTGAAGGCCAAGACAATACCAGTCTATGGGGTGCAGTATCCATCGGAACAGATACTACGTCCTCCAATCGAACCATCCAGATGCCTCAGGATATTTTTACTATATAAAGCAAAAAGATCCGGCGCACTACACAGCCTTGTCTTACTCCACGTTGTATTCCTGTCCATGGACTCATTTCATCACCTATACGGACAGCCGCTTGCCGGTCCCAGTAGAAGATTCTTATTAATTGAATGTCATTGCCATCAATATCAAAGTCTTCTGGCATTTGTAATAATCATAATCAATAAATAAGTATAAATGTTTGATAAAAGACGGAGGACTGTTCAAACAATTACACTTAAAATGTTCATACTTTTGTGTTTTCCATTACAGAAGTACAGAGAGTGATCCACCTAGCAACCAGTTGTAAGGTTCTGTTTTGGTACGGCTACTACACAATGCGACACAAAATACTTTGTAAATATCTTAATTGGACCATCTATAAAAAGTTGAATATCCAGTGTAGCAGCAAGTCCTGGCAACATATACCAGAAAGAACTGTTGGAAATTAGTCATACATCAGCCACTATGACTATGCAATTCCTACAGCTACTGAGCTGTTAAACCTGACATAATGATATGAGACAAGAGGGTAATAGTAGCAACTCTAGTTGAAGTCAGTGCCCCTTATGATGCTGGTTTAAACAGAGCTGAGGTCTTATGTACAACATGAAAAGAAACTGTAATCTTAAGATCTTCCATCATTCCATTAATTATAGGAGCAACCGGGCTTATGAAAAAGAATTTTAAAAATTACTTGACAAATATACCCGATGAACCAAGTGCAAGAGAGATACAAACAATTGCGTTTAAAGGGGTGGTTAAAATCTTAAATAGATCTCTCAGTTGGAGTCTTTGATAATAGCGAATGAATGTCTGGAATCCGGTAGGATTGCCAATTCCCAGCAAAAACAAACATATAAGAAAATTAAAAAGAAATACACACATATATATATATAGAGAGAGAGAAATAACAATTATAGACGATCACAGGGCGCGAACCCGGTTCACAGGAACACATTGAATTTGTAAGCGTTCGCTTTAGTCCCATAGGCTACGGGAGAAGTCACGTGATAACGGAGAAATTAAGTTATATTTATACTGGAAGCGGCGAATATGAATATTAAGACATTCAATAGGATTCAACGGCAGAAACTTTATAGTTGCATTCCGATGACCATAAGAAAAACCAATCCAAAACCATAATTTTCATTTATTGTTACAATTTCTTCATTTTCATATTTCAGAGAATACCTGTATTTCTTCTTCGTCTCACAAACAAATTTTTTAAATTATTTTTTTCAAAATTTAATACTTTTCTTGTCAAGAGAAATATATAGTAATTACTTCAACTTTGCTGATCATCAGAGCCATAGTTAATTTAATGGTAATAGGAAAAAATATTTTCCCAAAAACAGCCAAGAAGGAAAAGTTTAAGAATAAGTCTTGTAAAAAAAAACGGCAAGCCAAAATATATGAAAAAAACTCACTTGAAAAATGGTAACAAACATTCAGCCACAAAAAAACTTGCTCCTGAAATTTGAAACCACCTTTCTAATTGTCATCTATAATCAAACCCAACTGATCTATTCCAAGCCAAATCGCGATGGAAGAATCATCTCGAAAAAGACTTGACAAAAACAAAACAATTGATAAATTATTATCAATACTGAAGATAAATAATACATGTTTGACACATTCAACTCTATATAAAAGCTAAATACGAAGATACGGTTAGTTTAGAATACTTTCTAATGTAAACAGCAGATTCGCAGAAAACGTATACAATATCCTTAAATGTTGACTTACATAACCTAAATTCCAAATAGATAATCATATTTTTTCTAATTAAATTCCTGAAAATGACTTAAAAGTTTACCCGATTCATTAAATAATCTAACTCAACTGAGATAGCTTGAATCAACTTAAAGTACAAAGCAAAACCCCGATGGAAGAATCCCCCACAAAAGAACTGAAAAAAAATAAACGATTGATAAATTATTATTAATCTTGAAGATAAATAATACGTGTTATTTTTTAATCCATATAAAAGCTTAAGACGAAAATACGTTTAGTTTAGAATACTTTTCAATACAAACAGCAGATTCGCAGACAAACGTAGAACTATCCTTAAATGTGGACTTACATCACCTAAATTCCAGATGGATAAAAGGTTCCATCAAAAATATCATTATTATTATTTTTATTTTTTAGCGAAAATAAGATTAAAAATTATTGTTAAGCAAATTTAATTTCTAGGTATTTATGTAATACTTTTCATGATTAAATTCACAAAAAATTGATAAAAAATTTAACCGATTCATTAAACATATTCCTAGCCTATGATACAAGGTACATAATTAATTTGAAAATAATTCACGAGTTATCTCCACTTAGATCAATATTAATTTTCAATTAAAAATGGAAACAAAAAACTTTTTTATACTATATTTAGAACAGGGCAACCACCTCGTTAAGTGTGTTTAGTTAAATTAACTTCACCCCCCCCCCCCCATCAAAAGACTTGATTCTACTAAAAAATTCTTAGAAGTGAAAATTCCCAAATAAAACTGCAAACTATTCCAACCAGAAAGACATAAAATTCCATTCACCGAACATAACAGTTTCGCATCACTTTTATGCCCACTAACGAAGAATAAAAGCAAGATATAATGCTACTAAAACTTATGTCTAGAATCCTCATTCCAATTTTGATCAATAGCCAGTACATCATTTTGGATCTAGAAAATTTTAGCTTAACGGATCTTAAGAAGAAAATGAAATTCAAGGGATCTTACTTAATTGACTATAGATAAAATATAATGCAAATCTGAAATATCTGAATTTTAAAATGGGTGATTGTGCCTATATTATGCCCCATAAACAAATGATTAAAATACTCGAAAGAAACTAAAATTTGGGAAAAATATTTATTACTTTCACAATTGTTAACATTTCACAAAAATCGGAAGTATCGATCCATCTCTCTTTTTTCCTCTTTGCATAAAACTAAACTACACTAAATATAGTCCACATTACCCACCCTTACGCCTAGCAGCTGTGTTTCTAAATTCATAGTGATCGGTTGATTAGTTTAAGAGTGAATCATGTACATAAAAATATATAAACATATACACATACCTAACTTTATATAAATAGTGATATACGTATATTCCATTATCAGTGCTGGCTTAGTATTAATAGACTGAGCTAGTTTGCATGTGTGTGTATATATATATATATATATATATATATATATATATATATATATATATATATATATATAGTAAGTAAGTTATGAAAATATATTTATGGCTTAATTGTGATAAATATATTTTCATAACTTACTATATATATTCACATATCGAGCACTGTTGAAATAAATACTGAAAATTGATACATAAAAAAATGATATTTCCTTATAATATTTTATGTGGATACATGAAATAATCAAGGGAGGCGCGAGAGCGCTCTTCTCCCTTAATAGACTTTCATCATGAAATCATGTTATCTGTGTGTACGTACTTACGTATGTGCCACCCTGTATCTCATCAACTATTTGATGGATTCAGCTGATTTGTGGCAGAGATAGAGGTTCTAGGATCTAGTTGATCGTATTTTAATTTCAGTTTAACATATACCTTAGTTTTTCAGAAAATTCCACAAAACCTTATGAGAAGGCATTGTATTGAGGCATAGCGTTTACAAAAGTAGTGACATTCCATGAAAAATGCCAGTATACTGAAATCATATGCCCCTAATAGGGTTAAGATGAAAATTCATATACACTAAATGTACAAAAGCAAGGAAATTCCCAAATTTTTACACTTTTATTGTCATTAAGGGTATGACTACATATCAACCAAACCATTTCATTATCACATCACTACAGTATAAATATCTATGCATAAGTGGATGAAGTGTGTGAGGTGCGCTGAAGAAAAATTCCTACCAGTAAAATACATAGCCCTGTTGTGTTCGCATACCCTGGTATTTTTCATGGAATATATATATATATATATATATATATATATATATATATATATATATATATATATATATATATATATAATATACACATACATATATATACTGTATATATATATATATATATATATATATATATATATATATATATATATATATATAATCATCCACATACAGACTGTTTCGCTGTTTCACAGCTCATCAGTGCGGCTAGACCAGTTAGTGTCTCAAGCCGGGATCGAAACGCAACCGTTGAGCTGACAGTCGGCGATTCTAACCCCTATTTGAAGTTATCGTTACTAAAAAGTAATCTGAATTTCGTAACTAAATCTTTGTAGGGACTTATTCCTTATTTAGTCGATGGAATTCAAATTAATTTCATGCCTCTTTATTCGGCACTAAGTAATGAACACTCGCGGACAGCTGCCTGGGGCGCTACATGCAAGGCGGTCCTACACGCATGTTTTAGGGGTCTTTCTCGTACTTGTAAGGGCGCTAGAGTTCGGCTTGCCCGGGGCGTCGGTCGTCCTAGAGACGGCTCTTGGACTAGTGGACTAATCATCTCAACTCCGTGGGTTGGTGGTTAGCGTGTGGTTGCACTAATGCAATAACCAGGGTCTCTATTCATCTAAATCCCGACTCTCTGGTAGTGAACAACTCTTACTACGTGATCGATAACGCGATGATTTGAGCAAGCTTAATAATTATTCACATAGATTTGTTGTAAATTTAGCGCTGTACAGCCAGGCCGAATTATCAGTAGTGTGTTTTTGAAGAAAGAATTCTAGCGCCAATAGGATACTCGATATTTAAAAAATATTATTATTATTATTATTATAAATTATAAATAATAATAATAACAACAACAACGACGACGACGACGACGACGACAACAACAACAACAACAACAACGATGATGATGATGATGATGATGATGATGATGATGATGATGATGATGATGATGATGATCTTGACCAGAAGAAGACTATGGAAACTAATGACCATGCACAATGTACTACACCCGAAGGACGATACTGACATACTCTACGTGAAAAGGAGAGAACGGGGAAGAGGACTAGTAAGTATAGATGTGGATGATACAAAAAAGGAAATTGAAAAAATACATAACTCAGAAGACAGAACGGCTGATTACTGCAGCAAGAGACACCGTCAACAAACAAGACGGAGGACAGCGAAACGAGAAACGAAAAGACAAGAAAAGAAAAGTGGGAAGAGAAAAGCGACATGGCTATGAAAAGGACACCTGAACAGACAAACGGAATCACTACTAACAGCCACACACAAAAAAAACACAACTATATCGTAGCTAAGATAGACAAAACCCAGGGAAACAGCAAACGTAAACTCTGTGAACAAAGAGACGAACTGTAAATCACATGATAATTGAATGCAGCAACTTTGCCCCGACTATAGAACGGGCACTTCTGTGTGGGGAAGGCAGTACACTGGGAACTATGCAAACAACTGTATTTTGAACACTCAAACAAATGGTTCAAGACACAAACCGGAGGCAGTACTGGAAAACGAAAATCACAAAATCCTTTAGGTCATGGAGATACAAACAGATAAAATCATCCACCCAAGGAGACCGGACGTCATAATAGTTCACAAAGAGTAAAAATCTTGTCAAATCTAAATTTTGCCGTCCCAGCAGCCCACAGTGTGAAGATCAAGGAGACTGAAAACGAAGCAGATACACAGAACTTGCCAGAGTACTGAAAGGGATATGGAACATGAAGAAAGCCAATATAATACTAATAATCGTAGGAGTACTAGAAACAGTCCTGAATAACCTGGGAAAAAGTCTGGGAGAAATTAAAATCAAACGGAAGACGGAAACTATACAACAAACGGCAATGGTGAAAACAACTTAAATCCTAAGGAATATCCTCGAATGCAGAAACCAACTCAAATAAACTGCGAAACGCTAACCAGTCACATAGAAGTAGCAATAGAAATAAAACGAAAACATAGGAAGAACACCACCACATGAACCCAAGGAAACTGAAACTGCAAGAAATTTCATAAACTGCCCCCCCCCCCGAAAAAAACCTGATAGAACCAGCCTCGGCTGATATCACACAAGAATGGGAAAACCGAGGAGGGGAAGAACTAACCGGACCTCCACTGGAAGAGTGCGGAGAGTACTGGGATTTGGGGGAGGCTCATTGCCACCCAAATCCCAGAGAAAACCAATGATCGTTGCCAGCGAGAAATCAATGGTAAGCGGCTGTTGCAATACTGCAAAGTCATTTGCAATAGTTATCGAACGAGTACAGGAAATCTGGGGAGACATGTTGTCACTCAGACTCCAAGGAACACCACTGATTATTGTCAATGAACAATCACTGATGATGACCTGTGTGATAACTCCTAGTGATTACATAATAATAATAATAACTAGCGGGACACATGGGAATTCCACGGTTTTTATCGTTCATCCGTATATTGCTGCCACGCTTGAAAATATTCTCATTCTATGGCTGTCTGACACGAATGCACACCCTACGATATTATTGTACGACCTTTGTTGAAACTGAAACACACTTATCTAAGTAATCTGATTAATGTAGTTTCAGAATATATCTGGTTGTGGGGATCTATCTCTAAAACCCTAGTAGGAGTTTGGGACATATTTCTATTCTATGGATGTCCGGTACGAACGCGAACCCCACGATATTATTGTACCGTCTTTGGGCAAAATCAATACTATACAAAGGCCAAGAAAGTGTAGTTTTTAGCTCTAGATTTACATTAGACACAAGATCGACATATGATGAATTAAAAAAAAATACTTTTTTGCATTGCGTCTTCGATTATTGCATGATCCCATCTTTTAAAACGAGAGTGGAGGGTGATAATGTACGTATGAACATAAAATTATCTGAACGTATAATAATAATAATAATAATAATAATAATAATAATAATAATAATAATAATAATAATAATAATATCGTTTCTGAAGAGGTCTAGGAAGACAGATCCAATGTTAACATACTAATGTTGGTTGGTTCCCTATGAACGAAACGAATTCGTAAAAAATGTGCACTAAAGAGCGACTCTTTTGAGATTGATGATGATGATGATGATGATGATGATGATGATGATGATGATGATGATGATGATGATGCCACTACTACTACTGTTAAATAATAGCCCTGTGAGGCCGGACGTATGTGTGAGAGATCGTTTGGTTTGACTTGCGCGATTCAGTGCGGGTGAACCCGTACAACCAGGTGCAGTGTTGTTCTCACGGGGAAGTCAGGTACTGTCAGAGCGAACGTTGACGAGCACCGGGTCAAGAGGTCAGAAAACATGAGTGGAGGAAACGTTTGTGCATCAGTGTCGCATGTGTGGATCTGTGACGTCACCCCTTCTTCGTGAGAAGCTGTGAGTTTTGACAGTCTAGGTTTTGGAAGCGGGCCGAACGGACAATTTCTCTATGTAGTCTTCAACATGATTAGGGATATTAAATTCCTTAAGAGAATACAGGCATGGGATTTTTTCTTCCCCCCCCCCTCCACGAATGGTTAAGGACTTAAGTGGGAATTAACTGCGATAAAGTAGGAATTTAGTCTCTCCCTCGACGTTAGTGAGACATCTCCGTGGCCGACAGAAATTTAACGCCTGAAATAAACAAATGAAAACTAAAAGATTGTTGCCTCGTGAATTTGTGTTATAAAGGTTTTGTTGCAGACACAACGGACGACGAGGTTCACGGCAGAAAGAAAGAAGAAAGAATTCAACCACTAGACGACATCGAGACGGCATCCCTCCACCCGACGAAGAAGAAAAGGTACGAAAAACTAGACGACATCGAGACGACACCCATCCATGCGACGAGGAAAGAGAGAGGGTACGAGAAATTAAAAGGTATGCAGCATATACATTTTTGCTGTTAAAAATGACCAGTTGTTTGAAACGAACCGAGGTTCC
>OY744525.1:47247147-47314647 GCA_963556195.1 Sepiola atlantica | reverse complement strand
GGACGGTTTTAAAAATGGACAACTGAGCACGGTGGATACCAGCGTTGTTGTTTACATATTTAACGTGCCATATTAACATCGGCTGCTTAATCAGATCGCCATATTTAATTACCGGAGGGAGGGAGGACACCACTGATTAAACAGCCAATCGGCTGCTTAATCAGATCGCCATATTTAATTACCGGAGGGAGGGAGGACACTACTGATTAAACAGCCAATCGGCTGCTTAATCAGATCGCCATATTTAATTACCTGAGGGACACCACTGATTAAACAGCCAATGACTTTGCAGTTTTAACAGTACTCGCGTTGAAATGGTTTAGAAAACACGTCGGTTATGATTAAAATGGCTTTAATTAATTGTATGAATAATGTTTATTAATATAACCTTATCGGAAAATATTGTAAATACATATGTAAATTTAATAATAGCAGTTATAAGTGTATATTTGTAAATATGAATTTAATTGAAGGTTTAAAGGAATGACTTATGTTAATGGTAACACCCATTTGGTGTCTGAACGACTTTTGATGACAGTATATAAAGAATTTCAAAAAGATTAGTTTCAGTAAAATAGTCATACTGGAGTTTCGGCTTCAGACAGACAGACAGACAGACAGACAGACAGACAGACAGACAGATACATAAACTCCATTATTAATAGATATATATATATATATTTATATGTATATATTCTTTGTAAGATCAGTATGAACCACTCCAGCAGAGAGCTCGATTATTGAAAAAGAAATTCAAAATAAGAGCGTAATATTTATTTGTATATTGTATTAGAAAAGTTTAGAACAACATGGTACCGTCGGTTTCGAATCAACAAGTGTTGATCACTTGTTGATTCTAAACTTATGTAATACAAGGTATATATATATATATATATATATATATATATATATATATATATATATATATATATATATATATATATATATATATATATATATAGGCAAACATTATTAAATAACACGGAGTGGTTTTGTTTGATGCGACTTTTTTTTTTTTCAATTTTCCGAATTGTCCATCTAATGTTTCGGTCAAATTGATGTAAATATGATCCATAGAACAAGAAACCCATGGATCATATTTACATCAATTTGATCGAAACATTAGATGGACAATTCGGAAAATTGAAAAAATAAAAAAAAGTCGCATCAAACAAAACCACTCCGTGTTATTTAATAATGTTTGCCTAAATGAAAATATGCTTCCTAAATACACACAATATATATATATATATATATATATATATATATATATATATATATATATATATATATATATATATATATATATATATAGGCAAAACTAAATCAAATATTTGTGAACTTTTTAAATTAAAAAATAATTATTAAATAGGGAGGTGGTGTCTGATCAACACTGCTGGGATGCCATGATAAAGAAATACTGTTTTGTTTTTAAAATCCCGAAACAGTTTTCATGGTAAACAACTGACGATCCCTTATATAAAAAAAAACATATATAAAAAATATATTTATATTAGAGTAAATTCTTGGAAGTTAACTAAAATAGTGATTGCAGTAGATTGATTGACTTACTAGACTAAAATCTTTCAACGAAATTTTTTTTTTTTTTTTTAGTTTTGAAGGTTAAAAGAACTTCCAAGACTATATATATATATATATATATATATATATATATATATATATATATATATATATATATATACACACACATCTTTTACGCCTGGCTTATTAATAACATATACATTCAACCATGTGTATCTTCATGCAAACAAAAGAGTGTGAAACGTAGACGTTACGCATAAAGCAACTCTTGCCAGAAACGGTTCCATTACTTTTCATAGAATCTGAGAATGTAAAATAGGCATGCTAGCACCCCAGGCAAGTAAAACTGGGATGGCCTTACAAGTAAGCTTCTAAGGACATGACATAGAGACGACCCCTAAGCATGTGGCGCCCGAGGCAACTTGCCGAGCTGTTTATACAGTCGACCGGTCATTTAGAAAGCTGATTCATTTTGACTATCATTTCGACGGGGATTTTTGTACAACCTTTTCGGTGTTTCTCACTATCAGCGCATGAGCTCCAATAGTGTTTATACGTTGTTTGTAATGTGTCTGAATGAACGACTGCTGCGGAAGTGACCATTACACACACACGCATATATATATATAAATATATATATATATATATATATATATATATATATATATATATATATATATATATATATATATATATATATATATAATTCAAAATAGCGTATTAGTGAGTTCTCCCACGTGTGAGTTTGCTCCTTTTCTTTGTTTTTCTTTGTTTTCACCCAAAAAATGAACCACTGTATAGTGTAGGTTTTTTCAAGACACTTTAATCCAAGAACTTTTTACTCTTTGTGAATTTTTCTGATTATCTTGTAGTGTTGCAGAGACGATATTGACATAAAAATGTTGTTTGGCACAAGACAAATGAAACAGGCCGTAAAAATATATCTCACAGAAATGTTATGTTTTTTGGAAATGTGAAAAAATAAAAATAATTAAAAAAACCATGGTGATTGGAATGTAACATGAACTGACTTATATATATATATATATATATATATATATATATATATATATATATATATATATATATATATATATATATATATATATATTAATCATATCTAATATATGTTGATAAAATGAATTTAAATAAAAAAAATTTTTCAAAAGTGCTCATACAAAGTAGAGCTTTATAAATAATATATATCTAAACATTAAATCAGCCGTATCTAATGAATTTGTGTTTTTGTGTCAAGCGCACATCATTCAGGGTTGACTGCCTCGACAATAACTAAATTGTTCAAAAGAAATTCAAATTAATGAAATTCAGACTAGCAAAATTCATGCCATGGCCCCTATTCCGTCTTGAGAGACAATGGTTACACACTATAAGGGTAGCTGCGCGTGTAATTGTGAGGAAAGGGTTCCGTAATCTCCAACCACAATTCTTCTGCTTGATTCTAGTGGCAATGAGAAATCCAGAATGACTGGAAACAATGCCGAGATAAACGGATAGCACATACAGCACCTGGTATTCTCAAAAAGGGTCACCAATTTTAGAACTGACCAGGCTCGACGTCGCTTAACTTTATACGAGATAATCACGTCGACACATCTGTTCCAGTTAGATCACCGAAGTTAGCAAAATTAACTACGTTCTTCCCAAGGTTATGACTGCGGTGTTGTTGGGAGTGAAGACTTTTACGCGCGCAACATATTATCATTACCGATTTGCTAAATTAAGTCTCCTCTTCCATTACACATTCACGCATTGGAGAATTGTAGGTGTCACTAACACATATACGTAACCAGAATATATGTACGCACATACGAGTCATTATTCCTCCGCATATTCGCACAAACATTTCTTACCGATTATACAGACACACGCACAAACAGAACGTATACTTAAACACGTAAGTGTTAACACAATAACAGCAAGCCCAGCCTAGATATACATACGTACTACACAACCATATCACCGTCTATTAAATATTTACATACACAGTTTACAGGGAAGAACAAATTGCAATAGCACATACACAACCTTACTCATTCTACTCACAATAATACTTTTGAACTAACAAATTCTACATGCATTAATCTGGATAATATAATTACAAAAAAGCAGAAGAAAGTTATCCTTCTTATTACAAATTGTACAATTCTCTAAAACCTCTATTTACTCAATTAAATTATCTATATACTATAGTTAACTAGTTTTTAATAAATCAATTCATACTAAAACCACTTAATTGAAAGTTGAACAAGTAATTACTAAACCTATCAATTTAATACTTATTATTAAGCCAAGCTAACAAACCAAGGAATACCAAATTGTACAGTTTCCTATTAATGTAATACTTATTACTAAGCCAAACTAATAAAAACAGAGACACAGTTGAAAAGTTCATATTATCAATAATCAGAGACAAACACAAACACATTTCTGTAACAATAAGATTCTGTAAAATATTACAAACAGATAAATAATTTCAGGTCGGTCATCCGGGCATTTCGAAAATGTGTTAGACAAGTATGGACAAAGCCATTGAAAATGCGGCGAAACTATGTAAAGGCTGTACTTTGGAAGTGAAGACATCTCCTATAAAGTTCAGAACCTGACCGAAAACTGACTGATCGTGGTCTAGAATCCACATAGATTTTGCTTGCCCACTGGATGATTTCTATTACCTAAAATAGCCGGATATATAAAAATGTAAAAAAAAAAAACCCACAGAAGTAACCATTCGTTTTTTACGTGAATTGTTCGCCCGATTCGGGATCGTTGACTGTATTGCATCAGACAACGGAACTCAATTAACGTCTAGTGAATTTAAAATATTGTCAAATTTTTGTAGTGAAGCATATCATGATCGCGCCGTACCATGCGAGAAGCAATCGTCAGGCAGAACGGTTTGTGGACACGTTCAAAAGAGTGCGTAAGAAAGCAAGGAGTACACTTACCGAAAAGGCCATTCATGCATTTTTGCAGGTATATAGGATGATTCCAAATAACAATATTCCATCTTCCATGGCTCCAGCAGAATCTGTGTTTACAAGGGTGATTAAAACAATGTTTGATAGAGTATTGCCAACCCGTGGGAAAGCATGATTTGAATAAATGTCACGTAGGGACACTTGAAAGTTGGAGAAAAAGTTGTCTTTCGGATGTTCAAAAACAATACATTCTTTCTGATAACCAGGGATAATTGATAAACGGATTAGGAACATGGTTTACATGATTAAAGGACCAAAGTTTATCCACAAAAAAAAACATATAAACGAGATGAGGAAACAATATTCAGATGCTGTCGAGAATAATATTCCAGAGGACGGACTAATAGATGTCGTGTTTGACACATTTGAGATACCAATCTCGCAAACAGGTTCTGAACAGCCAAAATAAAAACGAAAACGTAAGATTACGGACTTGATTGTAATAAATCCTAAAAGGAAAAAAAAATAACTCCATACGAAGCAAGACTAAAAAGAGAGTGTTCTGGTGTGATGGTGATCTACCCTATTTCGTGACTGTATGGACTCTTCTACACGTTATGTGTAGAGGAAACTACGACCAATGACAAGCAGTCTTTCTGTAACATACTTGTCTGTACTCCTGTAAATACACACTCTTGGAGATATACCACCTTGTTGTCTTATTTATTATTGGTCCTTCAAGGCCACAACAATATATAAATTGAAATGTTTTCCGACAAATACAAGGTTTCGTATCAAGCAAAATTGGTCTTTATTTAACATAAACCAGCTGTTTCTCTGCGGCGAATACAAGCGGGGCAATCGTAATAATAAAATACGAATCTTATAGAAAAATACGCCGACTTACTTCGGATATTTTTACGGAAAAAACATCCATTTCTTCTTCGAAACACGCCGCGAATACAATTCACAGTCATTTTTCAAAGTCAGAGACTTCGTATTGCGATATTTTTAACAGAGTTATCCCCCCTCCCCCCCCAAAAAAAACGAAGTAGATAACAACAATTAAACATGGTGCTATGGGGAGTTGTTTGGAGTGACATTCGTTCAGAGATAGTAGAGTGGCAGGATAACATTACTTCTGTTATCTGCCAGTATCCTATATCTCTATAAAGCCACCATAGATCATTGTTGCCGCGCCTGGGCTGGTGCAAAAACCACTAGCCTCTCCCTCTTGGATAGGGTGCAAAAAAAGAATTTTTAACCTAATAGGTTCCGCACTGTCTGTCAAGCTCCAGCCCCTGTCGCCTCACCGCCGTGTTGCATCTCTGTGCATATTTTATAAGTACTTCCACGGAATATGCTATGATGAACTTACTGCACTTGTACAACTTCCCCTCCCAACGTAAATACTCCCCCAACCCAACTAGCAGCAAGATCTCACCCCTTCACTATAGAGGTCCCTAGATGCCGGGAGATTTTCTACTCCGATAGCTTGAAAGTGTGGATTCATCCCGTAGTTGCCATTATTACCGGCCCCACTCTGATACGGATATTTAGTATAAAACAGATAAAGCAAAACAATTTGTTTTTTTTAAATAATTCATAGTTTTAATTGTTGCAGAGGCCGATGATAACTGATCGGCCTTACAACTAAGAAATGAGACACAGACATAAACACAGCAAGGAAATGCGGCAATGGCAAAGAAGAAAAAACAAACTCGTGTGTGCAGACAAATATAAAGGTATCATTTATTTCAAAGAAATAAATATGTGACCGTTAGTGAGTCGACAGGATAGATAATGGATCGTTACAGAAGGATGGTGGTGATGGTTATCCTGGCTGAAGTGTCCTTTTGTCTTTTTCCTGGGAGCTTTTGCTTTTAACGTAGTTGCTGTAAATCTTTGGTTGTACAGAGAACAAGCTGCATATGTCGATGATGGTTATGACTTACTCGAGCTACGGTGAGTTTATTGGTTAGAAACGAGCTGCCGTAAGTTGCTGCAACGATAGTGATGATGATAGCAATCAAGTTGGAGCTGCGGCAACTGATTGCTGACTATCGTTGTGGTAGTGAAAATGCCGTTCCATCCAGCAGGGATTCAAGGGGAAAATGTTGCTGTTGCTGGATGTCAATGGTGCCGTAATTTCTTGCAAGGATTTGTGAGGCAACTCTGGTTGGCGGAGACTGAGACGGCGTCTCATCGGACGTCGGGGTCATAAGGCAAGGTCCTAAGTGAGGGACTGAGTGAAGCGACGCACCATTTTTAAAATTATATTTATTGTGAGTTGCTGCTCATACGACGCTGTGATGAGATCTGATGTGACGGCTCGAGTGACGATATGCGCAGAAAGAAGAAAATAAACTGTGTTGGTGTCTTTTACACGGGCTAAGGTGTTCAAGGATTAAACATCCGAGAAGTGCTGGGTTATAAACAGGGTCGGCACGACATAATTTCAAATTATTCTTATCTGTAAGATAATAACGTCAACATGATACAAGCAACAAAGGTATGGACATTTAACTTTCATTTTGTAATTCATTGTTAAATTTCACATTCGAATATGTTATTTAATTAATGGGAAGTGTTCTGGGTGTGTGTTAAATTTGGAGGCTAGAGTACGTGCGGAAAAAAAGATTGGTGGGGGGATAAATATGTAATAGAGTCAAAGGTAAGCATTTCATAATCAACTTTATGAACACTCTGAAATAGTTCGAGAAAACTTATATTTATCACTTAAATAAGTACAGGGATGCAACATGGTAGCGATGGGACAGGGGCTGGATCTTGGTAGACAGTGTGGGACCTATTAGGTTAGAAACTATTTTTTGTACCCTATCCAAGAGAGAGGGATTAGTGGTTAGAGCATATATAAGATATAACAACAATACTCCATGCACAGGCGAATGGTGGCTTACGTCAGTAATTTAATTTTTCATATATAGCATTTTTAGTATTATACCAGAATAATACCGAAGATACCGGCTTCCTGACCAAAAATGCACCAAACATTAATGTTATTTTTTTTTTCCTTTCCCTTTGCAAAACCCTATCACGTCCTTCAAAGCCAAAAACAAAAACATCAACAAAACAACCAAACCAAGCACCATTAATGGGCGCTTGAGCATATAAAGAACTTGAAGCATTGAAACTTTTACCAAAGTGACCGGATTCAGCATTGAGTGACCCGAAAGGGGTTGATGTGCCGTGGACAGAGCAACCGGGCCGAGCACCATGAATGTATGCTTGAACTTGTGGAGAGCTTGAAGCATGAAAACTTTTACGAAAATGACCGGATTCGGAATTAAATAAGCTGAAAAAAGTTGATATGCCGTAAAACAAAACAACCATTTATTATTATCATTTCTGATGACCTAAAGAAAAAATACACCAACAGTTGCCCTTTTATTTAGAGTGATAATTCTTTCCGAATTAACTGACTTGCTATTTGTTTCCTCGCTATCCCTCACCACTTGACATGGTTTCGTCCGGGGATTAGAAAAAGGCACGTTTTTTACTCACTAACTTTTGTGTGTCAGGACGGATTTATATATATTTAGAAAAGACGCGTGTAGCATCTACCACTACAAAGAACTTTGCTTTCTGTCTTTCTGTACCTAAACACTAAACGGAAGTTCCATGAACAAAGTTCCTTTCCAAGAACTTCCCACCTGTGGAATACAATACCGCGGGGCTGCTTCCCAGCTGAGTACAACATGGCCGTCTTTAAATCCAATGTTAACAAATTCTTGTCGAGCCGTCCACCTAAATAATCAAATTCTGACCATTTCACCCATCGTTTCCAATCCTCTCAATGGTGTTGTTCATCGCCCACTGACAATATCATTGACCCTTATCCTCGAGTGGCCTTCGGACTTTGATAAGCGCTGACTCATTAGCATAAAAAATATAAATAAATACACATTGGTCTTTATTATAAAGTGGAGGTTTGTAAATTTACTTTACTGTCCCTTTCTTTCCCTTTTTTTATCACTGCTCTCCCTCCCGGGGTATCTCCAGCGTTTACTTAGACATCCCGACATGCCGTAATTATCGTACTATCATAACATCACGCTGCGTTGGTCTTCTCTATTGCACTAAATGGGGCGGACGGCTTTCAGGGTCAACGCCTTGTGGTTAAGATGTCCCCACAGCTGGATGGGTTGCCTAAAGCAGAGGTTCTCAACCTGGGGTTCGCTAACCCTCAGAGATTCACAACAAGCTTTCTAGTGGCACTTAGATGGCTGATGAAAGAGGTATTTTAAATAGTAATAGTTGCGCAATATGAAATTCAGTGCCTGTGTCTGCATAAAGATTCATTATTGGTTTAGAAAAAAAACATATATCAATATATAAGTAATAATTCAAAACGAAAAAAGTTAATATATTGTATTAATAATAAAAAATTAAATGACCAAAATAACGTTTGTGATTCGAACAAGCACTCAAACCTATATGTAACGGAGCACTGAAATGTGTTCAAAGATATGACATATATATATATATATATATATATATATATATATATATATATATATATATATATATCCTTTGCAGAATTATTGTAGTATAATGAGTTAGTCAATAAATTACCATTTTGTTCATTGTCGCATTATTGAGGGTTCGGGAAGATGGTTTTATAAATCAGGGGGTACTTAACGGGAAAAAGGTTGAGAACCCCTTGCCTAAGGAAATGAAATTATTTATTTGCCTTTGCCTTGGATGTTATCGCAATGTCGGATAAAATATGTAGCCACATTAAATTTTGGGCGGGAGCATAATTCGTCTAATAGATAGCGTTTCTGACTATGGAATCTGCTATGTAGGAGAATTAACACAAATAAAATAAATTAATAACGTAATTTATATGAATAAACTAGTAGATTAATCGTCACAAGACGGGTATAAGCAATAAATATAACATTAGTTTTAAATTTTAATGTTTCTTCATTAATTGTGGGTATGGTACGGTTTCGATGCCCACCCCAAATGGCAAAGTTTACAAAAAATAAATAAATAATGTACCCACGTTACTCACCCTGTTGCCTAGAATACATATCCGATAATTCATAACGATAAGTTCAATAGTTTAAGATTGACGCTCACGCGCGCACACCGATCCTTTTAAAAAAAATGTATTACTAAATATAACTCGAAATTTGATGTAGAGCAATTCTTTTCTCTATTCATTTTTTTGTTTCTAACTTATTTTAAAAGTTTTGGGAACGGGAGCGAGTTTTGGGTAGTCGCGCCCCCTTTTATGGTAAAGTTTACAAAAGATAATATGCCGATGTTACTCACCGGGTTGCTGAGAATATTTATTCCAAAAATTCATAATGATCGGTTCATAAGTTTGTTTTTTTAATAAATTAAAAAGAAAAAACTTTGCATATATGCACTCCTAAATGTTAACATTTCTAAAAATTAAAAATAATATGCCCCTGTTAATCACCGTGTTGCCTAGAATATATATTCCAAAAAATTCATATAAATATAAAATATATATTATAATGTATAAAATATATATTATAATGTATATATAAATAATAAATATACGAGGCCGGTCTAAAAAGTATCCGACCTTAGCCCAGAAAAAATATTTCAAATACGTGACGGGGTTGGGACCCTAATCCCCTCTAAAGTAGGCTCCTTATGCTTGCACATACTTAGCCCACCGATCCATCCACTGCCGGAAACACCTTTGAAAGTCTTCTTTTGGAATGTTGTTCATCTCCGCCGTCGCATTAGATTCAGCAGGTGTTTGGAGAAGATGCGATGGGTGTAACACAAATTAAGGAGTGGTTCAACCGATTCAAAAATGGCCGCACATCAGCGGAGAGTGACCAGCGTTCTGGCAGGCCCCAAACTGCTCGGAGTGCAGCTGTTGTTAAGAGGGTGCGAAAAAAGGGATAATCTGGAACGCGACGGCGGAGATAGCCACCATGATGATGATGACGACGACGACGACGACGACGACGACGACGACGACGACGACGAAGTGAGTCCAAAAATATTTCGGTTGAAATATTTTCAGCACATGTTAAGCTCCTGCTAATGAACAGTTAAGTGCATGCGTATTTTCTCCCGCGAGTTGTTTTAGGTAGCGCTTAATTTTACGTGAAGACTGTGTACGTTGTTAAAACTGTGTTATGCGTCGAAAATTTGCTGATACAGATCTGGGCTGCTGATATTTTGTGTGTGTGTGCGTGTGTGTGTGTGTGTTTTTTTTTTTATTTCTAATATAGTGTAGGAATCGGCTCCCAATGAGTTAGCGCCAAATCTTGAACAGTTTGTTTATTGCTTTTTTTTTTTTTTTTTTAACTTTTTTCATTAGTTGAAAAATAATTCTTCAATTTATTTTATTGGAATCTGGAGCCGAGTTTTGTATATGCAACACTTTTTTTATCATTTTAGTTCAATTAATTTGAAGAGATCAAGGGGCCTCCCTCTTGAGGCTAACGCTTGATTTGCCTATGAGTAAAACTTATATCCGAGGGTTCTCTTTAGAATAGATGTTGCCCCTTTTAGGGCTACTATCTGTACTTCCCTACAGTTTGGTCTTCCAGGGCGCACAGCTATGGCGAGTTAAAATCTTAATATTGCTGAAAAAAAAAAAAGGTATGAACCCCAGCCGCCCATAATTATGGATAAAATAACAACGTGTGTTCAATTAAACGTACACAATGAATCGTTTTAAATGTGTGTTGTGTTTCAACATTAAATAAACCGAAAAGGGTTGATATGCCGTAAAAAATAACAAACCAAATTACATTGAGTCGAACTTTCTAACTTTGATAAGTGTGAGTGTGAGCAAATACTAACCCACCTACCCACGCGTAACACACACGCAGTAATACGCTCTGGAGGCCTCTTTAGTTCTTGTCTCGTCCCTTTACTTAAAATGTTATAAGAAGTATACATAATCGCTTTTAACGGTAACAACCTATTAAAATAAAAACATTACTGAGCATGTGGTTTAATTTCACCCGAACTTAAAATCTCGTCGAACGTCCACTTTCTTTTTGAAAATCGCTATATGAGGTAACATTAGCTCTATTTACCCGGTGTTGTCCAGAGTGGAGACATATTACCCGGTCTAGGACTTAGAGAAAAATGATTTAAAATATACTGATGTTTACAATGTAAAAAAAAAAAGGATTTCTAAAAATTCGTTTTAACTTTCCTTTATTTTATTTTTTTAGTTTCCCTGAAGGCTACAACATGGTCATCTTCAAATCCAATGACAATAAATACTTATTATAAAACGTCTTCATAAGTAATAAAATTTTATTCATTTCATCCTTTTTAATCCTCTCACAATATTCATAATTCAACTGACAACCTATCCATCTCATTAACCCTTGTCCTAGAGTGGCTTTTAGCCTTGATAAGTATTGACTCTTTAGTAAATAAAAATATCAATAAATATTCGATTAATAGTAAATACAAAAAACAATTCTATGTGTATTTTACAAAGTTACGTATATGCGAGAAACACACACACACAAGGTAGTGTCTAATAATTAATACAGAAATTTGAAAACTTCTTTTCCGTGTATACAATATATAATTTATGGAACACATTCTGAAAATATATCGATTTATTTGCTTCTCCACGAGGTCTAAGTTAGACACAAGATCAGTTTTTAAGGTGTGAGATATCCAGCTATTCCCCAAAATGGACACTAGATGGGACAAAAATTTAAAAAAATTGCCCCAGTCAAGAAGGAGTTCTCCCTTTCTAACAGATAACAGAACAGATACTACACTTTGTCTTATTTATTTGCAAAAATGAAAAAAGTGGGCACAAGACCATCGAAAGTGTATGAGTGAGAGGCGTTAGCCATCCTCTGTGTATCTTAATCTTAACTCTCAAAGGTGTTGTTCAGCGTCAATTGACAATTTCATTAAACCTTATCCTCGAGTGGCTTTCGGGCCTTGATGAGCGGTTACTCATTAGTAATACAAAAAGACTTATTCTGTATAATTCGTCCAAGCATTGTTCTTCTCTCTCTCTTTCGCCATTTGTCCATCAATTTCACTGCAGCAGTCACCACAATGCCACATTTACTCTATGAACTATACTACTAAAAATAACTTCAATGGTTTCAAATGAAATTTTATTTACAATTCCAAAAGCCGAATTGGACTTTTAATGATTAAAAAAGGGTAACACACTGGACTTAAAAATGTGTGAAGGGCACGTATCTTAGATTGTTGGTCGTGTGGGGAGACGGCACGAACCCGTAGTGCCGGCATAGTGCACACACACACATTTGCGGGTGCACGCACATGAGTTTATACGAGATCTTCAGATGAGGGTCTCACACACCTTATTGTTGTGTGAGCAAAATAATCTTAGCCTTAAGCCGGCACACGGCGCCAGTAGCCGCGGACATACAGGGAACCGTAACTGCGCGTACTACGACGGCACAATCGTCTTCTGCAGTCGAAGCATCATCGATAACAACAACAACAACAGTAGCGACAAGTTCGGAGACAGTGCACTGTTTCTTCCTTCATCATCCCCCATCCTTCCTTCATCATCAGCATCCTAACTCCTACTGCCGCCGCTTCTTCTGCCCCCCCCCCTCCTTCCGCGTTCGATTCTGGTCGTCTTATTCCAATATTCGCAAAACTGGCTTCACTTCGTTCCGAAGACTCCAGTGGAGTATTACGCGCGTCTCTCTTTCGCTTCGTCTCGTATTTTGGTTTGAGGTTTTTAATGTTATCGTTTTGTGATCGTCGTCGGCCGATGTTTGGGCGCATTTTTACACGGTGCTTCTTTTACCTTTAAAGTTTTTTTTCTTTTACAAAACAAAACAAAAAAAAAGAGGAAAGAAAAGAAAAAGAAAAAAAAAAGAAAGAAAAGTGAACTTCAGTCAACTTTTTACACAAAAAAAAAAACACGCACACATAAAAACAAAAAAAAAACAGAATTCAAATCTCGTCACTTTTACACTTGGACAGGTAAGTTTATAAAAAAATATATATATTTATTATTATTGTATAAGAAAGAAAAAAATTACCGAAAATCAAAACAAAAACATTTCTTTTAAAAGGAAAGGAAAGCATCCATTTTTGATTTCGTTTGATAAGTTTGGCGATATTTAATTTTCTTGCTCACACGCCCGTATTTCAAATTCGTGGCCGTGGGCCGCCATCAATAGATTGCCTCTCCTGCACCAAACAGTCATAATTAAATAAAATTAAAAAAAAAGAAAAAAAAGTCACATGAAATATTTTTCAGGGAAAATTTATATAATTAAAATTAATTAAAATTTGCTGGAATAATTTTTAAAATGAAAATTAAATATCAAATAAAAATGAAAATTTTTTTTACTTGTTACTGAAAATCATCAAATAATTTGAATAAAAAAAAATGATTTTTTTAAATTTGATTATTTTTAGTGAGCGATCATTTATATCAGTCTAAAACCGTCTAAATTAAACTTAAAACGTTGTTTGCCACAGTTTAATACAAGAGAAACAGTCTACTGATGGTGGCCCACGGCCACGAATTCGGAATCGAGGCGTGTGAGCAAGAAAATTCAATATTGCCACAAGTTTCACTAAGCCGGCACACTTAAAAGTAACACTTACAGACAATCTAAATAGATATTTATATTTATTTATAAACACAATTATTAGTCTTAGTTGATCGCGAAAACTAAACAGCGTTCAAATTTCATTACTTGGTTTTGGGGAGGTAAGTTTATTGGTTTTTTATTATTCTAATTAGTTTTGAGAGAAACAACACATTACCCCCCCTCCCATCCAATACTAATTTTATTTTTTCCCCCGTCTGATAACGAGTTTCATAAACTCGGAATTTCTCAAGTAAACAATAAACATAATGAGAAAATCATGTAAAAGTCTATTCTCACGGACCAAGGATAATAAGTTGATTCGGCAAGGTGCGCAACATTATCTTAATTTATATATTTTATTGTTTTCTTCGTATTGCAAACTCGGACTTAGGGTTAGGGTTTGAATTAAAGAAGGGCAGGTTTTTTTTTGTTGTTGCTTTGTTTGTTTCGCTAAAAATGAAAAACAGTGTGTGTGTGTGTGTGCGTGTGTGTGTGTGTGCTTATCTTTTTTAAACAAAGGTAAAACATACTCGGAAAGAAATAAAATAAAACTCATCAATCTTTATGTTAGAAAAGTAATATTTAAAGATTCTACTAAAACTAACGCGTCGGTGCTTCTACAGAATTTGAACCAAACCAAACCGACTTTTGCCGAACTTAATTTAGAGTTTAGTTTAGGGTTAGGTTACGGTTAGGGTTTAAAAAAAAACAAACACTTCGGTTCAAATCTTGTAGAAGTACCCACGCGCTTTACTGAATCAGGTTATTGTCCTTGGTCCGTAAGAATAGACTTTTACCCGAAATTCATGGTTACATGTGCTCCCTCCACACACACACACACACTTGATGCTAAACTGTTATTTAGTCCTCAAAAACCTTACACAAAACGGAATTCAACCCTCGCCACTTACACTTGGGCTTTGGCAGGTAAGTTAAAACAAAAAGAAAAAGAAAAGTAAAAGTGAGACTGGCATAAAAACAAGCAGAAAAAAAACAAACAAAAAATGATCCACATTTTTCAAACATTTATTTCGATATTTTCGTGTTTCTTTCGTTCAATTTCTCTCTTTAAATTCCTCTATCCACTCTTTTGACACATTCATCACTTGATAACCGGCGATTTCATTTCTTCCCGCTCCTCATCGTATTCCGATTCTGTAACACTTTCAAGTTCAAGGAAAAGAAAGCGCTAACAAAAATCGTACTTGACTCGCACCTGTTGCTTTGGATATTTATCTCTTGTTTAAAAAAAACAAAAAAACTGCATTCTTTTAGTTATTTCAAAATACTCTAGTAATAATATTCTTTATTGTGATCACTAGACGGACCGGGTCATGTTATAGGGCTTTATAAACAACGGCGTCGAGCTCTGAAAGCTTCGGGGCTCAAACTTGGACTCTCTGTCTTGCTGAATATCTAAATGAATAAAGGCGAAAGGAAAGATCAAAGTGTAGTATCTGTTCCGATGGATACTACACCCCATGGACTGGTATTGTCTTGGCCTTCGGGGCTTGATTTACGCCGGTCTATGGGTCTGTCCTGTGCAGTTCTAGGAGGTCCACCCTCCCAGGCTTCGCCTCCCCTCTTTGAGGAGGAGTAAGTTTATTGCTTACTGCCTGAGGCGCCCCTACCGGGGAATGCCGACGGGGCTGCCCGGGCAATTTTTGATGGTCAGAGTGCTCACCTCTTGGGCGCTGGCTTTTCAACCCCCACTTTCCGACCCGACCTTGGGTCACATCTTACTTGTGGGAGTAGGATAAAACTGGTCTTGTGCCTAACTCCTGGAGAGGAGTAAATAAATAAAGGCGAAAGTTGGGCTCATCTCTCGACACAAAGGTAAAGCTCAAAGCGGCAGCACTTTTCCCGGCCGCCACCACCAAATGGCTCAAGTGACTCAATCGCAGTCATTTAAATAGTCTTCATTATTAAAAATAAGCATATAATTGTCTTCCCTTCCCCCGAATGCATTTTTTTAATTTTATTTTATTTTGCTACTTTTCCACCATTTGGGTGGGGGGGAGGTAGCAAAATAAAAATAAACTGAAAAAAAAATGTGTTCGGGGGGGGGGGGGGGGAGACAATTATATGTTTATTTTTTTAATAATGAAGACTATTTAAATGACCGCGATTGAGTCACTTGAGCCATTTGGCGGTGGCGGCCGGGAAAAGTGCTACCGGCCCAAAGTACAGATTTCGAGTTCATTCAACTTTAGACGATAGACGCACCATCTTTTTTATATGCTGCTTGTGTATATGCGATATCAGTCGCAAGGTTAACTAATTTGCATATTGGTTGTGAAAAATGACATATTACATTTTATTAATTAACTATAATTTATTATTGTTTTTTTTAATTAAACGATTGTTTTAATTTTAGTATAACAAATAGTTCTGTTTCGCAATATTGTTTTATTTCCTGGACAAATATTTAGAATTTCTGTCCAAATGTTCCTTCATTTAGGCGGGGGACTGATTTGATTTTTCAACAAGTTGTGATCTATTTCTAAATTGCAAGTGAAAAGGCAAATTGATTTCTTCTTTTTTTTCCTTCTTTACAATAAAATTTTTTAAATAAATAAATTTGTATCGAAATTGCCAACATTTTAATGTTTATCTATCTACATGAATAAATGAGATAGATTTTGTTTCGTGTTTACAACAAAGTTACGAATGAAATGTTTATTATTTAAAATTATTGTTTGGAGTATTCTAAGTAGCGAACATTGCAATGGGGTAGCGAGTCAGCGAAGCCAACTAGTTTATTACATAAAGGAAAGTGGTAATTCTGTCTATGTGTGTGTGTATTCGGCTAAAGGTCAGAACTACACAAGATACACTTATAACTCTTAATTTGCGAAGCGATAGCGAGTCGGCCAACCCCAGCCAGTAGTTTCATAAAACTGAAATGATATCAATATGAAACACTCGTATTTATTTTAATCGTTTCATTGTTGAAATATCTGCTCATTACGTGTGCAATAAATAATTTTTTTAATGTTAGTTCTTTGACAATCAAAAAAATAGGCATTCTATTTTATTTGAAGATTTGACAATAAGTTTACGCCAAGCTATATATGCCATAGGCGGGGGGTCATACTCACCGATGTTTTCCTCAGAACTCAATCGAGATTGCCGTGGCGGCTCGAGGCAATCTTCTGTCGGGGTGAGGTATTTTATTTACCTCCTCTTCTAGGGGCTAGACACAAGGTCAGGGGTGGGTTTTGATGAAAATGTTTCTGTGGAACGAACTGGATTCGAACCCGGCACACACAGGTCCGCAGTTCGCGTCGTTCGGAGTGAGGCATGGTCCGATTCAGTCGTAGGAGGTGCATTTTCTCAGGCATAACCTCTTTACTCGTGAGGAAGGATTAGTTTATTGCTGATCGCCTGAGGTGCCCCTACTGGGGAATAGTGATGTTATCTTCTATATGTCTATATTTCTCTCGAGGTTCCTATTTACTTACCTCCCCGCGAGGCCAGACTTAGACATAAGGTCGTTTTTTTTATGTGAGGCAATCAAGCTCCAAAAAAAGCCACTCTAAATCGGAACAAAAATTTCAAAAAATTGCCTCAGTCTAGAAAGATTTCTCCTTCACTGACTGAAGACAGAAAAGATGTAGTGGAGTATAAGAACAGATATTACACTTCGCTCCTGCTTATTTACTTGCCTCGTCACGATGGCAAAGTTAGACACAAGGTCGTTTATTATGCGTGTAAAAATCAAGCTCCCCAAAAAGGGACACTCTGGATCGGAACAAATTTATTTTTTAATTGCCTCGGTCTAGAAGGATTTCTCCTTCACTGACTGAAGACAGAATAAATGAAGTGCAGTGTCAGAACAGATACTACACTTTGCCCCTAGCCAAGCACAACATGTAAAGAAAAAATATGTGAATCTTACTCAAATATATACCGAGTAAAACATATTGCGGACAGATGCGGGTGGCTCTCTTTTGAGTGAGTTTAAATAATTTGTTGGATTTAGGGGCAGCAAAAGGGTCATAATCTTGACCTGGTCGATGTATTTTGAAAAGAAACCCAACAGATGTTGTATTGTCCGATCAATTGCTTTTTAAAATTTTTTATTTCAAATGTTACAGACATAATGACGATCTATATCTCTAACTTTTCTAAGACGGCCGAGTGTTTTTTTTATAGTTTTTTTTTTTTTTGTATATTCCAAGTTCCGACCTGCCCAGATATAGCCGAGGGTAGTTAAAGAACAAGCAGGATCGTAATTGCCCATCTCTCGTGCTCCGCAACTCGGCGCACATGAAAATAAAGTATATAATTTTGGATTTTTCGATTCTGAAAAATATTCTGAGCGGAGGAAATTCTTGCGAACGAATGATACAAGCGATAGCGCACTAGTTGGTGTTAACGTACTAGTCGGCATTTCCCGGTAGGAGCGCCTCAGGCTGTCGGCAATAAATACAACCCCCACTCACGAAAGAGGACGATAATACCTGGGAGAATGCACTGAATACCTCATTATGACAAAGAAGGATCTGTCGGTTCAAGTCAGCTCCTAGGTTGCCATAATGACGCCAAGGACGGACCTCGACTGGTATGAAAACAAGCCAGAATCTGTTACTAGAAATTAGTTTTGTTTGTTTCTGTTTAGTCTTTGTGACGATTTGCGTGAGCGTATATTAACCGGGACATACAGGATTCGTTTGAAATGCTATCTGCATTGTCCTCAGATGGAGTACTGTTGCCACATCTGGGGAGGCGCCGCTCAGATCAGCCTTTCCTACCTTGACAGAGTACGAAATATAGTGAGGCGATATTATCTTCCCTTCCCTACAGCCTCTTTATCACAGAAGAGAGGTTACTAGTCTTTCTCTACTCTATCGTTATTTTCATTGTAGGTGCTCGACTGAGCTCTAATCTATTCCCTCCACCGTAAAACATTCACAATAAAACTCGTCTAGCTACAACCATTGTAAATACTTTTCCTTTCTTCCTCTGTGTACCTAGAATTAAACAGAACTTCATGAGCAAAGTTTCTTTCCAAGGACTACCCGTCTATGGAACAGAGTACCACAGGGCTGCTTCCCTGTTGACTACAACATGGTCGTTTTCAAGTCCAATGTAAACAAGTTCTTGTTTAGCCGTCCTCTTAAATAATCAAATTCTGCCCAGTTTCTGCAATCGTTACCAATCCTCATGATGTTGTCTCACCGTCCACCTGATAAACTCATTGATCCTTATCCTCGAGTGGCCTTTGAGCCTTGATAAGCTGTAACTCGTTAGTACATGAACTCGGAGGAAATGTGTTTTCATTTCTGATAAATTTCATTAGAATTAAAAATTCTTATGGATAGACTAGGTAAACAGGTGCGTTAAAAGTGAGCTTAGCAACGATTGTAATAAGAAGTGGCCATCGTAAGGTAGATACTGACATAGACTGATGACTCTGGCGTGCCAAGTTCGATTCTTATCGGTTCCATAGCACCACTTTCACTATAGATGCTGGCAATCTTCATGTGGTTCCTCTTTTGCAGGAGATCCTGCCAACAACAGAATTGACCCCCCCCCCCCAACAAAAAAAGTCGTATCATGCCGAGTCATACGATTTTACGATTTTACCGATTGTAATTACAAAAACAACCTAGGCGTAGGGTTAGGAGATTTTTTGTGTCTTTTTTACTAATGGGTCATCGTTTATCAAGGTCCGGCGACCACTCGAGGATAAGGGTTAAAGAGATCGTCAGCTGGACGATAATCGTCACCACAAGAGAATCAGAAACAATGGGTGGAACGGGCAGAATATTACTTAAGAGGAATTGCTTATCCAAGAGGACGGTTCAACAAGTATTTGTTTACATTAAACTTGAAGACGACCACACTGTAGTTAGTTGGGAAGCAAACTCGTGATATCCTGTTCCATAGATGGGATGTTCCAAGAAAGAAACTTTGTTTAATGAAGTTTCGTTTAGTTTTTGGTAGAGAGAGAGGAGAGGGGAGAGAGATGTGGAAAGTTATTTGCTGTGGTTATAACTAGACGTGTTCTTGCTGTGAATGTCTTACAGGGGGCCCAGGGATGGGAGCTCAGTCGAGCACCTACGATAAACATAACGATACAGTAGAGAAAGACTAGTAACATCTCTTCTGTGTGAAAGAGGCTGCAGGGACGAGTAGAGATAGTTTGGTTTGTCTGTTTTACAGAATATCACCCCCTTTTTTTTTCAACCAAATGCTAACCATTCACTGTATACGGTTCATTGATCACACGTCATTGTTTTGCCCCTCGCTGGGAAAGGGGAGAATCAATTAACCGTCCTCATAAGTAATCCAATTTTGTTAATTCCATTCATCCTTCTTCAATCCTCCCATAATAATCTTCATCATTCAGCTGACAATCTATGTATCTCATTAACCGTTATCCTCGAGTGAATTTTGGCCTTTATAAGGCTAAAATTAATTTGAAAAAATACGATAAAGTTACATAAGCGAAATGAACCCCAATCCCAAAATATTCTTTCCAAATTTCTTTTTTTATAAATTGAAAATGATTAGCGATTAAGCTATAAGTAATCGCACACACACAAAAAAAAGTAAAAAGATAAAAATGTTACGAACAGGAATTGAACTCACGACTTCAAATGTTACGTCTTTACTTTCACGGCCAACTCACTGAGCATCGGTTTTTAAAACTAACTACGAGCATAAACAGAATCACCCTGTAATTTGTTTGAGTGCTACACAGACAGAATGAAAATCTCTACCTACTTTTCTAAGATCGACGAATGTTTATATTCTGACAGACCAAAACATATTTGATGATGACGAACAATCACGGCGGTAATACCCCTTCCCCCCTCTACCCCTCAACTGGATCTTTTTTTTTTATCTCCCTCCCACGGCGGGAAGATTAGACACAAGGTCAGGGGAAGTGGAGTTTGAAAAGTCAGCGCTCTAGAGGACGAGCACTCTGGGTGAAAAATAAATAGCCTGGGCAGCCCCGTCGGCATTCCTCGGTAGTGGCGCTTCAGGCGATAAGCAATAACCTAATCCCTTCTCAAAGGGTGAGAAGGTAAAGCCTGGGAAAGGTGGGCCTCCTAGAACTGCACAGGACCATGCCTAAGACCGACAGAGAACAAGGCCACGCCAGCCACAGCGGTCTAACTTTTGCATGAAATAGCCACCCCGGAAGGAGGCCTAGATAATAGCCCTCAATGACAGAAAGGCTCCACAGACCAACAATTGATTCCTTTTTCAATTTTTTTTTTTACTGTTTATAGATATTATTTAGTCCCCCCATCCTACCCAATCTATAAATGCGATGATATAAGATGATTTCAAAAAGATGAAGGTGTGGGCGGGGGTGGGGAATATTCACCCTCACCCCCACCCGTACCCGAATGTTTCGAGCAATCTGCATTCATCTGTTGTTTATTATGTTCTTTGAGACAAAAGAAAAAAGAAACATACCAGTCGACATGCGTCCTTGTCATCATTCTGGTAACCTCGGAACTAACTTGAACCACCAGACTATTCCTTGTCAGAGGTATGGTCCGGCTCGGTGCTAGGAGGTGTCACCACCCAGGCATCACCGCCTCCTTCTGGAGTGGGGGGTTGCTTTATTGGTTCTTATGCAGATTAGGACCCAAGCTAACCCTAACCGACGCCAAGTCAATAAGCTTGGGTCCTAATCTGCATAAGTACCGCTTTATTGACTGAGGCGCATTTATTGGGAAATGCCGACGGATCCGTCCGTGGCCATTTTTGTATGTACCTTATGGCCTTGTGTCAGGAAATACTATTTTCGTTTGTACTCATAGTTTGAAATTGCCAAAATGTAATTTCAAAACAGTCAGTCGGTGTCGTTGTGATAACAGTAAATAAAATGGCAAATACTTACGCAGATTGAAAACAAACTACACACAAAGAACACAACAGAATTGTGTTTTTTTTTTTTCTAACAATTCTTTTGTTTTTGTTGTTGTTGAGTATCATTCAAAAATACCTTCGTCTGCTTAGAAAATCTTTCATAATCGACAAATATGAATAAATGCTAACACCGTCGGTTACAGTGATCAGTGATTGTCGATGGCAACGTAACGCTTCTGCTGCCTACACACGTCATACTCCAGTGTTAACGTAACCCTTTCGTTGGGTGCACATGTCAACGTAGCGCCTCCACTGGATACACACGTCAGTGTAAACGTAACGCTTCCGCTGGGTACACACGTCAGTGTCAAGCGTAACGCCCATCAAGATATTACACATTTAGAATACAAAAATAGTAAAAGTGGGCTAAGAGTGTTGGTTATTCTAGAGGTGGTCCGGATTTAAACCTCACTTACTATCGGCATACTTAACAAAAAACTAATTGTTAATTTTAAAACTCAGTTGTATGAAAGAGGCGCAAGACGTATACGACACGCCCCCCCCCCCAAAAAAAACAATTGTTATTAATTTTTAATCTTTCGACTACTATCTATATTTTTAAGATCACATTTTCAAGTTAGAATTGTTTTTTGTTTTTTTTATTCTTAACCTGACCACCGACACCCCCCCCCCACCCCAAATAATCAAGTCGGTTTATAGAAGAAAATTTCTATTTAAGCTTAATGTAAAACGTTTCGACTGATATAACCTCTGACCCTTTTTAGGTGAATCTTTTCGAACTCGGGAATCGTTCTATCGAACTCTGGAACTCATATGGAATTTCGAATCAGGACCCTTTACTTAATCTATGGGGTATATTGTTCTCGTCTCGTCAGCCATGGCCGGGTTTAGAAGTGTTATTCTTCGTTATTATCGCCGGTAGCAAGGATTGAACCTTCATTCTCCAGAAGACTGTCACTTAGAACTGATTGTTAATCATCGCCTTTATCCGTTTTGAGGTTGAAGTGAATACGAGAATGGAGGGGGATATGTTGTGGCCCCTATTTGTTTGCCTTCCCACGGGGTCAGAGTTAGACACAAGGTCGGTTTTTAATGTAGGGAAAGTCCAGCACAACCAAAGGAGCACTCTAGCTTGGGATAAAAATAAAAATTGCCTCAGTCTAGAAAGATGTCTTTCTCACTGGCCGAGAACAGAAAAGATGAAGTGAAGTATCAGAACAGACACCATGTCTTGCTCGTAGCCAAAAGATGGTGGTCGGTCGTTGTAAAGTCGCAATAAACGACCATTGCGACAAAGCTAATTTTGATGTTTCACGATAGTAAACACAAGTCGGCCATTTTAATCTATTATTAACTATTTCCGACGTACTTACATCCAATGAAACATCAACGTATAAAATACACAACTGATCAAAAACAGTCATATGTAAATATGGGGAAAACATCGTCCGTGCAATGGACAAAAAACTTGAAGAAGGCTGGAGAACAGATCGGTCGAAACGTATTCGAAAAATAACTAACCACATTGATGAGGACAATAGTCTGAATGTCTGATAACGAGTTTCACCGACCCAGCATCCTAAACTTAACTTAATGGTAAGTTTGTTTACCTTCCTGCCACCGTGGCAAAGTTAGACACAAGGTTATTATAGTGGAGAATTCAGCTCCCCCTAAAAAAGGGACATTCTGAACGATCGCTAAATTTTTCTATGTTTCAAGGCCGGTCGGCATTCCCCGGTGAGAGCCCAATAAACCAAACCCCCTCTTAAACGTTAATGGGTTAATTCATGGAAGGATGGCCTCCTGCGACCAACCAGAACAAATAATAACTTTGAATTATTTATTAAAAAAAAAAGGTTTAAAAATTTTACAAATTCGGCACAAGGCCATTAAAAGTGTGAGATGGGGGGGGGTGTAGTCGGTGGTCATCCTCTGTCTATCCTACTCTTAACTAGACGCATTTTGACCCATTCCTACAAGCACTGTTCCCCTCTCTCTCTCTTCCACCATTTGTCCATCACTTTCACTTCATCAGTCGCCACAATACCACATTTACTCTATAGACTACCCTACTTAAAATATCTTCGTTGGCTTAAAATCAAATTTTATTTACAAAAATATTTACAATATTATTAAAAAAAGATGCAAAAAATAAATAATAAATAAATAAAAATCAGGGCCAGGTTGGTAAAACCCACCAAACCCTTTTAAAGAGTAGACTGTCCACTGTTTATCGGTGTGTTCAGAACTGAGGACCAACAAGTACCAACTTTGATTCGGCCAGAGAGGTTTCAAGCCCTCCGTGCCAGGTAAATTTAATGATCATTTCAATTTTACACATTGTTATCATTATGATTGTTACTCACTTGGAGTTCTCACACAGGTCATCATCAGTGATTGCTTATTGATAATCACCGGTGTTGTTCCCTGGAGTCTGAGTGGCAACAAGTGTCCTCAGATTTCTAGTACTCTCCACCTCTTTCGATAACTATTGCAAATAACTTTGCGTTATCACAACAGACGCTTACCATCTATTTCATCGCTAGCAACGTCCTTTGGTCTTCTCTGAGATTTGGATGGCAATAAGCCTCCCCAAGGTCCCAGTCCTCTCCACACTCTTCCAGTGAAAGTCTGGTTAATGCTGCCTCTCTCTGGTCTTTCCATCCTCCTTGACCCTTCACGACTATTTTGTTTTGTATCAGTCGAAGCTGGTTCCATTATTATTTGGGGGGGGGGGGGTAGTTTATGCATTTTTTTGCATTTTCGTTTTTTTTGTTTCATGTGGTGTTCTTTTTTGCGTGTATTTTTTTATTCATGTTGCAACTTCCATGCGTCTGGTTAGCATTTGTAGTTTATGTGGATTGGTTTCCGCATTCAAGGATTTTTGTTTAAGATTTCATCTCTTTTCATCATTGTAATGGTCTCCAGTCTTCCTTTCGATTCCAATTTCTCCCAGTCTTTTTTCCAGGTTTTTCAGGACTGTTCCTAGTGCTCCTACGATTATTGGTATTATATTGACTTTCGTCATACTCCATATTCCTTTCAATTCTCTGGCAAGTTCCGTGTATTTGCTTCATTTTTCTGTCTCCTTGATCTTCATCCTGTGGTCTGCTGTACAGCAAAATCTACGATTTAGCAGGATTTTTCCTTCTAATAATCATATTATGACATCCCGTCTCCTTACTTGTATGAGTTTATCTGTTTGGACATACATATCCCAGAGGATTTTGTGTTTTTTTTTTTTCAAGTACTGTCTCTGGTTTATGTTTGTACCATTTGTCTGCGTGTCCGAAATGCAATTGTTTGCACAGTTCCCAGTGTACTGCTTTCCCCATGCAGTCGTATCTGTTCTTGTATTCATTTTAGGTTACTTTGCTGCATTCACTTATATGATTTACTGTTTCGTCTCTTTGTCCACACAGTCTGCATTTACTATTTTCCTGTGTTTTATCTATTTTAGCTTCAATGTAGTTTGTCTTAATCGCATTGTTTTGTGCAGCCATCAGTAGGGATTCAGTTTCTCAGTTCAAGTATCCTTTTCTTAGCCATGCCCAGCTATTTTCGTGGGTCTCTTCTTTTGTCATTCTTATTAAACGTCCATGTAGTTGTTTTTCTTCACAGTTTTCTTTTCTTGTCTTTTTGTTCTGGGTTCGGTGCTTCCCAAGATAATGATGTTGATGGTGATGATAATGATGATGATCATCATCATCATTATCATCACCAAAATTATTATTATTAGTAGTAGTAGTGCCACCCGCCGGCTAGAACTGTTACATTTTTTTTTACAAATAAATCAAACACCGAAAAACCTTTTGTGTCTCATAATAAAATGTATTCCTATTTATATCAGGCTCATCAAAATTAGCTTCATCGCAATGGTTGTTTTGTGTTGCTTTACATCAAGCGACCACAAACAATTTTCACTTTTTATTATTCATTATATATATATATATATATATATATATATATATATATATATATATATATATATATATATATAATCTCTTTCTTGTTATCTCCTTCTTTATCGGACCGAGAATTTCATATTATGACAGCATAAGATGACATTATCAGCGTTTCTGAAATAACTGAATGAAGCAAAATATTTTTTTTTTAAATACCTTTCTCTGTGACCTGTGAAATGGCACAATAGAATCTGACTGTCAGCAGAAATTATTGACAGCAGCGTCGGATATATATATATATATATATATATATATATATATAGTCTAAAGAAGCTTTGAGTTATTTTAAACAAAAAGACAAAAAAAAAAAGACCAAAAAAAAGACCAAAATATATATATATATATATATATATATATATATATATATATATATATATATTAATAATAATAATTGAATAAAATACCTGTCGTGACCATTGGTTTCGTGCCGTGAGCGATTCGTCAAATGACTCCAACGCGTTTTCGAGTGTAAATTCGAAATTTCGATCTGTTTTAAATGGTTCATCAGATATAATTATAAATATATTATTGAAATATATGTTTATATGCAAAATCTTTGTAATTATTTAGTCAACAAAACACGTTAATCTACTTTTTACAAGTTTCTAGCTGTTTAGTAGCGATGATAAAAATTCGTTTTGACTTTTATTTTTAGATAACTGGTACTTTTTTATCGATTTATTTTATTTTTGATAATGATGGAAAATGTATGCTTCGCACGAATATTCATATTCAAATAAAATAACGTCTACATCAGTGAAGTTAAAAAAGAAGACAGTAAGAACGAAAGAAAGAAAATGTCTCAACTTGGAAAGTAAAAAAACGTATAAATTGGTATATAAAAAAGAAAGACAAAAGAAAGAAAACGTCTCATTATGGAAATAGATTGAATACGGGGTGTCCTACTTGTTATTTGCTTTCTCAATTCTCCTAAATGCTTTAAATGGATTCGCAAGTTTTACTCGATACCTTTTGTGTGATAGAACGAATATATACGAATATATATATATATATATATATATATATATATATATATATATATATATATATATATATATATATATATATCCAGGTACTTAATTCCCCTGATGATCTGCCAAGCAAATACCTTCTTGGTAGTGAAACACGTGTAGGAAAACACTCTTTAAGTTGGATATATATGATAAATAAATAAACTTTGAAATAAAAAGTCTTTCGTGGTAGTGAATGATCTCCTGAACGGAATGTTTTGGTAAGCCTTCAAAAGATCACATATAAATGCTCTGTACTCTGTAATCGAGTATCATCGAGCTTGTTTTTATTGGCCTAATCCCGGTCTTTACTGAATAAACTATCTTCTAAGTGAAAAAAGAAATATATATATATATATATATATATATATATTACTACTAAAATATGATAATAGTTTATTCTGCTTAAATCAACGATGGTGTCAGGTTTTGAATAAAATACATGAATTGTTTGGAAAAGATCTGAAGGAATGTTTACTAAAGTAAGTATCTTCAGGACTTTTCTGGTCTTTTTTCTGACAGAATCATTGTTCTATAAAATTCAAGATGTGTCTGAACACCTTGATTATCTGTTTCTGTTAATTAATCTATTTAATGTAATTTTTATAAAATTTCAGCGGAGGTTCGGAATGGGGGGGGGGCTTTAACAAATTCTAACAACAGTGCCACTCGTTAGACATGTTTTGTTGTTAAACTCTTTCACTATTGTTTAAACCCCAATTTTTCAGATTATAATCTGTTTCTGTTAATTAATCTATTTAATGTAATTTTTATAAAATTTCAGCGGAGGTTCGGAATAGAGGGCGCATCGTTTTTATGCCCCTAAACTAAACGAGGAAATTACCTATGATTTTTTATTAACGATTTGCTTGTTATCTTCAACGACCAATCAACATTTTTGGGGGCGGGTGAGATGGGGGGGGGGGGGTTATTTAACGCCGAAGCACAATGTATGTTGTAAACGATTACTTGAACACAAGTCGCTATTTTTACTCATAATTTAGACGAAATTGCGGCTTCATACCTTTGACAAAAGTATTAGTGCGTGAATTGTGAATAACAACAAAAGAATCGGTTGGATTTGAACTCGGTATAACTAATTTAAGTTAATGAACGCGACCGTATCAAGTGAGTATATTTACCTCCTCTCCAGGGGAGATTAGACACAAGGTCAGGTGTTGTTTTAAAAAGCCAGCGCACTAGGTGAAGCGCACTCTGGCCTACAAAAAAAAATGCCTGAACAACCCCGTCGGCATTCCCAGATGGGTGCGCCTCAAGCGATTAGCAATACACTAACCCCTTCTCAGATAGCGGGTAAAGTCTGAGAGAGAGTAGGCCTCCTAGGACTGGAAAGAACCATACCTCAGTACGACAGCAACAAGGCCACTCTCGAACTGATTGCCAAGGACGTATCCCCAACTGGTACGACGTCGTGAGAGCACCCACATCCTACCCGTATTAACACTGACAATTAGTATAACATACAAAACAGAATAACGACGTACGTAATAAAATGTACACTTCTGACATAACTGTTAAGTTTGCTTTGCCAACTAAATACCACATTGTAAACACGCGATAGCACACACACACACACACACACACCTTACAGCTACGCACACACACATAGACGTGCACGCACAACAGCGAGCGCACGTGTGCGCAAAACTCTAATCGGATTTGCTGTTGGTCAAGGTGTGAACTCTTGCCCTCCCCACACGTAGCTGACTGCGTTCAATTGTGTCTAGGGGTGAGTGTTTTGCCTACCTGACACCGTCGCGAACTATAAAATCGATTATGCCGAGTTGATTTTTATCCGGTCTTCGAGCTAGGAACAGGAGTTAGGTATAAGTACGTGTTTCCTGCATGAGTACGGCGCACGCGGTTCTGTCCTTTTGGAACCCGGTCAAGGTAGCCTCTTCGCTAGTTGAGTGAGAGAGTCCTGTCCCATTTTTTTTTTTAAATGTAATGGAGATTCTCCAAGATATCCACTCTCCATTTTTATTTTGTCTTGGCCTCACCAAATTGCATTTATCTTGGCTTGACACTATTCATTTTCAAACACCACATTATTTGGTTTTACCCCCCACTTAAATCTCACTACCATTAAGAGATTCGCTTGTTTCTTTTTGGTTCTAAACAAACCGGAAAACAGTAGGCGGTCTACTCTTAGAAAGGGTTTAGAGGGGTTAACTAACTTGCCCTTGATTTTATTTATTTATTTTTTTTTTTTTTTTTGTCTTTTGGGAGTGTTTTTTTTGTTTTTTGTCTCACTCCCTATCTTTTTCCCAATTAAATTGTAAATATCATTTGTAAATAAAATTTAATTTTAAACCATCGGGGATATTTTAAGTACGGCAGTTCATAGAGTAAATGTGGTATTGTGGTGACTGCTGAAGTGACAGCGATGCACACATGGTGATAAAAAAACCCAGAACAGAGCTTGGACGAATGGGTCAGAATGCGTCTATTTAAGAGTATTTATTTACCCCTCTCCAGGAGTTAGGCACAAGGCCAGTTTTATCTTACTTCCACAAGTAAGATGTGACCCAAGGTCGGGTCGGGAAAGTGGGGTTTGAAAAGCCAGCGCCCGAGAAAGTGAGCAAAAAAAATGCATGGGCAGCCACGTCGGCATTCCCCGATAGGGGCGTCTCAGGCAGTAAGCAATAAACTTACTCCGCCCCAAAGAGGGGAGGTGAAGCCTGGGAGGGTGGACCTCCTAGAACTGCACAGGACAGATCCATAGACAGGCGTAAATCAAGCCCCGAAAGCCAAGATAATACCAGTCTATGGGGTGCAGTATCCATCGGAACAGATGCTACACTTTGATCTTAGCCAAAGGATAGACAAAAGATGACAAACGACTTCAACACGCACGCACATATTTTTAGGATAGACAGCGGATAACCAAGTGATTAGCGTTAAATAATTTTACTTGAATCTTGTCGCATTAATGAAACTCAAACCTATTTCAATAATAAAGAGATTTATATACCTTGACCAACAGCAAATCCGATTAGAGTTTTGCGCACACGTGCGCTCGCTGTTGTGCGTGCACGTCTATGTGTGTGTGCGTAGCTGTAAGGTGTGTGTGTGTGTGTGTGTGTGTGTGTGCTATCGCGTGTTTACAATGTGGTATTTAGTTGGCAAAGCAAACTTAACAGTTATGTCAGAAGTGTACATTTTATTACGTACGTCGTTATTCTGTTTTGTATGTTATACTAATTGTCAGTGTTAATACGGGTAGGATGTGGGTGCTCTCACGACGTCGTACCAGTTGGGGATACGTCCTTGGCAATCAGTTCGAGAGTGGCCTTGTTGCTGTCGTACTGAGGTATGGTTCTTTCCAGTCCTAGGAGGCCTACTCTCTCTCAGACTTTACCCGCTATCTGAGAAGGGGTTAGTGTATTGCTAATCGCTTGAGGCGCACCCATCTGGGAATGCCGACGGGGTTGTTCAGGCATTTTTTTTTTGTAGGCCAGAGTGCGCTTCACCTAGTGCACTGGCTTTTTAAAACAACACCTGACCTTGTGTCTAATCTCCCCTGGAGAGGAGGTAAATATACTCACTTGATACGGTCGCGTTCATTAACTTAAATTAGTTATACCGAGTTCAAATCCAACCGATTCTTTTGTTGTTATTCACAATTCACGCACTAATACTTTTGTCAAAGGTATGAAGCCGCAATTTCGTCTAAATTATGAGTAAAAATAGCGACTTGTGTTCAAGTAATCGTTTACAACATACATTGTGCTTCGGCGTTAAATAACCCCCCCCCCATCTCACCCGCCCCCCCCCCCCCAAATGTTGATTGGTCGTTGAAGATAACAAGCAAATCGTTAATAAAAAATCATAGGTAATTTCCTCGTTTAGTTTAGGGGCATAAAAACGATGCGCCCTCTATTCCGAACCTCCGCTGAAATTTTATAAAAATTACATTAAATAGATTAATTAACAGAAACAGATTATAATCTGAAAAATTGGGGTTTAAACAATAGTGAAAGAGTTTAACAACAAAACATGTCTAACGAGTGGCACTGTTGTTAGAATTTGTTAAAGCCCCCCCCCCCCCATTCCGAACCTCCGCTGAAATTTTATAAAAATTACATTAAATAGATTAATTAACAGAAACAGATAATAATCTGAAAAATTGGGGTTTAAACAATAGTGAAAGAGTTTAACAACAAAACATGTCTAACGAGTGGCACTGTTAGAATTTGTTAAAGCCCCCCCCCCCCCCTCACTGATTGGCTGTTGCCATGTCCCTTAAGGGCCTCACGGATTGGCTGTCAGGCATTGCAACCCCTTTTTAGTAAAGGTGTCACGTGAGCCAGCCCTTAAAACCCCTTGTATACGGCTTCCCGCCCTACGACTCTGCTCGAGTCAACAACACATCGGCTGGTCGTCTCAGTGATACAGCCCACGACGGCATCACAGAGAATGACCTCCCGCCGATACCCGAACTCTATACAGGCGCTTTTTCAACGACTCCACTCCAGTCAACAACACATCGGGCGGCCTTATCAGTGATACAGCCCACGACGGCATCACAGAGAAAGACCCCCCGCCGTTACCAGAACTCTAAAACAGATAAGTTCTAGCGAACCACGTTTTCGCAACCAACCATTTTCAAACCCCAAACACCAAACCTCAAACCCATCTCTCTACCATCCTCTTTTCCATCCTCTCTATGATTTACCAATGCCTAATGAACTGTTTGAAACTGTAAATACTCAATCCGACTTTCTCTTTCTTACTAAATTGATATGAAATTACACCCTTGTGTTTTGTGTTCCTTCAGATTTCCGTCCTATATATATCTTTGATGATTTTATCTGCACATGGTTACCCCATTCTCACGTGGGAGAATTGAACTTTATTTCAGGATTATTTTAATCCCAACACTGTCGCTCTGCTATTTAATGCCCTATTCCGCTAAATTAGGCGTTGACGGCATTTGTTTTTCGTGGATTCATGTGCTATTTTATCAACTATAGATAGAAAACGTGTGTGATTTTATTTATTTTTGAAATAAAATTTAAGCAAAGGTTCGGAATAGAGACCGCTTCTTTTTTCCGTCCTAAAAAAAATGACAAAAAAAAAATTATTATTTTATTTTTTGTAATATTTGTAATACTACTACTACTACTACTACTAATACTACTACTACTACTAATAATAATAATAATAATAATAATAATACTATTACTAATAATACTACTACTACTACTACTAATACTAATACTAATACTACTACTACTAATAATAATAATACTATTACTAATACTACTACTACTACTAATCATCATCATCATCATCATCATCATCATCATCATCATCATCATCATCATCCCCCCCCCTCATCCCCTCATCCCCTTATCAGCGGGAAACCGGTGGTGGGTGGCTGTTTAGATACCGCAAGGTCATCAGCGGTGATGAACGAAAAGAGGTGGAGCATACTGGAAGTCTGAGGAGACTTGTTGTCACTCAGACTCCAGGGAATACCACAGGTTGTTGGCAGTGGGCGATCACTGACGATGACCAGTGTGATAACTCCTAGTGAGTAAATAATAATAATAATAATAATAATAATAATAATAATAATAATAATAATAATAATAATAATAATAATAATAATAATAATAATAATAATAATAATATACCATATTTAAAAAAACAAAACTTTTTTTTAAATTTTATAAAAAAAAAATAATAAAGAATAATAAAAACTGAAATAAAAATAAAAATGTTATTTTAATTAATAACTGTGACTGTTCTAACCTCTGGTCTGCGCCAGCAAGTAGATAAGAAACTCAAAAATGTGTTTTTTATTTGTTTTATTTTGTTTTTCTTTTTCTTTTTTCAAACTCTCTTGCTTATATTTTCTTCTTTTTTTTCTTTTTCGTGCATATCTTTCAATGTTTGTTTTTCTTTCTTTTCTTTCATTTTTTCTTTCTTTTTGTTAATTGTAATTTCCCTTTCTTTCATTTTTTCTTTTTCTCTTTTCTTTCATTTTCATTTCCTTTTCTTTCGTTTCTTTCTCTCTCTCTCTCTCTCTCTCTCTCTCTCTCTCTCTCTCTCTCTCTCTCTCTCTCTCTGTTTTCTCTCAATTTTATTTTATTTTTATTTTATTTTTTATTTTTCTCTCTTTTATTTCATTTTCATTTCCCTTTCTTTTCTTTTTTATTTTTCCTATTTTCTTTCATTTTCATTTCTATTTTTTTCATTTTTTTCTTTTTCTCTCTTTTCTTTCATTTTCATTTCTCTTACTTTCATTTGTTTCTTTTTCTCTCTATTCTTTCAATTTTCTTTCTTTCATCTTTCCTTTTCTTTCTCTTCTTCCATTTTTATCTTTGTTCTATTTCTTTTTTATCTACTGAGCCGGATGTCTTGAGCACTCTGCGTGTCTCTGTGTTTCTTGTTATTGCTGTTGAGAATCATTGTGATGTTGAGCAAGCCCGACTCGACTTAAACACTCTTGAACGGACATCCTTGACATTTAACACTGCCTACATGTCAGCGATGGCCATACTCGTCTAGGATCTATCTATTTTTACCATACCTTTTTGCTTTCTGTCTTTCATTTTTGCTTTCGTTCTTTGAAAACGTCACCATGGTAAACATAACTAACCGCTGTCACAAAAAGAACACATATATTACCAACAATTTATTCTTTATTAATTTCTTTTAATTCGAGATAATACTTATATTTACTCTCTTTGTTGTCGGAGGGCCAATAAATTGGAAACAACTGCTAGCGATCATAGAACGTGACTACGAGTACAAGTCATTCATCATCATAATACACGTTCATAAAAATAACGTACTTCATTTAGTACATTCTAATGCTAAGGAATGGGTACACTCTACAATTTACTGAATGAAGTTTGTTTATATATTAGATCAGTGAATAATAAGTATGAATGCTAAATAATCGGGTACACTCTACAATTTACGTAATGAAGTTTGTTTATATTTTAGATCAGTGAATGATAAGTATGAATGCTAAGGAATTGAGTACACCCTACAATTTACTGGATGAAGTTCGTTTATATATAAGATCAATGAATAATAAGTATGAATGCTAAGGAGTTGGTTACATTCTACAATTTACTGAATTAAGTTCGTTTATATTTTAGATCAGCGAACAATAAGTATGAATGCTAAAGAATCGTGTACACTCTACAATTTACTGAATAAAGTACGTTTATATTTTAGATCAGTGAATAATAAGTATGAATGCTAAGGAATTGAGTACACTCTACAATTTACTGAATGAAGTTCGTTTATATTTTAGATCAGTGAATAATAAGTATGAATGCTAAAGAATCGGGTACACTCTCCAATTTACTCAATGAAGTCGTTTATATATTAGATCAGTGAATAATAAGTATGAATGTTAAATAATCGGGTACACTCTACAATTTACTGAATGAAGTTCGTTTATATTTTAGATCAGTGAATAATAAGTATGAATGCTAAGGAATCGGGTACACTACAATTTATTGAATGAACTTCGTTTACATTTTAGATCAGTGAATAATAAGTATGAATGCTAAGGATTCGTTAAATTCTACAATGCACTGAATAAAGTGTTTCTATATGTTAGATCAGTGAATGTTAATGATTCCGTACTTTCTAAAATGTACTGAATAAATTCTTTCATATTATAGATCAGTGAATAATGACAGTGAATTCTACGGATTCAGTATATTCTACAATAATCAATGATAACTGAATCCTGAGGATTCGCTACATTCTATAATGTACTGAATAAAGTACAGTTATATCGTAGATCAGATAATTACTGCGAATAAAATTAAAATAAACAATTTCAATTTAAAAAAAAAATGTAAACAATTTTTTTATTGAAATAAAGTAATGAATTATACGTAAAATGTTGCGTTTGTCCTCGGATGATTCCAATCAATGGAAACTTACGTTCCAGCTGAGAAACCTGAAACGCAATGAAAAACGAAACTCATTAAAAAGCAACCCCCGCCGCTCTTCAGAGGACTTATTACTCTAGTAAAATTTCAGAGCCATTTGTTGAATGAAAAATCTGTCAAACAATGATCAGTACGTTTTGATCTGACGAGTGTCCAAGGTGCGTTCAACGGATTTAGGATCCATAGCTTACGAGACAAGATTGTCGCTTGCGAAGATGTTACTGCAAGTGACATCTCGGATAAGGGATTCTCCATTTTCTTTTTTTTTATTATTATTCTTTTTTTTTCTTTTTTTTTTTTTTTTTTTTACTAATGGGGCATCTCTTATCAAGGCCCGGGCGGGGGGGGGGAAGCACTCGAGGCAAGGGTTCAAACGATTATCAGTTGGACGATGATCGCGACCACAAGAGGCTTGGAAACAATGGGTGAAATGGGAAGAAGATTACTTAAGAGGAATTGAATATCTAAGAGAGCGGTTCAACAAGTATTTGTTTACATTAGACTTGAAGACGATCATGTTGTAGTCGGTTGGGAAACAGCCTTGCGGTATTTTGTTACACAGATGGGATGTTCTAAGAGAGAGAGAGGGGGGGCGGGGAAGAAAGTTCTCTGCTATGTCTGTAGCTAGACGAGTCCTTGCTGTGAATGCTTTACAGGGGGGGGGGGATAGATTAGAGCTCAATCAAGCACCTACCATGAATATAACGATACAGTAGAAAGAGGCTAACAAAGTTTCTCTCAATTGTCTAGATTAGAGATGGCTACAAAAAAAAAGAATGCTAAAATGAATACTAATGAATAATAACATGCAGTCAAACATTTTATAATAAACGTAGTCATGGTTCTGTTAACACTTGAAAACTTGATTGGGTCCACATGATTCGTGCAATTTCTTGTACAAACCTCTTGTGAAGATTGGTTGGATATTTCATTGTAATCACGTGATTACATTTTTGTACTAGTAAGTCACAGCTTATCAAGGCCCAAATGCCATTCGAGGATGAGGGTGAATGAGTTTGTTAGGTAGACGGTGAGAAAACACCGTGATGATTGGTAACGATGGTTGAAATTGGGCAGCATTTGATTATTTAAGAGGACGGCTCAACAATAATTTGTTTACATTGGACTTGAAAACGACCATATTGTTGTCAGCTCGGAAGCAGCCCTGTGATATTGTGTTCCACAGACGGATAGTTTTTGAAAAGAAACTCTGCTCATGGAAATTCTGTTTAGCTCCAAGTATACTGAGGAAGAAAGGACAATTGTTTACAGTGGTTGTAGTTAGACGAGTTTTTGCTGTGAATGTTTATGGGGGAATATGAAAATAACGATGGAGTAGAGAAAAACTAGCAACGTTTCTTCTGTGGGTTTCTATGTTGTGGCCAAATTACATTGAAATACCAGTTCTATGTTGTGGCCAAATTACATTGAAATACCAGTTCTATGTTGTGGCCAAATTACATTGAAATACCAGTTCTATGTTGTGGCCAAATTACATTGAAATACCAGTTCTATGTTGTGGCCAAATTACATTGAAATACCAGTTCTATGTTGTGGCCAAATTACATTGAAATACCAGTTCTTGGCAAATCACTGAAGTTAATCAACTGTAGCGATCTTAAAGGAACTTTTCTGCTTTAGGAGGCATATGATCTGGGGTTGCCTTTCCAATGGATCATTTTAGCGCTGCGGAAAGAGGGGCTGGGGTCTGCTGCATAGATAACAGTTTACCTTTTATACTTATTTACACAGACTTTGTGTACAAGTCCATAGTCCCTATTTACTTTCTTCCTCACGAGGACACAGTTAAACACAAGGTTGGTTTTTAATGCGGGGGGCAAAATCCAGCTCTCCAAAAAAGGGGCAGTCTGGATTAGAACTCAAAAAAAAGCCTAACGTCAAAGTTGAAAAGGATTTCTCTTTCATTGACCGAGGACAAAAAAGATGACGTCTAGTATCAGAACAGATACTACACTTTGCTCCTAACCAAATGACCAAGTTATTTACCTCCCCCGCAGGAAGTTAGACACATGGTCAGGTGTGGTTAGCTTGTGCACTAGGATTAGCACACTCTGGCCTACAAAAAATGCCTGGGCAGCCCTGTCGGCATTCCCCGGTAGGGGCGCCTCAGGTGATTAGCAATCAAATAACCCCTTCTCAAAGGGTGAGAAGGCAAAGCCTGGGAGGGTGGAACTCTTAGAAGTGCACAGGTCAATACCTCAGGCCGGCGGAATCCAGGCCCGAAGGCCAAGACAGTACCGTCTACAGAGTGTAGCATCCATCAAAACAGATGCTACACTCTGATCTTAGCCAAAAGGCTAAGGAAGAAGTCTTTCTCACACACTTACCCCTCTCTTTGTCCTTCTCTCTTTCTCTTCATTCCTCTCTCTCTCTCTCTCTCTTTCTCTCTCATCCACTCTCTTTTTATTCCTTTTAGAGTTTTATGAGTCCCAAATGTTGTATGTGAAACATGTTTACCCTCTGCGCCACAGAACTAAATATGCCGTTTCTTTACTCCATGTTTTCTTTTTTTCAAGTGTCAAGCTGAAATATTTATCGTTCTAGCCATTGGTGTTTTTATCTCATACACCATCTGAGCTGGACGGGGAAACAATCAGTTGTGATGCTCTGTTAGACTTATGCTCTCTTTCTCTCCTCATCTTTCTTTCTCTATCCTCATCAACTCATCTAACCTTTGCCCCCTTCTCTCTCTTTCTCTGTTCCATATCTCCCACCCCCTCTCTTCTCTATCGCAACCACTCAAACGGTCAATTCTGATGCTTTGTAAGACTGATACTCTTTTCTATCCTCTTAATCTATCCAACCTTTCCCTCTTTCTCTTTCTCTTTTTCTCTCTCTCTCTCTTTCTCTCTGTCTCTCTTTCTCTCTCTCTCTCTCTCTCTATTTCCCTCTCCGTTCCATATTCTGTGCCCCTTCTCTATCGCTCCCACTCTAACAGTCAATTCCGATGTCCTGTAAGGCTGATACTCTTTTTCTCTCCCTATCTCTCTTCCTATATCCACTCAATCTATCTAACCTTCTTTCTCTCTCGTCTTTCTCTCCCTCTCTTCTCTCCTATTACGTTCTATATTCTGCGTCTCCTCCCATCCTCCCCCACTCTGCTTTCCTGATTTTGTTTTTTTTTAATCTTGTACACAATCTAGGAAGTGGTGGACAACAATCTCTCTCTCTTTCTCTCTCTCTCTCTCTCTCTCTCCTTATATATATATATATATATATATATATATATATATATATATATATATATATATATATATATATATATATATATATATACATGTATATATATATATCTTTCTTCTTTTACATCCACTTATTTTCCTTCTCATTCACTTATCTCCCCTTTCCTTATATCTACCTTCTTCTCTCCCTTTCCCCTGTCTCCGCTTATCTCTTATTCTTCTTCAACACACTCTCCCATTTTCTGTCTCCTCTCTCCTCGTCCTCCCCCTCTCTCCTCATATCTCCTCCTATTTTTCACGTCTCTCCCCAACTTCTTTATCTCTTTTAACACAATCTTTATTGCCTCATTCTTACCTGTGGTCATCGTGGCATATTCAAAAAACAAAAAAAAACTTTCTTGTTCTATTTTCTCCAAATGGATTTCTATGCATATCTTGTTTTAAAGTATTTCACTCTCATGGACATAGAATAAACTTTGGGATAAATGATTTTTTTTAAAATAACGCAATCAACTAAGTACTAGTGAGATCTCGTGGAAAGCCCACGTTTGCTGTGTTCATCTATCTGCATAATTTACTGTTAATGATAATTTGGATTATTTGGATTATTCGGACTACTGTTCTCATCTTGGATGTTATTCTCACAACGTTTCGCCCGATGTAAACTCCGACTTTCTTCAGGTGTATCTTGTCGAATTTTGGAATCTTAATGTCAAACTCGGGAATCTGGGCAAAATTTCTAACCCTAACCCTTTATTTAATCCACGGGGGTAGCTTGCTCTCGTTCCGTCAGCAACGTCAGAAGTTTTAAGTAATACGTAATTTTATTTTTAGTATCGCTCGTAACGAGGATTGAACCTTCAACCCCCAGAAGACTGTCACTTAGAACTGATTATTACTTAGCACTTATATGTGTCAAGACACAGTCTGTATCAATTTAAATAAATATATATGTGAGTGTGTGTATGTTTTATGCAATTACACACATTTACGTGTGTCCACTGTCTTTATTGCTTAGGTGTAGGCATCTAAATGTCAAGATCTTTTAGATATCTCCAGATTCTTGGAAGTACTTCATCAAAAATTGATTCCCTTTTAAGTACTCCTTCCATGCTTAACTACTTTTACATACAGATAGATTTGTTTTCTCTTTTTTTTTTCTTTTTCTCATTCTCCTTCCCCCTCTCTTTTTTCATCCTTTTCTTTCTTCTCTCCGTCTCTTCCGCCTCCTTCTCTCCCTTTCCCTTCTCTCTCTCTTCCCTCTTCCCACTCCTCCTTCTTCTATTACAATTCATAGAAGTCTACGTTGTTTTTCGTGAGTCAAAATGAACTATAAATACGTCATCAGATTCAGTGTGACCCCAGTGCGACTGGTTATGGAAACAAAATCCCATAATATTCACTTTGGAGGGTCATCAGGGATAAAATTAATACGGTGTCTCAACAATTTTTCTTTGTTTTTATTGGTAGTTGTTCCAAAAGCAACACTGAAATTAGGTCAAGTCATTCTTTCTCTTTTTCCTTCTTATTCCTTTCTTTTAATTATGTTGAATCAGTTCCCAGACAGACAAACAGAAAGACAGACAGACAGAGAAAGTTGGGGGTAGTCGGGGGATTGGTAGAGGGAAAGGGAGGTTTTAAAAGACAAATGTTACACGCACTTTTTTTTAACTCTTCTATTTTTGTTATTCATGCTCCCGGGCAACGACGGGTGGCCCTGCTAGTTACTCATATAACACAGTTACCCCAAAGCACACATCTATAACATTCTGATCCAAGCCTATATTCAGAGATCTTTTACTTTGACCAGATAATTCATCTATCTCTAATATAATAGTAATGCTTGGCCTTGGAATTCCCTCCCTGCTCCCTGTTTCCCCGAATGTGCCGACATGCAGAAATTTTAATGGAATGTGAACGAACTTCTTGATGCACAACTCCCCACTTAGGATGCCCCCTATAAATCTGACCCCTAATCACAGTAGCTCTCTATGTCTCAATGGCAATATGTGATGTTTGTAGTGAATAAAGGTTTTTAAAAAAAAGTTTGAAAATATATATATATATATATATATATATGTATAAATAGGTATTTATTTGTGTGTAACTCTAAGGCGGAAAATCCAGTATATATTTGAACAAACATAATCATCAGCAGCCGCTAACTGAAGTATTAATATTGTTTGTAATGGAAACAGGAGCGCAACGTTTTTTTTTCTAAGTGAATTTAGTTATGAAAGGATGTAGGTATCTTGATATCTACACTGAGATATAGGAGAGGGCACCACTCCTTTCCGTTGATTTCTCCACTTACCCTTGATCCTTCACTTATAATATTGAATGTTTACCTAGGAGGCATCAAGTACCATTTTTTTTAGTCATTGGTATGACTCGACCGAGGATCGAACCCCTGTCTCCCAGTCCATTAGCAAACACCATAACCATTATTCCAAATGATCTAGTATTACAAAACATACTAAATACTATTTCCTTTTAGCTTAGTAAAAAAAAGATGTCATCTAAAAATAGCAAAAATTCACGTCTTAAAAGCTATTTTTGAAAATATTCAAAGTTTAGGAAGCTATAAATCGATAAGAACAGTTGGTAAGCAACTAATCTAATAATAAAGCCTGGAATCTTAACAGAATACTCGAATTCAGTTATTGAAAAATCTGTTTACCTGTGTGAAAGAGGAAGGGGAAAAGTGAAACAGTAAAAAGCAAAATTTGGTGGGAGACGGCTTCAATTTTTTTTACTTCTGAATTCGGAAAGTCTGGAAATGTGAGTTTGGAAATGTCGATGCATTTTCTGAAAATGGCTCTGAATGAAAATTTTCTTTTTCTCAGTGTATTTTGGGGCCACAGAAATCAATATGCAACAAGGAAAGCTTTAAAACCGGAAATTCTTAAAACATTACTTACCTTCACAAAACTCCATTGTGATTTGGCAATTCCCATTTATACTTCATTATAATACAGCTTCCTATTCCAGTAGCTTCTTTCCAAGAATTGCAGGCCTGTTAAACTCTCTTCCTGCTGATTGTTTTCCTCCTATCTTTTCAGGACTAAGATCAATAGGCATCTCCTGCTTTTGTGATAATTATATTTTGTTCTTTTTAGCTGCTTACATCAAGCGGTTTCATGCCTTGTCTGGAGTGACTTCCATTAAAAAAATCTTATATATTTGATATATATAAGATTTTTTCCTTATTTCTTTGAATTAAATAGCTTTGTTAGCAAACGATACATACTTTCAATTGTTTTGTCAGTCACTTTTGGTAAATATTGGTTCGTGTTGTTAAACGTTATTTTCAATCGATTGCATCCATTTATCTATTTAATCCTGGGCAATACTTTATTTTCTAATCTATTATATAAAGGAAAGTTGTCTATCTGTATGTCAAGCTAAAAGTCCAAAACTACACCAGACACACTTACAAAGCTGATATATCCTTTCTCACCATTGTTTTCGACAATATATAGGCTAATCTTTTTATATTCATTGTTTTGGGGGTCAAAAGGAACAGAATTAGTCAGGGGTGTCAACATTTGGAACAATCTTTTTTAATGTTTTTATGTAGCAATCCGTTAACAATGTTTTTCATGTTTTTTACGTAGTAATCCGTCAATGATTTTTTTAAATGTTATTACATAGTAACCCGTCAACGATTTTTTTAATGTTTTTACTTATTTAAAAAAATCGTTGATGGATTACTACATAATAACATTTTTTTAAAATCTTTGATAGATTACTACGTAATAATATTTAAAAAATCGTTGACGAATTACTATTATGACGTAGTAATCTATCAGCAATTTTTTTAAATGTTATTATGTAGTAATCCGTCAACGATGTTTTAAATGTTATCATGTAGTAATCCGTTAACGATGTTTTAAAATGTTATTATGTAGTAATCCGTCAACGATTTTTTTCAGTTGTCAGAGAAAGCGCGAGGAGGGGGTGATAGAAAGATGGGAGAGAGAGAGAGGGATAGAAAGAGGTAGGGAGAGAAGTTTTAACAGAAAGATGTTACGCATATTTTTTTAACTTTTCTATTTTGTTGTCCATGCCCCTCCCGGGCAACGCCAGGTAACCATGCTAGTCATAAATAAAATAACAAAGAGGCGTTTTCACTCCCTAATTAAGATGTAAACTTATCTATGAATGAATTTGCATTTGTTCAAATCTCGATTTCCAAGTTTATGTCTGAGCCACGGAAATCAATATGCGACAACAGGGAAAATGTTAAAAACGTGAAAATCTCGATACTCACTTGGCTACACAAAGCGTTACAAAAAACTAGTTTCATAGTTTTCACAATAGTCGCATACTTTTTGAATAATGTGAATGATTTTGAGGTTCAAATTCTTGAACTTTCAAAAATGGTTCTGTGAGATAGCAGAGACTCCTTTTGAAACCATGAGTAAAAAATAAAATGATTAAAATTCTAAAGATCTGAGAAAATTTTGTTTCGACCAAGGAAAGAGTTTATCAGGCATGCGCACGCAGTATGATTATGTATGAAAGTGAACCGCGACAATGAGGGTTTAGGATATCTGATGTATGGAGAGAAATGATATGAAAATTATATTCAATGATGGTTAATGTGAGTCTTAAATACGGGCTTAAATCTGATGACCTCAGAGGAATATTTAATCTGGTCAGTATAGACAGATTTGTGAAGAACAGGAGACTTTGCTAGTTTGGTCAAATTGAAGGAATGGATGAGAGTGCTGGAGTTTGTAGATGTAGAACGGTTGATGTCGCAGGGTCAGTTGGCAGGGGAAGGCCGCGATAAACATGGGAAGAAGTGATAAGGATGGGTTTGAAAGAAAGAGGAATAAATAAAGAACCGAGTAGTTAAGAAGTCAATTTTTTTAAAGCCGTCTAACACATGCCAGCATTGAACCAAACATGATGAAATAAACCCTGATGGGAGCTTAACTCCACAAAATCAACATTTTTCTAAGCCCATAACTTCAGTGGTGTAATCTCTATATCACACACTTTTTCAATCATTCAATCAATTTTATAGGCAAAAAGTAGCAAAGTCATGTAAAAAGATAGCTAGAAGATATTGCATCTATACACTGTCTGAATGTTTGTCAAAGGCGATTTTGAACCTGGATATGGTAGGTATCATCACGACCTCCTCTGACAGGCTGTTTCAGGGAGCAGAAACACGGACAGAGAATGCTGCCTTTCTTTTGTTGAGACGAAAGCGACGATGGTACAGGTGAAAAACTATTGTATGCTAGAATCGCTTCCTTCACTGCTCAAGTGAGGACAGATTTAGTCTTTGAAGCTGTTCTTTGTAAGTAAGCTTGGAGAATCCCGTCACTGGTTGCTAACCGCTGACCATGCTCCAGGTGTTAGAAAACTAATATGTTTTTGATTGCTTACTTTAAAGTATTTAAGGATTTGGTCCCGTGCTCTTGTGAAAGGTTCCAAATGTGACTCATGCCGTCGCATGGAACATAGTAACATATAAATATCGACTTTGATGAGATCAATAGTCCGAAGACAAACAATGCAAATAAAGATAGATCTATTACTCTGGCCAGAATTCCCGATTCTTGACGTCTTTTACAAGTACTTCAACTAGTACAGAATAAAGTGGATAGATTTAAATATTGAATTGAGATTGGAATTTGAAAAAAAAAAAATTACATAAATTAAGGAAAGAGATGAAAAGAAAGAATCAAAAATAAAGTTTCTGCATTGTGAAAATTAATTCTTCTCAAGATCTGAAGAATCGGTAAAAAGAAAAAAAATAACAAAGAATTGATCAATTCTTACGATGTGTACATTTAGTCTGCACATTTAACAATGAAAATGCTGATTATAAATTAAGTGTGACGGATGGACCAATCGATGGATGGACAGAATCTTTTATAGAAATGCATAGATTCATTTAATGGTGTTATTTCAAACCAATCAACAGATGGACAGTCACTTATAGAGATGTATAGATGCATGGAAATAGTTCAAACAAGCATGACAGACCAACGGACGAACTAACCAATTTATGGAAAATTCTTATAGAGACGCCTGATGTATCTAAAAATGCTATTCAAAACTTTAGTGTGAGAGACTAAAGAAAATGCTATTCTAAACTTAAATGTGTCAGACCAAAGAAAATTCTATTCCAAACTTAAATGTGACAGACCAAAGAAAATGCTATTCTAAACTCAAGTGTGACAGACCAAAGAAAATTCTATTCCAAACTTAAATATGACAGATCAAAGAAAATGCATTCCAAATTTAAGCTTCAGAGACCAAAGAAAATGCCATTCCAAACTCAAGTGTGGCAGACAAAAGAAAATACCATTCCAAACTTAAATGTGACAGACCAAAGAAAATTCTATTCTAAACTTAAATGTGACAGACCAAAGAAAATTCTATTCTAAACTTAAATGTGACAGACCAAAGAAAATTCTATTCCAAACTTAAATGTGACAGACCAAAGAAAATGTATTCCAAATTTAAGCTTGAGAGACCAAAGAAAATGCCATTCCAAACTCAAGTGTGACAGACCAAAGAAAATACCATTCTAAACTTAAATGTGACAGACCAAAGAAAATTCTATTCTAAACTAAAATGTGACAGACCAAAGAAAATGTATTCCAAACTTTAATGTGACAGACCAAAGAAAATGCCATTCCAAATTTAATTGTGACAGACCAAAGAAAATTCTATTCCAAACTTAAATGTGACAGACCAAAGAAAATTCTATTCTAAACTTAAATGTGACAGACCAAAGAAAATTCTATTCCAAACTTAAATGTGACAGACCAAAGAAAATGTATTCCAAATTTAAGCTTGTGAGACCAAAGAAAATGCCATTCTAAACTCAAGTGTTACAGACCAAAGAAAATACCATTCTAAACTTAAATGTGACAGACCAAAGAAAATGCCATTCCAAACGTAAATATGACAGATCAAAGAAAATGTATTCCGAACTAAAATGTGACAGACCAAAGAAAATGCTATTCTAACGTAAATATGACAGACCAAAGAAAATGTATTCCGAACTAAAATGTGACAGACCAAAGAAAATGCTATTCTAAACTTAAGCTTGAGAAACTGGCGAAAATGTTATTCCAAACTTAACAGTGATCGATCAATGAAAATACTATTCAAAACTTTGGTTTGACAGACTAACAAAAATATTATCCAAAACTTTGGTTTGACAGACTAACAAAAATATTATTCAAAACTTTGATTTGACAGACTAACAAAAATATTATTCAAAACTTTGGTTTGACAGACTAACAAAAATATTATTCAAAACTTTGGATTGACAGACTAACAAAAATATTATTCGAAACTTTGGTTTGACAGACTAACAAAAATATTATTCGAAACTTTGGTTTGACAGACTAACAAAAATATTATCCAAAACTTTGGTTTGACAGACTAACAAAAATATTATCCAAAACTTTGGTTTGACAGACTAACAAAAATATTATTCAAAACTTTGGTTTGACAGACTCACACCAATATTATTCAAAACTTTGGTTTGACAGACTAACAAAAATATTATTCGAAACTTTGGTTTGACAGACTAACAAAAATATTATTCGAAACTTTGGTTTGACAGACTAACAAAAATATTATCCAAAACTTTGGTTTGACAGACTAACAAAAATATTATCCAAAACTTTGGTTTGACAGACTAACAAAAATATTATTCAAAACTTTGGATTGACAGACTAACAAAAATATTATTCAAAACTTTGGATTGACAGACTAACAAAAATATTATTCGAAACTTTGGATTGACAGACTAACAAAAATATTATTCGAAACTTTGGATTGACAGACTAACAAAAATATTATTCAAAACTTTGGTTTGACAGACTAACAAAAATATTATTCAAAACTTTGGATTGACAGACTAACAAAAATATTATTCGAAACTTTGGTTTGACAGACTAACAAAAATATTATTCGAAACTTTGGATTGACAGACTAACAAAAATATTATTCAAAACTTTCGTTTGACAGACTAACAAAAATATTATTCGAAACTTTGGATTGACAGACTAACAAAAATATTATTCAAAACTTTGGTTTGACAGACTAACAAAAATATTATTCGAAACTTTGGTTTGACAGACTAACAAAAATATTATTCAAAACTTTGGATTGACAGACTAAAAAAAATATTATTCAAAACTTTGGATTGACAGACTAACAAAAATATTATTCGAAACTTAAGCAAAACAGATCGACCGACAGACACAGCCTGTCCTAGGGATGTGATGACATATCTAAAAATGAAATGTTCCAGCTGCCATTCTATTATCTTTTGTCTTTCAGTTTGATTTTAACGGAAGAGTTTTTAATGCAATTGATTACTAGAATTTTGAAAACAAACCCACAGATCTTTGGAAGAATGAATTTTCACAAGTATTTTTCAACCTATTCATTATCAATGGACTAAAGCTTGCCTATGTCACCCTCTCACCCAATCCCTTGCCAAATCGAAAACGAAAAAAGAAGAAAAAATGGGGTACTATAACAATTGGTTTCTAACAATAAAGGAGGAAATGATTTTGATAAATCATTAATAAAAATAAAAATTATTTGGTGATCAGGGAATTAAGTGAATGAGAAAATGTGCTTTACTTTTTGCTACAAAGGGGTTGCATAAATGTTAGTCTGTCTGTCTGTCTCACACACACATATGGTAGTCCTTGAAGCATGAGAATGACACTCCCCTTTTTCAGCATACATATATATATATATATATATATATATATATATATATATATATATATATATATATATATATATATTTAAATGTTGAATTAAATTAAAGATAATTGAATTACCGTTTAATAATAATCCTTCGTGATAATATAAAGCTCAATATATTTAATAGAGCAATCAATTTTAGAGGTGAAAGATGAGAATAAAAAATTGTAAAGATACAATATTTATTAGAACATCAAAAGTTCAGAGCAAGGAGCCTCATATCCTTAATCCATGGATTTTCAAAGATAAACTCTTCTCATCAGAGGATAGGGAAAAGCCGATAATGTAGTTGTAAATATTATCGGCAACATTTAACTTTGAAAATTTTATATAAAATAAAACAAAATGGAAATAAAATAATTTAAAAAATAAGGGCCAAAAAGTGATCAGTCTTATGTTGAGATAAGAGCGTAAAATCAGGGTGGATGATATCCAAAAACACGTCAAAACAAAAATAAAAACATATATATATATATGACAACAGAAGCTGAAGAGAGCCGGATGGCTAAGTCCTTCTGTGCTTGAAACCGACGGTACGAATGTTGTACTCATTTTTCTGTACCAAAATAAATAAATATTGCACTTTTAATATTTAATTTTTAATTGTAATTCTAAATTAATCTAGCACTCTGCTGGGATTTTTCCTGCTATATTACAAAGAAGTTATACATATGTCATAGTTTAAGATGCAAAGATTAATCTCCCTTACGTTATTTGATTCATTATTTAATTTTTTTGCTATCAATCAAATGGTGGAGCAGATGCTAGTGGCATTGCAAGAGTTAGGAATCGATTGATTAAGTTCAGGGAACTTCTGCCATTCCGAACCCGCAGAACGTTACCACTGCGACTAAAGGAAAAGTCTGTCAGGCATCTGTACACAGTGTGATGATGTATGGAAGTGAAAAATGGCCAGTGATGGTTAAGGACATGCTCTGCATGGAGGGAAATCATATGAGAATGATACGATGGATGTGTAATGTGAGTCTTAAAGGCAGGCTTAGTTCTGATGACCTCAGAAGAAGATTAAATCTGGACAGTATAGGAGGATGTGTGCAGAACAGTAGACTTCGATATTATGGCCATATTGAAAGAATCGATGAGAGTTCTTGGCTTAGTAGATGTAGAACAGTTGAGGTAGCAGATTCAGTTCATAAGGGAAGGCCAAGGAAAACATAGGAGGATGTGATAAAAATGGGCGTGAGAGAAAGTGGCATAATCTAGACCAGGCCAGATATAGGTTACTTTGAAAGTTTATTTTTTAAAGCCGTCCAACACATGCTATCATATAAAATGGACGTTAAACCGATGATGATGATGATGATGATGATGATGATGATGATGATGATGATGATGATGATGATGATGATGATGATTAATCGTCCTAACCGGAAAATCTTTTTTCAAACAAACTGAAGCTAAAGACATTTTGGTATTGTTAAAAACATGCTAGAATGAAAAATAAAAAGACAAAATGGCAAGGCAGAATCAAATACCAATTTTTCAGATGTGATGCTCTTTGTGTCTAAATTCTACAATCCGACAAGATAATTTTATATATTGGATATATGTCTGCTAAGTTAATAGATCATTTGTACAGTTGTTATGTAAATTAGTTACTAATGAACCTAAACTGATTATTTACTCCCTCCAAACATCCAATTGTCAAGGAGGGTATTGCATATTTTTTTTGTTCGTCTACCCCCCCCCCCAAAAAAAATAAGGATAAGATAATCCCTGATAGGATGATATCATGACCACAGAATAGATATTACACTATCTCCTCCCCTCAAAAAGGAGGTAATGCCTGGGAAAATGGTATCATGACAAACGAATATATACTACACTGCCTCCTTAAATGGGGAGGCAATATCTGAGAGGATAGTCTCATTACAACAGAACAGATACTACACTATCTTCTACCCCTAAAAATGGAGGAGGCAATGCCTGGGAGAATGGTATAATGACAAACGCAGAAATACTAAACTGCCCCCTCCCAAGGAGGAGGAAATGTCTGGGAGGATGGTATCATTACGAACGAACATATACTACACTACTCCACAACCAAAGGAGGAGGTAATGCCTGTTAGGATGATTTCATGATAACAGGACAAATACTACACTAACCCCCAAAACAAATAGCAGCAGGTAATGCTTGGGAGAATGGTATCATTACAACAGAACCGATACTACACTACCCCCCTGAATTGAGCATCGCAACATTAGTCTGAAATAGTATAGTAAACTGCATTGCGCATTAAGAGATAGTACAATAATACATTATAGAATAATAGTATAGTTTCGCTTCCGACAGACAGATACCAAATCTCCATTTGTAATGGATTACACAGAGTTCAGGGCACACATGTATGACACTCTGGTCCTAGATACAAAAAAACAACATGCGACTCTTTCTTCCTAGTAAAAAAATCACAGATCTTTTATTCTGGCTAAAACTGACATAATTAATTTGTCCCATTCCTGACCTCCTCTTATGTGTATGCCAACTAGTACAGACTAAACAAAACGTTTGATGAGTTCAAATATTGAAGAGAGGTTGAAATTTTATTAAAATAAATGGTAAAAGAATTAGAATAAAGTTGGAAGGATGGATTTTCGTAAGAATCTTATCGAATAACTATACCTTGTCTACATCAGACCTCCCATCTACCTACACATCCACTCACATACACACGGTTTGCCAAAGCGAGGAAAAGAAGAACGGAAGATGGACAAAAAAAATCCAGCCTACTTGAACAATTTTATTGGTTTCGAGCGATGGCAAAGTGATTTTGATAGATCATTAATAACAAAAATATTTGGTGATCAGGGAATTAAGCGAATAGGAATTTTTTAGTTAGGGTTACATAGATTATATGCTCTCTCTCTCTCTATCTCTCTCTATCTCTCTCTTTCCCTCTCTCTCTCCCTATCTCTCTTTCCTTCTCTCTCTCTCTATCTCGCTTTCCTTCTCTCTCTCTCTTTCCTTCTCTCTCACTCACTCTCTCATTCTATCTCTCACCCTCTCTCTCTCACTCTCATTCTCTTACCCTCTCTCTCACTTTCTCCTTTAATCTCTCTCTCTCTCTTTCCTTCTATCTCTTTTTCATTCTCTCTCATTCATTCCCTCATTCTATCTCTCACTCTCTCACTCTCTTACTCTCTCACTCTTATTTTCTCACCCTCTCTCACTCTCTCCTTTGTTCTCTCTCTCTCTCTCTCTCTCTCTCTCTCTCTCTCTCTCTCTCTCTCTCTCTGTCACTCTCATTCTCCCACTCTATTTCTCACTTTCACTTTCACTTTCACTCAATCTCTCTCACTCACTCACTTTCTCACTCTAACACACTCATACTCAACACACATACACATAATCAACATTACACAAACCTACATGCACACAAACCTCCAAAAATTAAAACTATGAAAGAACAAGAATGGTACTCTATGAGTGTATACCTCCACCAAACATTCAAATCCTATCCCCAAATCAAATTCATAGTCATGTTGCATATACATATGGTAATCCATAAATCATGAGAATAACGGTTCTAACTCTCAGAGAACATCCACACATGATTTTTTATAAAGTGGTATGTGTATTGCAGAGAACATCACCCACTCTATCCACCAGGCTAGTCATGACTGTATAAGTAATTAATGTGTGCAATGTGACAGATACCTACTTTCTCCTGTAGAGTTTAGTCTACCCTACTATTCTATCCATAGCTAAGAGGAAAAGAGACGGATTCATACTATTCCTAAGGATTCGTTAAAGTAATGCAGTGAGGTAATTGCCGGACTTGAATATTGCACACTAATTCTACACTCTGTTCTGAAAGTGGTATTCAAGTGTTCATCTCACACACATTCACATATGCACATACTAGCAGATTCACCCAATGTTTCCTGGGCATCAAATATGTGAAACAGCTAATAAAATGTAGGAAAGGTATGAATCAACTTCATTCTCTCAATTTATAGGTAAAATGTATTGTCACATTGCATATTGAGATCCTCAAGATGACCTTATGTAATCATTCAGTTCCAAAAAGTCATGTAATCATTAATATTTTAATCAACTTAAAATCATACCATCAAACAACGCATAGGTTTCTACTACATCACACCTATTTTAGCTAAAATCATACTATTACATAGGTATAGGCGCGTCATCCAGAGAATTAGTAAGAAAATAAATTTAAAAAAGGATACTTATGAAGTTTACGAACCGGGCTGTAATAATAACGTTATAATTTAGAAAGCAATTCTTAACATGGGGAGGTGGGTGGTTGATTAACTATTCTGTACTTTCACCTAACAATTTAATAAACAGAATAGTTAATCAACCTCCACCTCCCCATGTTAAGAATGGCTTTATAAATTATAACGTTATTATTTCACTCCAGTCCGTAAACTGTATAAGTACCCTTTTTAAAATTTATTTTCTTACTAATTTTCTGGATTGTCCTTATGGGTTATGGTTACAACAAAAACACAGTTTGAATTATCTCCCCTTTTAATAGACTCTTCTAAATTAAAGATTAAAATTTCATATGCCGCAATAATACAGAAGCATGGGGAGTTGTTCAGAAAGATGTTTGTTCATATTACATTTAAATTTCTGTATGTTGGTACAGTCCTGAACAGGAAGCAGGGAGGGAATTCCAAAGACCAGCGGTTCGAGGGAAGAAATAATTAGAGTAGAAAAATGTCTGCCACTTGGGTACCTCTATAGTGAAGGGGTAGAATTTTGCCTCATTTGGATTGGTCAGGGTTTTTTATGTTAGTGGGGGTACAAGTGCAGTAAATTCGTTGGAACACATTCCGTGGAAGTACTTGTAAAACAAACACAGGGATGTAACACTGCGGTGATGTGACGGGGGCTGGAGCTTGGTAGACAGTGTGGGACCTATTAGATTATAGACTCTTTTTTTATTTGCAGCCTGCTCAAAAGCGAGAGACTAGTGGTTGGTGCACCAGTTCAGATGTGGCAACAATACTCCATGCACGGGTGAACTCTTCACTTGGTCTTTCGTTTGGTCATATGAAGCCATATTGTTTCGACCGATCACGTCTACGGCCTTTTTTCTACTGTATAATTCATGAGATTCTATTTTCACCAACATTTTCTTCTTCATCTTTGTCTTTTTTATGGTTGCCTGTTTATTTATCTAGTAAGTAACTCCATCCCGCTTTTCTTTTTTTTCATCTTACCGCTCACCTTCTTTTTTTTTATATGAATACATATAATCAGGCGATACATATACAGAAATATGTGGTTGCTAATCACGGTGTATATGAAAAGGCTGTAATGAATATGTCGTTCGTCAACTGTCTATTCATTTAGCAACATAGCTTTCAACTTTCCCGTACTTACCTAACTATCTACTTGTATATCTACATAATATCCGTCCGTAAACAGTGATTTCACTCGGCTCGTATCTCCCCATTCCCGGAATCTGTCACAGCCTCCTCATATAACATCAATCAGTCGGCCTATAATTTTACGCGTCTGTTAGATCAATAAGAGGAAAGACCTATAATATCCGATCTGCCACGGTTGTCATCCTTATCAGAACTCACAACTGACACTCGTTCATACGCAAATGAAAATGAATATGCTATTGTCTTTTTACTTTTTTCTTTTGGCTTTCTTTCAGTTTTGGGCCTCGACATACGTTTTTTATGTATATGTATTTATATATATATATATATATATATATATGTATGTATATCTGTATGTATATGTATGCCTATGTATATAATATATGTATGTATATACATATATATGTATGTATATCTGTATGTATATGTATGCCTATGTATATAATATATGTATGTATATACATATATATGTATGTATATCTGTATGTATATGTATGCCTATGTATATAATATATTTATGTATATATTTATATGTATTTCTATGTATATAATATATATTTATACGTATGTATATATGTATGTATATATTTTTTAGCAATCGGACATTTGCTTGCATTCGGGCAGAGTTTTGCCCTGTGTTTCTTTCCCTGCAACTTTTATTTTATTTTTTCAAATTTTAAATCTTGGCCTTTGCCAACTTATCTATCCCAGCGACTTCCTCTGATGATAAGATTTTAATCTTTGAAAAGCCTGGCTTAAGGAAAATTTAACTTGAATAAATTGCCTTTTTGCGGAATATACCTTGCTCTGAGCAATTGAATTGAATTTTGATTTGGCTTTTGCTTCTCTAATTCCTTTCCATTCTTCTTCATATCTACCTGCTCTATCCTGGATATTGAGCTGTATACTCTTCACAATAGGTTTTACCTTTCTTAAAAGTTCGCTTTTAGTACACCACTTTATGTATATATTTATATATGTATATAATATATATTTATACGTATGCATATATTTACATATGTATTTCTATGTATGTATCTATGTCAATAATATATATTCATACGTATGTATATATGTATGTATATATTTATATATGTATTTCAATGTATGTATCCACGTCTATAATATATATTTATACGTATGTATATATGTATGTATATATTTATATATGTATTTCTATGTATATAATATATATTTATACGTATGTATATATTTATATATGTATTTCTATGTATGTATCCATGCATATAATATATATTTATATATGACTATACATTTATATAAGTACTAGAAGAATACCGATCACACGACTGATAAAATGAATTCTCAGAACTGAACAGTTTTGCACCACTTTTATGTACCTTAATGAAGATTAAAATCAAGATAAATTATACTAAACTTTATTTCTCGGATTTTTATTCCAATTTTGATCAAAATCCATTACATGATTTGGATTCTAAAAATGTCTTAAATTTAAGGCTTAAGCTTAAGGGATTTTAAGAAGAAATTGAAATTCGGGCAATCTTGTTTAATTGGTGTCCAATGACTTTGGATCAAATTTAATGCAAATTGGTGAGAATAGACTAAGAGGATGGCCGCCGACCTCCCTTCCCACCCCACCCAATCTTGGCCTTGTGCCACATCTTATTTTATAAAGAAAATTTACTATACTGTGAACTTTTTTTGTAAAATCTTAAAGATAAATAAAATCATTGCTAAACCTGTAGATTGAACGAACGTCTCTTAAGAATGTTCATTCTGTGTTTTATATAAACTAAATAAGGTAAAAATAACAAAAAAAACAAAAAAACACTTCATCTCTGAAATATTGTCAAAGAAATCAATTATTGATAATTTCCACTGTCCTTCTTGTTGTCCACGTGATAAATCTTTTTTTAATTTCTTCATTTTATTTCAAAGGGAAGACAACTTGAATGAGTTGGTTTTCGTTTTGATGAATAAAAGACATTTGAAGAAGACGAAGGAAGGGCGTGGTCGGTGCCAATTCTTTCTACACCAAAGTGATCGATTAATTTGGTCAAAAGAAAAATTGAGAATTGAATTAATTCACCATTCAATAAGTTTTCAAAATATATAAAACTAGCTGTGCCACCTACCCGGCGCTGCCCACGATGAAGTGGAGTCTTTTTAATGTTTATTTTTTTTAGTTTTGTTTTCACATTTAGTACACTTAATAAAAAAATTAAAATAATGTTATTTTTTTTGTTTGTTTGGGAAAAAAAAAATAATTAAATTTTAGTTTTAGGGGAGAAAAGTCTTCCCTTAAAAATATAAGGGAAGAGTTCATTTTAAATCATGAGTTATGACCCTTGCTCACTTCGATTTATTTTTCTTGTGATGAGCTAAAAAATCTTTCATAATATGGATGTCTGTGCCCAAGTGAATAATTTTAAAAACTAAACTGCAGCACAGTATGTTATTGCTAATAACACGGTACAACAATAACCAGTGAAAATTTGCAAAGTTTGATTTATCAGCTATTAGCTTCCAGCTGACAATTTTATAGATGTAGAATAATAATATGCATTAACCTTCGTTTGTTATCGCCTACCACACCCGTTTGGAATAATAAAGACCAATGTGTATATATATATAATATATTATTATTATTATTATTATTATTATTATTATTATTATTATTATTATTATTATTATTATTATTATTATTTATTTATGTATATATTAGTGAAATTTTAAGCTGAATTATTTCGACACTTGATTATTGGGGAAATGGTAGTTTGATCAGTACCATTGGAGAGCCATGAATATTATAACTGTCCTGTTTTTAAATCTCCGAAACAGATACATGGTAAACAGCTGATGATCCCCGTATTAATATTAGATGCTTACGTTAAGGTCTCCTGTTTTTGTTTCACTGTTAGATACTTAATCCCCCGTTTTATTGTATTTACTTACTATTATATTTTTTATTTATGGATTTTCTAACGAATGTTAAGTCTGCAATATTTTGGATTTAGTTAGTTTCAATGGGAATTTAAACTGCATTTTCCTTTTTTTTTCTTTTTGTTTAAAATAACTCAAAGCTTCTTTAGACTATATATATATATTTATATATATATATATATATATATATATATATATATATATATATATATATATATGAATATCAGTGCAAACGCTGGTGTAGCATAATATTTTTTTCTGTAATTTTTGATGGTGGATGTTCAATCTGTATAAAAATAAGTTTTGTAAATATAAAAGATTCTATATCTTATTCTATTATTCTCCAATAATTGCCAAAACCGTGTGCAATTTGTTTGGTAACTATTTAGAGAAAATCGTAAACAACCAAAATTTATGCTTTAACGAAATTGTGAGCCAAAATTTCATGGCAAAATTCTAATTTTACAATAAAGAGTGGGGAGGGGTCATACAACATATATTCAGAGAGGGCGAAAGTGATAGATAGACACTTAAGTAAGAGATGGGTGACTTGGGGAGTTACTTGAAAATTATGGCTAATTAAAACAATTAACATGGAAGATTTGCAAACAGAACTCAATCCTTAAACTGAGGATTATTTTAGCATGTATTTTGTGTGATTAAAATATATTGGGAAAAAAGCCTTAGAGAAAAAAACATTGAGTAACTCAGCTTTAGTAGCATAATAGATTAAACCACATAATGTATACAACATAATGAAAACTCAATAAAAAAATAACGTTGCTAGTCTCAGTCTTTTCTATAAATACTATTATAGCATGTGTTCTTCAGAATTGTCTGATATATTCCTTGCTTCCTTTGACCCAGCTCGTTTGACTCGTTGGTCTAGTGGTCTCCATCAATTCGCTGTTTTAATACCTCATTGTAATACAGCTTGCTATTCCAGTCGCTTCTTTTCCAAGAACTGCAGGCTTGTGGAACTCTCTTCCTGCTGACTGTTTTCCTCCTACCTATAGCCTTGGACTTTTCAAGACTATGGTCAATAGGCATCTCTTATTTTTTGCGATAATTATCTTTCGTTCTTGTTAGTTCCTTACATCAAGTGGCTTCATGCCTTGTCTGGAGCGATTTCCATAAAAAACTACACAAAAAATGACAGGAACAACATGGTTGTAATCGATATATTTATTTTTTATCAATTTTCTAACAGGGTGTTTGGAAAATCGATGGCATAACTTTGTGATTATGTTCTATAAATGTAAAGGGGTTAGGGTTAGGGTTAGGGTTAGTAATAGCACTCCATTACTAGTCTAATTTCCTTTGTAGTCTATTTCTTCCTCTGCACTAATCATATTATTTGCCTACATTTCGTCTGTTGTTACCTGACATAAGAAAGGCCAATATACACTGGATGTCGACTGAGTCCCCCATATTGGCTATCAAAAGAACCCCTGCCGATCATGTCACTGAAATCCTTCTTCTGAACCACATCACGTTTATATTTGTTTGATGTCATTTTTTCATGGTGTTGTTTGTGTATGTGGAAACACCAGGACCAGGCTTATTTTACCTGTGATCTTGCCGCAGTGATAGTGTTTATCTATCCCATATGTAGAAATAACAGTGCACTATCACACACATTGTGTGTGATAGATGTCTATGATAAAGAATGTTGATCATTATTTGTTTCAATGGACTATAACAAATAGTCAAGCGTTTTCGGACCTATATCACCATATAGAACATAATCCCAAAGTTATTCCATCAATTTTCCAAATATCATAAATATATTTTCATAACTTACCACCATATATATATATAGTATAATTTTTTATTTATACAAACATTATTGGTTACATATGTGCATACATGTTTCGGTTGAACTCTTCACAGAGAGTCAACTTCTTCAGACCAAAGAAGACAAGGAAGGGAGATCTCGCTTCCTTGTCTGCTTTGGTCTGAAGAGGTTGACTCTCTGTGAAGAGTACAACCGAAACATGTATGCACATATGTAACCAATAATGTTTGTATAAATAAAAATTTATACTAAAGAATAGCTCTACTTGTTATTGAGCACTTTTTATAAACACTGGAGTTTCAACGGATTTACATCTACAGAAACTAATACAATATGTGTACTATATATATATATATATATATATATATATATATATATATATATAAGGAGATATATATATATATATATATATATATAAGGAGATATATATATATATATATATATATCTCCTTATATATATATATATATATATATATATATATATAAGGAGATATATATATATATATATATATATATATATATATAAGGAGATATATATATATATATATATATATAAGGAGATATATATATATATATATATATATATATAAGGAGATATATATATATATATATATATATATAAGGAGATATATATATATATATATATATATATATATAAGGAGATATATATATATATATATAAGGAGATATATATATATATATATATAAGGAGATATATATATAAGGAGATATATATATATATATATATATAAGGAGATATATATATATATATATATATAAGGAGATATATATATATATATATATATATAAGGAGATATATATATATATATTAAGGAGATGTAGTTTGCTTGAATCATTGTGTGTAATATGCATATAGAGGAGTATTAGAAGGCTATTACAGTGAAGAAATGGAAATCTGTCGGTGTGGAAATGGTCTTATTTCTCAACACCAACATATTTCCATTTCTTGCATTGTGATAGCCTTCCAACACTCATATATATATATATATATATATATATATATATATATATATATATATATATATAATGAAGAAGAATGGAAAGGAATTAGAGAAAGCAAAAGCCAAATCAAAATTCAATTCAAAAGTTCAAAGCAAGGTATATTCCGCAAAAAGGCAATTTATTCAAGTTAAATTTTCCTTAAGCCAGGCTTTTCAAAGATCAAAATCTTATCATCAGAGGAAGTCGCTGGGATAGATAAGTTGGCAATGGCCAAGATTTAAAATTTGAAAAAAATGAAATAAAAGTTGTAGGGAAAGAAACGCAGGGCAAAACTGTGCCAGGGTGCAAGCAAATGTCCGATTGCTAAAAAGTCCGGTGTCGAAGAGTCCAGCGGAGGGAATAAAATGTAGATAGGTAGGTCGTTAGAGGCACGAGAAGTAATAGGGTTTTACCTTTCCTAAAAGTTCGCTTTTAGTACACCTCTTTATATATATATATATATATATATATATATATATATTATAATTGAATTTCAATATATATGCTCTGAAGCGTGTCATACAACTTCATTGAGCTTGCAATTTAGAACATTTTCGGATATTATAAAGAGTATATACTTAAATATATATTTTTTGTAAGAACCCACAAATGTATATATATGGCCGCCGAATTTGCCATTAAGACGTTAATTTACTCTCCCATTTCTAGACAATTCATGGTGGGCACATCAATGCACACTATGACTACTGAGTTAAATATGACTTTCGTATCGGTGTTCGAACCGTGTGACCGGCAAGGAATGTGTCCTCCCGTACTAATGATTGCAGGTTTGGAATGAAACACATGTGTATATGGGTTAATTCGAAAAATATTATTTATAAATAATTATATATATATATATATATATATATATATATATATATATATATATATATATATATATATATATATACATTGGTCTTTATTATAGATGCGGATCATTAGAGCAACAGTAGAAATATTAACAGGTTTACTCTCTTATGGCAGACCCTACACTTCAAGATGGCTTCATCCTAAATTTAGTATAATTCTGACGAGTAGTTTTGGAGCCTATAAGTACCCAACAGACAAAAATTGATCAACTATGATATATTTTCCAAGTTTTGATCACACAAAATTATAGTAAGGAATTGATATTATAATAAATCATTATTTGTCTTATTCCCCTAACTACATGTCGAAAGTAAATCTTTTCCATAGTTATTGTTATTGATACCCGTAACACTATCAATCATCTTGATGACTATCATCGTTAACAACAGCAATACCTTCGACTGTCGGCACTAAAGTCATGGTTCCCATACCATGAACCCCTTTCCTCACCATCCCACTCCTACACGGATACTATTACCATTCATTTTGGTATTTTGACAACCTGTGAATGATTGATTTCCTAGTGTTATCTGAATTGACCCTTTTTAAAACCTTTATTTTACTATTCTATCGTTTTTATAAGTTTTACCTTGCTTTATAGGATTCTAAAGTTGTTTTTTTAAATAGGACTTTATGTAATTGGAAGGTTTTATTTTATTTAATATTAGTATGGTTATCCGTCGTTGCCCGGAAACATGGGCAATAAAATAGAAGAGTTAAATAGTGTGTAACATCTTTCTTTTAAAACTTCTTTCTTTACCTCTTTCTATCCCTCTCTCTCTCTCTCTCTCTCTCTCTATCTATCTATCTATCTATCTATCTATATCCCTCCCCCTCTCTCTTTTTCCGCAGCCTCTCTCCCCTTTTCCTTTCTCTCTACCCCTTTCTCCCAACACTCTCTAATAGCAGATTACCTGAAAGTCTATCATTCAAACTCCTCAGCCTAACATTCACAGACAACAGAATTAGGAACAAATATATAGAAGACACTGCTAAGACTGCTGCAAAGAAGGTGGACTCCCTTTACCTGGCTAGAAAGTTTTTCCACACCTGCCAGTATCCTATATCTCTACAATACGACCATTCGCCCATGCATGGAGTATTGTTGTCACCTTTGGGCTGGGGCATCAACCATCAGACAGGGTCCACAAAAAGAGTCTCTAATCTAATAGGTCCCACAGTGTCAACCAAGCTTCAACCCTTATCCCATCGCCGCAATGTTGCATGCCTGTGTTTGTTTTACAAGTACTTCAATGGAACGAACTGGTGACTCCTCGATGTAAATATCCTCGACCAACCCGACAATCAGCAAAACCCTAACCCTGTTCACTGTGGAAGTTCCCAGATGCCGAAAGGCTTTCTACTCTACTAGCTTCTTTCTTGAAACTGCTAGCCTTTGGAATTCCTTCCCTTCTCCCTATTTCACTGACTGTACCAACATGCAGAAATGTAAAACTCCCTAACAGTAGTCCCTTACGTTTCAGTAGAAATGTGCCTCGTTTGGGTGAATAAAACTAAAATAATTAAAAATTAAAAAAAAAACAGTCTTATTAAATTTCTATCATTATTTCTTAATTCATCTGAATATATTGACTGCAGTGTTTGCTTTTGAGACTTAACGGTATTTCGTGACAATAAACAATTCTCAAGTGTTGAGGAAACGCCTGATGCCTTCTCAAAATAATACATGATATCCTTTCTATTATTCTCATTATCGCATGGCTATAGCTTGCACGCTGGAGTTTATGATATTGAAATGATTGATATCTGAATCTCAATGACTTATTATCAATAACAGTGGCACACATACTTTTGACTTCTGCATTAAAATCATAGTGGTTTATACCTGCTCACCAATCGGGGATGGGACACTAGTGGTATAATTGATACTTATACAGACTATGGGTAAAATAGAAACCGGTATTTACAATGAAAAGCTTGAAAGGATTGTCTTGTAGAGGACAAAGCACTTATAAGATTATGATGCCCCCTTAACATTAAAGGGCAAATACACTTAGAAGAGTATGATGCCATCTACATTTAAGGGTCAAACTACTTATAAGAGTATGATGTCCCTTCATTTAAAAGCAACCAGGGTGCCTCTGAACTGGGAGGGAGAGCTTCAGAAGAGGGGATTCCCATGTCAGTAGGAGGGGTTATCCAACCGTCTGGTTTACAGCTGTAGTTTGATCTCTTCCTGAGATGTTGTTAGGGGTTCGACATGGCTGAGGAAGTTTCTCCTTGACTTCACTTGTTCAACCGTTGATTCATGTCCATGAAGGAGATGGCGTTTATCACTGACAGCCTTTGTGATCTCTATACCCGGCTGGCAACTTCCTGTCTCACATCTGAAAGGGCAATGTCAGTGAAGAGATTCAGGTTGGTAGGCTTCAGGCAGCCAATGATTTTTTTTTATGAAAGACTTTATTTTTTAATGAGAGACTATTTTTTAATGGAAGACTTTGTTTTTAATGAAGCAATTTATTTTTTAATGAAATACTTTATTTTTTCATTGAAAGATTTTATTTTTAATGAAAGACTATTTTCTTAATTAAGGTTTTTAATTACATTTTTCATGGGAAAACTTTCTTACAAAAAAAAAAAATTGAATGAAATATTTTACTTTTAATAAAAGACTTTATTTTTTAAATTACTTTTTTAATGAAAGATTTTATTTATTCAATGAAAAACCATATTCTTTCAAATAAAGACTTTATAGGAATGCACGTGCATGCGTGTTTTTTGATTGCTTTTATAATCAATTATTTTCGATAGTTCCTGCGGTGGAAATGGATGATGACGGAACCGAGTGTGAGGGTGCATGAAAATTTGTGGCTGAGCGTGGTTGGGAGATGGGAGATGAGGGAGGGAAGATGGAAAGAACCGAAAAAAATAAGTTGATCAATAAATAACCAGATATAGCACTAAGCAAATGAATATTGAAAGAAGAAAATGAATTGAATGATGTATATCGATAGATAAATAAAGAAAAAAGTTATTAAATAACCCCTACCTCTCTCTCCTCAAATAAAGACAGTCCATACAGCAAAAAATGATATATAAAGCTAAGTGCATTTTTTATTATATATATATATATATATATATATATATATATATATGCACACTTATGTGGGTATTGATTAAGAAAAAAATTATTTGAAAAAAAAATACCAAAAAGACACTTATACAACAAAAAAAGATAATTATTAATATATATGAATATATATATATATATATATATATATATATATATATATATATATACTCATGTGTATATTAGTTAAGAAAAAAAATTTTTTATTTTAAATATAGGCAGAAGAAATCAAATCGTAAGTGATAGTTTTTATCATAAAACGAAAAAACATGGCTACCCAATCAATATGCATCTTTGCCGTTATTCAAGGGCTTTTACTTAGTTTTCTGGTAAAGTCAAGGAGAACATCGCATTTTTTTCTTGCTTTCAATTTAAAATGTTTTTTGGAAATGGCTTACATTATTTGCATTTATTTGATTTTGATTTTATTTGAGCCGATCATTTTTTTTTTTTTGGTGTTTAGTTCATCCAGTCTTTCATCTTTAATGTTAAGTGTGTTCATTGGTAAAGGTTTTCTTCTCTACCCACTCCTCCTCCTTCTCCAATTTTTTTTTTTTACCTACGTCCTTCCATCACCATGTGAGGCTCCATCGGCGAATTGGTAGGTCAGCGAGTTGGTCTGTCACGCTTTCTTTGGAAATGCCATTTTTGTTATTAAGTGGACAGAATCGACGCATCTTATTTTAGATGTGTCCAATCATTTCTATAAGAGGCTGTGTCCGTCGGTCTCTTTTACACTTAAGTTTGAAATAGCACTTTCGTTGGTCTGCCATGCTTTAATTTGTAAAAGCATTTTCGTTGGTCTGTCATTCTTAAGTTTAGAAAAGCATTTTCGTTAGTCTGTCAAGCTTAAGTTCAGAAAAGCATTTTCGTTGGTCTGTCATTCTTTAGTTTAGAAAAGCATTTTCGTTGGTCTGTCATGCTTTAATTTGTAAAAGCATTTTCGTTGGTCTGTCATGCTTAAATTTGAAATAATATTTTTGTCGGTCTGTCATGCTTATGTTTTAAATAGCATTTTCTCCGGTCTGTTACGCTTCAGTTTTGTAAAGTTTTATCGTCAGTCTGTCATGTTTAAGTTCAGAAAAGCATTTCCGTCGGTCTGTCATACTTAAGTTTGAAATAGTTTAATCGCTAAACTTGCAGAATGGACACATTTTTTTTTAAATTTTAGATGCGTCCAAGCATCGCTATAAGAAGCTCTGCCCGTCAGTCGGCCATGCTTAAATTGAGAAATAGCATTTTCGTTGGTCTATTACGCTTATGTTTTGAAATAGCATTTTCGTTGGTTTGAAATACATTTAGAAGTAGCACTTGATTTCAAATGTATCCAAACACCTCTCATAAGCATTTTTGTCACTCTGCTTTTTCAAATGGAAGCTTGACAGACCGAAGAAAATGCTATTTTAAACTTAAGCAGACAGACTGACGAAAATTCTATTTCAAACTGAAACCTGACAGACCAACGAGAATGATTTCTCAAAATTAAGTATGACATTCTTATCCGTCTGTCATGTTTCAGTTTGAAATAGAATTTTCGTCGGTCTGTCAAGCTTACATTTGAAATAGTATTTTCGTCGGTCTGTCAAGCTTACATTTGAAATAGTATTTTCGTCTGTCTGTCACTCTTACCTTTTGAAATAGCACTTTATTTTAGATGCATCTAAGCGCCTGTCTATGATATAATTTTCGTCGGTCTGTCATGCTTAAGTTTGAAATAGCATTTTTGTTGGTCTGTCACGCTAAAGTTTGAATTAGCATTTTCATTGCTAAATTGAATGGAAGCATCTTAAGAATGTCCGTTCTTTTTTTTCTTCTTATACCTTCTCCATATTTGATATCTTGTTTATGAATAAAGAAGAGAAAGTAATAATGAATAAGATTACACACACACACACACACACACACACACACACCCACACACACATACACACACACACACACACATATAAAACCTGTTTAATTCATCTACATGGCTTTGCAGTATAGCCCCCACCCAGGACCTACCTTTCTAACTACCTATGACACAGGACTCTTTTTAAAAGTGCACATTTCTACTTCTTCAGATCTCTTCTTTTCATAGCTTTTTAGAAAATTTCTTCATTTTTCATATTACTTATTTCATAAAATTCACATTGATGTAGTTTTCTATACAGTAAATTCTTGTCAAATGATCTTATTTACTTCATTTGAACTAATATGCATCTAATTCTTATACTTAATATATAAAGAAAAGTCAGTCGGATTTTCGACATTACACCTACGTAGCATTTAAGCTGACAAATCAATATTTGATTCTGAGTAGCTAATTTTTAATTATTATTGTTGTGTCATTTATTTTGCGATGAAAATACTTTGCTTAAATTACTTAAAATAATTGCTTATTACGGCCTGGTGTATTGGTAATGTTGGTCCATTTTTCTATAATCACCGAAAAAAGGCTTATGCCAAAGATTTTGTTAATATCGAAGTACTTCCACTACAGATAAACAATTGCATGTTTACATTAAATATTACACTATTTAGTTTTTCAAAGTAAGTTCAAATACTAAATCATCGTTGTAAATTACGAATTTCTTGCAAAATCTATATGTTTGTTTGTTAGTGTTGAACGACCTTCCAACCATTATAATATATGCCATATATATTTGTTTTCTCCAGAATCACTCAGTTTTACAATTTTTCTTTTTTTATGAAAGCGTTTTTAGAGTGTGGACTTTAACTATTCATAGTGCGTGAGTGATTTAATTTTATTTTTAGATTTTGGTATGCTTTTTAACTTATTTTAGGTCTTTTAAGATATTATTTGGGCCATTCCTTTGAAGAGAATTTTTTTAAAATTGTTTGCTTGGTAACAAGATAATTACAAAATCTGTATAATGATATAATAACCCACTTCATGATCGTATGTACGTTATCACCTTTCACATTTATAAACAAAAATAGATCGTCAGATTAGCAAACGATGGTGATTGGTGATTAATTTGATGTCGCTAAGGTAAACAAATTATGACTTTACCTATTTTTAAAATGAATTGTTCTAAAATTAAATAATGTCGTCGCCCTAACAAAAACAGTACACTTTTAAATAAATACATTTCAAAAGTGAAGTTTTATTGATTTGAAGAATATTTAGCTGACCATTATTTTTCTGGTAAGAAGACAGAGAATATTTATTGTTTTAAAAAATTGCTACAATTCTAAATTAGAAATAAAGAAGAAACACGGTTTATTTATTTAAAGTATATTTAGTATTTTAATTTTTATGGGAGAAGATTTATTATTTCATAAGGAATATTATTATTAACAGTAAATTATAAAGATTGATGTAGAAAGCACCGTGGAATTTCCACGTCTCCTGTTAATTTATTAACAGAAAATTTGGATATTGGTTAATTCACACAACAATAAGCACAATCATCTACAGTATAATCGCAAGTTCTAAACAGGCTTTCCTTTAAGGTAACATAAAGAATTATAGCTGTCCCTACCCGGCGTTGCTCGGAAGCCTTTGATTGACCAGAAAATTCTAGGATCATTGTAATACCTCACTTATTTCGCCCCCAATTAATTGAAGACACAATGGCCGCTAGCGCCTTAAATATTGAATATAAGCAAGGTGTTTTGGGCCTGTGTTTGCTCGGCTATCTTGCATTGCAGTGAGACATGAACTCAAAATGCTTCTAATTTGCAAAAGGTTTGGCGTAATGAACTTACGCACCATGATCAAGTGGACGTGTGGCAACAAACTCGGGGAAACAATCCCTTCAGCCGTGCTCTATCAGAAGCTTGGATGCCTTACACCAGGAGCAGGCAACCTCCAGCCCGCAGGCCACATCCGGCCTGCGAAGGCTTAGCGTCCGGCCCGCCTCCCTGCTAGGCTTTATTATTGCAATCCGGCCCGCGGACCTCCCAGTAAAACTCATATCATTTTGTGACATAGACGTAAAAGTAGGGTTTAATTAAGATATCCAGTGGGATGAAAATGTATAAATATCAGCGAGTGATGATGCATGTATATTTCATTTTTCTTTAACTATTAATTTCAACTCCTTGAAAAAAGAAAGAGAGAGGCAAAGATGAAACGAGAGACGAGGAAAGGGCATGAAACATAGAACTTATGTGAGGTGTGTCAAAAGGAATGCTGGATCAACTTGCTACTTCCCCTGTCATTATATTTTATGATTCCAAAATGGCTCTTTGTCGGCGCCTTTTATAACATTGCATACAGAAGTCTCTTGCGAAAAAATATCAGATTTGTAGAGTGTTCAATGCAATTTTTGTACAATTTATTCATGTAAACAAAATATAGTAATTCTGAGATTTCGTTTTTCACTCCGGCCCGCGATCTCCTTCCAAAAGTCTCATCTGGCCCTCACTCTAAAAAGGTTGCCCGCCCCTGCCTTACACGCTCGACATCTCAGGTGGTTTGGCTATATATGGGGTGCTACCTCCTGCATCAACTCAATAACATGCAGGGAAGACCAAGGAAAACCTGGCTTGAGTGCATACAAAGTAATTTGATTGCCTGCAGCATGACTGGTATCATCCTTTGGATCGGACCACATGGAGAGCAGGCGTGAGACGTTGCCTGGTGTTTCCAACTCCGGAGTCCAGGATACTTGCAGCATCTTAAATACCAAAACCGAATGATAATGAAGTTACTGAGTTGTGCTGATCCTATTTATTTACTTCTATTTGGTCTGTTGTATTCTGTTACGTGAAATAAGAACGGCCAACATTTGCAGGATGCCGACCGGGCAAAAATGTTTGCTATCAAAAACGCCCCTACCAATCATGACGCTCATATCTTTCTATTGAGCCACAACGCTTTTATATTTGTTTGGTGTCGTTTATTCATCGTTTGTTGGTGTATGTGGCAACACCAGACCCAGGCTTAATTTACCATGTGATCCTGTCACAGAGATAGTGTTTATCTATCCCATATGTAGAAATAACAGTGCATTATGACACACATTGAACATGTGAGATGTTTGCAATAAAGAATGTTGATCAGTATTTGTTTCAATGGACTATAACTCGGAAACCAAGCGTTTTTGGCGACTTTTTCTATCATTTGTAGAACAATATCATCCCCAAGTTATGCCATGGATTTTCAAAACCCCCTGTATAATATATATATATATATATATATATATATATATATATATATATATATGTTATAATACCTTACCTATATGGACTATTTGCACCATAAATACTGGGAGCACCTGCTTCTCAGCGTTTAATCTACCCCAGTCCAACAGGAACTAGGCCATTTCGGTAGCCTTTTATCTGTCAGGTTCAGGCATTAGTTTTGGGTAGTCCTAGGAGGTCCACCCTTCCAGGCCTTGCGTCCTCTTTTCTGGGTGGAGTAATTTTATTGCTTACTGCTTGAGGCGCCCCAACCAGACAATGCGGATGGGGCTGCCCAAGAAATTTTTTAGAGGCCAGATGCTCCTTTAGGGGCACTGGCTTGACTCACCCCACCTTCTGGCCTTGTGCCACATCTTCTTGCGGTGGGAAGGCAGTAAATACCTGGAACCACACCAGTCTATACTGGCAGTCCAGACTGACGTACAACCACTTTTGTTCTCTGTTGTAT
>OY744525.1:47217147-47242147 GCA_963556195.1 Sepiola atlantica | reverse complement strand
GGGACCTAGAGTTGGCCTCCCATGCCGTACTCTCTTCAGCCTCTGTTTACGTCTGTCTCCTGAGAGTCCGGCATAGGAGGCCAACTATAGGTACCCATTGTTTGGATTTGAAACCGACGGTACTGGTGTTGTGTTAATCTTCTGTAATTACATATATAAATAAATATTAAGCTCTTATGTTTCAAGTTTTCTTAATAATCGAGCTGGGGTTCTCTCCCTCTGATCTTACAATATATATATATATATATATATATATATATATATATATATATATATATATATATATATATATATAAACTTCTTTGTTATATAGCAGGAAAAATCCCAGCACAGTGCTCGATTAATTAGGAATTAAAGTTAAAGATTAAAAGAGCGTAATATTTATTTACTTTGGTACAGAAAAATTAGTACAACATTCGTACCGTCGGTTTCAAGCACAGAAGGACTTAGCCATCCGGTTCTCTTCAGCTTCTGTTGTCATCTGTTTCGGAAATGTGAAGTCACGTGTCACTCTCGTTTGGACGCGTTATTTGCTTAGAGCGTTATGTATGTTTGTTTAAATTTAGTGTAAGGAAGGTTTAATAAGGTTTGAAAAAAAGGGGAAGGGTGAAAAGTAATAGTTGAGATTTAAACCAGAGAAGATTTAATTTTTAATTTTTAATTTTTTTATTTTTAATTTTTTTATTTTTTTTATATATCTCTTTAAATCTTCTCTCTTCAATATATATGAAAGTCGTTCAAATATTTCTCAGCTTCAGTTAGAACATTTTTTTTCTTGCGGTTCATCACTGTCACTTATAAAACTATAGAAGAACTAATTCAGATTTCTGTCTTAATTTCTATGCAAATGAGGCCCATATAAAGGTGAAAGGTGGTAACTATTTTTATTCAGTTTTATCACATGTTAGATAGCCGTCAGTATTAGATAGGTATTTTGAGAGAGGTAGATACAAGAATTGATGGCTCATTATCTTTGCTTGATATAAATGCAATATCTATTTATATATTACATGCATATAAATTAAAATTGATATGACTCTTCTCTTTCTCTCCCTCTCTCTCTCTCTCTCTCTCTCTCTCTCGCTGTGTCTTTCTGCTATTACTTCCTTCTCTGATTACTGCTCTTTTTCTATATGGCCCTTATTGCCCCCGCCCCTCCCTCACTCAACCCCTCCCCCACTTTAATCAGAACCTGATATATAAAAGGTTTCAGATTTGGCGTTGTTTGATTAAATTCGCATCATTCGATCTCCTCGAAATGAAATATTAAAAAGAATTGGTTTTAAATTGCAATTGTGGCTTGAGCCCCCAGGGATACGTGCTTGCACTCAGGCAAATTATTTCTTTCATTGGTCACTAATAGCATTAAATGAACGATGCCTCCTCCCATTCCTCTCCATCCTTCTCCTCCTCCTCCTCCTCTTCCTCCCCTTTCTCTAGATCTTCCCCTCCCCTCCCTCCCCTACCTTCTCAACCACTTGAATTCTCATCGACTTTGAAATATCCGATTCCAAAGACATTTATCTTATAACCCTCCCTCTGAAATCTCATTTGTGCAAATTTAATGACATACCATGTATGACCTCAGATGGAATTTCTCCCAACCAAATTCTTGTTAATAAATGAAGACCCTCAAGAGACAGAAACCATTTAAACCAGCAAGACCATACGATATGGTTCGGGTGAAAAACTAATTCTTAGATAATCTTTAACCAGATCCGGCTTTAACTACCTCGAACACCTCCAGCCACACTGGAATGTATCCTAGCCTGCTTGGGTGCCCCCTTGGAAGGGATGTTTTCAAAAGTGCTCTGGAGCCTTTCTTTAGTTTCAGTTTTTGACGACTCACTTAAAGTATAGTCACAAAAAAGTATATAGTACTATTCTATGTGTTTTTATGATTAAAAATAATGTGTTAGTTTGTTTACGAAGTGTAGCTTCCTAACATGGATTATGAGTCCCTAGTGCCAACATTGAAAATTCAAATATTTCAGATTTGCATTAAATTTGATCCATAGTCATTAGACACCAATTAAGCAAGATTCATGGAATTCTGATGTCTTCTTAAGACCTGTTAAGCTCAAGGTTTAAATTTTAGACATTTTTAGAATAAAAATCATGTAATGGATTTTGATCGAAATTAGACTTAGTATTAAAAAAAACCTCATGACTTTTGTTCGATTGAAAATGAAATGAAGAAAAGTTGCAATTGAGAAACAAAAAAACCCTATTCATCAGCATTTTATGACGTTTTGACAGACACGATTCGATTGTTGGGTACACACAGGATGGACCTCGTGAAGGTTGTCAATATTCGTAGTGAAAGTGGCGGTACAGAACTGAGAGGACTCGAACACGGCACGTCGAGTCTTCTTTGGACAGCGGACATGTTTTAAATATGCATTATTTGGATTATTATTGGAGATGTGTGCAGAACAGGAGACTTTGATGGTATGGTCACGCTGAAAGAATGGATGAGAGTTCTTGGGTTATTAAATGTAGAACAGTTGTGGTAGCAGGGTCAGTTCACAGGGGAAGGCCAAGAAAAAACATGGAAGTGATGAGAATAAACTTGAGAGAAAGAGGGATAAATAAAGACCTGGGCAGAGATAGCTTGTGATGGTGATGATGATGATGATGATGATGATGATGATGATGATGATGATGATGAAAGTAAATTCTAATAATTTTAATGGGAATTAAAGATAGCTGAAGTGGGAGATGATAGGATAAAAAAAAAAGGCTGGGGTTGGCATTAAAAGAGAAAACAAGAAATAAGAGAAGATAACCAATGAAAACGGAATTTAAATACAAAATGAAAAAAAGAAATCACAAAAGGAATCGCCCCCCTCCTCACTCCAAGTTTCTTTGGGAAAAATATCCCTTGCTTGTTTATCTCGCAATTTCTATCAGGTTTTTTTTACACGGATATTCATCTGTTGTTTGCCTTTTTATTTTGCTTTGCCATTTTTTTTTTTTTTTTTTTTAAATTTCTGTTTACTCTTTTGCTCAGAAAAAAAAATCCAGGCAAAGTTTTTGAAAACTGATAATGGTCTTTGATTGAGGCAAGCGAGTTATTTGAAGAAAAACAAATAGGAATAACTCCCCCCCCCCGCCCTCTCACACACACCCCACCCTAAAAAAAATTTTGAAAAATAAAACAGCATCCATAAAACATTATGAAAAGAATCAATAAAAAAAAGAGAGAAAATATAAAATTTCAAAGTTTTAAAAAATCTTTGGAAGAGGCGGTTGTAAAAAAGGGTCTCTTTCTGCTGTCTTTTAAAACCTTTAAAATCAATATACTTGACAAGTTTTAATTTTTCAAATTTTTCGTTTGGGTTTTTTCGTTTCCTTTCTGTTTTTTTTTTAGAGTTATTTGTTTATAATTTCACTGTTAAATGAATGTTTAAATAATTTTCCATAAGCCCATCCTTAATCCAAATGCTGGAAAAAAGTAATATACAAAATATGCTCTCTTTCTCTCTCTCTCCCTCTCTCTCTCTCTCTCTCTCTCTCGCCTTTTTTTCTCTTTCTCCCTCTCTCTGCAACTACAGATTAATAATATTACTGCCTGTGACGATATTCCCTTTTGTTTATAATTCTAATCTTTTTAACTATTATTTCCTTGAGTAAGGAAGTTAGAGATGGGTCACTTAATGAATTATTTGCAAATTAGAATTGAAGTCTTTTTTTCCAAACATAAATCAATCCCTAAATTGACGAATATTTTAACATGTATTTTGTGTGATTAAAATATGAAGGAAAAAAGCCTTAGGGAAATAAACGTTGAATTATTCAGATTTAGTATATATAATGTAAGTGATGAGTTTACTAATGAACAACTGATTGTGATAGTTCCTCGTTGCCATACACCACCTACCCCAAAAGAAGGAGGTAGGATGGGCTCATGACAACAGAACAGATACTACACAACACCCCTCTTTGAATTGAGCATTGAAAGATAGTTCAATAATCTGAAATTGTATAGTACAGTAAAATTCCTACGCTATGAACTTTTGATCTGTTCATAGTGTAGGATAAATTAGATGACTGTGAAACATTTTTCTTCATTTTTGATGAAGAAAAATGTTTCAAGGTCATCTAACTTATATAAAAAAATGAATACAGGTTTGGCCAACTATAGTAATATTTTATGAGGATAATTAAAGAAACTATATGTAGTAAATTTATTAGGAAAATGACTATTGATCAACACAATTAAACATTAAATGCCTAAATATTTTTTTAAAAATTGTTAATAGTATTGTTCATGGTATATCACTGCACTAAAATGATTGAATATCCTCATTATTTTCAAAATATTCAATTATTTCACTGAGTCTTTTATGTTTTATGGAAATTTGGATACTTTGTTCAGTTTCAGTTTCTTAACGAACATTTTTCTTTGTAGAACAACAACCATCCGTATATCGTAGTTATAAAAGTAACTCTTTTCTTCAAAGAATGTTAGACATGATTCTGTATTTCTTTCTGTGACTTTAAAAAGGGTGTACTTCGTTAGTACATCGACAAAATTATGTTTAAATATATAAATGTTGCTTTTTTAAATTGCCAAGCTTAATTCGTTGCGTAGAAAGTTCATATTTAATTTTGTTCATAGTGTAGGAAGTTCATAGCCTATGGAGTTCATAGCCTATGAAGTTCATAGCGTAGTTGTTTTACTATATACTGATTTCAGCATTAAAAAATAGTACAATAAATAAAAGTAATAGTATAGTTTCAGATTCAGACAAACAGATGCCAAATCTCTATTAGTAATGAATGTATATATGTGTATGTACTAGCAGGAATTGAATAAATAAGCCCATATCCTTTCGGGGTAGGGCTCAAACATGTGCTCAATGGTAGTATTAATACAGCTGTCTATCTAAATATAATAGTCAATATAATAGTAGTATATAATATTAGTACTAATACAGTTTTCTTCGTATATCTAAACAAGAAACAGAAAATAACTGATTTTTTTTTTTTCAAAATTAATTTAATTAGCTAAGAATTTATCAACCAGAATTTGAGGAAGATAAAAAGATAAATATATATATATATATGTATATATATATATATATATATGTATATATGTATATATATATATATATATATATATAACAAATATCTTGTAAGAATAAAATTAAAAATGAATATTTTACTTTTACTTTGACTATAAAATGAAACTATTGTCTAAAGTTCGTACATTTCATCGTATAGACTTTAAAAAAAGAATAATTTTAATGAAGATAGCAAATGTGGAACTTTCACAGGATCCGGCTAATTGTTATAAATCTCTTTTCTTTTTAGCTGCATGCACACATTTCTATAAGAAATGCCGTCCATCTGGCCGTCTGTTACACTTCAGTTTGACAAAGCATTTTCCTCATTAAACATGCAGACTGAATGGATATTGCATATAATTTTAGATGTGTCCAAGCACAGCTCAGTTGGTCGCGCTTAAGTTGGAAATCACATTTGCCTCTGTCTGTGAAAAGCAATGGTGACGAAGTGAATACCATCATTGACTGACGACCGAGTGTGCCATGTCCGAGTGCTACCAAATCTCTAGCATTATTTTCACTTTGCAACCTTCACATGGTCCCTCTTGTGAGTACCTGATTCTATTGGGGAAACCAATGCCAATAAAACAGAATCAAGCAATTTGTATTATTTGGATTATGTGGACTACTATTCTTATTTTGGTTGTTAGCTTTGCAACGTTTCGGCCGATGTAATCTCCGACCTTCTTCAGGGGCATCTGTTTAGAACTCGGGAACCTATACGGAATTATTTAATCGACGGGGGTAGATTATTCTTGTTCTTGTGATAAAAGTTTTAATAATTTTTTTTTATGTTATTCTTAGTTATTATCGTTTGTCACTTGAAACTGGTGGTTGTGAATCAATGTTTTTAACCATGGGACGTATAAATTTGGGTAGCTTTAAAACTAATCTTGTCTAGATGTGTAGTAGCACTAATTATTACTATATACATATAAATATATAGATTCCCGAGTTCAAAAAAGTGGATCTGAAAAAGGTCGGAGGTTACATCGGCTGGAACGTTGTGAACATAATACAAATTATCAATCTTCACCGAAAGAATTCCGAAATATGAAATCAAGCAAATCAAAATGGCATAACATTCTGATCCTTACAAATTGCATTTGTGTCTATCCGCATACTTAAGTTTACAATACAATATTCGTTGGTTTGTTATGCTTAAGTTTGAAATAGCGTTTTAATTGCTAAAAGCACAGATTCAATGGCCTCATCTTTAGAATATCCATACTTATTATTTTTAATGGATGAAATCAAATGTGGCAGCAGTTTGATTTGAGTTGACTTTCTATTTTATTCCTGAGCATTTAATTGCTGTAATTTTCATTCTTTTTTTAAACCTAGAAATGGGTTAATTATAGACATAAATAGGCCTTCTCGATTTGATAGGATTGAACCGAGTGTGGGATTTTGACTATAATAATGGGATCTTCTCCGCGGTTTAATCAACTCGCTAAAAATACATACATCTCTAAAATCAACTGGGTAGAGCATATGACATAATAACAGGGATCTTAGCTATAGTTAAATTACATAAAATTGCTAAAATTTCCTAATTTTGAGCCATTTTAAATCATTGTTTGATCCCACAATGCATACATAACTCCACAAAATGAATATCTTTCTAACTTCGCAAAAGGAACATTTTTCTAAACTCATAATTTGTGTAAATTTAATTTTCATACAGTTTTCACCGTAGCAGTATGCGTGTGATTGATTTATAGTAATTTTTTTTAATCCATATGTGTCTCAGTATGTAGCAGGATTTGGACATGGATATATAAGAATGGTGTAGGAAAAGAGAATTCAATTTTGTACCTAGATTAAGTAAAGTGGAATTTTCTAATAAAAGTTAAAATTTAGGAATTTAAGCTGACGTGTTCAGGAAGTTGCATCATGACAGGAAGTTGATGTGGTAAAGAAGCCAGAAACATCTTTCTCTTTGGGTATTGAACTTCGAATCACACAGATATCTTTTTGGGACTCATCCACCCACCCCTATGAGGAATGGCCAGAAAGAGATTAATACTATGCAATCGTCTGAATTAACTTGCTATTTTCTACGAACTAAATAAAAAAGCAAAATAAAGCAACAAAAAATATGAAAAAACCCAGAGCAAAATTAATGTTGTTTTTTTTTTAAAAATTGTTATGATGACGGCTGTTAAGAGAGAAGAAAAATAACTATTATTTCAGCTGCTGACAACATCATGAGACGAAGAGAGAAAAAGACTCTACTGCTACTACTACAGAAAGAAGGAGAGAGACGTCACAACTGATTGAGCATACTACGACTGCATGTCAACAAAACACAGCAGTTAGCTGGTTACTTTTGTAACATAAGATTTTTTGCGGGAATCAGGATCGACTGTAACGCTACAAGTATTATGAACATATTCTGAGGGTGTGCATGATTGCACAAATAGACAAAGTAGACTCTGGAATCGACTGTACAGAGTGAAACTCCAATCGGATCTGTTATGGTCATTTAAGCATTAATAATACTGTTGGGAAAATGTATATAACCCTTTACTCCCCCTAACCCTAACCCTAACCCTAACCCTTTACTCCCCCTAACCCTAACCCCCCCCTCAGATATGGGTAAAATAGCAACTTGTATACAATTAATTGTTAACAATAAATTGTTTAAAATCGGTTTTGAGCTTCAGCAATAAATATCCCCCCTACAAGGGTTGATATGCAGTTAAACAGACAAACCAAACTGAACCGGTCCTGAATCAGGTATTCCAGCTTGTAATAATATGCTTGTGTACTCTCACTTGTACGTACGTTATCACATTCAACACCCATTTTAACAAATGAGATCGTCTGGTCACCAAAGATTAAATGCAAAAAAGTAACTAGTGATTGTCTGATATAGCTGATTATCAAAGATATCAATTTTAAAATGAATTGTTCCTAAATCAAATATATTATCTCTTGTGATCAAAAATTATCTGTACTGCCTGATCTTCCAGGATACGTCCTTGACAATCAGTCTGCCAGTGTCAGTCATTTTTGAGTATGTGGTGACCTTGCATCTGTCTGGCTGAGGAATGGCTCTGTGCAGTTCTAGGAGGTCCACCCTCCCATGTTTTACCTTCTTGTGATTTGAGAAGAGGTTAATTTATTGCTAATCGCCCGGGGTACCCCAACTGGGGAATGTCGAATGGCTGCTTAGGCATTTTTTTTACGGCTAGAGTGCACTCACCTCTTGTGCACTGGATTTTCAATCTCCACATTCCGATCTTGTGACACATCTTCCCGCAGTGGGAGGAAGGTAAATACCTATTACCTGGCCTTATAAGCTAAGATCAAACTGTAGTATCTGTTCTGTCTTCAGTCAAAATACGATCAGTGTTCAAAAAAGTATCCAAACCAAAGTAATATTTACTAGGGCAAGAGTAAATAATGAATAGTGAACCTTCAACGTACATGGTGATCCCCTCTCCAAAAATGTCACCGATGGAATCGTTAATAAAATTCACAATCTTTTCTGAAGTCCAACTTTTTTGGATACAGATAAACTTCCGTCTATCTCTGACTTGCCCACCAAGTTACAGTCATGAATGTCCAACAGTCTCTGTTTTATCGCCGTTCAATGGTATGTGGGGACACTTTGGTGATTGTCTCATCAGTAAGAAGTATGATATTGAATGGGCTTAACACTCACCGGACCATAATCTTCCAGATTCTTATCTTTGGTGTTATCTCAAAGATAATGTCTATCAAAACAATCCCCAGACTATTCTTGAAATGAAGACAAAATTAGAGCAGTTCCATGAGAGGAGTGTCAGAGTTATTGATAATCAGGTGTGAACAAAGACTGTTGGACATCAATGGCTGAAACTTGGTGGACAAGTCAGACATAGTCTGAAGTTTATTTGTACTAAATATGATTAAATTGCAGAAAGGATTATGAATTTTATCAACGATTCCATGGGTGGTATTTGGTTATGGGAAGGGGGGTACCCTATACAAGGAGTAATTATTTACTTCTCTCCAGGAGTTACCCACAAGGCCAGTTTTATCTTACTCCCACAAGTAAGATGTGACCCAAGGTCGGGTCGGGAAAGTGGGGTTTGAAAAGCCAGCGCCCGAGAGGTGAGCACTCTAGCCATTAAAAATTGTCTGGGCAGCCCCTTCGGCATTCCCCGGTAGGAGCGCCTCAGGCAGTAAGCGATAAACTTACTCCTCCCCAAAGAGGGGAGGCGAAGCCTGGGAGGGTGGACCTCCTAGAACTGCACAGGACAGACACATAGACCGGTGTAAATCAAGCCCTGAAGGCCAAGACAATACCAGTCTATGGGGTGCAGTATACATCAGAACAGATACTACACTTTGATCTTAGCCAAAAGGAGTAATCAAAAAGCATCCAGACTAAAGTAATATTTAATAATATAAGACAAAAAAATGATTAATCAACCTTCAAAATACAATGAGTAATTGCAATAATTATAGAATTAGAAAAAAAACAGTGGAATTTCCACAGGTCACCGATATTCAAGGATAATATTCTGCTTAGTAAAGCTCTGTATGCACATGTAAGCGATGTCATTTTAGGAGATTATCATTATAAGTATAGAGAAGTGCTTCAGTTACGTCTAAATATATGTCACAATAGTGTATTCGAAATAACTATTCTACATCCTCCACTCTATAATAAAGCTAATTTGTATTTATTTGCATATATATATAAATATATATCCATCTCGTCACACAAAAGTTAGCGAGTAAAAACCTGCTGGACGAAACGATTTCAAGTGTTTAGGGGAAGGGAGACAGCAAATATAAAGTTCGAACCCCCCCCCCTCCATGTATGAAAGAAATTCAAAAAGAAAGTTTTCACTCTATTTCCATAATGAGATGTTTTCTTTATTTCTTTTTCTTCTTTCGATACCGATTGCTACATTTTTCTCTTTTTAAATTTTCCAGTTTGAAATGTTTTCTTTCTTATTCCTTTTTATTTAACTTCACTGATTGAGACGTTATTTTATATCAATATGAATATTAGTGTGAACACTGGTAAAGCATAATTTTTCCCCCATGATGTTTAACAGGGGGCGTGCACATTTTCTTAGTATATTACAAAACCAATTATAGATCAAGTTATTATACATATAACCTAGTACATAGAATGATGAATTTTGTTCATTATCTAGATTGTCTAAACCCATAACTTCAGATGTGTAACGTCAATTATACACACTTTTCACCATAGCAATATTTTTTTATGTGTTGTAGTATTTTGTGGTTCAAGAGTGTCTTCATATGGTTATAATTGAATTACTTACTAGACAACACCCTCGAGTGTCTTCGGTCTCTCTGTACAGGGTTCGTCAGGACAATCTGACATGAGGATACTTCACCCTACAAGTAAACCCTGACCAAATATTCAATATAACATAGTATCTGAAGCCCAAATAAGATCACCGAGACACTGCTATACACTGGCTCATACAAGGAATGGGGCACCTTCTCCAAGTAATGTTGTCTCATGTAACAGCACTTAGCTGGATACTCCACCAGACCAGATGAATCCTTGTTTTGGAATTCAGTAAGACCAAGAGACCATAATAAAAATATACTATAATCACGCTGACACACCAGTTCCTGTAAGATCAAAGTGTAGTATCTGTTCCGATGGATACTGCACCCCATACTGGTATTGACTTGGCCTTCGGGGCTTGATTTACGCCGGTCAATGGGTCTGTCCTGTGCAGTTCTAGGAGGTCCACCCTCCCAGGCTTTGCCTCCCCTCTTTGGGGAGGAGTAAGTTTATTGCTTACTGCCTGAGGCGCTCCTACCGGGGAATGCCGACGGGGCTGCCCAGGCAATTTTTAATGGCCAGAGTGCTCACTTCCTCGGGCGCTGGCTTTTCAAACCCCACTTTCCCGACCCGATCTTGGATCACATCTTACTTGTGGGAGTAAGATAAAACTGGCCTTGTGCCTAACTCCTGGGGAGGAGTAAATAAAACCAGTTCCTGTAAGATCACAAAAGTTAAGCGATTTTGAACCTGGCCAATAATAAATGGGTGACTATTTGATAAGACCAAGTATTGTACATAACTACAATCTCTTCAAATTCAAATGAATCTACAAATAAATTGTATAAAAAACATGTATGATTTGGGCATAAAATGTCTCAACGATGGTCGACATGCCATAAAACGAAACGACGCGAGTGCCTCTCTATCATGAACATCTCCTGATACAGATACTCCATTTATCAAGAAGAATGATTGATACTCTATATAATAAAGCGCGGCAAAGCAATGTAAAAGAAATGTCAGTTTTTAAATTCTATTTGTAATCTTATTATTGATCATATGTAGATGCTTCAGTTAGTGACTATACTGTATTCTAGTAGACTCTCTCCTCTAATCACCGTCATTCAGATCCTCACTTTTCCCCGAGTTGAAATGAATGGCTCTATCCTTGAAGAAGCCCTCTGCTTTGATAAGCTCCTAGGACTGACCTTCACTCCAGACCTAAAATGGAAGAATTACATCAAATCCATTGCTAAGCTCGCAGGAATATAGCCGTTACCTCACTCCTGACGCAATCCTCTATCTGTACAAGAGCCAGATGGGTCCTAAGATAAAGAACTGTTGCCACATCTGGGGAGGTGCTACTCAAAGCACTTTCTCCTGCATCGACAGAGTACAGAATCGACTTCGAAATCTGGTGGGGGATGATCTCTTCTTTTCCCTGCAGCCCCTATCTCACAAAAGAGATGTTGCTAGTATTCCTCTGTTCTATCGCTATTTTCATGGTAGGTGCTCGACTGAGCTCCAATCTCTGATTCCCTCTGTAAAACATTCACAACAAAAACTCGTCTAGCTACAACCACTGTAGAGAATTTCCCTTTCTTCCCCTGGGTACCTAAAACGAAACAGAACTACCATGAACAAAGTTTGCTTGTAACAACTTCTCATCTATCGTTTTTACGTCCAATGTTAACAAATTCTTGTCGAGCCACCTACTTAAATAATCAACTTCTGACCATTTAAGCCACTGTTTCCAATCTTCTTAAAGGTGTTGTTAATCGCTAACTGACAATTTCATTAACCTTTATCCTCGAGTGGCCTTCGGGCCTTGATAAGCAGTGACTTATTAGTATAAAAAAGGATAACTATTCTATATTCTTAGTATAGTACAAGCTCAATTATAGGTTAAGTTCTTATATATAGTACACAAATAGAAATGCTGTATAACTCCCTACCAATGATATGGATTGATGACATTTATGCATTATCCAGGTCAGGTAGGTCATTCGTTTGTTTATTCTTTTCATTTTTTTTTTAATTTATTCATTATTTATTTTTATGTTTTTTTGTTTTTTTTTTGTTTTTTTTTCAATTATTTTTTGTTTGTGAATGTCAAAATATGTGATTTATTTGTGAGTTAAGATCAGGTTTGAACCCCCGATGTTTCATTGCACTGGAAAATCATTAATATTCTCACAACTGATTTTCTCAAAACTTAACCAACCATGTTTGAGTGACACACATGCTGTTCTCATATTCAGAGTGAAGCAACAAAAATGTAAATAGATATGTAGCAGTCACATGATTTGATGGGAAGCAGTCCTGCAGCAATGTGTTCCACAGACGAGAAGTCATTATTATAGCTATATGGAGACACCCGTGAACAACAAAATACTTCCATACAATTAGAATCATACTTCTATGGTGAAAACTGTGTGATAATAGACGTTATACAACTGAAGTTATGAGCTTAGAAAATCTGGATAATGCACAAAATTCATCATTCCATGTACTAGGTTATATGAGAACCTTTCCAATGTATACTATATAGAATAACTTTCCTTATAATTGGCCCATCAACCAATCGAATGACTTTGCATATAAATACAGTTTATTGGACTAGTTCTTTGAAACGCGCCCAGCAAGTGTTTTTTTCCACTTTTAAACAGTTCGAGTTAGGCCACACAAGGAAGCATACATGCTAAGGTTGGTTCCGTCCAAATCACCAGCCTAAAATTGGAATCTGTTAGTATGCATAGTGCACCATTTTTTGTAAAGATTATTATTGGATGTTTTTAATTCGTTTCCAGTTCTGTCAAAATAAAAGGTATTTTCTTTCAAACAACAATCTTGTTGTATACTCTTTCTTCTGACATTATCCTGTATCTCTACAAAGCCACTATCCGCCCATGCATGGAGTATTGTTGCCACATCTGGGCTGGTGCATCATCCACTAGTATCTCCCTCTTAGACAAGGTCCAAAAAAGAGTATCTAATCTAATAGGTCCCTCACTATCCACCAAGCTCCAGCCCCTGTGCCATCACTGCGATGTTGCATCCTTGTGCTTGTTTTACAAATACTTTAATGGATTGTGCTCCGATGAACTGGCTGCTTTGGTGCCCCCTCGATGTAAATAAACTAGACCAACTCGACAATCAGAGCCTTCTACTTCAATAGCTTCTTTCCTCATGCTGCCAGCCTCTGGAACTCTCTCCCTGCTCCCTGTTTCCCCGACTGTACCGACATGCTGAGGTTTAAAACTAATGTAAACAGACATCTCGCTACATAGCTTCCAATTTAGGATAACACCCAAAACCTACACACTAATTCTCAGTAGCCCTTTACGTCTACAGTGGCGGCCTGCCTTGTTTGGGGTGAATATATTAATAAAAAAAATAAAAAAAACAATTGAGAGGGATAGGGACATTTTATCTAGCTGTTTCACACATGGAGCCAGACTAAAACTTTAATTATAATGGTTATGGATACCCAATCACTGCAACCTTATCTATTTAACCGACCGTTATAAATACATTTAAAAAAATGCAGGTTGATATACAAAAGTGTTTTACAAAATATAATCGCAATCATCCTCTTTATACTAATGAGTTTTAAAAAGCGCAAACAGATGTGACGTCATATACCGGATGTTACGTCACAGAATCTAAACCGATGTCAGCTAACTTTAAGAGCAAATTTTAAGAGCAAACGAAATCAGTTAAAGCGAAAACAAATGATGTTTTATGTGGATTCCTTCAGATTAACATTTAAAAAAGGGAACTAATGAACGACCAAAAATGATTCAAAATAATATAAACATGAATAAATTATTAAAACATGTTATTCTAATTTTATTGTTATAAAACATATTCAGTTTTTAAAATGTCCTATTGATTTCATTTTAATGATCCCGGAATCAATGAAATAGTACCTTCTGATTGATTAGTGTCTGGTAAAGTTATTTTCATTAAAAAAAAACAACATTTCTAATACATTTATATAGCAAAAATAATTTCCAATGTAAAATACATCGGAAGTAAAAATAATTTCCAGTGTATTTTCATAGTGAAGATGATTTCCAATGTATTTTCATAGCAAAAATAATTTCCAATGTATTTTCATAGCGAAAATAATTTCCAATGTATTTTCATAGTAAAAATAATTTCCAATGTATTTTCATAGCAAAGATAATTTCCAATGTATTTTCATAGTAAAAATAAGTTCCTACGTATTTTCATAGTAAAAATAATTTCCAATGTATTTTCATAGCAAAATAGTTTCCAATGTATTTTCATAGTAAAAATAATTTCCAATGTATTTTCATAGCGAAAATAATTTCCAATGTATTTTCATAGTAAAATAGTTTCCAATGTATTTTCATAGTAAAAATAATTTCCAATGTATTTTCATAGCAAAGATAATTTCCAATGTATTTTCATAGTAAAAATAAGTTCCTACGTATTTTCATAGTAAAAATAATTTCCAATGTATTTTCATAGCAAAATAGTTTCCAATGTATTTTCATAGTAAAAATAATTTCCAATGTATTTTCATAGCGAAAATAATTTCCAATGTATTTTCATAGTAAAATAGTTTCCAATGTATTTTCATAGCAAAAGTAATTTCCAATGTATTTTCATAGCAAAGATAATTTCCAATGTATTTTCATAGTAAAAATAATTTCCAATGTATTTTCATAGCAAAAATAATTTCCAATGTATTTTCATAGCAAAAATAATTTCCAATGTATTTTCATAGTAAAAATAATTTCCAATGTATTTTCATAGCAAAAATAATTTCCAATGTATTTTCATAGTAAAATAGTTTCCAATGTATTTTTATGATGAAAAAAAAAATTTCTATGGTAAACTTCATTTAAATATTACTGATCTACATAAAACTTGAACCATAGGTATTAAACACCAATTCACAAAACTTCAATTTCTTTGGGGAATTTTATAGGGTTGTGGTCGAGCATAAAGAGGGTACAACTTTACCCCACTTTGAAAGTTCAAATATTTAAGATTTACATGAAATTTAAACCATAGACATCAACCATTTACACTCATTGATTGTTCCAAATATCTCATTTATTTCTGAAACCGACTAGGCACGAATATACCAGCTGTAATAGAGATTGTGAGTCTGCACGTCTGTAACCAAAACTATGTCACGTTTCTCAAAGATATTTATATTCTCACATTTTTATTTTCTGAATATTTGCAATAATTTAATACTAGCAAATATGTGTGTGTGTGTGTCATATTATATAAAACAATGTACATAACTATTTCGATCTATATTCTATAATATATGTTTTTTTTTTTTTTTTTTTTTATATGTGTATATGCTTATATATTTGTATGTACAGGATTAACTCCTAAGCAAATTAACCTATTATTAGGAATTTTTGAAAAACAGGTGCTAGGCGTAAGTGGTGCAAATGTGGTCCATATTTATTTTAATTTCGTGTCATGCAGAGGGGGTAAAAAGGAAGCCCTTCGTAAAAATCCATATATCTCCGATTTTTGTGAAAATTTGACAATAAGTATTAGATATTAATGAATATTCTCTAAATTTTAGTTTATTTGGAATATTTTTAATGGCTTTAGGGGGCATAATATGGGCACAGACTCTGATTTGAAAATTCAAATATTTCAGATTTGCATTAAATTTGATCTATAGTCATTAGACACCAATTAAGCAAGATTCCTTGAATTTCAATTTCTTATTAAGATCTTTTGAGCCTTAATTTTCAAGCATTTTCTAGAATCAAAATTACATAATGGATTTTAATCAAAAGTAAAATAAGGATTCTAGACATAAGGTTTAATATCATTGTCCCTTGATCTTAATTTTCGTATGATGACATAAAAGTGGTGCAAAATTGTTCTAGAGGAACTTTAATTTTACCCGTTCTGGGACGAGTATTCTTCTATATAGGATGAGTTTAGGCTTATTACTAGGTAATAAGTAGGTATATATCTATTCAAAACATGTCTTTAGAAGAATTAGATTCGTTTATATGTGTGTTCCCAGAAGTGTATGTATGGGTGTGTATGACTAACTGTAGATAAGATGATGTATCCCCGTTTCCGTGTGTATGCTCATCTCTGTGTCAGTGTAGGTGTAACTTTAACCAGGACTCATACACCAACACTTTCATTGCTTTGCCTGTTCATAGCAATAAAAGCCTAACTCAGTACTTATAAAATATTTAGCAAGAAAACACTTAGAATCTTAGCATCGCTAGACCCTTCCCCTTCTCCACATGGACATAGCTTACCAATCCTAAACTGCTCAAGCATCATCCCCCTCCTACATACATACTTTAGCAAATTAGTATATTTCTTCAGTTTGATAAAGTAACAACTCTGAAGAGGTCATATAGATTGAAACATCGGACTTTTCCATGTAAGCTAAAACACACACACATGTGCGCTCACACACACACACACACACACACACACACACACACATATATATATATATATATATATATATATGAGAGAGAGAGAGAGAGAGAGAGAGAGAGAGAGAGAAAGATGATTATGGCTTCAACTTCAATTAACTTTAAATTTCAATCTTTTCTTCCCAATCAATTTGTTTGTCATGAGTCAAACTTTTCAGCAATTTTTTTTAATTACTTCATCGAAAACTCATTCATTTCTCCAGTATAACTTCATTGATTTCTTCTAACTCTCATTTTAAATATTTTTCATTGAAATTTAATTTTTAAAAAAGACTATCATCATTATGAATGTACAATATATGCTAAATAATCTGGAATCAATCTTCTTAGAAGAGTGAATTTACCGGAAGTTAAACACTTGCATGACAGACAGATTTTTATTTACTTCCTTCTCACTGAGGAAGATGTGACACAAAGCCGGAAGTTGGTGTTTGTGTGGCTGTGAACACAGCGCTCTGGAATGCACACCTTGACTCTGAAAAACATAGCCATGAACAGACCTGTAAGCATTCTCCGGTAGGGCCGCCTCAGGCGATTGGCAATAAATAGAGGAGATAATGCCTGGAAGGGTGAACCTTCTAAAATTGAGCCAGGCCGTACCTTGCCCCAAAAGAACAGGGCCTGAAGTCATCAAGGCATCCATTGGTTTGTTGGATTGATTGTCTACTTGAATCTGGACTAGTATGACAGCTTTGGGATCAGGGGTTCATACTGCTTCCCCTCTCGAGAATATCTCGGACCTCCTCCTTACTAGTACTAAACAAGCCCTTCGTAAATGATTATCCTTGTAAACTTGATGTGTTCCTTTAATGCACTCTCTTGAATGCATATGTGCACTTGTTGCATTCTCGGCTGGTCACAGATTGCTATTTATAGGTTTACACAAGATTCCTTTTTGAAGTGAAATACACTGCATAAAATCTGTTGGGGTTTTATTGTTTTTATTTCATCGTGTTGTATCGTACACAAAAGGATAATAGAATAAATACAATCGGACACAAAGTTAGGAAATAAACTATATATCTTTTATTCTTGCTCTCACATTGTTTCATTCCTGCTTACCTTCGAGTACATAAACCATTATACCTCCGTTCGTTTTGTTGTACACCAAGTTGACAAAGCACGCGGGCTGGCCTGCACTGTGATGGTCGTTGCTGTCACCATCATCATCGCTTTAAGCCCGGCTGCTGACAAAACCACACAGACGCCTGTTGTTGGATTTTTAACAGTTTTATTCAAACACAAAACAAGAGACAGAGATTGAATGGTTTGTACAGGAGAGAGAGAATGAAGCGGTTTATTTGGAGAGATGCCTTTTCACTTTTTACCATCTGTGTCCACCTCCCCCCTCCCCATCTCAGGCTAACCAGAACTGTGAGTTCTTTACTTTTGATTTATTAGCTAGTTAGCGGCTGTTAGGCAGAAACAGCCACCAGCAGAAATGACGTCATTTCCGACTTTCGCTTTCACCCATCCACCTTTTGGGTCTCTCTCTCTCTCTGGCATCCCCACTATCTCAAAACATAACACTAATAACAAATACCATGCATGATATTTAGGGATTTTTCGAACTTAGTTCCTTATTGTCAATCTTTAATGCATATATGCACTTGTTGCATTCTCGGCTGGTCACGGATTGCAGTTTATAGGTTTACACATAATCATTCCTTTTTTTAAATGAAATAAACTGTATAAGATCTGCTGGGGTTTTATTGTTTTTATTTCATCGTGTTGTATCGTACACAAAAAATGAATAGAATAAATACAATCGAACACAAGATTAGGAAATAAACTATATATCTTTTATAACACTAATAACAAATACCATATATAATATTTATAGTACTTTTCAAACTAAGTTCATTATTGTTGTGAGGGGTGTTATGCAATTACGACACATTGGTATCCAGAAAACCAGCAGTGAACCAAAATACGCTATCTAGATCGTTTCTTATCACGACACTCCACCTATAATCAGAGACATCTTTGTTTGTCCTTCTTATCTCGTTGGTGTCAGTTAAAGACATTGAATCCTTCAATTCTCATATGACATCAAAATCACACATTCTCTCTGAAGTCATGTCAAGTTTCCCTTCGTATCTAACATGCAGACATCTGTACATAATTATCTAACATATGAAGTTATCTTGTCCGATTCTTAAAGAACAATCCATTTGACATATAGATACTTAATTTTGTCTAGTCTATTTTTTCATTTTCTTTTTGTTTGACTATGTTATTATCACGAATATATTTTATTTTGCTTCAGTTTCTTTTCCTGGAAATACTTATTCCGGCTAAGAAAACTGTTAGAGTGGATATATTTCCCTTACTCAGCAAAACAGATTAAAGAGAAGTCATCATGTGCAATTATACTGAGTTTTCTCCCTTAAGTTTTCAAAAATAAATATATATTAATTAAATTACGCTACTTTAATCTGGTCTGTGTTTGTGTGTGTATGTGTTTCTCGTCTCCACATTAAATTACTTATTATTATTTATTATTTACTATTAATCAATTAGCGTCAAGTACTAAAACGATATTTTTTAAATCCCTATTTCACAAAATAATTTCATTACAAAATCAAAGTCACGAAAATTAATTTTCGTTTCTTAATAAACAGAACAGTCATTTTTATTTTACTCCCGGGCAACACTGGGTAGGTATAGTTAGTGTATATATAAATGTATCAGGTTGTGACGAAAGTTCTGTCCATTTTTAAGGCTGGATAAAATTTTAAATTAAATATAAGATTCATTTAATCGTTAATGTTTTCTGAATTCTTCCCTATGATCTTTTCGCCTCTGCCAATAAGTTGCTTAATTTTCGTACCATAAGATTTTCAGCTGAAAAAAGAAACTAATTCATTTTAGACTTTTTTCTTGAAGTCTTAACCCACTCAAAAGATTTATAACACTTTTGGTTAGAGAATATAGTGGGTGATGCATAATTTCACAGTCATATTTTTCTAGGATATATTTTGTCTTTCGTGCAGTGTTATATGTAGCATTATCATTCCCTGCATTCCCTGCAGGGTATGTAGCAAGTTTTACATTGGGTCAATACAGTGCTTCCTTTACAAGATAATATACAAACACAAATGACTCATTAAACTTTAACAAAAATGTGCTTGTCTTGCACATGCTTGATTACAACCACAAAATCGATGACATCAAAGAATATTAAAATGCTGTTTTTCTTCAACAGATTTGGAAAACCAAAGCTTTGTAGTTTCACCTTAACTTTAACCAGACCAACAAACTTAGGCCGCAATAAAAATATTTTACTTTATTTTTTTTATATTAAGCTTGAGTGATTGTTTCACTCTAAGAAAAAGTCGCTATCCAACGCAAGTATAAATTTGCCAAAATTTTTATTCAAAGAGGATTGACGGCAAAGATTCTGGCTTGAAGCTTTTAGGGCTGGAAATCTTGATAACTCATCCGGCAACACAAGACAAAGAAGTAATTGAAATGATGATGAAGTCGTTCGGTTGCCATCACCAATGCTGTTTAGTGGCAGAAGTTGTATGCATTTATTCTTGGAATCGAAATAGAAATAGCCTTATGAATATAGAGTAGTCTCCCTTATCTGAATAAGTGATTGACCAGAAATGCCGTTCGGTGTCGTAAATATCCAAACGCAGACCCCAAACCTGGCAGGAGGCTTTGTAGAAAAAGGGGAGTGTTTTGTCCAATTGAAAGGATGGTAAGAGAGGTGGATAGTAACATGTAGCTGAAGCGGATATTTCATTAGAAAAGAAACTTGATGGAATAGGGCGATAAAATATCCTTGACAAAAGCCAGGATATTAGTCAAACCATGAATAAATGACGGCTGATGATTTCATCCGTTATAAAAATACAGAGACTTAATAATTATGTATCATCCGTTCAAGGGGAAACTGTTAATCCCAATTAGGATTGTGAGCGGTGTTTTCTGGTATTACAAAAAAGAGATGTTTCGGCTTGGACAATGCGATAGCTTAATCTCTTTGCTAATGACATCAAAACGTCAGATAGATATTAGAGGATCTGAAAGAATCATTTCTTTGTTCAGTTATAATTATTTTATTATCTATTTTATATATATATATATATATATATATATATATATATATATATATATGATGGACTCTCCCGTCGATTGCGACGTATGAGGTTCCAACAACTTTATATATAAGAGAGAGAGAGAGAGAAAGAGTAATCCAGGTAAAGTAAACCTCCACAGGATAGGAATCCAAAGAATTTCAACCGAGCCTATAAAAAGTGCTTACTATCAAATAAAGCTTTTATATATATGATTATTTTTATTTATACAGGCATGTACAAAATCTGCGACACTGACATGTCGATGTTATCGATCAACAGCTGTTAGAAACTGAGATCTCATCAGATAGAATTAAAATCCGAGCCTTACCTCAAATCATATTTGGGAAGAGCCTAGCAGTTGTGTTCCCAAATTCCTAATGATCGGTTAATTAGTTTAGTGAATCCAGTACATAGAAACATAGAAACATATCTGACTTTATCTATCGATGTTGATAAACAAGCACTTTTAGATCACAGTCTTCTGGATGTTGAAGTTCAATCTTTACTACCGGTGATAATAACTTAGAATAATATAGTAATTAACACTTCTACCAGGTCATGGCTGACAGAACGAGAACAATCTACCCTGACATTGAAGTTCAAAAAGATACACCAGAAGATGGTTGAAACATTGTGAAAATGACAGAACAAGATGAGAAAAGTAGTCCAAATAATACAAATTATTAGTCCTCATCTACAAAAAATTCTGAAATAAAAAACATCATCATCATCATCATCATCATCATCATCATCATCATCATCATCATCATCACCATCACCAGCATCATCATCATCAGCAGCAGCAGCAGCAGCAGCAGCAGCAGCAGCACCATCATCATCAGTAGCAGCATCATGAAACTCAAACTTCCTACAGAAAAATGTTCACCTGTTTTAAATATTTATTCATCTTTCTTGATTCAAATTTTTAATTTTGTGGGAATGTTTTTTATCGTTGTGACCCCTCTTCTCCCCCCCCCCTCCTCCTCCAGTTTTTAGATCGAACATTAGACTAAGACATATTCGTGTCTTTTTATTTTTTTACTCTTAATTCTTATTCTTTCCTTTATCTACTTTTATCCATTTCATTTTTTTTCACTCTTGGGTCTCTTATCTATACTTTTGTTTCTGCTCTTTTATTGCAGACATGCATTTTAAAGGCTGCCAGCAATCTTCTATACACCCACCTCGTCTCTTTTATCTTACAAGCAATCTTTTTCCTGTAAAAAATCTGAAAAGTTTGGGATAAGAAAGAATTTTTTTTTTTCGTCTTCTTTTTATCCTTCTTTGTATCCTTCTTCTTCTTCTTTTTATCCTTCTTTTTATCCTTCTTTTTATCTTTCTTTTATCCTTCTTCTTTTTATCCTTCTTTTTATCATTCTTTTATCCTTCTTCTTCTTTTTATCATTCTTTTTATCCTTCTTCGTCTTTTTATCCTTCTTCTTTTTATCATTCTGTTTATCCTTCGTTTTATCCTTCTTCTTTTATCCTTCTTTTTATCCTTCTTCTTTTTATCCTTCTTTTTCTTCTTCTTCTTTTTTTTATCCTTCTTTTTATTCTTCTTTTTATCCTTCTTTTTATCCTTCTTCTTCTTTTTATCATTCTTTTTATCCTTCGTTTTATCCTTCTTCTTTTTATCCTTCTTTTTATCCTTCTTTTTATTCTTCTTTTTACTCTTCTTTTTATCCTTTTTCTTCTTTTTATCCTTCTTTTTATTCTTTTTTTATCCTTCTTCTTCTTTTTACCATTCTTTTTATTCTTTTTTTATCCTTCTTCTTCTTTTTATCCTTCTTTTATCCTTCTTCTTTTTATCCTTCTTTTTATCCTTCTTCTTTTTATTATTATTCTTTTTATCCTTCTTCTTTTTATCCTTCTTTTTATCATTCTTTTTATCCTTCTTTTTTTATCCTTCTTTTTATCCTTCTTCTTCTTTTCATCTTTCTTTTTACCATTCTTCTTCTTTTCATCCTTCTTTTTACCATTCTTTTTATCCTTCTTTTTATCCTTCTTCTTTTTATCATTCTTTTTATCCTTCGTTTTATCCTTCTTCTTTTTATCCTTCTTTTTATTCTTCTTTTTATCCTTCTTTTTATCCTTCTTTTTATTCTTTTTTATCCTTCTTCTTCTTTTTACCATTCTTTTTATTCTTTTTTTATCCTTCTTCTTCTTTTTATCCTTCTTTTTATCCTTCTTCTTTTTATCCTTCTTCTTTTTATCCTTCTTTTTATCCTTCTTCTTTTTATCATTATTCTTTTTATCCTTCTTCTTTTTATCCTTCTTTTTATCCTTCTTTTTATCCTTCTTTTTATCCTTCTTTTTATCCTTCTTCTTCTTTTCATCCTTCTTTTTATCATTCTTTTTATCCTCCTTTTTATCCTTCTTTTTATCCTTCTTCTTCTTTTTATCCTTCTTTTCATCCTTCTTCTTTTTATCCTTCTTTTTATCCTTCTTCTTTTTATCCTTCTTTTAATCCTTCTTTTTATTCTTCTTTTTATCCTTCTTCTTCTTTTTATCCTTCTTCTTTTTATCATTCTTTTTATCCTTCGTTTTATCCTTCTTCTTTTATCCTTCGTTTTATCCTTCTTCTTTTATCCTTCTTTTTATCCTTCTTCTTTTTATCCTTCTTTTTCTTCTTCTTCTTCTTTTTATCCTTCTTTTTATTCTTCTTTTTATCCTTCTTTTTATCCTTTTTCTTCTTTTTATCATTCTTTTTATCCTTCGTTTTATCCTTCTTCTTTTTATCCTTCTTTTTATCCTTCTTTTTATTCTTCTTTTTACTCTTCTTTTTATCCTTTTTCTTCTTTTTATCCTTCTTTTTATTCTTTTTTTATCCTTCTTCTTCTTTTTACCATTCTTTTTATTCTTTTTTTATCCTTCTTCTTCTTTTTATCCTTCTTTTATCCTTCTTCTTTTCATCCTTCTTTTTATCCTTCTTCTTTTTATTATTATTCTTTTTATCCTTCTTCTTTTTATCCTTCTTTTTATCATTCTTTTTATCCTTCTTTTTTTATCCTTCTTTTTATCCTTCTTCTTCTTTTCATCTTTCTTTTTACCATTCTTCTTCTTTTCATCCTTCTTTTTACCATTCTTTTTATCCTTCTTTTTATCCTTCTTCTTTTTATCATTCTTTTTATCCTTCGTTTTATCCTTCTTCTTTTTATCCTTCTTTTTATCCTTCTTTTTATTCTTCTTTTTATCCTTCTTTTTATCCTTCTTTTTATTCTTTTTTATCCTTCTTCTTCTTTTTACCATTCTTTTTATTCTTTTTTTATCCTTCTTCTTCTTTTTATCCTTCTTTTTATCCTTCTTCTTTTTATCCTTCTTTTTATCCTTCTTCTTTTTATCATTATTCTTTTTATCCTTCTTCTTTTTATCCTTCTTTTTATCATTCTTTTTATCCTTCTTTTTATCCTTCTTTTTATCCTTCTTTTTATCCTTCTTCTTTTCATCCTTCTTTTTATCATTCTTTTTATCCTCCTTTTTATCCTTCTTTTTATCCTTCTTCTTCTTTTTATCCTTCTTTTCATCCTTCTTCTTTTTATCCTTCTTTTTATCCTTCTTCTTTTTATCCTTCTTTTAATCCTTCTTTTTATTCTTCTTTTTATCCTTCTTTTTCTTTTTATCTTTCTTTTTATCCTTCTTCTTCTTTTTATCCTTTTTATCCTTCTTCTTTTTATCCTTCTTTTTATCCTTCTTCTTTTTATCCTTCTTTTTATCCTTCTTCTTCTTTTTATCCTTCTTTTTATCCTTCTTCTTCTTTTTATCCTTCTTTTTATCCTTCTTCTTCTTTTTATCCTTCTTTTTATCCTTCTTCTTCTTTTTATCCTTCTTTTTATCCTTCTTCTTCTTTTTATCTTTTTTGTTATCCTTCTTCTTCATCTTTGTATCCTTCTTCTTCTTCGTTCGATTCTTCTTTTTTCTTCTTCTTCTTTATTTCCTTCTTTTTTTCTTTTCTGTCTTTTCTTCGCCTCCTTTTTCTTCTTCTTTTTCTTTTTTGTCTCATTTGTCTTCTTTTTCCTCCTCCTCGTTTTTGTCTTTTTTCTTCTTCTTCTTCTTCTTATTATTTCCTTATGAGCAGTTTTTCATACAAATCAT
>OY744525.1:47202147-47212147 GCA_963556195.1 Sepiola atlantica | reverse complement strand
ACCTTAGATTAGACAACTTATTTTATTTTCTCTTAAAGAAGCCATCCAAAAGGGGACTATAAATAATTATTTAATAACACATATTTAATTATTATCCACGTGGATATTACGTTTCATCGTAATGGAATCATCAGTGTGGAAGATAGCTGTTCAGCCGGTCGCACGATTCGAATCCGGGATACGAGTCACTTTTAACTCATTTTCCAACGCTCCAACCAAACGGCCAACTTCAACAGTTATGAGACAAGCCGAGTTATTTTTATGGAAATCGCTCCAAACAAGGCATGAAGCCACTTGATGTAAGGAGTTAACAAGAACGAAATATAATTATCGCAAAGACAGGCTATAGGTAGGAGAAAAACAGTCAGCAAGAAGAGAGTTCCACAAGCCTGCAATTTCTGGAAAGAAGCTACTTGAAAAGGAAGCTGTATTATAATGAAGTATCAAAATAGCAAACTGATGGAGACCACTAGACCAACGAGTCAAACGAGCTGGAACAAAAGAAGCAGCGAATAGATCACATAATTCTGAAGCACACATGGCATAATAGTACTTATAGAAAAGACTGAGACTAGCAACATCACGTCTGTGAGAGAGAGGGTGTGGAGAAGAAGAAAGGGTTGATTCAATCAAATTACAAATACGTTTCTGCACCTTTTCAAGAACCCTCAAATGGGACAGAGATTCACCAGACCAAATATGACAACAGTACTCTATACATAGTCTGATAGGGGATTTGTAGAGAAGTGGAATGGCCTCAGGTGTGAGAAAGTGTTTGGAGCGATAGAGAGAGCTGACTTAACGAGAAACAGAAAGAGCAATGGATCTAATGTATGAACTCCAAGAAAGATTTGATGAGAGAGAAAGACCAAGAAGCTTCAGAGTCGATTTCTCCTCAAGAGCAGAGCCGTCCGTGAGAATCTCAGGAATTCTCAGTTATTTATATATTTCAAGAATTATTATTCAATCATTCTATAATAATTTATACCCAAAGCAAGTCATCGCATTTACAATTGTTTCAAAAAATCTGTATGGTAAACAAAAAATCCAGGTAGTTTTCCATTACAAGACAAATTCTTCTCGTCAGAATCCCGGAGCAAAATGTAAACAGAGATAATTGAGGTTGGTCACATGAAGGAAATAATATCCGAAAATAGCAGAATCAGAAACGTGTCCATAATTTACTCCAAAAGAAGATGTGGCAATGGTTGTGCTTTTTTGGTTTCATTTATTCCTTTTTTTTTTCACCTCTTCATTTTCTTTCCTTTCATTCATTTTTATTTTTCATTTTCTCTTTTCTTTCTCTCGTGTACGTTTTGCTCCTTTATTTCTTTTTACGTCACTTCTTCATTTTTATTTCTTTTCCCTCGTTCATTTTCCCCCATTGTCTCTCTCCCATTTTTATCACCTCTTCCCTCTTTCATTTTGTCTTCCATTTACTTCATCCTTTTTCCGTTCACTTTTGTATTTTCTTCCTAATCATAGATTATCTCCCTTTGTGAGCGCCGACAAAAGAAAAGAAAAGAAATAAAACAAAACAAAACAAAACAAAACAAAACGAAACAAAAAGAAAACAAAAATACGCTAACAGATTTTTCCCCCATTCTCGCTTTGCTTTTTTTCTCAACAATTTGCTTACCAATGACAAAATGCCGGGACATAAACATGCTAATGTTAAATCCTCAAAGAAACTGGCATTTCTGATGCTCTCAGGCAAATACTATTTTCTTTTCATATTTTTTTTTATTATTATTATTCTTTCCTTATCTGCCCACTCCCTTCTCCTCGGTTTTCTTAGGTTTGTGAAATAGAAAGTATCTCTTATCTCAGTGATGTCAATAACGCACATCCATACATGCACAGAATACCAGGCTGTAACTTAACAGGAGCTGGACACATTTGAAATCATAATGAGACCAAACAGTCGCTTCAAACTCACTTCTCTCAAAGCAGCCGACTTAGTAACCTTTTTTGGACACTGAAAAACAAATTGTATTAAAATGTCCAGAATTTGAATTTAGCAAAACATACCTTCAGGTGTATTTTTCTTGAAAGAAAATTATGCAAATTGTTTTCTGGCAATAAAAGTGTTGATGATGAGTAAGTTGCAGTAGATACGTAAATAAATATGCGAGACGAGCGAACATGGAAAAGATACTAACTTGTATAAGCTACTCTCTTTCTTTCTCTGTTCGTTCAGCTCACTATTTCCTCTTCTTTCCTTTTCGCTTCTTCCTCCGCCGGTTCGCAGTGGAAATGGGATGCAATATAACCAATTGCTTTTTCCGTTCGACCAATCACAGCAAGCGACCAAGAAATTGAAGAAATAAACAACTTTATTTCATATAAAGTTGAGAATACTAGATTTTTCAATCAATGAGAGGGATTCCCGCTCGTGAAAACGGATTCTGTTGTTAAGCCTATGTGAAAGAGCTTATTGTAATATAAGAAATTCCTGATAAAAAATAGAGTTCTTCTGGCCGACACCGGGCGCTGGCTTTTCAACCCCCACTTTCCGACCCGACCTTGGGTCACATCTTACTTGTGGGAGTAGGATAAAACTGGCTTTGTGCCTAACTCCTGGAGAGGAGTAAATAATACCTAGGAATCCCGACTTCGTCAAGAGAACAACAGCAACAACAACAACAACAACAAGTGTCTAACAGAGGCTGTAGGCGCACATATAAAGATACGACTGAAAATAACTTAAATACATGTAACAATTTCAATTGTCATTTATTGTAATGTCTTATTTATTTATTTCAATTTGATCTAATTCATTTTAATAGTTTCCCATCATAACATTTCTTACCATCTACTCCTAATTCTCCCAACCTCACATATTTTCATCCCTATCTCATCCTTCACCAACATTTTCCTTCCTCACCCACTACTCTGCCTACTCCTCCCCCCTTTGTTGTCCCTCCTACATGTATTCACATACTTGTTTTACGCGCACCATTTCCCCTCCATTTCTTTTGTTTTCTTTACCCTTCGTTTCATTTCACACCACGAGTTACACATTCATACCTCCTCCTCATCCTCCCACTTACTCACTGCTTATATCCACTCACTCTACTCTCCCTCACATGTAGTCTCAACTTCCGTATAACCACTCCTGCTTCCTCCCATCTCTTGTTTCTTCCTCTTTTTCTTTTTCTTCTCACTTTTGTATAAACTGCTCAGTTTCTGCTAATAAAGTTATTTTCAAAACGAATATGGTCGCAACCAACGACCGAAATATCTTGACCCAGCTACAATGACGTGTTCGTGTCCTTATTTTTGCTAGTTTGTTACTCCACTTTTCCACATTTTGTCTGAAACTCTCATTTCATATTTACTCCCACGTATATATATATATATATATATATATATATATATATATATATATATATATATATATATATATATCAAATATATATCAAATATAGAGTTCATATTTTTTGTAAGCATCTATTAGAAATTTAAGAATAAGAAAAGAGGCAAAATACCTTCAAAGCATATTTAAGATGCGATATTAATTTAAAAGAAAAATCATAACAGATGTTCTCTTTTTTTATAAACTTTCATTTTAATTTATAATAATTACAAATATTTCGCCAAGTAAAATTGACCTTATCAGTGTGTCTGGAAATCCTGATCTTATTGGATTACTCCGTCCCTGTTGGTGTAATATGGATGTGTGGTGTCGGTTGATTTTTCTTCCACTTTTAAATAACGCATATGCACGCGAGATAAATATCAAATATAGTTAGTAATGTAAGAATATAAGTTTATAAAAAAAAGAGAAAATCTGTTACGATTTTCTTTTAAATTAATATCGCATCTTAAATATGCTTCGAAGGTATTTTGCCTATTTTCTTATTCTTATATATATATATATATATATATATATATATATATATATATTTCTTATTTTCACTTTTATTGGCCGGAGGAAAATAAATGTTTGTGTTAACCGGTTTTACCATGAGGAGAAGGACTGTAAGAAAAAAGTATTTTTTCACAAATGGTCAGCATGAAAGTTTCAAATGTGACAGTTTTTATAGCGCAGAAAACATAAATAATAATTAAATAGGAATTTTCATTGGCTGTGTAATAATAATTAATGTCTTAATAAGAAATCATCTCTAGCTGGGATCAATGAATTGGTTATTGTAGTGCTACGTGTGTCCCTAACAGAAGACGATGCATCAAGATTTGATATGAATTCTCGCAACATGACTGTTATATTTTTAAAAACTTCAAACTCGCCCATTACTCCAACGAACAACCAGCACTGCCACGCACACACATATTGCCACCATTGTGTCAGATCTATTTTCTCACAGTTTTCACCATGACATTATTTCTTTTTATTGCTTTCAAGGATTTTTATGTCATAATGGTTAGAGTGTTCGCTAATGGGCCAGGAGCCCGGGGTTCAATCCTCGGTCAAGTCATACCAAAACACCAAAAATGTGTATATGTAAAAAAAGGGTAAGTGCAGTAGTCAATGAAAAAAGAGTCTTTGGGTTGCCCTCGACTATGAACGATCTAATTATTATTTTTTAAAGAGTATCTCAGTAATATGAACCAGGTTTGTGGAGTCGGATGTGGAGGGAGTCGGAAGTTTGGGAAGGAGTCAAAGTCGGAGTTAGACTCGTAAGAATGTATGAGAAAAATAAGTTAACTGGTTTACATGTCATAGGGTTGCTTGTGATCGGAGGAGGGGCAGGTGCCTTTTGGCTTGCTCAAAGTCTAAACCTAGTAACGATCCGGAAAGGAGTAATTTGTATATCTGTCGATTACTGATTATTTAAGAGCATTTCTCCATTCTGGGGGGGGGGGGGGGTATTTCGAAATTCTGGCGACTGTTACATTTCGTGAGAGTTCTATTAATTGTTACATTTATGAGAGTAATTGCAGACCATGTCATAATCTTGTTTGGTCCTTGACTCCTGACAGAGTTGGGGTCACGATTTAGCAATATTTCGCAACATTTTACACTTGACCCAACTCTGATCTATTTGGCGTCGAAGGCATTTTCAACAAATGCTGGGGGTAAGATAATTTTTTATTCATAAAAAAATCAACTGACAGTCTGAATATTGAAAGACTTTAAAACAAGAAGTCGGAGTCGGATATTTTGGAATTCCAGGAGTCAAAGTCAGACCTTATATCTTCTGACTCCACAACCCTGGCATGAACCTATTTTTGAACAAGTATTTCAAGTAGTAAACATATGAACAAGTTTTATGTATTCATTTATGATAATTTTGATTTTATCTCTATTATACAGCCACATTTCCACTCGCAAATAGCCGCCCCGGATTCAAAAATAAAGAAAAAGGAAAATAGATGAAACGAAAACAAGGAACGCGTGCCTTCTAAGATTCCATTATTCTTTCAACTATAATTTCCTGCATTTTCTCGTCTCATCAACTTCCAGTATTCGGTATATGCCATCTTCGCAACAAACCTTATTCATTCACTTATCACTGTGCATTAAGAAATCAAAATGAAGATGGAACGTCTCTTGTATCAGGCAAAGAAGTGAGAAGTAATTTGTTTGTCAGACACAAAAGAAATCAGAAGCAAATGTACAATTTATTCAACATTTCTGACAAAATCTCGTCCTTTTCTTCCATTTTTTTTTCTTCTTTTGTTGCCATCTTTATTTTCTGTGCCGGAATCTTTTTTTTTTTTTTTTTCGTTCGTTTTCTGTTGTTGTTTCCGTTTGTTTCACAGCTTCAAACAAGAAATGCATAAAATAGGTCATGTCCTGTCGCATGCACATAATGGCCGCCAATTCCCCCCCCCCCCAAAAAAAAAAAGGCGGCTAACACAAAATAAACAAGGCTCTAATGCGGTTAACAATGGACTCGTTCTTCTCTGGCAATGGCACACGAAAAATTTGCATGTAGACAGCACACGCTTTCCTATTTCTTTTTGTGAAACGGTTATTTGCCCAAAGTAAAGTTGGCTTTTACACCTCCTTCAATTTGCGTTCGTTTTTTTTTGTTGTGTTTTTGACATCAACATATTTGATCTTTTTTTCTTACTTTTTCTTTTTGTTTTGCCGTTTTTTGTTTTTTTTGTATAAAAACGACCGTAGTTATTCTGTTGTTTCTGGTTGTTGAATTTCCCATTTCTTCTTAGTCAGCGAAACATTACAGCATACGGAAATAGAAAAGCTTCGTATGAAATAATATCAATGTATTGAAGCAATCAGATATGTCTATCTCTTCACAGCTTTGCTTTAACCGACTCTCTCTCTCTTTCTCTCCGTATCTCTCTCTGACTCTCTCTCTCTCTCTTTCTCTCCGTATCTCTCTCTGACTCTCTCTCTCTTTCTCTCCGTATCTCTCTCTGACTTTCTCTCTCTCTCTCTCTTTCTCTCCGTATCTCTCTCTGACTCTCTCTCTCTCTTTCTCTCCGTATCTCTCTCTCTGACTCTCTCTCTTTCTCTCTGTACATCTCTCTGACTCTCTCTCTCTCTCTCTCTCTTTCTCAACGTATCTCTCTTTGACCCTCTCTTTCTCTCTTTCTCTCCGTAGTATCTCTCTCTGACTCTCTCTCTCTTTCTCTCTGTACATCTCTCTGACTCTCTCTCTCTCTTTCTCTCCGTATCTCTCTCTGACTCTCTCTCTTCTCTCCGTATCTCTCTCTTTTTCTCTCCGTATCTCTCTCTCTCTCTTTTTCTTCCGTATCTCTCTCTCTCCGTATCTCTATCTCTCTCCGTATCTCTCTCTCCATATCTCTCTCTCACACACACACAGAGACAGACAGACCCACACACTTTTTTTTATCTTTCCCATAGTCTGAATGACTGTTGAGTGCCAAAGATGACCTGGCATCTATCTGGTTGCCAGATCATTCGATAGATGCACACATATCTCTATTTATATAAAGTTAGTTAATATATTTCTATGTATAGGATTTACTCTTAAATTAATTAATCGATCATTATGAATTTTGGAACACAGCTGTTAGGGCGTAAAAGTGGATAACGAGGGCTATATTTAGTTTAATTTAGTTTTATGCAAAATAATAGGCTAGAGACTTTTCTATGAACTTTCAGATAGCTCTGATTTTTGTTAAATTTTAAGACATTAAATTAAGACAGTAATTAATTAAAATAAGACATTAATTAACAAATATTCCCAAAATATGGACATTTTCCTAGCATCAGGTGAACTTCCATGAACAGAGTTTCTTTTCAAGAACTTCCTGTCTATGGAACACATTATTACGGGACTGCTTCCCTGAAGTTTACAACATGGTCGTCTTCAAACATAATGTTAACAAATACGTGTCATGATCTGTCCCCACAAGTAATGTAACTTCGTTCATTCTGTTCATAATTTTCAGTTGTTTCATAATATTCTACATCATTCAACTGACAATTTATTTCGTTAACCATTATCCTTGAGTGGCTTTTGGCCTTGATAAGTCGTGACCCAGCAGTAAACAAAAAGAACGAAAACGTGAAACAGTTAATAATTTCGTTTATTTCATTACGTAAAAAAAATTTACATAATTATTTATTTTTTTATGCTTCTCAGGTCGGATTGAACCCTGGACGCAAAGAAGATGATTCCACACATAGATGTTATCAGAGACAAGTCATTACTCGTGAAAATTATACTGCTTTTTTTGCCATCAATGCCTATGTACTGACCTCACTTACTACGTGGAGGAAGAGAAAGGCCCAGGTACCTACTTGGGGGACCTTGCTGCTGACTCCCATCTGCTAGAAAGTGTCCCTTCTCAAGATCACAGCCTCATCAAATTCAGTCAACTCCCGCAGGGATCAGGGGGAGTTTCACAGCTCTTTCACATCCACGAAAAGACGGGTAAACTCTTCACGGCTCAGACTCTTGATGCAGAGAAGCTTTGCATTTACAACCTCGAGTGCTTTCGAATGGTCGATGTGGCCGTGAAGCAGGCGAATTCATTCATTTGGATTTTAAAGGTGAAAGTGGTCATTCAGGACATTAATGACCACCAGCCGGAGTTTCCAGATAAACAGGTGAATATACAGTTTTCCGAAAATGATCGGAAGAGCACGAAAGTATCCATTCCAAATGCCGTGGACAGGGACATCGGAGTCCTAAATTCACAGATCACTTACCAGTTACGTAAAAGTAAGGATGAACCCTTTACTTTATCCGTGTCGAAAAGCCTTGATGGCACGTCAAAAAATCAGTATCCTACTCGAAGAAGGTTTAGACCGAGAGCTGAAAGACTTGTACATGCTGCATATAATGGCTAAAGATGGCGGTTCTCCACCAAAGCAGACCATATTAAATATCCAGATCTACGTAACAGATGTGAACGACAATGCACCAGTTTTCTCTCGCGATGTGTATAATGTGTCTGTTAAGAACGAAAACCAGGAAGCATCTCCGATCGTGACACTATCGGCCAGGGATTTGGATGTCGGCAAAAACGGACGCGTATCCTACCATTTCAGTGCAAAGACTTCTGACATTGCTAAATCTCACTTTGAGTTAAACAGAGGAACTGGGGGTATATTTCTTAGCAAACGGTTTAACTCGGGACAAAAACAAAGCTACAAACTCTACGTGACAGCCACGGACGAGGGAAAACCGCCTCTAAGTTCAATCGCCATTGTTCAAATAAACATGGTCAATCAGCAGAACAATCCTCCGTCGATCGATATGAATTTCGTGTCTTCATTGACAGAGGACACGGTCGGTATTCTTGAAGACCTCAAAGTTGGTACTTTCATTGCATATGTGAAAGTCACTGACTATGATACGGGTCCCAATGGGCAGGTCATATGTCATATGAACCACGAGAAGTTTAAGCTTGAAATGATGCAACCAAAAGAATACAAAATACTCATAAAAAACCCGGTGGATAGGGAAACCGAAGATTATCACCGCTTAATAATCAACTGTCAAGATAAGGGCTCTCCGCCTCTTCACAGCGAGAGTCAGTTCTCTATAAAAGTAATAGACGTCAATGATGTCCAGCCGCAATTTTCAAGGGAGATATTCAGGTTTTCTATGTATGAAAACGTAAAATCCAAATCTCAAGTCGGTGTAATCAATGCCACGGACCCAGATCTCGGACTTGCGGGTAAATTGACATATTCGTTATTGGCTAGTAACAAAAACTTTCTCCCTTTCCAAATCATGGATGACGGAGTGATTTTATCAATTGTGTCTTTGGATCATGAGTTCCAGGATAGTTATAAATTCCAGGTTTTTGTCAAAGATGGCGGCATACCATCACTCAACAATACTGTTAACGTCATCGTCGAGGTTAAAGATAAGAATGATAATGCTCCGTATTTCACATATCCCAGTGTTAACCCTTGCGCTCTGGATGTAACGTATTATCCGCATCACACAAAGAACATCACAGTTCTAAAAGCGTCGGACCGAGACAGCCGGGAAAACGCGTTCCTAAAATTCGAGATAATAACCGGAAATGAAAACCAACTGTTCACCTTAAACCATTACACGGGACTGCTATCATTCACCCGGGTTGTTAACCCGCAAGACGCCGGGTTGTACGACCTCCAGTTCTTAGTCCGAGATAGTGGTACTCCACCGTTATCATCTACGACGACATTGGCCTTAACTTTAGCCGTCAGCAATGAGACTTCAGAAATGTTAAATGCCGTTCATGCTCAGTCGGGTGACAAAATTCATTTATATCTTTTGATCTTAGTTGTTTTGGTTGCAGTTACCGTCTCCGTGCCTGTGACGGCCGCCATGTCTCTCTGCATCATCCGTTGTAAAGATCGAAAGAATGCACTGAGCCAGGATGGGGAGAGTATTTCGTGTAAATGTGTGAGCGAACAAGGTCGGCTTATATGTCCGTCACACATGGCATCTTATTGGCCAGACAGCTCAGGCTTTATGGCGCCAGACTCGGACATGGCCACGAACAGTTTGCCAGCAAACACAAAAAGGGACGATTCTTGTAGTGGGCAAAAAGGTTCAGTTCTTGGAATGAGGTCCCAAAAATCAACAGAAGTTAT
>OY744525.1:47124647-47194647 GCA_963556195.1 Sepiola atlantica | reverse complement strand
CCGTGGTCATTAAAACGACCTGCTGCCTAACAATACACACATATATACACACACACGTATATATATATATATATATATATATATATATATATATATATATATATATATATATATTAAGCTATTTAAAAAAAAAAGATCATGGCAAATCAGTTTACAATCATTTTTTAATTATTTTAATATCGTTTTACATTTCATGCTAAAATCGAAAGAGAATCAAAATAGACTCTTTAAAAAAACATTCATGAAATATAAATACACATTAACATTGGCAAAAGAAGAATGAATTCATTGTCACATTATAGTTCCAAAGAATTGTAAATAATTAATATAATTATATATATATATATATATATATATATATATATATATATATATACTTAAATATAATTATATTAATTATAATTATGTATATATATATATATATATATATATACTTAAATATAATTATATTAATTATAATTATGTATATATATATACATATATATACTTAAATATAATTAGATTAATTATAATTATGTATATATATATACATATATATGCTTAAATATAATTATATTAATTATAATTATATATATATATATAATTATATTAATGTATATATATATATAATTATATTAATGTATATATATATATATATATATATATAATTATATTAATGTATATATATATATATATATACTTAAATATAATTATATTAATTATAATTATGTATATATATATATATATATATATATATAGAAAAGAGGGTAGTGCAGTATTAGTGCAGTTCCAACGAGAGAAAAGTATATATGTAAAGGAGTAAGGCTACCAACATTTGTAGAATGTTTTTTTCAACATTTATTTATTATTTTGTTGTTTTTTTTCAACATTTATTTATTATTTTACCATTTTATGATTTTATATATAACGCGTTTCAAGCGGTGGCCCGCTTTCATCAGATATGAAAACAACAAAATAATAAATAAATGTTGAAAAAAACATTCTACAAATGTTGGTAGCCTTACTCCTTTACATATATATATATATATATATATATATATATATATATATATATATATATATATATATATATATATATATATATATATATATATATATATAAATAAATATTAATTATTTATTACCTACAGACATCGATGTTTCATGCTTACGTAATCTTGAGTGCAGGAAGTTAATTCCTGACGGTCGACGCGCGCAAACTCCAACTACAAATCGCCACTGATTCGCAGTCAAGAGAGTTACCAGAAATCAGTTCAGAATTTAGGAGGAATTTAACTTTGTAAATACCAAGTCGACGAGTATTCACAGCAAGCGGCGAAGAGTGGTCTAACAACAACAAAACGTGTTGGATCTCGTAATGAAGCTAGTAGTACTGCTTGTTATCAAATTCACTCAGAGTGCCCAGCCTTAGTAAAAGGGGGCTATATATATATATATATATATATATATATATATATATATATATATATATATATATATATATGCATAAATAGAGTTAAATAAATGTATAAGTTAAATGAATGTTGAGTGGATTTGAATTCTTTCAGCCTAACTTGGAATTTTTTTATACACTGATGAAGCCTCCTGATGAATACTAGTGGATAATTTGTATACCATGAAAATATTTGTTCTTAAATATATGTTTGCAAATGAAAAGTTTTTTTAAGGAAATATGGAGTACTTTTCTCTGAGAAATGGGCAGAAACAATTGTTTGTAAATAAAAGTGTTTTTGAAGGAAATATGGAATGTGTTTCTGAATAACTAAGGTTTACATGAAGTTAAATTAAGAGCTTTAGTTGTACATTATTGAGTTACAGCATAAACCTTTGTGTAGACTAAAATAAATTTATATATATATATATATATATATATATATATATATAAAATAAAGTATTCCATAATCAAATGAAAATAAAGTAATAAAAAAAAAATAAATAAATAATGGTAAGACTAGTAATAATAGGAATAAATAACTATAAATAAATAAATAATAGTAAAAATAAGAATTAATAAAATAAATAAATAAACAATAAAACTAAATACACAAACGATAGAATAAAATGAACTCCACCACACACCCTCTCTTTTCTTTCATTCGCCCTTAACGATACATATAAAACATTAACTCGAGTCTTCTTATTTAAAAAAAAAACTAGTCCTGAATACGACTAAGAAAGTCGAAAGCGTTTGAAAAACATGGTCGAATTAAGAACAATCGGAGAAATACTCTACAGATTGCCACCTGAAACCAGAAGGACAGCTCGACGGTTTGAGAACCTCACGAAGAAGATTTACAAACGAGAAAGTTCCGTGACGTTCAACAACGCTTGCTTGGATATATATATATATATATATATATATATATATATATATATATATATATATATATATATATATCTTAAGAAGGTCAGAGGACACATATGCAGAAACATAAAACTCGAAATATAAGCATTGATGCGTACAACAGTCCAAAGAGAAACTATATAATAATTTAGCATCACAAAAATTCCAATAAAAATGTGTTTTTTTGTTACATTTCCATTTTAAATTCATGAATTCTCTTCTCAATAAACAAAAAATAAACAAAAATATCTTTAATTAATTCATAAAGAAAAGCCGACTTTTGAAAAAAGAAACAAATTATACAAAAATCCTGCCATCCATTTTCAGGTCTGGGGCAATACAACAAATCATCTACTTTATTTATGCACGAATGTGTTTGTATGTATGGAAGTATGCAGATATAAGTGTGTTTGTGTATATGCATCTCTATGTACACACGCACGCACACACACACACACACACACACACACATATATATATATAGATAGATAGATATATAATAGTATGCATACATAAATATATACATATATATATATATATATTTCTCATTGAAAATATGTAAATCTATGACTATGACGTTGATGAGCCGCAGTAACGGCGAAATACGTGTCCATGGATAACTATTTTAGCTATAATATATATATATATATATATATATATATATATATATATATATGTATTTAATAAACAATAGAATGTGCAATTCCAATGACTACCTCTCTCTATATTTTTCAAAGTCTATATAACTTTACGGACACTAAGGAACAATTTCTAATGCATATATATGTGTATATACTTACTCTTTCTCTATCTCTCTCTCTCTCTCTCTCTCTCTCTCTCTATTTCTCTGTATATATATATATATATATATAGAGAGAGAGAGAGAGAGAGAGAGAGGGAGAGAGAGACATATTGGAAATCATAAATAAAAAAACAAGAAAATTAAATGATTCCTAAACGTCTCTGAAACGATCGTACGCCAGACCATTGTTGACATTGAATTCTTAGAATCAATAAATAATGTTGTAAATCTTTTGATTTATTTATTTATTACTATTCATTATATATATATATATATATATATATATATATATATATATATATAAAGATGTGTGTGTGTGTGTGCGTATGCATATGTGTGTGTTTTGTCAGAATTTAGTTATCACTTTATTGCAATAACAAAGAAAAAATATAATCTTTTAATCAAAAACGAAAGGATTTAACTTATCTCCAAATAAAAATGGCGAAATCCATCCCCTATTTTAAGGGAAGACAGAGTGATGACGACAAACTTTGTAAAATATTGTAAATAATTCTGTACTATTTGAAAGTTCTTACAATTCTTTTGAATGATTTTATTTATACAATTTTTGCTTGTGCATTTTTTTTTTTAATTTCTGTTGATATGTCATCAGCCCCCTCTTATCAGCCGTCTTGATTAGCATTTTTCTACTACATTAAAATCACCTGCCATGAAAACATAATTATTTTTTTTTTTTATGTTTTAAAATTATTTTTATTATTTTAAATAATTTTATTTTATTTTTAATATATTTTTTTATTTTATTCTCATATTAATTTTTTAATTATTTTATATTTATTATTGTTTTTAATTATTTTATTATTTAAAAAAATTATTTTTATGATTATTTTTCTTATCTTTACTATTTTTATTATTTTTTAATATTCTTATTTTTGTTATTTTTGTTTTTTTCTTATTTTATTATTATATTTATTTTTTTAATTATTTTTAATTATTTTTAATAATCTAATTTTTGCCGTGGCTACTCAAAAAGTCATAAACTCTAAATGCGTTTCAATAATCAACCAAATATTTTTTTCTTTTTAAGAGATATATGATTCTAGTACAAGTATTATTGGTTTAAAATATTAAAATAATTGAAAATTAGAAACCTTTTCAAAGTAAGATTTATTATTTACTAACCGTGAGACAACAGCGAATGGACAAAAACGAACGATGAAAAAAAATGATACAATTCTGGTCACCTCTGAAAATGTCATTTTAATTCCAAAAAATTTCAGATTAAACTAAACAAAATTAAATCTTGCATTGAAAACGCTTCTAATTTTCAATTATTTTAATAGTATTTCTTTATTCATTTTAATTTGAAATACATAACATTACAGTTTTGGCATCTGCTTAGACTTCATCAACACTATTTTGACGTTTTCTTTCTCCATGGATTTATTTTTTTACAATTTTTGTTAAAAACCAGTTATTAAATTTTATTTTTAAAATTCAGTAATTTATTAAAATACAAATAATTTCAAATAACTTGTTTTAAGTTTTCTCATTTATTTTTTAATAAATTTATTATATAAATTGAAAATCAAAAAATGAATTGTTTCAAAATCGAATACGATGTCAAAATTAGAATTCTGTCATCGTCATAGACATAAAAGCATATTTAACTGACAAAATATTTTTATATTTAACTGACAAATAATTTTACGGCAAGAACAAATAAAAGACGGTAGGTAAGCAAAAGAGAAAACTGTAAGCAACTGTGGAATTTAAGAGGAGACTGTAAGTAAGCAACTGTGGAATTTAAGAGAAAACTGTAAGTAAGCAACTGTGGAATTTAAGAGAAAACTGTAAGTAAGCAACTGTGGAATTTAAGAGGAGACTATAAGTAAGCAACTGTGAAATTTAAGAGAAAACTGTAAGTAAGCAACTGTGGAATTTAAGAGGAGACTGTAAGTAAACAACTGTGAAATTTAAGAGAAAACTGTAAGTAAGCAACTGTGGAATTTAAGAGGAGACTCTAAGTAAGCAACTGTGAAATTTAAGAGAAAACTGTAAGTAAGCAACTGTGGAATTTAAGAGGAGACTGTAAGTAAGCAACTGTGAAATTTAAGAGAAAACTGTAAGTAAGCAACTGTGGAATTTAAGAAGAGACTGTAAGTAAGCAACTGTGGAACTTAAGAAAAAACTGTAAGCAAGCAACTGTGAAATTTAAGAGGAGACTGTAAGTAAGCAACTGTGAAATTTAAGAGAAAACTGTAAGTAAGCAACTGTGGAATTTAAGAGGAGACTGTAAGTAAGCAACTGTGAAATTTAAGAGAAAACTGTAAGTAAGCAACTGTGGAATTTAAGAAGAGACTGTAAGTAAGCAACTGTGGAACTTAAGAAAAAACTGTAAGCAAGCAACTGTGAAATTTAAGAGGAGACTGTAAGTAAGCAACTGTGAAATTTAAGAGAAGACTACATAAGCAACTGTGGAATTTAAGAGAAGACTGTAGATAAGCAATTGTGGAATTTAAGAAAATAATTTCTAAAATTAGAGAAGCCCTGAAAATTAAGTTAAGTCAAATGTCAAAATAGTGACTGTCTTTTTGCTACTGAAACCTATAATATAATAATACAATAAGTAAAATTTAAGATGAAAAACAAAATAATTGTTTTAATCAAAAGAGTTTATGACTATTAGAGTACTCATGCCAAAAATTTAAATAAAAATGGATAGGTTTTAGGTTTAGAAGGCCGTGACAATGCAATATAAAGTTATCGGCATCAGGTGAATTGAAAATAATGTCTGGGTAAAAAAACGAGATGATACTTGATACAAAGAGACAATTTGTCATATAATATAATAATTTTATTTTTATTTCCTACATAATGTTTCATCTTCGATCAATAGTGTTTTATACTGTGTTCAAGATTTTTTCTGATATTTCGAGGTTGAGCACCTCCTTTGCAAAGTATTTTCATTTCGGATCCATGTTTGTGTCATGTATTGCCCAGACTTGTTTCTCACCCACATATCCTTTTAATTCATACAATGCCCATAGCTACATATTGCATTGCCACAGGCTTCTAAATCTCAAACATATATATATATACACTATGCACAATGCTTCAAGCAAACTACAATCCTCTCTTAAATAATAATGATTTTATTTTCATTGCGGTCTGATTTAAAAGAAGCACAAGAATTTAAAATCAAAAACAAATATGGCTGAACTGACTTAATCCCAACAGAAAAAGAAAAAAAATATTGAAAATTTGGTTTATGAAAATAACGCATTTTTTTCTTTTGTAAAGAATAACTGAGGAGAAATGAGGAATGAAATCTGGATTTATTATACAAAGAAAAATCTGTCTACAAAGAAAACTCAGAGTGAAGTGTATATCAGATCTATCTGTAATTACGACTGTACATAATATGTATATTTAATATGTATATTTATAAATATAATTTTGTTTCATATGATCTCTTCAATAAAGTCTCTCTCAAGTCCAATTCACTGGTTTTCTTGAACTGATATACATTATTTATGGTTGCATGATTTTTTTTAGCATGTGTATGTCTATATGTATATTCAAACAAGTTTTATTAAACATAATCGATTACTTTTGCCTATTGATTCTTTTATTTTTCAATTCTTCTGATTTGAAACAGCTGTTCGTCTCTCTGACACGTAAGTAGTTAACTCATTGGATAGTGACGTTTATTTTTATAAGCAGTCGTAGTGGTGATGCCGCAGCCGACGTTTCTGTGTCCATGCTTCTCCTTGTAGCTGCCATAATGTAACAAAAATAAAAGAAAAACATCGGCAACACCTTTACTCAGTGACGTCATGCTTTTTAAGGTTTTATTTTTTTACATGTTACGTGAGCTTTCTCTTGCCCACTCCCGGAGGCCTGAACTAGGATAAAACAGAAAACAGCTGTTCGTCTCTCTGACATGTAACTAGTTGGCTCATTAGATAATGACGTCTAGTAGTAAAGATGGTCGTAGTGGTGATGCAGCAGCTGAAATTTCTGTGTCTACACCTCTCCTTGTAGCTGCAATATTATAACAAAATAAAATAAAAATATTTTTGTTTGATGACGTCATAAAATTTTGTTCTTTTACCCATTATGTGAGCTTTCCATCGTTAAAAGTTAACAGAATTAATTAAAATACAAGCACCACACACGATTCCATACAGGTACCCCTACATATATTACTGAGATAGCAAACCGCTTGATTTAATACCCCTTAAGATAACATTTTTCACTGATATGGATAACCCCCTCCCCCATTAGACACCAAGCCCTTCCTTAGCTAATAAACTACAATTATAATAACAGCTTTATACTCAAGCATAAACACCACCAACAAAATAAATATAACATATAAACCATTTAATAACAATAATACACCTCCCACTCGGTATCTGAGGCAATGGCTGAATCCTTAGTAAATGACCTTCAGTCTGTAATAGATTGGGGTCAAAAATGGATGGTAACTTTTAATGCCACAATGACAAAGCTACTTTCCATCAATAACTACAAGAAACCATTTCAACCACCGATTGTCATGGCAAATAACACCCTACTTGAGAGTTCATCATTCAAACTCCTCGGCCTAACTTTCACAGATAACATAAATTAAAATAAATTCATTAAAGACATTGCCAGGGCTGCTGCAAAGAAGGTGGGCGCCCTCTACCGTGCTAGTAAACTTCTCACACCTGACATTATCCTATATCTCTACAAAGCCACCATCCGCCTATGCATGGAGTATTGTTGCCACATCTGGGCTGGGGCATCATTCACTAGTCTCTCCCTCTTAGACAAGGTCCAAAAAAGAATTGCCAACTTAATAGGTCCCTCACTATCCACCAAGCTCCAGCCCTTGTCCAATTGCCGCAATGTTGCTTCCTTGTGCCTATTTTACAAGTACTTCAATGGATTGTGCTCTGATGAACTTGCTGCTCTAGTGCCCTCACGACGCCAATTAACTAGACCAACCCGACAATCTGCCAAATCCCATCCATTCACTGTGGAGGTCCCCAGATGCCGAAGAGCTTTCTACTCCAAAGGCTTCTTTCCTCGTGCTGCTGGACTGTGGAACTCCCTTCCTGCTCCCTTTTTTCCTGATGGTACTGACATGCAAAAATTTAAAACTAATGTAAACAGACATCTCGCTGCACAGCTCCCAATTTAGGTTAACCCCCCCAAAAAAAATCCTTCACCCTTTTTCTTAGTAGCCTCTTACGTCTACAGTGGTGGCCTGCCTTGTTTGAGGTGAACTATGTTAAAAAAAAAATTTTAAACACTCAGCCACGTCAAAATTTAACCCACTCGCCGATTAATAAATTACACTACACACTATAACCCCAAAATATGATTATGTCATAGAAACCGACAAATATATAGCATCCGTAATCAAGAATTTAATTATTTTTAAATAATACTAAGTACCGATTAGGGCCCATACAGCCATATAGTCTGCTCCCGTAAACTCGGTATTTTCCTAAAAAGGGACACTTGACCTAATTCACTGGATGATGAAACCAATGACTGTTGAATTCCATTTTTCGAACTGTCTTCATTTCGTAAATTGCTGAGGATTCGAGATAGATTGTAAGGGCCTTTTCTAAACAGTAACGGTCTATCCATGTCAATGAAACCATGGTACATCTCTTGAATATGTAACATATAGTTTTTAAATAAATATTTTCTCTCCTTCCCCCTCTCTCTCTCTCTCTCTCTCTCTCTCTCTCTCTCTCTTTTATATATATATATATATACATATATATATATATATATATCATCCAGTCATGCAAAAGTTACAGAGTAAAAAAAAATGCCAGACAAAACCATTTCAAATGTTATGGGGAAGAGTGAAATTAAATTGCAAGTCAGATAACCCCCTGCCATCTGAAATAAATAAATGGAGTCTAAGATTCTGAATCAGAAAGGAGGGTGGGTGCATATTTGGTGCTTTTATTCCTGAAAACACTTTTACAGAATCGTTCAAAGACTGGTTAGGCTTTTTATAAGCAATTGTTGATTTCATTGTCAAGGGAGCAGTCTAAAGAGAGTATGGGATTAAGGTAAGTGAAGTGATGGACCATGTTGAGCAGGACACAATTGACTTGGAGACTAAGGAAGTACAGAATGTTAAATAGTAAATACGGAGTTCAATTCGGTTTTGACAAGCAACATCTTTTTTTTTGTACTAAAGATTCACCACTTACCAAGGCCCAAAGGCCACTCAAGAATAAGGGTTAATGAGTGTCAGTTGGACAATGAGACAACATTGTGATAATTGGTAATTGTTACACCGGCCGTTCTTACACAGGAGAAACAACACCGGTTGTCACGATAAATAGTGCGAGTCACCAGAGACAGAGAAGACAAAGCACAGTCTTGTAACTGTCTAGCCAAGTGCTAGTCACTTTCTTACTTTGTTAATACACTTGTTAAACCAGCCCTCGACTTGACTTCCTTTATTTATTATTTACTGTTGGACAACTTCACAACAGTAATGATGGTGGAAGTTTGGCAGAATTTGATTATTTAGGAGGGCGGCTTAAGAATTTGTTTACATTGGACTTGAAAACAACGATTTTGTAGTCAGCTGGGAAGCAGCCCCACGGTATTAAGTTTCACAGACAGGTAGTTCTAGGAAATAAACTTTGCTCATGGCAGTTTCGCTAGTTTTAGGCACACAGAAGGAGAAAGCGAAATTATTGACAGTGGTTGTAGCTAGACGAGTTTTTGTTGTAAATATTTTATGGGGGGGGGGGGAGCATAGATTGGAGTTCAGTCGATGACCTGCCATGAAAATAACGATAGAGTAGAGAAAGACTAGCAATGTCTCTTCTGTGAGAAAGAGGTAGTAAGGAGGCAACTATGTCCAACAAAGAAAAGTGTAAATTCTGTCCTCGGTCAGTGAAGGAGAGGTTCTTCTAGATTGAGACAATTTTTGTTTCAATCGAGAGTGCCCCTTTTGGGGGAGCCGGATTTTCCCCACATTAAAAACTGACCTTGTGTCTAACTCTGACCTCATAGATAGGCAAGTAAATAGGAACAATGCCCACTAAATATATATGTACTAGATATGGCATACAATTCATATCGATTGGTCATACCATACATTGACCTTATCACTGCCTGCCTCACCAAGTATTTTTGTAGACACTTAAAAAATTCTCAGCGGGCTATAGGAGGTCTAAAAGAATCCCCTAAGAACTACATAAAAGACATTCTCAACCATTGCAACATAAGCTCCACTGTTTTGAATTTATCACTCTCAGCACACCATAGTAGAAAGCCATCTAGGTTATGGTGTCATATCTAATACAAGACACATTTTTAAACCGGAAAACTAAAAACAAAACTTCAAACGGTATGTAAAGGCAGCGGTGTGCCACTATATGCACTCCTTTTCTCAATCTGTTGATAAGTTTACGACATGTATTGGCCTTGATGACCACATAAATTGACACTTAAATCAACAATTTTGTATCAAATCTAGTTATTTATTTATTTGGTTCTAGCAGGGCTACCTGGCGTTGACCAGAGCCATAAAAAAAATAGGAGAGGTTAAAAAGTGTGTGAAACATCTTTATATTAAAACTTCTATCTTTCTACCTCTCTATCTTTCTCTCTTTCTTCCTTCCCTGTTTTTCCACATCCTTCTCCCCCACCCCTCTTTCACCTCCGCCCAGCTCATTCTTCTGCATTAAAAATAATAGTAATGTAAGACAATCAACTCTCCTTTATATAATAGATAAAATTGGAAATGGATGAAATACCGGGCCTCCATGACAAAAACTGGACCAGTTGACCCCCAAAGAACGAATATTTTTTTTTTAATTTTAGCTGAACATACACACTGACAACTGCACCAATTTTAGAATATACCAACTTTGTGGCTGTTTGTTTTGTAGTTTTTTTTTATTTTTAGCTGAACATACACACTGACAACTGTCCTTTATATAATAGAAGATGTAAAAAGGTTGATATCGTATTGTAAAACAGAAGTGATACATATTTTATTATGCCTCAACATTAAATAACCACAAAAAGAATTGATATACTGTAAAACAGACGAGAGAAGATTTTTACAAGGTAAGCCAAATTAATATCGCCTACCCGCTTACACCTCTGGATTGCAAGCATACCTGGATACAAATGATTTTGTCTGTGATCGCCATCTTCAGTTCAGGAATAGTCTGGGGATTGTTTTGATAGCCATTATCTTTGAGATAATCCCACAGATCAAAGTATCTGGGGGGGGGGGTTAATTTCCGGTAAGTGTGAAGATTGATATGTTGTCAAAATTACATAAACTATTTACTGTACTTTGGAATTAAAAAATGCAAACCTTTCATTGTGTCTTGGTATTAAATAAAAGTAAAAAGGGTTGATATGCCTTAAAACAGGCAATACAATCTTTTTATTGTGTTTTAGTATTAAATAAGCCAAAAAAGGTTGGTATGCCTTAAAACAGACAATACAATCTTTTTATTGTGTTTTGGTATTAAATAAGCCAAAAAAGGTTGATATGCCTTAAAACAGACAATACAATCTTTTTATTGTGTTTTAGTATTAAATAAGCCAAAAAGGGTTGATATGCTTTAAAACAGACAATACAATCTTTTTATTGTGTTTTGGTATTAAATAAGCCAAAAAGGGTTGATATGCCTTAAAACAGACAATACAATCTTTTTATTGTGTTTTAATATTAAATAAGCCAAAAAAGGTTGATATGCCTTAAAACAGACAATACAATCTTTTTATTGTGTTTTGGTATTAAATAAGCCAAAAAGGGTTGGTATGCCTTAAAACAGACAATACAATCTTTTTATTGTGTTTTGGTATTAAATAAGCCAAAAAGGGTTGATATGCCTTAAAACAGACAATACAATCTTTTTATTGTGTTTTGTTATTAAATAAGCCAAAAAGGGTTGATATGCCTTAAAACAGACAATACAATCTTTTTATTGTGTTTTGGTATTAAATAAGCCAAAAAGGGTTGATATGCCTTAAAACAGACAATACAATCTTTTTATTGTGTTTTGTTATTAAATAAGCCAAAAAGGGTTGATATGCCTTAAAACAGACAATACAATCTTTTTATTATGTTTTGGTATTACATAAGCCAAAAAGGGTTGATATGCCTTAAAACAGACAATACATGCCTTTTATTGTGTTTTGGTATTAAAAGGTCTGATATGCCATAAAACAGATAAAACCAAATAAAATCAGAAAACTGAAATAGTTAGATATTCAAGAACAATTCATATTGTGTTCCCACCTCTGTATTCTTATCTCGGTGAAGGTCTTAGTAAAGTTGCATGTAAAAGAGTTATGCCAATATTACCCAAGTGAGAACAAGGATCTAGACAACTTGGTGCAAACTCCTCACAGAATTCCAGAGAGCGGCATCACCATGCTAGCACAAATCTAGCTCGATATTTACCCTCGGGTCTTATTTCTCAATGGCTTTCTAATAAGCGAGCATAGCTTCAAGGCAAATGAGGAAGATTTGCTTCAGTTAAAGGAACTGTTTTTCACATGTTCTCCAACGACCGTCTCCATATGATAGAATTTTCCAACCACTGATCAAACCTCTCTACTGAATCCTTACCAAATATACCATCACAGCAAAATAACTTCCCCTTATAGTATTGATGACGTCACATTTGAGGTTGAAAGAAATAGAATAAACATAAGAATATACATAATGAATAGACATTTTTAAATTACTGTCACATCTTGAAAGCGTTAATTAATATTTATTTATTTATATACTAGTAGGGAGACACGAATGTTATACATATGATTTAAATTACATAAAAGTAGGATATATTTGAAGTTTTAAGTGGGGTTCTGCCCTCATAGCTCCCTTAGGGTTGCACTTAGAGATTTGGAACCACTTCAATTGTCTTCCCCGGAAATCTTTACATATAAATTAACTTTTAATTTTTCATGTAAATTCTCTAACTTTTGTTTTTATAGGGAATACTTACACAAATATTAACATTTATATATAAAGAGAGAGATTATGCCTCTTTACTTTAATCAATAAACTCATTTCAACTTTTAATAAAAGAAATGAAAACAAATTTATGCATACACCCCCACATGCACATATATTATAATGTTCATGAAGAAATAATTACGGAGTTAGAAAGAGCATAATATATCTATGTTAATAATATCATACAATTATCTGTAGATTAGCCATCCGTATCGGCGGTTTCTGGAGCAATAGCCTTTTATAAACTACTCCATCAGAAAGTTAGTAATTGCTGAAAACAAAAATGGCTTCCCTGGATTAATTGTTAATTTGTCAAAAAATTAAATCCAAGTAAAATGTATTGTTCTTAACAACATGCACCAACATTCAACAAAAGAAAAGGGCTAGGAAGAATCAAATATCGATGTGTCAGATGCACTGCTGTATGCGTCTAACTTCGAAAATTAAACCAACGTTTCTTTAGATATGTATACACACACATCTATATATATTATAATATGTATATCTAGGCAGCATCTTCTCTTGCAGGCAAGTATTGTTGAATATAAGAGACAACTCATGTCTAGATATCCTTTGGTAGATCTTTTCAATAGTCCGAATCATGATCTTAGTTTTGGAGGGGAATTGGCTGATGAATTTGCCATAGTTTGGATTTGTCTCCCAAGTACTTTCGGACCCATCTGAGTCCATCTTCAGGGGAATGATGTTAATCAGGTATAGACCATGTGTTAGTATTTATAGAAGGTTTTTGGCGGGAATTATGTACTAAGTACGAAACTATATTTGGAGCTATAAACATTTTAGAATATTATTACTGATATTAAGGTTAATTCTGTTAATTAGGCTTTTTTTGGTTTTTATATATAGGGTTTCTAATATATGGAGTTTTTGTTTGTTAGTACTAAATTCTAAGATTTTGGTATTTTCTACTAAGAGTTTTCTGAATTCCGATCGGGGGGCAAGAGTGGTCGTTAGTTAAGTGTTGGGCTATGACGCTAGTATTAGACAAATGCATCGTCAATCTTATATATTATAATAGAATTAATTATTATATATTATAATATAATTAATTATTATATATTATAATATAATTAATTATTATATTTTATAATATAATTAATTATTATATATTATAATGTGTATGAAGAAATAATTACAGAGGGCTCAACTACGTTAGTAAGAGCATAATATATTTATGTTAAAAAATATCTTATAATTATGTGTTGATTAGCCATCCATACTGGCGGTTTCTGAAGCAGTAGGCGTTTATAAATACTCCTTCATCATCGGCTGAAATTACTAACAGCATTGAAGGAGTAGTTTACAAACCCCTATGAGTCCAGAAAACGCTGATACGTGTTAGGTTTGAGAGGGTGAAGTTCCCGGACTATAAACGTGCAAAGTTGAATCAAGCAATTGTTGCATGCAAAGACAGAGTAATAATTAATAAACAAAAATGAAATAGTTCAAATAACGTTTATTGAACGTGTGTGTACGTGGAATGATGAAGTGTGTGATGTATGCGTGTGTGTCGATGGAAAAACAGTTCTTGAAAAGGCACGAGAAAGAAATGAATCCGGCGTAGGAAAAGTCTTTGAAAGCCGCACACAAAGAAAACGAGTTGAGAACTCTTACCGTTGTTTGAACACGTGCTGACGGAAGAAACGTGTGTTGGTAGTTGTTATGCTGAGACCAGTTCAAGAGAAAAACGTGATGTGAAACGCTAGTGTATTAGCGTCGTTCTGCCAAGGCCAATTGACCAGAATAAAAAAAGGTGAAACGGAACGCTAGTGTCAGCGTCGTTCTGTCGAGGCCAAAAGGCGAGTGAAACGGAGCGCTGGTGCCAGCGTTGTTCTCCGATGCTGGTCGGTGAAAAATAGAGATGGATTTTTCGTTTGCAACGATTTTTATAGTCAGAAGGGCAGATAACTCTGGTGTCGCTTTACAGTGCCACCTGTCGGTGAAAAAGCGACACCTACCGGCAAACCGGTGTAGTTATGTTTTGAAAGGAGGAGGTAACTGCTACAAGGACTCCCCCCCAGATTGAAAAATATTGAAAATATTATTCAATATGTACAGTTGTAGATGAGAAGCATTCTTTGTGGGTATGTCTGTTTTGCTGTTGAAGATTAGAAAAAGTAGTGTGCACGCTACTTATTTCTGTTTCTGCATCTGTATTGAATGATTGATCGCAAGTGCGTCTGCGGAATTGAGTGTTTGTAACGCATGTGGATCTGCGTGTTGTTTGGGTCTGCATCAAGTTTGAGCGCAAGTGAGTCTGCGGTCGAAAAATGCTGAGTGCAAGCGAATTTGCACTTGTTGGTGGCGTTGTTCATGTTGATTAGTCTGCGTGATGCAGAGCTGATGAACAAACGTTGAATTGTCAGTGTTGTCCGGGAATGTTTGGTGCTTGGGTCTGCGCGGTTGTTGATGAGTGAGCACAAGTGAATCTGTGCGGTATTGATGAGTGAGCACAAGTGAGTCCGTGCAGTTGTTGATGAATGAGCACAAGTGAGTCTGTGCAGTTGTTGATGAATGAGCACAAGTGAATCTGTGCAGTTGTTGATGAGTGAGCACAAGTGGGTCTGTGCAGTGTTGATGAGTGAGCACAAGTGAGTCTGTGCAGTTGTTGATGAATGAGCACAAGTGGGTCTGTGCAGTTGTTGATGAATATGCACAAGTGAGTCTGTGCAGGTGTTGATGTTAATTAGTCCGTGTTGTGGAGCTGATGAACAAACATCTAGTTGTTGAGATTGGTGGTACACTATGGTCAAAATCAGATGTACAAATGTCTGCAAGTGAGTTAGCAGGTCCAGGTACAAGTGGGTCTGTACTGGTGTTGGTGCGTGTCGTTCGAGTTGATGTATCCCCCAGTTGATCAACGAACGTCCAGTTGTTGAGTATTTAGTCGTGCTTGTGCAGTTGTACTCATTTTGAACTGGTGTGATTTCTTCCATAGTGTCGTCAGTGATGTCCGGAAATGTTTGGTGCTTGATGAATGTCCGGGAAAATGTGGTTGTTCATCTTGTGTTGAAGATTGTTGGTAGGCCTTGAAAGATGATGTTGTTCGTGTTTGTCATCGTATGTTGTCTGTTTTGTAGTTTTCTTTTCCTTTATATATATATATTTCCAACACGTGGGTGGAAGGGAAAAAGAAAAGAAAAAAAATGGAGTCGTAATTTGTTTCACACGAGGAATGACGTTTTTGTTTTCGTTTGTTTGAATGTTAGTTTCCACGTAGAGAAAGAATGGCGGCTTCTCTTTCCTTTGTTGTTGAAAAGAAAGAAAAAAAAATTCGTATTTTCTTTTTTTTTTTTGAATTTTCATTTCCACGTGGTTAGGGAAAAAGATGGCAGCTTCCTTTTTTGCTTGTTGTTGAAACAGAAAATAAATTCGTATTTTCTTTTTTTTGTTTGAATTTTCATTTCCACGTGGTAAGAGAAAAAGATGATGGCATTATTTTGAATTTTTTTTTTTTATCAACACGTGGTCACGAAAAAGATGGGCAGCGTGAGCGTTTGTTTTCTTTTTATCTCCACGTGTTCAAAACAAAGGAAGTGGCGTCTTGTAAAGTCCTTTGTTCGTCAAAAAAGGAGAAAAAAAAGGATTGGCAAAAGTTTGTCTTTTTCTTTGTATATATTTTTCCGACATGTGGAGAAAGAGAAGAAAAAATGAAATTGTAATTTGTTTTATACTCGGGAAGAGCCGAGAAATGTTTGTCTTTCTTTGTTTGGATATTTCCGCGTGGCCAGGAAAAATGGAGACGGTGGCTTCTTTTCTTTTGTTTGTTTGTATATTTCTACCTCGTGGGTAGAAAAAAAAAAGGAAAAAGATGGGTGCGTAATTCGTTTCACCACGAAAGTAAAAACGAGAAATGATTTTTTTTTTGTTCTAGTACGAAATTAATTACTCTGCTCCATACAACAAAGCTTGCACGTTGGGTCACCAATTGTTACGGGACCGAGTGGTGTTCCGCCGGACTATAAACGTGCAAAGTTGAATCAAGCAATTGTTGCATGCAAAGACAGAGTAATAATTAATAAACAAAAATGAAATAGTTCAAATAACGTTTATTGAACGTGTGTGTACGTGGAATGATGAAGTGTGTGATGTATGCGTGTGTGTCGATGGAAAAACAGTTCTTGAAAAGGCACGAGAAAGAAATGAATCCGGCGTAGGAAAAGTCTTTGAAAGCCGCACACAAAGAAAACGAGTTGAGAACTCTTACCGTTGTTTGAACACGTGCTGACGGAAGAAACGTGTGTTGGTAGTTGTTATGCTGAGACCAGTTCAAGAGAAAAACGTGATGCGAAACGCTAGTGTATTAGCGTCGTTCTGCCAAGGCCAATTGACCAGAATAAAAAAAGGTGAAACGGAACGCTAGTGTCAGCGTCGTTCTGTCGAGGCCAAAAGGCGAGTGAAACGGAGCGCTGGTGCCAGCGTTGTTCTCCGATGCTGGTCGGTGAAAAATAGAGATGGATTTTTCGTTTGCAACGATTTTTATAGTCAGAAGGGCAGATAACTCTGGTGTCGCTTTACAGTGCCACCTGTCGGTGAAAAAGCGACACCTACCGGCAAACCGGTGTAGTTATGTTTTGAAAGGAGGAGGTAACTGCTACATACGGATGGCTTATCAGCACATAATTGTATGATATCATTAGCATATATATATATATATATATATATATATAAATATATATATACACACAATAATATTTTAATAAATAAATATTAATTATTTAAAATACCTAGAGACATCGATGTTTCATGCTAACACAATCTTCAGTCTAGGAACTAATTCCCGACGGTCGGTAGGCGCGAACCCCGAACACAAATCGCCACTGATTCGTAGTCGGTGATCTTAACCAAAGGGCCATCGTCAATTAGTTAGTAAATATAGAGTAACTTTAACTGTAAATAGCGATACGTGGCCGCCATCCACCAGGCAGCTAGAGTGATCTTACGAAACGGTGTTCGGATCGCGCATATAGCTATTAGTACTGCTTGTTATTAAAGCTACTCGAAAGTGCCCAGCCTTTGTGGGGAGGGGGGGGGGGCTGATAAACAATAATATTTTAATAAATAAATATTAATTATTTAAAATACCTAGAGACATCGATGTTTCATGCTAATGCAATCTTCAGTCTAGGAACTAATATATATATATATATATATATATATATAGTTTTAATATGACTCCTTGCAATAGATCATTTATTGTCAATAAATATATCAGAAACTAAATGTAGCGCACAATTAGATTTATCTATATAATAAAAATGAGCACACGTGTGTGTGGCTCGCTTCAATAATCATGTATGCAAATTTATTTTATGAGCAAAGAAAAGAGGTTAATCTTAATCTTAATTATAACTGATAATAATAAAGAAAGGAAAGAATACTCACTTATGTAAATTTCTTTTTATGGGCAAATAAGAGGAGGCTTAATCTTAATAATAACTGATAATAATAAAGAAAGGAAAGAATACTCACTTATGTAAATTTATTTTATGGGCAAATAAAAGGAGGCTTAATCTTAATAATAACTGATAATAATGTTACACCGGCCGTTCTAACAGAAGAAAACTACACCGGTGCTCACTATAAATAGTGCGAGTAGGCAATCACCGGAGGGAAAAAGGACAGTATTGTAACTGTCTAGCCGAGTGCCAGTCAGTTTCCTTACCTTTGTACCTTTTATGTTAATACACTTGTTATCTTAACCCAACCTCGACTTGACTTTTTCTTTTTACGTTTGGACTACTTCACAACAATAATAAAGAAAGGAAAGAATATTGATGATATTTTAATGGTAATGTTTTATAACTATCTTTTAAAGGTAAGGTTATATAGCTATTTTTTAAAGGTGCTGTTTTATAACTGTTTTTTTAAGGTTGTGTTATAAAACTATAACTACTTTTTTAACGTAATGTTCTGTTGATGTTTATTTATAAAAACGATTGGATATAAATGGCTTCCAAAACTTTAATGTTAATATTTATAACATGTACCCATCCATTGACGGGTAGTATTCTACTTATATGTACAATTTTGATTCAATATGGCGGTGGGGGGGGGAGGGGGTCTACATTTATGATTGATTTGGGTGTGGTCAATCTGGTTTTATCAAAGAACTGCTTTCTAGGAGTGACAGGTTCCATTAACTAGAAGCATTTGTTTTAAGAGACCAGACCCCCCCCCATCTTTGTCCATTGCCGGTCAGTTGAAACAGTGGGGCCACCTATTAAGCCCAGCTGGACAACCTTCGAACAAATGACATAACTGAAACAAATTAATGTTATCTCTAATAATCTCCCCTTATCGAAGGAGTGGTCATCTTGTTTTCATTTTCAAATGATGGAAATACACACAGTTTTCTGTCACGTGTGTCATATTACAAACCATAGGGTTGTTTGGTTGTTTTGTTTTACGACATATCAACCCTTTTCGGGTTATTTAAGGCCGACATCTAAAAGCTAACCATTTTTGCTCCCTCCTCCTGCTCTCAACTTCTTGTAGACAACACAATTATATTAGAACACGAAACTAAGAAACTAAGACTACAGATACTAGAAGCTTTGCGCATAAAAACTAAAAAGGCATCACTTAACAAAATTAAGTTCGGTAACAGTGAATATATCTTAAAATGCTTCTAATTCTAATGCTCTATTAATACTATAGCCAATTCATACTAAAACCATCACTAAACATTGAAAAATAAATATTCTTTACTCGATACCAACCCCTGAAGATGGCTCTGGAAGGAACCGAAAGTACTAGGATACAAAACGAGTACGGCAAGTACATCTTCCAGTTCGAGCTCGAAACTAAAAAATTAATCAGGAATTTAGAAAGGATCAAAGAAAAAATATGTAAACACAAGACATCTGTAATATTTAATGAAGAAAAAATGCTACCCAGATATATATATATATATATATATATATATATATATATATATATATATAATTATTATTATTATTATTATTATTATTTCATGTATACACGCATTTGGTATTATAAAGTGATATAATATATTGTGTATAGATTTTTAATATTTATTTCAAAAGTGCTCAATACGTGAGTAGAGTTAGTCGTAAAGTATGAAAATATGAAGCGCAGACGCCTCTGTGTAGCTTAATTGTTATAAATATCTTTTAGTATATTATGACATTGTAGATTAATTATACATATTAATAACAGGGTCTGTTTTGAAGACATCTAATTCTGTTTGGACCTGAAGAAAAAATACTAAAAATTACTAATCGCAAAATAAAAACAATAATTATCAATGTTTTAGACAAACACCAAATCTCCATTATAATATGATTAGAGATATGTATATGTGTACATATTTGTGCATGTCTTTATACGTTTGTATGTGTGTGTGTTTACACGTTTGTGCATATATATATATATACATATATATATATATATATATATATATATATATATATATATATGTATGTATGTATGTATGTATGTGTGTGTGTGTGTGTGTGTTTGCTATCCGGTCTGCTCAGTCATGTATCTTCTAATTCCCATCTTCATTGTAATCACCATTATCATCACAGCTTTCATTATCGCCCCACCATTCCTCCATCGCTATTGGCTCCGGCCGTCGTCCATCTTCGACACAATTCCCAAACTGACCTCCTGCAACGCCAGCGCATCGCCATTCCCTCTCACCTTCCGACATGTAATTCTCGGAATTTTATCTCCACTCAAATGTCGACTAAATTCAGTTTAATTACGCATCAAGCACCTTGGGTGCGTTTGTCACCAGATAATTCCAGCCCTTCCAATATCCTGCTCACACATGTGCCATTTAAAACCGAGACCTCATCATAAAATCTAATGTCAGTTGATTGGGGGAATGGAAGGCGAAAACTCCAATGCAAATGCCATAGCGTAGGTTGGGTGGTCAAGGTTGGTTTAGCCAGTGGTTGAAAAGTCCCCTTCCAAACTTCTTATGTACAAACTTTAACACTTTATCTCAAATTTTGATAAGCTATTAAGACTGAATTACATCATCATCATCATCATCGTCGTCATCGTCGTCGTCATCATCGTCATCATCATCATCATCATCACCACCACCACCACCACCACCACCAAGTCAATTTCTAAAAGCCGTTTAACACATGCCAGCATGTAAAACAGACGTTAAACCGAATATGATGACTGACTTTCACTCCAGACCTGAAATTGAAGACGCACATCAAATCTGGTGCTAAGATTGCTAGAAAAATGGTTGTATCATCCGACCGCTCCAGAAAGTACCAGACTCCTGATGCATATATAAGAGTCAGATACGTCCTAAGATGGAGGACTGCTGCCACATCTGGGGAGGTGCTGCACAAACCACTCTTTCTTGCCTTTACAGAGTACTATATCGACTTTGCAATCTAGTGAGAAGTGATATCTTCTCTTTCCTACATCCCCTTTCTCACAGAAGAGACGTTGCTAGTCTCTCTCTACTCTATCGTTATATTTTCATGCTAGGTACTTGACTCAGCTCAAATTTCTCGTTCCACCCTGTGTCACGAATGCCGCCGGTCGGGACCACCGAAAGACATTATGTGACAATGATAAAAAAAAAGTTAAAAAAAGTTTTAAAAAAAGTCCGTAGTGGCTCGTATTATCCCAGGTTCAAATAAAACGTGATATGGGATGGGGATTTCTCCAATATAAAATACCGTCAGGAAACAAACAAAAGATGCGAAGAAACGACAAAAGACTTTAGGATTTAAATTTTATATTCATTTAGTTAATAAAACTATATACTAGAAAAAAGGGGAGTGTATCTATAAAACAAAACGAAATAAAACGTCAAAACAAAAGTATAGTCTTAAGAAGAGGGGGGGATTGTTTATCCTATCCCTATAGTAGCAGGATTCATTTCTACATAAAAAAAATATACACATATATAACAGCCCTAGGGGGCGAATGTCCGTGAAGAGATATTCAGGTTGTTACTTACAAATGGATGCACATGTAGTTTTGAAATACATTTTTTTTCTCAGGAAAAACAATTCGAGGGCGGCTATAATTCCATTTTCAACAGGCTCGTCTCGCCCGAGCCGAGGGCGGCTATAATTCCATTTTCAACAGGCTCCACTGCGATACTGTAGTCGCACATCGGTCGTCTCGCCCAAGCCAAGGGCGGATATAATTCCATCTTCAAATTCCATTTACAAAAGGCCCCTGCCTTTCCTCGCGACTTTCTTGTCGACGGTTGTTCATTTCTTCCCCGTTCAGTGCAGAGGTACTCGGGAAGACTGACTATAGTTGTCCTCAAAATATGTCCGTCTTAACCCGGCAGCTAACGTACTTCCTTGCCGGCATCTTTCGTCCTCTGTGTCGCGTTAACTTCCTGTCGACTGTTCTCTTTCGCGTGCGGCTGACGTTTTTTTTTGTCTTCACTCTCTCTTTTTATCTCTCTTTTTCTGACGTCATTCGAGTCGCATTATGATAATTTCTCGGTCGTGTGTGAATATGCAAAAATGAATCCTATCTCTCTTCGTAAACCGAAGTCGTGAGTTCGAATCTCGATAGCTCTCCCTACATTTTGTAACACCTCCTTCCCTAAAAGACGAAAAAGACTCGCACCGCGAGACCTTTTTCGTAACCCTATTTTGGAGTTTACCACCCTCTCGAAAAAACCGGCTTCTACTATCGACATCGTGTTACTTATCTATTTATTTATCTTTGCGTCTTTTTGTCTCGTTGCCTCGCATCTGTCTGCTCCTATTAACGGGTCCTATTAGAATTGGAGAAAATAATCCCGGACTTCAGCCCCCAATCTTGTCACGAATGCCGCCGGTCAGGACCACCGAAAGACAATACGTGGCAATGATAAAAAAGTTTTTTAAAAAAAGTCGTCCGGAGTGGCTCGTGATATCCCAGGTTCAAATAAAACGTGATATGGGATGAGGATTTCTCCAATATAAGACACCGACAGGAAATACAACAAAAAGATGCGAAGAAACGACAAAAGACTTTAGGATTTAAATTTTATATTCATTTATTTAATAAAACTATATACTAGAAAAAAGGGGAGTGTATCTATAAAACAAAACGAAATAAAACGTCAAAACAAAAGTATAGTCTTAAGAAGAGGGGGGGATTGTTTATCCTATCCCTATAGTAGCAGGATTCATTTCTACACAAAAAAATATACACATATATAACAGCCCTAGGGAGCGAATGTCCGTGAAGAGATATTCAGGTTGTTACTTACAAATGGATGCACATGTAGTTTTGAAATACATTTTTTTTCTCAGGAAAAACAATTCCTGGCTGGTTACTTTTTCTCCGCTTAGTTCAGCGGGTCGTCTCGCCCGAGCCGAGGGCGGCTATAATTCCATTTTCAACAGGCTCGTCTCGCCCGAGCCGAGGGCGGCTATAATTCCATTTTCAACAGGCTCGTCTCGCCCGAGCCGAGGGCGGCTATAATTCCATTTTCAACAGGTTCTACTGCGATACTGTAGTCGCACATCGGTCGTCTCGCCCAAGCCAAGGGCGGATATAATTCCATCTTCAAATTCCATTTACAAAAGGCCCCACTGCGATACTGTAGTCGCACATCGGTCGTCTCGCCCAAGCCAAGGGCGGCTATAATTCATCTTCAAATTCCATTTAAAAAGGCCCCTGCCTTTCCTCGCGACTTTCTTGTCGACGGTTGTTCATTTCTTCCCCGTTCAGCGCAGAGGTACTCGGGAAGACTGACTATAGTTTTCCTCAAAATATGTCCCTCTTAACCCGGCAGCTAACGTACTTCCTTGCCGGCATCTTTCGTCCTCTGTGTCGCATTAACTTCCTGTCGACTGTGCTCCTTCGCGTGCGGCTGACGTTTTTTTTGTCTTCACTCTCCGTTTTTATCTCTCTTTTTCTGACGTCATTCGAGTCGCATTATGATAATTTCTCGGTCGTGTATAAATATGCAAAAATGAATCCTATCCCTCTCCGTAAACCGGAGTCGTGAGTTCGAATCTCGATAGCTCTCCCTACATTTTGTAACACCTGTAAAACATTCACAACAAGAACTTGTTTTCTACCTCAAATGCTAAGAACTTTCATTTCTTCCCCTGTGTTCTTTTAAACTAAATGGAACTTTCATGAACATAGTTTATTTCAAACAACTTCCGATATGTGGAACACAATACAACGGGACTGCTTTCCTGCTGACTACAACATGGTCGTCTTCAAGTCCAATGTCAATAAATACTTGTCGAGCCATCCTCTTAAGTAATCAAATTCTGCCAATTTCACCCATCGTTTTTCAAGCCTCTCATAATATAATTCATCATCCAATTGACAATGTTATTAACCCTTATCCTCGAGTGGCTTTTGGCCTTGGTAAGTGGTGACTCATTAGTATAAAAACAAAAAGAACAAAACAGGAAATTATCGGGCTTTTATTTAAGACAATAACTTTCGTCATCGATAGCTTACAGCCTACAGAATCAATCTTTAATTTTGAATAGCCAGTTTACTTGTGGATCGTGCCACCAAGTTTTTCAGCCCAATCAAATATAATTCGATTTAATTCCTCTCAGAAAATACTTTATTCGACTATGAAGCTTATTAACATGGAGACATTTTTTCAATAATTCCCTCAACAGCAGCATCAGCTTACGACAATTATACAATAATTTCTACATTGCTCTATTTCAGTTTTCAGATCAACAATCATTCACTCACTCACTCACTATCTAACTTTATTGTCGATGTTTCCTTCGAGAGGGGTTCGACGCTGTCTGGCTATCTTTATACTAAGTCTCCAGTGATCACGAATGTAAGGATGTTGTTTCCGGTCCCCTGCTCACTTTTAAACTTTTGCTTGACTGGCATGTGATTCTGGAGCAGGGATGTTTATGGCTGGATAACCCTTCCTATCGCCTACGCTGGCACTTCCAGTAATCCGAGATCTCTGTGTTTGTTAATGTGGCCGGTGGGTAGTTATCTTCAACCTCATATGCTCTTTGACCCAGTACGGAGCCATACTGCACGATAAAGCGGCATGCTTAACATCAAACCCATGAGAGGTAATGTTATCAGGGATAGCTTCCTTGGAAACTGTCTGGGTACCAGAGTATATCTACACACTGGTGGGTCATGCATACCCTAGACTTTAAGGGGTTCCCACCCCAAGCACACAACTGTATTACTGCATCAGCTCTTACTAATCGTAAGAGCGAGTACCTGTGTCGTGCACTTGCAGCAACGACCTGCACCAACTCGTGCTCCAAAAGTGTCCTGAGACGACAATTGTCAGAGTCAGATAGAGATGAAAGCAAGAAACATCTGAGGCCACTACTACCACTAGGCTACTAAGTAACTCGTGATGGGTTACTTACTAGCCCAGTTGTAGTCGATATAAACAATATATATAAATAAATATTAAACTATTTATTTCTTAATATTAGTTATATATCATAATAGAAGGTAAAAATGATTTCGAAAACCTTATTAAAATGTTGTTTTACTGAAATGATACAAGCTGTCATTAACTTCAGCGTTATTCACCACATAAACTTATTAATCCTGAAGATTAAACTTTTATGGTAAGTTTATTATTATCTATTTAATTTATTTATTCCAAAAATAATTGTAATGTGTTTCTCTTTAAAACACATTCAACAGACAAACTCATTTACAAGAATAATACAACAAATATTACATTAAATCCCACTAGGGCAAATAACAAATATTCATTTTCCACTTAATAGTTATACAATATTATTCCTTTTATTAGTTCCTTTAGATGATATTCTTGTTACAGACTGACACCAAATCTCAATTATAATATGATTTGACAAAACAAACCTGATGAAATAAATTCCAGAACTTTTTGTTTCACAGTTTCTGCTGTAAAGTTTGCACCAATCCCATTATAACCGAACAAAGGAAAATATGCAACTGTGAGTGGTGGATGGCGCCTATGTGGGCTTATTTGAGCTGAGAGGATGTGCAGTATAAATCTTAATGAATCCAGTAATATATGCCCATCCCGGTAATGGGATTCTCCCCGACCCGGTTACAGTTCTATCATTTCCCTTCAGGAAACTGAGTTTCGGCTTTGAAAGATAATTTGTCTTTTGACGCTTCCTGATCTTTAACAAATGAGAATCTCCAAGATTATCATACACAACACCTTATAATTACGTTTTAACTAGACATTCTCACCGTCAAATAAAAAATAGTTGAACTTCAAATTAAAAAAATCAACTCTAAAAATAAAACAAAATACCAACTATAATCTGGTCTGATAACTTTATCATATAGATAAGAGCCTAAGGGCCCGTTCTTGTTTTGTTTTTATTAAGTTGTAATTTTAAACAGTCACATAGAAGACCTTGAATGCCGACTAGACACCATCCCTGGGTATCTTTGGTTGCTCTATATAGGGGTTTGTCACGAGAAGCTGACATGAGGATACTTCACCCTACAAGTTAACTCTGGCCAAATATTCAAAATAACATAGTATTCGCTGCCCAAATAAGATCCCCTTGAAGCGGCTATAAACTAGTTCATACGAGGAATGGTGTACCTTCACCTAGCGATGTTACCTCAAGTAACAACACTTTGCTGGATACTCCACCAGACCAGATGAATTCTTGTCCTGGAATCCTGCAAGACCAAGAAAAGACCACAAAAAGATGAATTATAACATAATTAAGTTGTTAAATGAAGCGAGGAAAATTGATGTCCTTTAATAACTCAATATTTCAGAGGTGGAGGAAAATCTTGATTAAACATTCGGTTGTCTATGTATCTCATATAGAATCCAAGTGTTAGCTCCAAGAAGGAGCCCCTTGATTTGTGAGAGCTAACCGAAGTAAAATGAAAAAAATGTTTTTAACAGGATATTCACTTAAAGCAATTACTTTCGGGTTCTCTTTTAAGTTTTCAATTTATAAATAAGTGACATGGTTAACTCGCATAAACAACTATTAGAAGAGTTAAACATTGAACCAGCTTTCTTTTTAAAACTCCACCCCCTCTCCCCATCTTTCTACCTCAACTCCCTACTCTTGATTAATTATTATCTAATATATATATACATATACATATAATAATATAATTTACTTAAAATGTATATATATATTTATATATATGGAGTAAGGTACACGATAATTCATGAAAATGAAATGCTGTGGTGGACAAAAATGTGTGAAAAATGACAAACGGAAAACAGGTTAAAGTGCAGGAGAAAAACAAAAACAAAATATTTGACTGGTTTCGTTCGTGTTGGCGAACGTCTTCAGAAAATTTTTTTTTTTTCTGAAGACGTTTGCCAACACGAACGAAACCGGTCAAATCTTTTGTTTTTGTTTTTCTCCTGCACTTTAACCTGTTTTCCGTTTGTCATTTTTCACACACACACACACACACACACATATATATATATATATATATATATATATATATATATATATATATATATATATTAATTTGAAGTATGTAATATTAAATTATTTTTACCTACATACGCCAGCGTTTCAAGCTTTCGATCTCATTAGTGTAGGGAATTATAATCTCAGATGGTCGCAAAATTCGAACCCCTGCTACAGAATCAACCTAGACTCCACAAGCAAGCGTCATAACCATATGGCCACGAGACATTATCATGTCAAGAAGGGAATTTAAGTTTTATTTATGCGAAGGAAGGCACATATAGAAAGACTGACAAGAGTATTCACCGAACGTTGTCAGAATATGCTAATGATAATCTCAGACGGTCGGAAGGTTCAAACCCTGCTATATTTAATCTAAATTCCAATGAGAAAAATTCAGTCTTTTCTCATATCATTTATTTTTTGTCATAGTAAAATTGACGATGGTCTTACAATTGTTTCACAACATGCAATATTCTACAGTTAAACACAATTACACACTGATATTCAGAAACCACAGTGAAAGGCATATATAAAAGTAACAAATTGTGCATAAAGTTCATGGAAAAGACAGAAAGCAGACAACACTCATGCATACCCCCCCCCCTTTCCTCTGATAATAGGATGATAGAATTCCAATCAAGACGCCATATATATATAGTGCGTCGGCGTATGTTGAAGAGAAATCAATAAAATGCTCGATCGTAACAATATGAGAGCGAAGATACAAATTATTTATTATAAAACTATACGTTACATATTCCCGAGACGTACCATAATTTCATTGACATAGATAGACCTTTGCTGTTTAGAAAAAGTCGTTACAATACATCTCAAATCTCTGCCGACTCACAAGATTCCATTTTTTGAACTGTCTTCATTTTGTGAGTTGCCGAATATTTGAGATGGATTGTAACGGTCTTTTCTAAATGGCAAAGGTCTATCCATGTTAACGAAACCCTGGTACGACTCTGGAATATGTAATGTATAGTTTTTAAATAAATAATTTGTGCTTATATATATATATATATATATATATATATATATATATATATATATATATATATATATATATATATATATGGGAAATGAAAAAGGAAAAGCAAAGAGATAGTTTTTTACATATTCATCAACGTTTCGTCTTTATTGTAAGACTTCCTCAGGATGATAATTTTACGAAAAATGTCAAGCAAGTACATCGAAATATTGGTTTGACATGATGGGTTGATAAAGAAAAAGTGGTAGCCGTGGCTACTAAGAGCGCTGGACGAGGGTCCAGGCTGCGAGAAGTCCGTCAGTAGCAAAGAGTGAAATGAATATGGAAAGCTTTGAGTGGGTACTATTAAGGCAGCAGTGAAAAAGGGGAGGGGTGAGAGTATTAGTGTATTTGCCTTAGGATGGGAGAGAGGAAGGGGGGCTGAGTTTTTTGTCATGGTGAGGTGTGGCATGGATTTTGAGGGGCTGGGGAAAGAAGAGGGAAGGGGGAAATTCTGTGAAATTTTCGCAGCCTGGACCCTCGGCCAGCGTTCTTAGTAGGCACGGCTACTACTTTTCCTTATCAGCCCATCATCCCAATATTTCGATGTACTTGCATGACATTTTTCGTAAAATGGTCATCCTAAGGAAGTCTTACAATAAAGACGAAACGTTGATGAATATATAAAAAAAATATCTCTTGGTTTTTCCTTTTTCATTTCCCATTACGTCGGATTACTCTCATCCCTCCTTTCTCATATATATATATATATATATATATATATATATATATATATATATATATATATATAAGCATACACAGCCCTAAAATGTATACTCTCAATATTAATCTTTTTTATTTCTAATATAAAGTTAAAAAAAAGTCGTCTTTGATGTTTATGGCTTTGGCCTTTTGGCTAAGATCAAAGTGTTGTATCTGTTCCGATGGATACTGCACCTCATAGACTGGTATTGTCTTGGCCTTCGGGGCTTGATTTACGCCGGTCTATGGGTCTGTCCTGTGCAGTTCTAGGAGGTCCACCCTCCCAGGCTTCGCCTCCCCTCATTAGGGAGGAGTAAGTTTATTGCTTACTGCCTGAGGCGCCCTTACAGGGGAATGCCGACGGGGCTGCCCAGGCAATTTTTAATGGCCAGAGTGCTCACCTCTTGGGCGCTGGCTTTTCAACCCCCACTTTCCCGACCCGACCTTGGGTCACATCTTACTTGTGGGAGTAAGATAAAACTGGCCTTGTGCCTAACTCCTGGAGAGGAATAAATTAATATTCAACAGCATCTCAGTATTTGAGCACTGTGTAATAACAGAATCTTCATGGCCCCTTACATAAGTTCAAAGTAATTAAAACAAGAACCCCTAGTTTAATGACTCCAAATATATATATTTAACAACACACTGCTTAGCAAAGTCCTAGTAAACCCAACATCATTGCCAATGAATATTAAAATACCAACCATCAACCACATTTGGTATCTTTAGCCCACACAGGTTGAGTTTCCAGTGTTTGCGTGAAACCGTAGGTATCAATGGACGATTAAATTAATGTATAGTATTATTTGGAATATATATACAGCGAGAAGAATAACCGGCCCAGGACTGGTAAAATTTATTCCCTGAATAGAACAGTTTTGCGCCACTTTTATGAAGATTAAAACCAAGATATAATGATACTAAACTTTATGTCTAGAATCTTTATTCTAATTTTGATCAAAATCTATTACATGATTTTGATTCTAGAAAATATCCAGAATTTAAGGCTTAAGTTTAATAAGAAATTGAAGTTCAGGGAATCTTGCTTAATTAGTGTCTAGTTACTATGGATAAAATTCAATGCAAATCCGATATATTTGAATTTTCAAATGGGGGTTTGTGCCCATATTATGTTCCCTAAATCCTTTTAAAATGCTAAAAAGAAACCAAAATTTGATATCTAACACCTATTGTTAAAATTTCACAAAAGTCAAAAGTATCTGAGTACCTTGTTACTCCTTAGCATAAAACTAAATTAAACTAAATATAGCCCACATTTGGATCCGTACACATAATTTCTATTGATTGATTAATTAGTTTAGGAGTGAATCCTGTACATACAAATATCTATAAATATACACATACCTAACTTTGTATATATATATATATAGAGAGAGAGAGAGAGAGATAGATAGATAGATAGATAGATAGATAGATAGATAGAAGGGTGAAAAGGAATTAGAAAAGCGACAGAGGCAGATGTTTTTTCAATTCAGTTGTTCAATACAAGGTATATTCCGCAAAAAAGCAATTTATTCAATTAATTTTTTCCTTCAAGCCATGCTTTTCAAAGATCAAAATCTTATCATCAGAGGAAATTGCTGGGATAGATAAGTTGGCAGAACCCAAGATTTAAAATCTGAAAAAGTAAAACAAAGATTGTGGGGAAAAAGACACAAGGCAAAAAGCTGCCCGAATGCAAGCAATTGTCCGATTGTAAAAAAATCCGGTGTCAAAAAGTCCAGTGGAGAAAGTTATTTGTAGGTAGGTCGTTAGAAGGCACGAGAATTGAAAAAAGATCTGCCTCCGTCGCTTTTTTAATTCCTTTTCATCCTTCTATCTATCTATCTGCTCTATCCCGTATATTGAGTTGTATACTTTTCACAATAGGTTTTACCTTTCCTAAAAGTTCGCTTTTAGTTCTCTACTTTATATATTCTGTTTTTATCCGGATGTTTCACTAATTATAAGATATTAGTTGATGCTTATATCTTTTATTGGATTGCTTCATATATATATATATATATATATATATATATATATATATATATATATATATATATATATATATATTAGGGAGAGGTTGTGCATAAGTAAGGTGAGCATATAATTAAATAGCTCATGTCTTCATAACTCAATAAAAATTTCAATCCATTTCTAATTTTCTGCCTAATTCACTAAGATTGCGACTCGTTTCTCGACTAATGAGGTCGATAAATTTCCCAGGTTATCACATATTCTCTGAATTAAATCAATTCTTTAATCCATGTCGGAAAGGTGTCACTCGAAGGAACTTCCTTTAGCAGCCACAACGCAAAGTGCTAAAGAAATCATCATCATCATCATCATCAGCAGCAGCAGCAGCAGCAGAAGCAGCAGCGTCATCATCATCATCATCATCATCATCATCAACATCAACATCAACAGCAGCATCTTTCTTTATATTCACCTACGTCTCTTCGGAGCATATGAGGACTTAATCTAATGTCATATAAAGTGTCATTGATTTTTTTGTTGTTGTTGTTGTTGGGGAGTATTCGTCGATATTAAATACTTTCTTTTTATAAATTCAATTAGTCAACTAATTTAGTCCGTGCCGTGCAAGGAAAGCCCGCGACACTGTTTGTTAAAATTAGCAGCCATTTTTGTGAGAAAATTGTCGCAAAAATTAATTGATTTAAAAACTGAAGGGAAGAAAGTTGGGATAATTTTTACGATAAAGCTAAAGGATGGTCTCCTGAGTAAAACAAAATGGCTGATCGATTTTATTCCATTCAGAATTGCACAAGACATATTAAAATATTGACATGAGTCATCTTCTATCTATATATATGTAAAAATTGTCTGTCTGTCCGCCTGCTTTTTTTTTAACTGTTCCCATTCTGTCCATTCCGTCCATCTTTTTCAATATTTTTATGATGGTGTTCATAGTTCAAATGGCAATATCATTAAATGTTTTTGTTTTTTTAATGGAAATCGCTCCAGAAAAGGCAAAAAAAATAAATAGCCAATGATAAGTGTTATATGGATATATTCCGACCCAGAAAACAGCAATTCGTCCCCCTTTGTCAGAAAAATCGCTCATTGAATGTGAGGACTAAATGATAAAATAAGGTAAGCGAGAGTTACGAGAATGCTGAAAGTAAATCTAAGTTCATCTTTCTACTCTCCGGTGGCGTTTGGCTTTGGTAAGTAATAACTCATGAGTATATATATATATATATATATATATATATATATATATATATATATATATATATATATATATATACACAACCGAAATGTGCATCTAATTCATCTCATCTTTAAATTTATATATATATATATATATATATATATATATATATATATAAGAGACAATGGTAGCTTGCTTGAAGCATTGCTGGGAATAGTAATAAAGGTGTTAAGAAGGCTGAAGGCAATGCAGAGAGCCGGATTGATGGGAAGCTGGAAAGAACAAAAATAAACAATCGAAGGTGAGATCTTACAATTATCTATGTTTTTCCCGTTCAATCTTACATGTATATAGTGTCCGGATGATTGGAAATCATTTGATATTTCGGGAGACGTCCACCCACCCACCTTTTGTCAAAAATGGACACAAAAGAAAAGTTCGACTGTCGGAAATCTAGCAAGATGGATGCCAGTAAGTAGAAATGAAAACAGGATCATTTTTGCAGATGGAGATGGGAAGTGCCGCAGCAAGTAATAAATCAATAAATTTTAATATTCTATCCTACACATAGATATGGTGTTCAAAGAATTTTTTAAACATGTGCATATATATATATATATATATATATATATATATATATATATATAGAGAGAGAGAGAGAGGAGTATTAGAAGGCTATCACAATGCAAGAAATAGAAATATGTCGGCGTTGAGAAGTAAGACAAAAACAAGTGATTTTTTTTTAATATATTTTTTCAAAAAGTGCTTATATTTTTTTTTCTTCTATATAGCAAATCTTACTTGATTAGGCAAGACTTCAACACTGATGTAATCTGTGTGACCGTGTTCCATAATATATTTTGAGGAAGACCTCCTTGTCAAATGGTGGGTGTTTCAAATCTCAAAAACACGTGTGAAATGGCAATATTGCTTATAATGCAGTAAATATTAATATCCGCAGCAAATGTAATAAAACTAAAACAATAACTCGCATTATGATAGCCTTCTAATACTCCTCTATATATGTATTACACACAATGCTTCAAGAAAACTACCTCTCCTTATTATATATATATATATATATATATATATATATATATATATATATATATATATATATATATATATATGGGAAGAGAAGGGTGAAGGTAATCCGACGTGATGGGAAAATGAAAAAGGAAAACCAAAAAATGGATGTTTTTTATGTGTACATCAACGTTTCGTCTTTATTTATAAGACTTCATCAGGATGATAATATAGAGAAAAAATGTCATGCAAGTACAGATACATGTAGGGTAGACATATTGGGAGGAAAAATAAAATGAAATAATGGCCACTACTGGGTTGACGTCCGTACTTGTTGGAGAATAAAAATGAATGTTGAAGAACATGAGTGGAGAAAAAAATGGAAGGATGGGGTGAGCAAGGACTACTGTGGCTGGTGGTAAGAGAAAGAGGTGGGGGATGAACAGGGGTAAAGTGGATGGCAGAGAGGGAGTGGGGGAAGAGGGGGGGAGGGAGGTGTTTGACCAGATGGCTTCGGTCAAGATTGAAGGGGAAAGGTAAGTTGGAATGTTTGTGTATGGGGGGTGTATGCAGGGAAAGGAGGATGGGTAGAGAGGGAGGGGGGGCTGTGATTTTGGTGGATGGGCGAAAGTTATGGTCTTAGAGAGCGTTTTGAGAAAATTCATACTGATTATAAATCACCATACTTCTGAATCTAGTGAGGGATGATATATTCTGTTCTTCTACAGCCCCTTTCTTACAGAAGAGACGTCGCTAGTCTTTCTCTACTCTATCGTTATTTCCATTGAGGATGCTCGACTAGGCTTCAATCTCTGGTTCCTCCTTGTAAGAATTCACAGCAATAACTCGTCATACTACCGCCACTACAAAAAAAAACTTTCTTTTCGTCCTCCGTGTGCTTAACATCAAACGGAATTTCCATGTACAGAGTTTCTTTCCAAGAACTTCCCATCCATGAAACACATTACCACGGGACTGCTTTCCTGCAGACTAACACATGGGCGTCTACTAATCCAATGTCAACAAATACTTGTCATAAACCGTTTTAAGAAATGATCACTTTTTTATTTTATTCTATTCATCATTTTCAATCCTCTCCTAATATTCTTCATCATTCAACTGACAATCCCTCCATCTCATTAACTCTGATCCTTGAATGGCTTTTGGGTTCATAAGTTGTAAAAAAAAGTCTCTGGGGATTATTTATAGCAACAAAAAAAATTGGAACTACGATGCTCCCCGTTTTGTTAGTGATTTATTTTCGATATAAATACTGGACACTGACTGTAGGACAAATCAAGAGTAAAGATGATAATTCTCTTTTTAAAATCTATGTTGTTGTTTTTTTTAACTTAGCAAATATTTGATTTTTCATGTTAAACCATTTGTGGTTAACATTAACTGTAGGAAACCTATAAAATACCTCTTGGCACTATTTCAGAACCACTTATTATTGCATACAACGATTATATTCAACATTTTTGTTGTAAAAGAACACAATCAGTTATAGCAAGTTTAATCGTACACACGAAATGCTGAACAATATTTCGTCATATTGCATTTTTTACGTGGTCGATATAAACCAATTGAACAATATGCGTAGCCAGTTAACACTGTCAACGTGGAAGATAACTCCGTAAAAATCCCAATTAAAACATGTCTTTGTATTGAATTTCTAAAATTCTAAACCAAACTGCGTTTTAATAATTCTTTCGAATTTTTATTTTTCATGATTTTGAGTCTTCGTCATCAATCTACGTTCTTTGTATTAATACCGATTTAGACATTTTTACATGCATCATTTGTCTATCAAATTTCTAATAACTTTTCCGACCTACTTTGAAAACCTAATTTGTTTTAATTGTCCATTGTCCGTTGACTTGCATCATAATCAAAATTTTAACAAGAAATTGCATTTCTAAAATTACTATTCACACTGCTTTTTAATATTTCTTTTGACTTTTTATTTTTCACGATTTCAAATCTTTGCCAGTAATTTATGCTAAATTACAAGTCTCACATTTCTAGTGTTACACGGGTACTTCAGATTATTTCTCAATTATTCAAAAACAAGTTTATAAATCTGAACATAATCATTCCTTATACATATTTACTATAAAAAGACCCGTATCTTAATGGGTCTATACTATAAATGTCTATCGGTCATTTTTATCTGTTTACATTTCATCAAACAAAGAAAAACCGAATTAGCTTGATATTAATAATTGATCAAAATCAAACAGTCAATCCAGAATGATGGAATTCATAAAGAAAGATTCAACAAGATGCACTTGAAGAAGGTTACATCGGCCGAAACATTGTGAGAATAACATCCGAGATGAGAACAGTAGTCCGAATAATCCAAATTATACAGAATCCAAAATATTAGATCCCTACAATCATTCATTTTTCATGCCAAAAACAGTAGACAAAACTTCAAAAGAAAGATACATAAGAAATGGAGCATAAAAGAATGTATCTTAAACCCGCCAAAATAAATCCGTTTTCTTCTAGCAATTTTGTTCTTCCTTTAAATATCACCTATCAACAAAAATTTAAAAAGTATATTATAATCCCTGGCATGTGGTGTTCCAAGTCACACGGGAATCAGCATAAACGACAACAAATAAAGCAATCAGGTCTACCCTAAACATAACCCTTAAAAACAACAACTTTAAAATCCCATACGCAGACTTTCAAATTAAAATTAACAAATACAGGGTGTTTGGAAATCAGAAAATCGATGGCATGACTTCGGGATCATGTTCTATATGTGTATATATGTTTGCAAACGATTGGTTTCCGAGTTATATGACATTGAAACATAAAATAAACTTGGGTTTGGTGTTATCACATACATCAACGAAACCATAAAAAATGACACTAAAGAAATATAAAGCTGTGAGGCTCAGAAGAAAGATTTTGGCGCCATTGTCAGCAAAAACTCTGTTGATAGCCAACATGATGTACATGGTCGGCCTCCTGTAAATGTTGACCCTTCTTATTTAAGGTGATAGAACAGACCGAATACAGGTAAATAAATATGATCAGTACAAACCAAGAAACAAATAGAGCAAGAAATGGGACATAAAGGAAATTAGACTAGTAATAGAGTGCCATTACAAAAGCAAATTAAACCTTTGGGAGAATGGAAAGAAAGCTTCAGGAAAAACGGAAAAAGAGAAAGTGATATTATGTAGACTTCGTATAGGTGATATCAGGATAACACATCCCTATTTACTTAAAGCAGAACAGTAACCAATATGTCATGCACGCCAGACTGTAAAACATATTCTCACTGAATGCATCGATTTGAACCCTATGAAAGAAAGCAGCGATTATTTATTGAAGTCAACAGCAATTATTCAATGTATTCAAAATGTATTCAAAATGTAATCAAAATTAATTTCATTCTATTCGGCTTCCTCCTCCTTAACTTAACTACTTGAACTTGGTGACCCTGATTCTGGGGTTGCTTCCGATATCATAGTCCCAATGTTTTGCAGTGCATGAGCTGGAAGTTGATAGCCCAGTGAACATTTTTGATGTCATCGTAAGCCATACTTCACCGCTAAAATTGCATTCTATTGCATTCTATCTCTCTCTCCGTTGCTAAGCCATGTTTGTAGGAAATTATATTAAGAAATCATTCAGTAACGAGTTATGAAGAAACTATTGAGTAACAAGTATCAAGTAACAGCCACAATATCTTTTGTTACTCGTCATTATTTTTATCTAAGTCTTCATAACAATTGAAATAATATCTCAGTTTTTCTGCACCATCAATAACTGATCTAATATATATATATATATATATATATATATATATATATACACACGTAGCTATAAGGCATATTCTGACAACGTTCGTAGAATCTTTAGTCAGTCTTTCTTGATATGCCGCCCCTCACATAAATAGAACTTAAATTCATTTTTGAATGTGTTAATTTCTTGTAGCCTATTGGTTACAGCGCTTGCTTACGTAGTCTAGGTGGATTCTGTGGCAGAGGTTCGAACTGTGCGACCGTCCGAGATTATCATCCCTGAACCGATGAGAGTGAAAGCTTGAAACGCTAACGTATGTAGGTAAAATAATTTATGTTTATTTATACGTATAATCCAACCCACATTATATACCTATTCATCTCTCTCACTATCACCTCTTTCTTTCTGTCTGTCTCTCTCTTCCTCTATGTCTTCCTCTGTCTCTCTCTTTCTCTCTGTTTGACGCGCTCTCTCTCTCTCTCGTTCTCTCTGTCTGCTTCTGTATCTCTTTCTCTCTCTCTCTTGTTCTCTTTTTCTGCCTCTGTCTCTCTTTCTGTCTCTCTCTCGTTCCCTCTATCTGTCCTTGTCTCTCTCTTTCTCTCTGTCTCTTTTTCTCTGTCTGCCTCTCTCTCTCTCTCTTTCTCACTATCTCATCTCTCTGTCTTTCTATCTGTCTCTGTATGTCTGTCTCTCTCTCTCTCTCTTTCACTCTGTCTCTGTCTGTATCTCTCTTTCTTTTCTTTCTCTTTCACTCTGTCTCTGTTTGTATCCCTTTTTATCTCTCTCTTTCTCTCTGTCTCTGTTTGTATCTGTCTGTCTGTCTCTCTCTCTCCACCCCCTCTCTTTCTCTCTCTCTCTCATACAGTGCACTCTTCTCGCCTGTATTTCCGATTTTAGTCCCAACAATTCTATAACTAACTATTCAGTAAGGCAAATCACTGTGAATCAGGATAAAATTGCCCCATATTTAAGCATTTTCAACCTATACATCTGTTTATATATATATATATATATATATATATATATATATATATATATATATATATATATATATATATATATATATATATGCGTGTGTGTGTGTGTGTGCGTGGTGTTTAGCCTGAATGGCTACAGACGAGGAGATCGATAATCACACAATTTGTAAATGTACATTTCTCATTTCTCAGGAAATTCTAAATCCTAAACGCTAATTGGCAGTTCAGGGACCCATCCCTATCCACACATGCACCCTTACGACACAGCCAATCCCCAATCCCCTCTCCACTTGGTTGATTTTATGAGCATGATGTGAGTAGGCGGGGCGTGAAGGGCGTTTCTTAAGCCCCAGTATGACTCCCCGCACACACCCTGTTTTCCATTGACTCGCTTCCAACATGGTCACTAGTCCCGGCTTTTCAAATCAAACCCAATTGACATTTCATAATTTCTTCAGATCACACACATTTATAGATTTATATATATATATACTAGCAGGAAGACTTGGCGTTGCTCGGGTAGAGATATATTTCTGAGAAATTGCTTAGAGAAAAATAATTCAAAATATAATTATGCTTACAATTTTTTTAAACAAGATTTTTAAAAATTCGTTTTAGCGTTCTCTTATTTTTTTATTTTAATAAATATTCGATGAATACATTTTAAAAATCAATGTGTATTCAGCAAAGTTACGTATAGGCGAGAAACACACGAACACACAAGATCTTGTCTGATATTTATATTAATAGTGATTAATGAAACAAAATGTCTAACACTGTGGGGGAAGGGTGTGTGAATAGTGGAGAGGTGGTGGGTGTTTCTTAATGCAATTGTTGGGGCAAGCACACACACTTCTTCTACCCTAACACTATCTCCTACCCTGCTACATCGCATTTGGATTTCTCACGCCCACCATGCCTCTAATGTATAAATATTGACTCTGCTAATTCATCATGTTTATTTTCTATATAATAAAGTAAAGTCGGTTTCCTCCTGCCGCTTTAGCTATTATAGATTTTCAACCAAAAGCTTCATATGTTAATCTGTTCTACTAACCACTTACAGCACTTTCTAATGCGCCTTTCCAAAAAATATGCGTACATTTCGTCTTCTTTCAAAATATCTTAAATTTATTCCGGATCAGTTGCTTCTCCCAACTTCGTATTCCACAAAGAAGGTGCCAGACATTTTCACTCTCCTACAATTATCTACTCCCACGTCCTTCACATACACCTGGAGATTTCCTTAATAGAGATACTTACGATTAAAACCCCATAATTATTTCATTTTTTAATTCTTACTATTGCCTACATACTACACTAGATTTAAAATATAAATAACAAACGCTCCCTCAATTTCACTTTCATTCTTTCAGGCGTTCTGACTGTATTCAAGGAATATAGGAATATAGGATGGATGTTAAATACACAGACCGTTATTCGTATAATTTCATGTCTTATTTAATTCATCTATAGTATTTTTTCTTATATTCTTTATGCGAAACAAAGAAGATTCATTATTTATTCAGATTTATACACTAAATTCTGTCCGCCGTTCTGTCGGCCTATTCCGTAAACATTTTTTTACATTCCAGAATTCCGGATTTTATTAACAAACTGCTTGCAGAGTATGTCAAGCGAGTCACAATGTCGTCTTCGACTGCTTTTTTTACTTTGTTCATGGTTCGGCGTAATTAATTAAAAAATATTCCAGATAACATACATATATTATTATTCGCTTATACCTTTAACGTAAGATGTCACTGTTTTACTTACTTACTTACAAAGTATTTATGCATTTTTTTCTTACTTACGTAGTATGTTCCTTCTCGGCCTTTTGGTTGGGATCAAAGTGTAGTATCTGTTCCGATGGATACTACACCCCATAAACTGGTATTGTCTTGGCCTTCGGGGCTTGATTAACGCCGGTCTATGGGTTTGTCCTGTGCAGTTCTAGGAGGTCCACCCTCCCAGGCTTTGCCTTCTCACCCTTTGAGAAGGAGTTAGTTTATTGCTAATCGCCTGAGGCGCCCCTACCGGGGAATGCCGACGGGGCTGCCCAGGCATTTTTTGTAAGCCAGAGTGCTCACCTTCTCGGGCGCTGGCTTTTCAAATCCCACTTTCCCGACCTTGTGTCACATCTTACCGCTGTGGGAGGTAGATAAATTCTTTACTCTGAAACAAATAAAATCGCTGACTCGGTTTCGACTGTACCTTTTACCGTACGATGTTTTTTTTTCTTACTTACGAAACATTCAAGATTACATAATCATCAAACTCTTCACATTATCATTATTTCGCTTTTTATTCATCTTTCTTCGTGTTTCCTTTAACTTAACAAATTAGAGAATTACCAATGTTGGGAACCGGAATTTATTGGTTATATATATTTCCCCAACCAACGCCGGGACACGGGTCCTGCTAAATCGAGAATTCTTGCGAATTACCTTAGTCTAGAATGACTTCTCATTCCCTGGTCGAGAACAGAATTTATGTGATTAAACAATGAAATAACACTGTCGTCATGTATTAAATGTGGAATTAAAAGTCTTTTAGTAAGTAATACAAATATTTTATTTAAAACAAATAAAATATTTATACAATTATTTGTTTCCCTAAAGTGAATATTCAGATTTCTTGGATATTACAATGTGAAAGAAATACGAAACTTTATTTACGACATAAAAATGTTTTAGAGTTTCTTTAGCTAAACCGGTGTTGCGAAAATACAAGAATTATGTTTTCGAACAAATACTTTTATACATATTTTCATTTAATTTATTTTTATTTTTTGTACTTTCCGAAATAGAATTAAAGAAAAAGTGTAATATAAACTACTTTATCTTTTCTGTCATCGGTCAGTGAAGGAGAAATCCTTCTAGACTGATAACACATGTTTAAATAACACAATGTATTAATATATATATTGGAATTGTTTAAGAAATCAGAATATAAATGAAAAGAACAAGTTAGCTTGTGTATGTATAAAATAAAAAATAAAAATAAACCGAAAAGAAAAAAATAATTCTAAGATCGGAAAATACTAAAATCGTAAAAGCACAGTATCAGAATAGATACTACATTTTAACGTTAATTTAAACCGAAAAATAAATTTATTGTAAAGTCGGTAAATATTAATAGACGTAAAAATAAGCACCGTTTAAATTAAAAAAAAAATATTCAAGGCAGACGATTTTCTTTAATTTCAAATGGGTGCGCTTGATTGGTTGATTTGAGTCATGTGAGACAAATCCTTGATTGTGATTGGCTGGCATAAAAAATGTCACCGGATTTTAACTCCAATGTGCTCAGCATGTCATATCTCCTTTTTGAATAAACTTATGGCACCTAATCTACACGTTTTTTTGTTATTTTGTTTTTTTGTGTTACTTTTATTCACCCCAAACAAGGCACATTGCCATTGAGACATAAGGGGCTACTATGGATTAGGGGCCAGATTTATAGGGGGCATTCTAAGTGAGAAGTTGTTCAGCGAGATGCTTGTTCACATGACATTTAAATTTTTGCATATTGGTACAGTCAGGGAAACAGGGAGCAGGGAGGGAATTGTACAGGTTAGTAGTTCGAGGAAAGAAGCTATTAGAGTAAAAAACCTTCCAGCATCTGGGGACCTCTACAGTGAAGGGGTGGAATTTAGCTGATGTTCGGGTTTTATGGGGGTATTTAAGTTGAGGGGCCACCAGAGCAGCAAGTTCGTCGGAACATATTCCAGTGAAGTACTTGTAAAACAAGCACAGGGATGCAACATTGTAGCGATGGAACAGGGGCTGGAGCTTGGTAGACAGTGTGGGACGTATTCAGAGGCTCTTTTTTGGACCCTATCTAAGAGAGAGAAAGAGAGAATAATGGATGGTGCACCAGCCCAGATGTGACAACAATAGTCCATGCATAGGCGGGTGATGACCTTGTAGAGATATAGGATACTGGTAGGTGTGAGAAGTTTTCTAGCACGGTAGAGGGAGCCCACTTTCTTTGCAGAAGACTTGGCAATGTCTTCTATGTATTTGTTCCAATTCATGTTACCTGTGAATGTTAGGCCGAGGAGTTTGAATATTGGACTCTCGAGTAGGATGTTATTAGTCATGGTAATCGGTGGTTGAAAAAGTTTTTTATAATTTTTAAAGGAAAGGAGTTGTGTCTTAGTAGCATTAAATGTTACCATCCATTTATGTCCCTATTCAACTATAGACTGGAGACCATTTTCTAAGGATTCATCCATTGCCTTGGATATGTGTACGTTCGTTTTACCAACATGTCTAGAGTAGAGCATAGTTTCATCAGTAACTATACGCATCTCGGACACAATTGCATCATGGAGGTTGTTTATGAAAATAAGGAACAATAACGGTCCAAGAATCGACTCCTGGGGCACACACACATTAATGCCATGTTGTTGAGGACAACATGGATCTTTCTTTTGACTAGGAAGGATCTAACTATATTAAATATTCGTCCAGTAATACCATACTAATTAATTTTTTATGAAAAGACCTTGTTTACTATCACACCCATCGTAGGGTGCGAGGTGTTCATTAATAAATTCATCATAGGAACTATTTAGTATTTTAATGTAAACTATTTTTTGGGGGGGGAGGGTTCTTCTCAAATTTAACTTTTTTCTGCTTTAATCATGATTTAAAACATGTAAATAAATACAAATGGCGGGGAAACTTTTTTCTTTTTCTTAAACAGTGCCAAAACGTACAATTTTTAATATTTTATGGGGAGGGGCGTCACTGATAAACTGTAAGTATATCTAACTTAACCCTAATCCCTAAATTAATTATAACCTAACCATAACAAAACATAGCCTTCAACTTACTCTCAACTAATCCTAAAATGAAGTAGAAAGAAACGATGTAGCCGAATATGTAGATTGTTGTCTTTTTTTTAGAAACCGGGTAAGATTTTTTTTTAATTTGTTTAAAAGTATTTTTGAAAGAAATACTAAAAAAAAAAAAAAAATGGTTACACGTCCACATTTACACTAAGTTTCTCAAACCTTTCTCTTCTGTACGTCGGTTCAAATAAACAAAACTATTTTTTGTTTTTTTTTTACATTTAATCGCAATAAAATAATAAAAAAACAACAACTTTTTAATCATTATAATAAAAACGATCAAAAATAAACAAGTCGCGCGTGCGTGACCCTCCTCTGTATGTGACTCGATGTGGTGAGTGTAAAATGCAATAAATTTGGGCAATTTGAGGCATTTTTGACACCCACCCCATTTGACCCCCTGGGGGCGCGAACCAGAATTTTTCTGAGGTTAAGGATGCTCATTTTATATCCAGAACAATTGCCTCTACATTTTGGCCAAGTTTCAAAAATATTGAATGGATGGATCAAACGTTATGGGAGTAAAGGGTCATTTTGTGCAATTTTGGGGGCTTTTGAACCCCTGGGGGCGCGAACCAGATTTTTTCCAAGGTCAGCGATACTTATTTTCTATTAGGAACAATTGCCTCCACATTTTGGCCAAGTTTCAGAGAAATTGAATGGATGGATTAAAAGTTATGGGGGAAAAGATTACATTTTTTGCCATTTTGGGGCCTTTTGACCCCCTGGGGGGGCTAACCAGATTTTTTTTTTTTAAATCGGAGAATGTCACTTTCTAATCTGACCAAAGTTACAACTTCATGCAAAGTTTCAGAGAAATTCAATGAATGGTTGCGGAGAAAAATCCGGACGGACGGACGGACGGACGGACGGAAATGCCTCAAAACATAGGTCTCCCGATTTTATAAATCGGGGGACCAACAAGTGAATTATTCATGTTTATGATGATGATGATGATGATATCAACCAGGTGATAATTGGAACGCAAAAAGACAACAAGAATTTTCTAGTGTAAGGTTCGAACCTTGAAAGATGGCATAAAATATTTGAAATTAAGGTGAACACTTTATCCACACGGCCACCAATGCAACGAGAACAGTATACTTTTTTACCCTAATTAAACTTTTTATAAATTCGGCATAGGGATACAACATCAAAGATCTGCATAGATCTTAAATAGTTCGATCGTCTAAAATAAATGAATAAATATAAATATATTGTTCAGTCAGCTTGGAAAGGGAGTGCTAAAAATGTCGAACATTTTTTTCTAATGTTATTTTTATCTACTTTTAATTTTGAATAATGAGTTTTGAAAAGGTTCACGAATTCTGACATTGACAAAGACATCGGATCAAAAGTGCTGATTCCAAATTTGCGGTTAGTTTGGCTCTTGGATCAACCCTTTATATATAGTCGTCCACATACAGACTGTTTCGCTGTATCACAGCTCTTCAGTGCGGCTAGACCAGTTAGTGCCTCAAGCCGGGATTGAAACTCAACCATCGAGCTGACAGTCGGCACTCCTACCCCTCGCTATCATACGACACTGACTGAATGTAAGTAATATCTCAATGTAAACATTGTAAAGTGCCGGAGCTCGAATTAGTTTTACCTAATGAGCCATGCCTTAAAGCTAATGGCAGTTGGCGATATCCTTACAAAAATAAGCTCTACCTAAGAAGAGAGCTTTATAGTCATCCACATACAGACGGTTTCGCTGTATCACAGCTCTTCAGTAATATCTGTCTGTCTTAATGTTTACGCTGTAATGCCATAAATATAACTTAGATTCTCCGTACTACATGGTAATTCTAAATGGCCGTGTGAGTAGGGTGAAAGTGTGCAGACCCAATGATGTCTCTGTGAACCGGGTTCGCACCTTATGACCGTCTGAAATTATAACTTCCTGACACTAAAGAGAGCAATAAGATCGAAACGACGTCATCTGTAGGTAAATATAATGTAATATTTGCTTATGAATATTATTATTAAGCCCCTTTAATTAAAATTAAACTTGAGCACCGTTAGGAGATATTTAAAACTGAACATTAACTTAGCTACAAAGCAAGACTCTGAGTAAGATTGTTGAGACCTCTGGCCTGTCTTAATGTTTACATTATATATATATAATTTTTTATAAATAAATATATTTTCAAAATAAACCCATATGCGCATGTGTTTCATGCCAAACCTGCAATCGTCAGTATGGAGGAGACAATCCCTGCCGGTCACATGGTTCGAACCCCAATACAAAAGTCGTGTTTGACTGAGTAGCCGAGGTGTGTACCAATGCTCCACCATGCATTGTCTAGAAATGGGAAGTAAATTAACATCTAAATAGCAAATACGGCGACTATCCAGCAAGCAGTCAAGAGAACTCAATAGGTGGGGCCCAGAGTTATGCATTACGCAGAATGACAGCTTGTTGTCAAATTTGTGAGAGCTTTGAATAATTATTTATAAATAAATATTATCTTCAAACTATATATATATATATATATATATATATATATATCACAGCGCCAATGAATACCACTAGATAGCAATCTGTCGTTTTATTACTATTTAATAATAATAGGAGCTTGATTAGCTAATATCTATTTTCTTATTTATTTCAATTTCTTCTAGTTAAACAATTCAAGGAGAATCCCATTTCCCCAGCCAGAGGAAAATGTGATGTACGTGCAAATGGAAGGTAGCTAATGTGGAATCCCCCGGGCACTGTGGATTTTAAATGGTCTCCTTCTAGGCGTATTAATGAAAAGTTGTTAAAGACCCGATGAAGCTCTTAATCGTGCTTCCAACTTACCACATTCAAATCCCCATGATTGATTGAATAACCATCGTTACCACTTCTCCCCTTACTTCCACATCTATAAGATGCAGCTTGCATGCATGGTAATTAAATAAATCCCATCATGCACCGCGAGATGAATTTTTAGATGGGTGGCAAGTAAGTAATCCGTGTTTATATGACATGAAAACTGCCTGGCAAAAATCTATGACATCTTCTGTAGATGTGGTTCCGATACTCAAAAGTAGTTCATGCTTAATGAGCTTTTAAAACTGATTCCCTAAATATTTTTCCAGGGTTTTTTTAGGAGAAGGGGAGGGGGGCTAAATTCAAAGGGACGGAAGTGAATGACCTGCATTTATTCATTCAAGGAAACTTTTTGCGTGTGTGTGTATGTGTGTGTGTCTGTCTGTCAGTCACAATTAAGAAATATCTTAACTTCGTTTAGAAATGGAAAATATTGCATTGATATCAAATAATAAATCCCCAACAAATATAGCAGATCCCATGACCGGAATTCGAAACCGAAACCTTGAGATCTTCAGTTTGATGTTCTACGAACTGAGCTTTTTAGATTTTCTTATGAATAGATCTTAACACATTACCCTAACAAACAAATTATAGCTTTGACGTGACGTCATAGATTTATGATTTACGTCATGTTTCAAAACATGAATACAAACATAAGCGATAATCAAAAATAAATAAATTAATGAATCGTTAAAAATTACTAATAGTGTTTGAAATTCTTTTGATAAACCGAAACAATTTATTTTGATTTAACTATATACTGGCATTAAAAACTATTTAATATATATATATATATATATATATATATTATACATGTATTATACATATATTATATATATATATATATAATATATATATATATACATATATAATATATATATATATATAATATATAATATATATATAATATATAATATATAATATATATAATATATAATATATATATAATATATATATATATATAATATATATAATATATATATAATATATATAATATATATATAATATATATATATATATGTATATACATATATATAATATATGTATAATATATGTATAATATATATATATATATATTATATATATATTATACATATATTATATATATATTATATGTATATACATATATATATTATATATATATATTATACATATATTATATATATATATATTATACATATATTATATATACTAGCAAATATATGCTCCCTCCGGTCGCATATTTTTGCTAGGCTGCCGCATCAGAAATGAAGGCTCACGCGTAAGCCAATAGAGCCCCAGTCATATTTCTGTGGTGGTTAGACATTGATTTTCTGTGTTTATGACCAAGATTATTTTTAGTTGAAAATAAAGGAAAAAAAAATTCGATCCTACCCCGATTTTTGTTGTACCCTCGCCCATAAATAGAAAGACTTGTAGTTTAAAAAGAAAGAAAAAAAATTTTTTTGTACCCCCCTCAATTATTTTATATTACCAGTCATAGAAATATTTTTTAGTTCAGAAAAAAAAAAAAATTTTTTTGACCGCCTTCCCCCAATTTTGTTATCCTCCCCCCCTCCTATACATGTAAATATTTTTAATTAAAAAGGGGAAAAAAACCTAACCCTAACTGTAACGATGGGGTCAAAGTTAGCGTGGGTCCTAAAATGAAAAAGCACCAAAAAATCAAATACAGTGAACACGGTGTGTGAGTGTGTTGTAGGGGGGGGGTTGTTTAATGACCTTTTTTTAATTAAACAATTTGATTCTACAATCAGTTGTATAGTTTTCCAGTACAATGTGTTAGTTTATTATGTTGACATTAAAGAAAAAAAAATTACATTTTTTTTTTTAATAAATAAAACATGGAATTATAAATTCTGTTGAGGTCGTGAAAAAATGATAATATTGGATATGAAAGTATTAAGAAATCAAATACAGTAAACACGAAAAGTTTTTTAATTCTCGGAAAGAAAAAGTTTACCTGAACTGTGTGTGTGTGTGCGTGTACGTGTGCGTGTGTGCATGCGCGCGCGCGTTTTTATATAGTAGTTTTTAAATCAATTATTATTTTAATTAAACAATTTGATTTAATAAATTTGTGTTTTAAAACATAATGGCTAAGAATAAACAAACTTAGGACGGTTTTAAAAATGGAAAACTGAGCACAGTTTTTGCGAGCGTTGTTGTTTACATATTTAACGTCCTACGTTAACGTCGGCTGCTTAATCAGATCGCCATATTTAATTACCGGAGGGGGGGGAGGACATCACTGATTAAACAGCCAATCGGCTGCTTAATCAGATCGCCATATTTAATTACCGAAGGGAGGGATGACACCACTGATTAAACAGCTAATCGGCTGCTTAATCAGATCGCCATATTTAATTACCAGAGGGAGGACACCACTGATTAAACAGCTAATGACGTTACAATTTTAACAGTACTCGCGTTGAAATGGTTTAGAAAACACGCCGGTTATGATGAAAATTGCTTTAATTAATTGTATGAATAATGTTTATTAATATAACCTTATCGGAAAATATTGTAAATACATATGTAAATTGGATAATAGCAGTTATAAGTGTATATTTGTAAATATGAATTTAATTGAAGGTTTAAAGGAATGACTTATGTTAATGGCAACACCCATCTGGTGTCTGAACGACTTTTGATGACAGTATATAAAGAATTTCAAAAAGATTAGTTTCAGTAAAATAGTATACTGGAGTTTCGGCTTAAGACAGGCAGATACATAAACTCCATTATTAATAGATTATATATATATTATATATGTTATATATATATATATATATATATATATATTATATATATATTATATATATATATATATCTTATATATATGTATTATATTATTTATTATATATATATATATTATATATATATTATATAGTATATATATATATGGTCTTTGTTATTGTTTTACTGGCGATATAAACATATCTGTTTTCTTAGTATCTTTTCACTTCCTAAACAGTAAATAATATTGCATTAAGTCACCCTTTTTAATAGGACGTTTATTTATTTTTTAAATTTATACATTAATAACTTTTTAAGTACATATTTCGACATTTATGGTCTTAAAACGCCAGACTGCAAACAGTAGTATCGTAGGTATGATCCTTGCCCCGGTTAGCCATGCTTATGACGGCTGATAGCCAGAAACATGTGTCCATTGATCATTTTTATATGTACGTAAAAATTATATATATATATATTTATATATATATATATATATATATATATATATATATATATATATATATATATATATATATATGTTATTGTTTATTTTATCTATGGATGTATACGTTTCGCCTTTTTTCAATCAAGACTCATCAGCATAGAAGTACGACTACTAACCACCGGTCACACGATTCGAAACCCTGGATTACAAGTATTTTTCAACCCCAATCCAACGTCGCTAACTGATAGGCCAGTTCTGAACAGCTTAATAACAATGATAATTTAAACACTTTTAGAGGCGGTGAAACGTACAGGCATTCAACTTATATATATATATATATATATATATATATATATATATATATATATATATATATATATACTAGACAAACTGTGTAGTATCGAAGGGTCTAGTCTATTATATAAAGGGTCTTTGTCTGTCAATTTCCGGATAAAAGTCAAAAACTACCAAGAGATATATCAACAAAACGTATGTATTATGCTTCAATATCACCTCGGTCAGGTTTTGTAAACAATTTACTGTAATATTTATTTATTTTGGGTCACCAGGGCCCAAATTAGTGACTGTAGAGCCAGAAAATAATGTGCTCTATTATTCTATAAAGAAAGGGAAACAACTCCAATTAATTATTTCCGCATAAACAATTCAAATTAAAAATGATAATTGAAAAAAACTACCTCTATAAATAGTTTTGAAGTTTTCCATTAAAATTGAGAATTATAAAAATTCAAAAATAATAAAAATGGTAAAATAGGGGACCAGGGCTGGGAGAAGTAGTGTGTAGTGACACTTTCTGAGTAAGGTGTCTGCTAATCTCACATAAAAAATTATGTCGGTCAGATTTTTTTAAAAATTGATCTAAAAAGCATTTAAATGGACAAATCCAGCTTTGATTATGACTGGCTAATTTTCATTTGTTACTGTTGTGCAATGTTATCGGCAATAACTTATATAATTTGCTACAATTTATAGAAAAAAATACTTAATTTAATTCGGCAGTTTGTAAATATATGATGACATCTTTAAATAATCACTGAAAAAGAAAATCAGCTAAGGGGAATAACTCTTATTCTTTTAATAAGATTCAGTGTTCTTTGTTAGCTTTTATTTAGAAAAAGTGTGGTTATAAAACATAGAAACTTTTCAAAACAATGGATCCGGGGCAACGCCGGGTCGGTCCAGCTAGTACCGTATAAAACTACTCAACGCAAATTTATAACATTTTCTGTCGATGTATCTGCGATCCTTGATATTAGTTTTTGAAAATAAAATCTCTTCATTACTCATATATTGGATGACCGACCTCCTTCTTACCAATGAAAAGAGAACAATGGACGTGGACATTTTCTATTTCAATTTAGTATCCCTTTTAAGGGTGGTTATTTGTTTTTCCTGTATATAGAACTATGAAGAGGTACTGCAAGAAAAAAATGGATTTCTGTAAGTGTAAAATATTGAATGTCCTTGTGTCAAACTTTAATGATCCATATGTCGGATGTTTTAGAGTCAAGTGCGTTGAGGAACAAACAGCTGATTGTAATGATGAGTAATACGTAAGGAAACAATATCCTAAACCAGTTCTAAGATGAGTAACGATATTAGATACTCCATGTATAAATAAATAGAATATGAAGGCATGCCAGTAGATACTACCAGAAAGTGAAACGTGAGGGGACAATACTAGTCTTCCCAGCCCCTGACATTAAGTCTTCCTTCGTCCTCTGTAGGTCCCCATAACTGAAAATGTACAGTTATGAAATCCTTAATGTTTATGGCAGGTGGCTAAGTGGTTAACGACGCAGACTGAGCACCTGGGTGTGCCGGGTTCGAATCCAGTTCGTTCCACAGAAACACTTTCATCAAAACCCACACCTGACTTTGTGTCTAACCTCCTGGAGAGGAAGTAAATAAAATGCGAAAGAACTTTACTTAGTACATGTGGAAAAGGAAGTTTTATAGCTATTATACTAAAGCTGAGTTAATCAACGTTTGTTTCTCTAAAGCCTTTTTTGTATATGCTTTGATCACACAAAATACATGCAAAAATATTCCTCAATTCTCGGATTGAGTCATGTTTTGCAATTTAATTGCCCTAATTAGTCGTAATTTATAATTAACTCACCAAGTGACCTATCTCTTACAAAATGTCTGTTTATCACTCTCACCCTCTTTCACTATATTGCTTAACACCCACCACTTTTATTTTAGTGTCTATCCCTTTCTCTTCAGTCAATCTCTCTCTCTGTTTATTATCAGTCAAAGCTAATACCTTTCCATTTGTCGCCGCTTCTTTTAAACCTCCTCATCTCCTCTCTTTCTATATTGATCAAGAGATACAGCGAGAAACAAGTAGTAATACTATTTAATCCGTAGCTGGAGATGGGAAAGAGAGAACAAACAGAAAGAGAGAGAGAGAGAGAGGGGGAGGGAAAGAAAGAAAGAGAAAGCGAGAGTGAGAGGGGGGGCATATACTATAAGCCTTATAGCGAGCAGAAAGATATCAATCTTGGATCTTATTTTATTTTTGTTTAATTTAACTGGCTTTACAAACTCACCTGTTACTGATTCAAACATGCAAACCCTGAATCAATTGGTGACCCAACGCGTCACAGTTTTTCTCTTTTTTTTATATGTAAAGCTGTGTTAGGTTTGTTTGTTCTGTAAAGTGTTTTATACATATTAGGTCACTTATAGATCAGCTATATGAGGTTTGAAATTTCTTTTATTACAATTTAGCACTTTTTTCTAGTATGTAGGATTATGAAATTATCAAATATTGAATAGCCTTATGCCAGACTCGTCTGCGCTCATCATCATCATCATATTTAGGGTAACGTGCATTGTACATGCTGGCATCCATTGAACCGCTTTAAGAAATTGACTTCCAAACTAACCTATCTCTGTCAGGTTTTTATTTATCCCTCTTTCCCTCATGTCAATTCTGATCACTTCCTTCCGTGTTTTCCTTGGCCTTTCCCTGTGAACTAAACCTGCTACCTCAACTGTTCTACATCAAGAACTCTCATCCATTCTTTCAACGTGACCATACCACTGAAGTCTCTTGTTCTGCACACATCTCCCTATACTTTCCAAATTTAATCTTTCTCTGAAGTCATCACATCTAAGCCTGTCTTAAAGACTCACATTACACATCCATCGTATCATTCTCATATCGTTTCTCTCCATGCAACACGTCTTCAATTCTCACTGGTCAGGTTTCACTTGCATACATCATCACACTGTGTACACACACCTGATAAATTCTTCCCTTAGTCGACAGTAGTAACGCTTTGCTTGTTAGTAATGACAGAAGTTCTTTGAACTTACTCTAAACCACTCCTAGGTCTTGCAATCACGCTAACATCTGCTCCACACTGTGCTCCAATGGTATCACCAAGATAAGAAAACTTCTTGACAACCTCAGATTTACTTTCTCCATATATTTGAATATCAGAGATACTTAAGCGAAGTTGTGGATTAGGAAACAAACAGCTGATTTTTACGATGAGTAATATGTCAGGAGGTGATATCCTAAACAAATTCCAGGATGAGTAACAATAGTCAAAGACGTACCAAATCATGTAAGATGTGGTTGTAAAATTTGCTTATGAAATTAAGGGGTTAAGCTATGCAAGTAGAAAATGACAGGACACATGAAAGCAAAAGGCTAGATCGAGTTCATTTGGTCTCTACCATTAGGTGAATCATCAATCATTTGACAAATGATAGTGCCATTTGGCGTCACATAATTATGCATAATATACTTCCAAACAAAGTTAGACAAATCCATGTCAAAAATGAGAGAAAATGTGATTGAAAACAAAAACTACAAAATCTACAAAGCTCTTTTGGTAAGATTAGAATCAATCATTATCTAATATATAGACAAGTTCGTCTCTTTATCGATTTTGTCATCAATAGTTTTCTTCCTAAAAATCAATATTTTATTCTGGTTCGTCAGTTCTTTTGGTGAATTGTTGAAGCATAATGTGAAGGAACAATAACATATAATTCGATTTAATTCTGCCCAGAAAATACTTTTATCAGGTCGGAATTATGACTATATGGATGCAATCTTTAAAACGGGATGTAACTATGTATAACCATTCTGCAATGTCTTATAGATATAGTTATTAGTGTCTTATACATATGGTTATTAATGTCTTATGCATATAGTTATTAGTGTCTTATAAATATGGTTATTAGTGTCTTATACATATGGTTATTAGTGTTGTATACATATGGTTATTAGTGTCTTATACATATGGTTATCAGTAACTTATACATATGGTTATTAGTGTTTATACATATTGTTATTAGTGTCTGGTACATATGGTTATTAGTGTCTCATACATATGGCTATTAGTGTCTTATGCATATGGTTATAAATGTCTTATACATATTGTTATTAGTGCCTTATGCATATGGTTATTAGTGTTTTATACATGTTGTTATTAGTGTCTTATACATATGGTAATCAGTGTTTTATACATATGGTTATTAGTGTCTTATACATATGGTTATTAATGTCTTATACATATGGTTATTAGTGACTTATACATATGGTTATTAATGCCTTATACATATCGTTATTAATGTCTTATACATATGGTTATTAGTAACTTATACATATGGTTATTATTGTCTTTTACATGTGGTTATTACTGTCTTAAACATATCGTTATTAGTGTTTTATGCATATAGTAATTAGTGTCTTATACATATGGTTATTAGTGTCTTATACATGTGGTTATAAGTGTCTTATGCATATGGTTATTAGTGTCTTATACATATGGTTATTAGTGTATTATACATATGGTTATTTGTGTCTTGTGCATGTGGTTATTACTGTCTTAAACATATCGTTATTAGTGTCTTATGCATATAGTAATTAGTGTCTTATACATATTGTTATTAGTGTCTTATACATATTGTTATTAGTGTCTTATACATATGGTTTTTAGTGCCTTGTACATATGGTTATTAGTGTCTTATACATGTAGTTATTACTGTCTTAAACATATCGTTATTAGTGTCTTATACATATGGTTATTAGTGTCTTGTGCATGTGGTTATTAATGTTTTATACATATAGTTATTAATGTATTATACAAATGGTTATTAGTGTCTTATGCCTATAGTAATTTGTGTCTTATACAAATGCTTATTAATGTCTTATGCATATGTTTGGTAGTGTCTTATACAGATGGTGATTAGTGTCTTATGCCTATAGTTATTAGTGTTTTATACATATAGTTATTAGTGTCTTATACATATGGTTATTAGTGTCTTATAACTATGGTTGTTAGTGTCTTATACATGTTGTTTTCGTGTGTTATACATATGGTTATTAGTGTCTTATACATATGGTTATTAGTGTCTTATAACTATGATTGTTAGTGTCTTATACATGTTGTTTTCGTGTCTTATACATATGGTTATTAGTGTCTTATACATATGGTAATCAGTGTCTTATACATATGGTTATTAATGTCTTATACATATGGTTATTAGTGACTTATACATATGGTTATTAATGCCTTATACATATCGTTATTAATGTCTTATACATATGGTTATTAGTAACTTATACATATGGTTATTATTGTCTTTTACATGTGGTTATTACTGTCTAAAACATATCGTTATTAGTGTTTTATGCATATAGTAATTAGTGTCTTATACATATGGTTATTAGTGTCTTATACTGTCTTATACATGTGGTTATAAGTGTCTTATGCATATAGTTATTAGTGTCTTATACATATGGTTATTAGTGTCTTATACATATGGTTATTTGTGTCTTGTGCATGTGGTTATTACTGTCTTAAACATATCGTTATTAGTGTCTTATGCATATAGTAATTAGTGTCTTATACATATGGTTATTAGTGTTTTATACATATGGTTATTAGTATCTTATACATATGGTTTTTAGTGCCTTGTACATATGGTTATTAGTGTCTTATACATGTAGTTATTACTGTCTTAAACATATCGTTATTAGTGTCTTATACATATGGTTATTAGTGTCTTGTGCATGTGGTTATTAATGTTTTATACGTATAGTTATTAATGTATTATACAAATGGTTATTAGTGTCTTATGCCTATAGTAATTTGTGTCTTATACATATGGTTATTAATGTCTTATGCATATGTTTGGTAGTCTCTTATACAGATGGTGATTAGTGTCTTATGCCTATAGTTATTAGTGTTTTATACATATAGTTATTAGTGTCTTATACATATGGTTATTAGTGTCTTATAACTATGGTTGTTAGTGTCTTATACATGTTGTTTTCGTGTCTTATACATATGGTTATTAGTGTCTTATACATATGGTTATTAGTGTCTTATAACTATGGTTATTAGTGTCTTATACATGTTGTTTTCGTGTCTTATACATATGGTTATTAGTGTCTTATACATATGGTAATCAATGTCTTATACATATGGTTATTAATGTCTTATACATATGGTTATTAGTGACTTATACATATGGTTATTAATGCCTTATACATATCGTTATTAATGTCTTATACATATGGTTATTAGTAACTTATACATATGGTTATTATTGTCTTTTACATGTGGTTATTACTGTCTTAAACATATCGTTATTAGTGTTTTATGCATATAGTAATTAGTGTCTTATACATATGGTTATTAGTGTCTTATACATGTGGTTATAAGTGTCTTATGCATATGGTTATTAGTGTCTTATACATATGGTTATTTGTGTCTTGTGCATGTGGTTATTACTGTCTTAAACATATCGTTATTAGTGTCTTATGCATATAGTAATTAGTGTCTTATACATATGGTAATTAGTGTCTTATACATATGGTTATTAGTGTCTTATACATATGGTTTTTAGTGCCTTGTACATATGGTTATTAGTGTCTTATACATGTAGTTATTACTGTCTTAAACATATCGTTATTAGTGTCTTATACATATGGTTATTAGTGTCTTGTGCATGTGGTTATTAATGTTTTATACATATAGTTATTAATGTATTATACAAATGGTTATTAGTGTCTTATGCCCATAGTAATTTGTGTCTTATACAAATGCTTATTAATGTCTTATGCATATGTTTGGTAGTGTCTTATACAGATGGTGATTAGTGTCTTATGCCTATAGTTATTAGTGTTTTATACATATAGTTATTAGTGTCTTATACATATGGTTATTAGTGTCTTATACATATGGTTATTAGTGTCTTATACATATGGATATTAGTGTCTTATACATACGGTAATTAGTAACTTATACATCCGTTATTAGTGTCTTATACATATAATTATTAGTGTTTTATACATATGGTTATTAGGGTCTTATACATATGGTTTTAAGTGTTTTATATATATGGTTATTTGTGTCTTATGCCTATTGCTATGAGTGTTTTATACGTTTAGTTACTAGTGGGTTATACATATGGTTATTAGTTTTTTATACATATGCTTATTAGTGTCTCATACATATGGTACTACATGTCTTATACATATGGTTATTAGTGTCTTATACATATAGTAATTAGTGTCTTATACATATGGTTATTAGTAACTTGTACATATGATTTTAAGTGTCTTGTACATGTTTTTATTTATGTCTCATACATATGGTAATTATTATGCATATGGAAATTAGTGTCTTATACATATGGTTTTTAGTGTCTTATACATATGATCACTAGTGTCTCATGCATATGGGTCTTTGTGTCTGATGCATATGGTTGTTAGTGTGTTATACATATGGTTGTTAGTGTTTTATACATATGGTTATTAGTGCCTGATACATATGGTAATTAATGTCTTATACATATGGTTATTACTAACTTATACATATGGTTCTTAGTGTCTTATACATATTGTTATTAATGTCTTATACATAGGGTTATAAGTGTCTTATGCATACAGTTATTAGTGTGTTATACATATAGTTATTAGTGTGTTATACATGAATTTATTTGTGTCTTATACATATGGTTATTAGTGTTTTATACATGTTGTTTTCGCGTCTTATACACATGGTTATTATTGTCTTATACATATAGTAATAAGTGTCTTAAACATATGGTTATTAGTGTCTTATACCTATGGTTATAAGTGTCTTATACATATGGTTTTTGTGTCTTAAACATATGGTTTTTTGTAACTAATACATATGGTTATGAGTGTTTTGTACATATGGTTATTAGTGTCTTATACATATGGTTATTAGTGTTTAATACATATGGTTATTAGTGTCTTATGCATATGATTATTAGTGTTTTATACATATTGTTATTAGTGTCTTATACGTATGGTTATTTGGGTTTTATACATATGGTTATAAGTGTCTTATACTTATGGTGATTAATGCCTTATACATATGGTTATTAATCTCTTATACATATGGTTATTACTGTCTTATATATATGGTTATTAGTAACTTATACATAATGTTTTTAGTGTCTTGTACATATGGTTATTAGGTTTATATACATATGGTTATTAGTGTCTTATGCATATGGTAGGTAGTGTCTCATACATATGGTTTTTAGTGTCTTATGCATGTCGTTATTAGTGTTTTATAAATATAGTTATTCGTGTCTTATACATATGGTTATTACTGTCTTATACATATTGTTATAAGTGTTCTAACCTATATGGTTTTTGTGTTTTATACGTATAGTTATTAGTGTCTTATACATATGGTTATTAGTGTCTTATGCATATGGTTATTAGTGTCTTACAAATATAGTTGTTAATATTTTATATATATGGTTATTAGTGTCTTATACATATGGTTTTCGTGTCTTATACATATGGTTGTTATTGTCTTATACATATGGTTATTAGTGTCTTATACATATGGTTTTCGTGTCTTATACATATGGTTGTTAGTGTCTTATACATATTGTTATTAGTGTGTTATACATATGGTTATAAGTGTCTTATATTTAGTTTTATTAGTAACTTATACATATGGTTTTTAGTGTCTTGTACATATGGTTATAAGGGGTTTATACATATGGTTAATATTGTCTTATGCATATGGTTATTAGTGTCTTATACTTATGGTGATTAATGTCTTATACATATGGTTATTAGTGTCTTATATATATATGGTTATTAGTAACTTATACATATGGTTTTTAGTGTTTTATACATATGGTTATTATTTCATAATGTTGTGTTTAGTACATTCTCCATAAAATAATTCTAAGCAATTTACTTTTAAAACATTTTATTTTTTAAAATAGTGTAATATAACGAGGGACTGCTTTAATGTTTATATAAAAATACATTGTAGATATCACTTATGAGCGTTTCTCTCGTTGTTTGGTGGTAAGAGCTGCCGACTATCAACTATATGGTTGAAGGTTCGAACCCTGGCTTGAGGGTGGTGCTAGTCTAGCCACACTGAAGAGCTGTGATACAGCGAAAAAGTCTGTCTGGGGATGACTATATATTCGTTCAAGCACTGTCCTTAAATGATGTTGCCTGCTGCTTCTTAACCTAATACAAAGCTCTTTGTAAATAAACAAATAGAGCACTGTAAAGTGGCAGTCAATGTTTATATAAAAACTAGCAGGGCTAGCCGTCTTTGCTCGGGGTCATAAAATATTAAATAGAAGAAAAATCGCGTGTGTAATGTCTCTATATTCAAACTTCTATTTCTCTCCCTCTCTCTATAGCCGTCTCTTTATCTTTCTACCTTTCTCTTCCCTGGCCGCCTCAGTTTGCCTTTTGCGAAAGCTGTTTCTTCCCCACCATTCCTTTTACAGAGCAAAAGTATGACATATTTCTATAAAATTAGCACCTCTGTCTGCGCCTTCTATATAGGTACATATCTCCGCTCTGATGTGCATACTATATAGCTACATATCTCCGCCCTGGTGTTCATAATAAATGCATACCTATCGCCGCTCCAGTGTGCATATTACATAAGTACCTGTTGCCGCCCCGGTATGCATACTACATAAGTACCTATCACTGCCCTGGTGCAAATGCTAAATATGTACCTATCGCCGCCCCGGTGCGCATGCTATATACGTATCTATCGTTACCCCGGTGTGCATGCTAAATATATACCTATCACCGCCCTGGTGCGCATTCTATATACATACTTATTGCTGCTCCTGTGCACATGCTATATATATACCTATCGCCGTCCCGGTGCGCATAATATATTGTACCTATTGCCGTCCCTGTGTGCATACTATATACTTACCTATCTTTGCAAGGGTGCACATACTATATATGTACCTATCTCCAGCCCAGTTGGCATACCTAAAAACTCATATTAATGCGCCCCTGTCATGTAAAAAAAAAAAAAATAGTGTTTGCTCATGTTTTGTCACTATCCTAAAAAATAACTCATATTAATGCGCCCCTGTCGTATCAAAGAACAACAATCAAGTTCATTCATGTAGTGTCACTATCATTAGGTTCAAAAATAAAAAGAATTTGGCCCATCACCCAAAAAATTTTTCCCGATCCCCTGCAAATTTTTTACCCTCCACCCCCAACTGCCCCCAACAATTTTTTACTCTCCACAACCCTCAGAAATATTTTAAGTCAAAATAAAAACAAATTTGGGGGGGGGGCCCCAAAAAAAAAAGATTTCCCTTTCCCCCAATTTTTTCCCCTCCACCACCACCGCCAAAAAATCCGGAGCACTACTAGAATTACTCTTACTGATCCCACCTCCTTTTAATCTGCAAAATAGTCCAAAGAGAAACGTAGATGGCATTAAGATATTATTCAAACTTATCCCTACAGTAGGTCTATCTAGGATATTGAGCACTTTTCTCCCGGATAACGCCGAGTATTTAGAAAATCAAGAAGTAGCACCACCTGTCCTATACCGCAGAAGCACCCCCCTGGTTGCTATACAACAGAAGTATCCACCAGTTGCTATACCGTAGAAACCTTGTAGTCCTATACTGCAGAAGCACCCCCCGGTTACTATACCACAGAAGCCTCGTGGTCCTATACCGCATTAGCACTCCAGGTTGCTATACTGCAGAAGCCTCGTGGCCCTATACCACAGAAGCACCCCCGGTCCAATACCGCAGAAGCTCCACCCCACCGGTTGCTATACTGCAGAAGCCGCATGGTTCTATACAGCAGAAGAACCCCCTAGGTTCCTATACCGCAGAAGCCTCGTGGTCCTATACCGCAGAAGCCAACCCTCCCCAGTGCCATACCGAAGATATACTCCAGGGGTGCCATACCGAAGATATACTCCAGGGGTGCCATACCGCAGAAGCCTCAGGTTCCTATACCGCAGAAGCCTCTGGTTCCTACACTACAGAAGCCCCCCCCCGGTTGCTATAATGCAGAAGCACCTCCTGGTTGCTATACCGCAAAAGCCCTATGGTCCTACACTGCAGAAGCACCCCTCCGGTTGCTATACTGCAGAAGCACCCTCCGGTTACTATACCACAGAAGCCTCGTGGTAGTATACGGCATTAGCACTCTTGGTTGCTATACCGCAGAAGCCTAGTGGCCCTATACTGCAGAAGCACCCCCGGTCTAATACTGCAGAAGCACCACCCCACCGGTTGCTATACTGCAGAAGCCACATGGTTCTATACAGCAGAAGCACCCCCTCAGGTTCTTATACCGTAGAAGCCTCGTGGTCCTATACCGCAGAAGCCCCCTAGTGCCATACCGCAGAAGCACCCAAGGGGTGCCATACCGCAGAAGCCTCAGGTTCCTATACCGCAGAAGCACCCCGGGTGCCATACAGCGGAAGCCTCAGGTTTTTATACCGCAGAAGCCTCAGGTTCCTATACCGCTAAAGCCACCCCCCCTGGTTGCCATACCGCAGAAGCCTCATGGTCCTATACCTCAGAAGCACCCCCTTCCAGGTTCTATACCGCAGAAACCTAAGGTTCCTATACCGCAGAAGCCTCGTGGTCCTATACCACAGAAGCCCCCCCCCCCCAGTGCCATACCGCAGAAGCACCCCAGGGGTGCCATATCGCAGAAGCCTCAGGTTCCTATACCGCAGAAGCACCCCGGGATCCATACAGCGGAAGCCTCAGGTTTCTATACCGCAGAAGCCTCAGGTTCCTATACCGCTAAAGCCACCCCCCCTGGTTGCTATACCGCAGAAGCCTCATGGTCATATACCGCAGAAGCACCCCCTTCCAGGTTCTATACCGCAGAAACCTCAGGTTTCTATACCGCAGAAGCCTCAGGTTCCTACATGGCAGAAGCCCCCCCCCCCGGTTGCTATAATGCAGAAGCACCTCCTGGTTGCTATACCGCAGAAGCCTCATGGTCCTATACCGCATAAGCAACCCCATGATTGCTATACTGCAGAAGAACTCCCCCACACCCCAGTTGCTATACAGCAGAAGCACCCCCCAGTTACTATACCACAGAAGCCTCGTGGTCCTATACCGCAGAAGCACACTCCGGTGGTTATACCGCAGAAGTACCCTCCGGTTACTATACCACAGAAGCCACGTGGTCCTATACCGCAGAAGCCTAGTGGCCCTATACTGCAGGAGCACCCCCGGTCTAATACTGCAGAAGCACCACCCCACCAGTTGCTATACTGCAGAAGCCGCGTAGTTCTATACAGCAGAAGCACGCCCCAGGTTCCTATACCGCAGAAGCCCCTCCACCCAGTGCCATACCGCAGAAGCACTCCAGGGGGGCCATACCACAGAAGCCTCAGGTTCCTATACCGCAGAAGCCTCGTGGTCCTATACCACAGAAGCCCCCCCCAGTGCCATACCGCAGAAGCCCCCCAGGGGTGCCATATTGCAGAAGCCTCAAGTTCTATACCGCAGAAGCACCCCGGGTGCCATACAGAGGAAGCCTCAGGTTTCCATACCACAGAAGACTCAAGTTCCTATACCGCAGAAGCCACCCCCCCTGGTTGCTATACCGCAGAAGCCTCATGGTCCTATACCGCAGAAACACCCCCTTCCAGGTGCTATTCCGCAGAAACCTCAGGTTTCTATACCGCAGAAGCCTCAGGTTCCTACACTGCAGAAGCCCCCCCCCCGGTTGCTATAATGCAGAAGCACTTCCTGGTTGCTATACCACAGAAGCCTCATGGTCCTATACCGCAGAAGCAACCCCATGATTGCTATACTGCAGAAGAACTCCCCCACACCCCCAGTTGCTATACCGCAGAAGCCCTTCCCCCCCCGGTTGCTATACTACAGAAGCCTCGTGGTGCTATAACGCAGAAGCACCCCCTTCCAGGTGCTATATTGCAAAAGCCTCAGGTTCTTATACTGCAGAAGCACCCCCTGGTTACAATACTGCAGAAGCCTCGTGGTCTTATATTGCAGAATAACCCTCCAATTGCTATACTGCAGAAGCACCCCCTCCCACTTGGTGGCTATACCGCAGAAGCCCTGTGGTCCTATACTGCAGAAGCAGTTGCTATACTGCAGAAGCCTGGTGGTCCTGTACCGCAGAAGCACCCCCGGTTGCTATACCGCAGAAGCCTCATAGGTCTATACCGCAGAAGAACCCTCGGTTTCTATACCCCAGAAGTCTCGTGGTCCTATACAGCAGAAGCACCCCCCAGTTGCTATACCGCAGAAGCCTTGTTGTCCTATATCGCATTAGCATTCCTGGTTACTATACTGCAGAAGCACCCTCCAGGTACCATACCGCAGAAGCCTACGGTTCCTATACCGCAGAAGCACACCCCCTAGGTGCCATACCGCAAAAGTCTCAGGTGCAGAAGTACCCCCCGGGTGCTATACTGCAGAAGCCTCATGGTCCTATATTGCAGAATCACCCTCCGGTTGCTATACCACAGAAGAACCCCCGCCTCGGTTGCTATACCGCAGAAGCCTTGTGGTGCTATACCGCAGTAGCATCCCCGGTTGCTATACCGCAGAAGCCTCGCGGTCTTATACCGCAGAAGTACCCCCCTAGTTACAGAAGCCCCCTCAGTTTCTATACCACTGAAGCCTTGTGGTCTTATACAGCGGAAGCACCCCCCAGTTACTATACCGCAGAAGACTCGTGGTCCTATACCGCATTAGCACTCCCGGTTATTATACCGCAGAAGACTCGTGGCACTATACCGCAGAGGCACCTCCCTGTTGCTATACCGCAGAAGCACCCTCGGTTTCTATACCGCGGAAGCCTCGTGGTCCATTACAGCAGAAGCACCCCCGGTTACTATACCGCAGAAGCGTTGTGGTCCTATACCGCATTAGCACTCCCGGTTATTATACCGCAGAAGCCTCGTGGAACTATACTGCAGAAGCACTCCCCTCCCGGTTGCTATACCGCAGAAACTTCGTGGTCCTATACCACATTAGCTTTCTTGGTTGCTATACTGCAGAAGCCTCGTGGTCCTATACTGAAGAAGCACCCTCGGTCTAATACCGCAGAAGAACCCCTCTACCTATTGCTATAACGCAGAAGCCTAAGGTTCATATACTACAGAAGCACCCCCCTACACCGGTTACTATGCCGCAGAAGCCGTTTGGTCATATACAGCAGAAGCCCCCCCCAGGTTTCTATACCACAAAAGCCTCGTGGTCCTATACAGCAGAAGCACCCCCCCCCCCCGGTGCTATACCGCAGAAGCCTAAGGTTCCTATACAGCAGAAGAACCTCCATGGTGCTATACCGCAAATGCCTCAGATCCCTATACAGCAGAAGCACCCCCCCCGGTACCATATGGCAAAAACCTCAAGGTCGTATACCTCAGAAGCACCCCTAAGGTTGCTATACTGCAGAAGCCTCGTGGTCCTATATTGCAGAATAACCCTGCGGTTGCTATACCGCAGAAGCACCCCCTGATTTCTATACCGCAGAAGCACCAACCGGTGGCTATACCGCAGAAAGACCCCTGGTTGCTATACCGCAGAAGCCTCGTGGTCCTATACTGACGAAGCACTCCCGGTTGCTATACCGCAGAAGAACCCCTGGTTGCTATACCGCAGAAGCACCCCCAATTGGTATACCACAGAAGCCTTGTGGTCCGAAACCGCAGAAGAACCTCCTGGTTGCTATAACGCAGAAGCACCTCCTGGTTGCTATACCGCAGAAGCCTCATGGTCCGATACTGCAAAGTACCCCCCCAGTAGCTATACTGTAGAAGCCTCGTAGTCGTATACCGCAGAAGCACCCCTCGGTTGCTATACTGCAGAAGCATTTTCTGTTTACTATACCGCAGAAGCCTCGTGGTCCTATACCGCATTAGCACTCTTGGTTGCTATACCGCAGAAGCCTCGTGGTCCTATACTGCAGAAGCACCACCAGTCCAATACCGCAGAGGCACCCCTAGTCCAATAGCGCAGAAGCACACACCCCCGGGTACCATACCGCAAAAGCCTCAGGTTCTTATACCGCAGAAGCACCCCCTGGTTACTATACTGCAGAAGCCTGGTGGTCCTATATTGCAGAATCACCCTCCAATTGCTATACTGCAGAAGCACGCCCCCCCCCCCTTTGCTATGACGCAGAAGCCCTGTGGTCCTATACAGCAGAAGCACCCCTGGTTGCTATACCGCAGAAGCACACCCTGGTTGCTATACCACAGAAGCACCCTAATGGTAGCTATACCGCAGAAGCACCTCCCCGGTTGCTATACCGCAAAAGAACCCCCGGTTGCTATACCGCAGAAGCCTCGTGGTCCTATACTGACGAAGCACTCCCGGTTGCTATACCGCAGAAGAACCCCTGGTTGCTATACCGCAGAAGCACCCCCAATTGGTATACCACAGAAGCCTTGTGGTCCGAAACCGCAGAAGAACCTCCTGGTTGCTATAACGCAGAAGCACCTCCTGGTTGCTATACCGCAGAAGCCTCATGGTCCGATACTGCAAAGTACCCCCCCAGTAGCTATACTGTAGAAGCCTCGTAGTCGTATACCGCAGAAGCACCCCTCGGTTGCTATACTGCAGAAGCATTTTCTGTTTACTATACCGCAGAAGCCTCGTGGTCCTATACCGCATTAGCACTCTTGGTTGCTATACCGCAGAAGCCTCGTGGTCCTATACTCCAGAAGCACCACCAGTCCAATACCGCAGAGGCACCCCTAGTCCAATAGCGCAGAAGCACACACCCCCGGGTACCATACCGCAAAAGCCTCAGGTTCTTATACCGCAGAAGCACCCCCTGGTTACTATACTGCAGAAGCCTGGTGGTCCTATATTGCAGAATCACCCTCCAATTGCTATACTGCAGAAGCACGCCCCCCCCCCCCTTTGCTATGACGCAGAAGCCCTGTGGTCCTATACAGCAGAAGCACCCCCGGTTGCTATACCGCAGAAGCACACCCTGGTTGCTATAACACAGAAGCACCCTAATGGTAGCTATACCGCAGAAGCACCTCCCCGGTTGCTATACCGCAAAAGAACCCCCGGTTGCTCTACCGCAGAAGCCTCATAGTCCTATATCGCAGAAGAACCCTCGGTTTTTATACTGCAGAAGCATCCCCGGACTTGTACCGCAAGAGCCCCCCCACCCAGGTGCTATACTGCAGTAGCATCCTCTAGGTGCCATACCGCAGAAGCCACAGGTCCCTATACCGCAGAAGCACACCCCCCAGGTGCCATACCGCAAAAGCCTCAGGTGCCTATACCACAAAAGAACCCCCGCCTCGGTTGCTATACCGCAGAAGCCTTGTGGTCCTATACCGCAGTAGCTTCCCCGGTTGCTATACCGCAGAAGCCTCGCGGTCTTATACCGCAGAAGCACCCACCTAGTTACAGAAGCCCCCTCAGTTTCTATACCACGGAAGCCTCGTTGTCCTATACAGCGGAAGCACCCCCCCAGTTACTATACCGCCGAAGCCTGGTGGTCCTATACCGCATTAGCACTCCCGGTTATTATACAGCAGAAGACTCGTGGGACTATACCGCAGATTCACCTCCCTGTTGCTATACCGCAGAAGCACCCTCGGTTTCTATACCGCTGGAAGCCTCGTGGTCCATTACAGCAGAAGCACCCCCCGGTTACTATACCGCAGAAGCCTTGTGGTCCTATACCGCATTAGCACTCCCAGTTATTTTACCACAGAAGCCTCGTGGCATTATACTGCAGAAGTCCCCCCCCCCCCGGTTGCTATACCGCAGAAACCTCGTGGTCCTATACCACATTAGCTCTCTCGGTTGCTATACTGCAGAAGCCTCGTGGTCCTATACTACAGAAGCACCCTCGGTCCAATACCGCAGAAGAACCCCCGTTACCGGTTGCTATAACGCAGAAGACTAAGGTTCATATACTACAGAAGCACCCCCCTACACCGGTTACTATGCCGCAGAAGCCTTGTGGTCCTATACAGCAGAAGCCCCCCCCCCAGGTTTCTATACCGCAGAAGCCTCGTGGTCCTATACCGCAGAAGCCCCCCCCCCCCCGGGTGCTATACCGCAGAAGCCTAATGGTTCCTATACAGCAGAAGAACCTCCTTGGTGCTATACCGCAAATGCCTCAGATCCCTATACCGCAGAAGCCCCCCCCCCGGTACTATATGGCAAAAACCCTAGGGTCGTATACCTCAAAAGCACCCCCCCAGGTCCTATATTGCAGAATCACCCTGTAGTTGCTATACCGCAGAAGCACCCCTTGGTTTCTATACCGCAGAAGCACCACCTGGTTGCTATACCGCAGAAGCCTCATGGTCCTATACTGACGAAGCACTCCCGGTTGCTATACCGCAGAAGAACCCCTGGTTGCTATACCGCAGAAGCACCCCCAATTGGTATACCGCAGAAGCCTCGTGGGCCGAAACCGCAGCAGAACCTCCTGATTGCTATAACGCAGAAGCACCTCCTGGTTGCTATACCGCAGAAGCCTCATGGTCTTATACTGCAGAAGTATCCCCCCAGTTGCTATACCGCGGAAGCCTCGTAGTCGTATACCGCAGAAGCACACACCCTCGGTTGCTATACTGCAGAAGCATTTTCTGTTTACTATACCGCAGAAGCCTCGTGGTCCTATACCGCATTAGCACTCTTGGTTGCTATACCGCAGAAGCCTCGTGGTCCTATACTGCAGAAGCACCCCTAGTCCAATAGCGCAGAAGCATTTTCTGTTTACTATACCGCAGAAGCCTCGTGGTCCTATACCGCATTAGCACTCTTGGTTGCTATACTGCAGAAGCCTCGTGGTTCTATACAGCAGAAATACCCCCCAGGTTCCTATACCGCAGAAGCCTCGTAGTCCTATACTGCAGAAGCCCCCCCCCCCAGTGCCATACTACAGAAGCCTCAGGTTCCTATACCGCAGTAGCACCCTCGGGTGCCATACAGCAGAAGCCTCAGGTTTCTATACCGCAGAAGCACCCCCCCACCCGGGTACCATACCGCAAAAGCCTCAGGTTCTTATACCGCAGAAGCACCCCCTGGTTACTATACTGCAGAAGCCTCATGGTCCTATATTGCAGAATCACCCTCCAATTGCTATACCGCAGAAGCACGCCCCCCCTCTTTGCTATACTGCAGAAGCCCTGTGGTCCTATACAGCAGAAGCACCCCCGGTTGCTATACCGCAGAAGCACACCCTGGTTGCTATACCACAGAAGCACCCTAATGGTAGCTATACCGCAGAAGCACCTCCCCGGTTGCTATACCGCAAAAGAACCCCCGGTTGCTATACCGCAGAAGCCTCGTGGTCCTATACTGCAGAAGCACCCCTGGTCTAATACCGCAGAGCCACCCCCTCACCAGTTGCTATACCGCAGAAGCCTCGTGGTCCTATACAGCAGAAGCACCCCCCCCCCCCCGGTTCCTATACCGCAGAAGCCTCATGGTCCCATACTGCAGAAGCCCCTCCCCCCTTCTGGTGTCATACCGCAGAAGCACTCCACGGGCCCATACCGCAGAAGCCTCAGGTTTCTATACCGCAGAAGCCTATACCACAGAAGCACCCCCCCCCCGGTTACTATACCGCCTGGTGCGCTCACACTAGCGAATGCTCACAATCTCTCCTCTCAACAGATACTACACTTACTCCACACCTCTCAAAAAGGAGGAGGTAATGCCTAGGAGGGTGGTATTATGACAACAGAACGGGCTTAGGGAGGAAGGAATATTAATTAAGAAAAGAAGGTAGAAAGGGTGGGAGTGAGAGGGAAAGAAGGGTTGTAGTGTGAGTGATTTTCTTCCCTACACTTTTTTTCTTCTGACGTCATTTCCTGTTAAAATCGTGACTTGGCATTATTTCTCAAATTATACATGATAGCATTGATTTCTTCTTAAATTAGTACTAAACAACGTTGAAAAATCGAGTCAAAAGCTACCCCCCCATTGGAGAAAAGTGCTCAGTCGACCCGCAAAGAGTCAATTTTTTTTCTGGTTCTGAGATATTACACGTGCCTGGGCTGGCCGGTCGGAATGATGTCACCCGTGTGACCGTTTGTTAGGTACCCTCGGAGGAGAAGCTTTACATACATACACACATACATACATACATACAGACAGGTGGTATTTATATAATAGAAGATACATTGTAGATATCATTTACGAGTCCTTCTCCCGTAGCCTAGTGATAAGAGCTACTGGTTGAAGGTTGGGAGTGGTGCTAGGCTAGCCACACTGAAGAGCTGTGATATAGCGAAACAGTCACTCTGTGAATAACTGTATATATATATATATATATATATAGTAAGCTATGAAAATATATTTATGGCAATTAAGCTACACAGAGGCTCCTGCGTTTCACCCCCGCGGGGAATCTTCAGGCTAAATATTTTAGCCTAAAAGTTCTCCCCGGTGATGAAACGTGGGAGCCTCTGTGTAGCTTAATTGCCATAAATATATTTTCATAGCTTACTACCTAGCTCTACTTACGTATCGAGCACTGTTGAAGTAAATACTGAAAATTGATACATAAAAAAATATATCTCCTTATAACATTTTATGTGGATACATGAAATAGTGAAAAGTTATATATATATATATATATATTAAAAATTTTGATATTCTGATACGAAATGATATTCTAAAAAGTGTCAATATATTATTTCTTAACTCATCACGTAGCCCACGTGCGACACCAATAAAAATTTTCACATCGTCTGACGAATATCTGAACGGACTACTATAACCAAGAGGGATTTTATCTCCGAAGGAGAAAAAAAAAATTTACAAAAAGAAAAATCGCTTGAGACAGATCTATTGAGATCGAAAGCTTGCTCATATCTTTACGGTAAATAAAAGTTTATTTTAAAGAAAAATAAATTATCGTTTTTGGCTTTTTAAAAATTTATATATATATATATATATATATATATATATATATATATATATATATATATATATTTCTCTGGCTCCTTCCAAGAAGCACATTATTACACTGAATTAGTTTCCAGACAGAATGGAAAACTAAAACGAAAGGGTGCATTATTTTTGGTTGTTTCATGGCTTTTATTTCCGTCTTTAAAATTCATACTCGCTAGATTTAAATCGATTTTTCCTATAGCACCATGGATAAAAGTGTTAGCCCCACCCTCTCAACCTGTCACCAGCCATCAAATCTAATGTGTATTCCCATGTCGTTTTAAACGCTGACAGCCTTAGTTATTTTACACAATTTCAACTAATTAAAATCAGTCACATGACAAAATGAGTCCTAGACATTATTCTCACACGAGGGAGTAGTTTGACCTGTGACCCCCATCTTGCCAATCAACTGTAGATGCTTCACTCTCCAAAAATGCACTCAGCTGATTGCTTTCATCAGCCATTATCTAAGACTGGGAGGTGGCGGTAGTAAAGTGCATAACGGTGTGGACTGGCAACCTGGGTGTGTCAGGTTCGAATCCAGTCGGTTCCATAGAACTACTTTCACTTATGGATGTTAGCAACCTTCACTTCTTGTAAGTACCTGAAAGAATCATGGAAACCAATGCCAACAACAGAATCAAGATGTTCGCAAAGGTCAGGTCACAAAGGTCAG
>OY744525.1:46969647-47119647 GCA_963556195.1 Sepiola atlantica | reverse complement strand
GCTTCCTTATTATTGGTTTGGCAGATCATTTTTGTTATGTTTTGTCTCATTGAGGCTCCCATCAAGACTAGTGATTTTTTGACCGGCACTCTCTCTGTTAGTCGTGTCTAACGTGATGTCCGATTTAATCTCATCGACTTTCTTTTCTCACGATACAGCACCATAAATTCTTTGGCCCTTTGTCTAAAGCGTTCTCTGTTTTCCAACATATCTGCCATATATATCTCAACAATAGCTACTAGCTTATAACTAGTAGGAAACGTACCCCCATCAATATTTAAGAAATCTTCTCCCTTGTCAATTCTTGTTTATACTGGTATGAGAAATATTTTGATTTCAGGAAAGAAAATTGAATATAATTTAAATCCTTCTCAGTGATGATCCTAAAAATCCTAAAGATTGTGTTGAAACGGGACCTTAAATATCAGAGCCTCAGCTATGCAGACGAATGAACATTTGACAAATTATATGATAATCTGTCACTAATATACATATATATATATATGGGAAGAGAAGGATGAAAGTAATCCGACGTGATGGGAAAATGAAAAAGGAAAACCAAAAAATGGATGTTTTTTTATGTGTACATCAACGTTTCGTCTTTATTTATAAGACTTCATCAGGATGATAAAATAGATGGCAGAGAGGGAGACTCTTGCCTGATCATGGTTAAACTTTTTTCTTCTCCAACCTCTATAACACTCTCCCATTTACTTTTCCCTTTCTTTTTCTCATTGAATCTTCATTTTCTCCTTACTTTTTCCTCACACTTTTAATACTGCAGTCCAAATAAACTTTCTCATGTTCCAAATATCTCAAATATTCCATACCCACCCTTTCAATCACCGCCCTCCTCCCCCCCCCAATCTCTCACTCTTTGCTATCATTTTCCAAATATTTCAAATATTTCACACCCTATCACAACAAATCCTCACTCTCCCCCACTCAACTATTTTCTCCCATACCCCTTCTTAAATTCCCTCATTTTCTCAAAACGCTCTCTAAGACCATAACTTTCGCCCATCCACCAAAATCACAGCCCCCCCTTCCTCTCTACCCATCCTCCTTTCCCTGCATACACAAACATTCCAACCTACTTTTTCCCCTTCAATCTTGAACCGCAGCCATCTGGTCAAACACCCCCTCCCCCCCCCTCTTCCTCACCTCCCTCTCTGCCATCCACTTTACCCCTGCTCATCCCCCACCTCTTTCTCTTACCACCAGCTACAGTAGTCCTGGCTCACCCCATCCTTCCATTTTTCCCCACTCATTCTTTTCTACATTCATTTCTATTTCTCCAACAAATACGGACGTCCACCCAGTAGTTGGCCACTATTTCATTCTATTTTTCCCAATATGTCTACCCTACATGTATCTGTGCTTGCATGACATTTTTTCTCTATTTTATCATCCTGATGAAGTCTTATAAATAAAGACGAAACGTTGATGTACATATAAAAAACATCCATTTTTTGGTTTTCCTTTTTCATTTTCCCATATATATATATATATATATATATATATATATATATATATATATATATATACATTCGTAGCTCTGATGCACGTCCTTTCAGCAGTTAAACACTCTTGACGGTGACTGCCTTTAATATGGTTCAATCTCTAGCTGATTTATCGGGTGGCCGCGTTGGTTAAAGCGTCGGGATTTTAGTTAAAAACATGACTCGTGTTCAGGGGGCCGAGTCCTACGACGGATATGAATAACCATCTCTACACTTTCGATTCCTGTAAGGATGAAACGTATACGTATGTAGATTAAAAAATTTAAAAAAACAACGAACGCTGCAATCACCAATAAAAACAATTACATAAAAATACATTAAATATTTAGGTGATAAATGGTAAGACGTTGGACTAGAGACATCCAAATCGAGGGTTCAATCGTTGTCTAAGTTAGCGATGCTGATGAAGGCTGTGAGCCATAAACACATATCAATGGATTACTTTTATGTACGAATAAAATTAATAAATATATATATATATAAACGAAAAATACGTCCTATAAAAAAAGTTAAGGGCGACTAATAATACAATTTTCTGCATCTTAATCGAAATAGTAGGAAGCAACAAATAACGAACGTTGTTTTTTTGTCAGGTTGATTATATATTCTAGTAACTATGTTTTTTAGTTTTTAATTTTAATTTTAATTTTTTTTTTTCACATTTTCAAAAAAACAACATTCCTGTGAGATGTATATTTTACGGTCCGTTTCTCTATATATATCCCAGAAATAATAATATTGTTTGGCTCACCTCCAGAGAAACGGACCGTAAAATATACATCTCACAGGAATGGTGTTTTTTTGAAAATGTGAAAAAAATAAATAAAAATGTATATATATATCCCAGAAAAGTATGAAATATATATGTATCTGGATAAGAAATAAAAATATTTATCATAATATTGTTTATAGTTCCCCTTAATGAAAACTGAGCCCTTAAAGAAAAGTTAAAGTAGGTTGTCAAATTAATGCTTAAATGTGATGTTCCGTTCAATTGGATTGTTGAACACTGTTGTGACAGCCTACTAGATATGTCCGTTTGTAAAGATACAAATATACTTTAATTCTCTTTTTTCCCTGTGGCTGTTAGGTTGGGTCTGGTGTTCAACTCATGCGACCGACAGAACAGTTATCTTCCATACTGATGTTTCCCGGAAAACGATGGAACATATACGTATGTAGATAAGAATTAAAATATTTATCATAATATTATATAATTGTTTAAAGTTTTCTCCATTGTAATAGTGTTCTTTGCCGGAATAATGATTTTGGAAAGAGACTGGAGCGAATTAGACATTTTTTGTGTAAAGTACGTGCTGCAAGAATAAAAGGAAGAAATCTCTTGTCAGATTTGTGTAAAGTACGTGCTGCAAAGAATAAAAGGAAGAAATCTCTTTCAGATTTGTGTAAAGTACGTGCTGCAAGAATGAAAGGAAGAAATCTCTTGTCAGATTTGTGTAAAGTACGTGCTGCAAGAATAAAAGGAAGAAATCTCTTTCAGATTTGTGTAAAGTACGTGCTGCAAGAATAAAAGGAAGAAATCTCTTGTCAGATTTGTGTAAAGTACGTGCTGCAAGAATAAAAGGAAGAAATCTCTTGTCAGATTTGTGTAAAGTACGTGCTGCAAGAAAAAAAGGAAGAAATCTCTTTCAGATTTGTGTAAAGTACGTGCTGCAAGAATAAAAGGAAGAAATCTCTTGTCAGATTTGTGTAAAGTACGTGCTGCAAGAATAAAAGGAAGAAATCTCTTTCAGATTTGTGTAAAGTACGTGCTGCAAGAATAAAAGGAAGAAATCTCTTTCAGATTTGTGTAAAGTACGTGCTGCAAGAATAAAAGGAAGAAATCTCTTGTCAGATTTGTGTAAAGTACGTGCTGCAAGAAAAAAAGGAAGAAATCTCTTTCAGATTTGTGTAAAGTACGTGCTGCAAGAATAAAAGGAAGAAATCTCTTGTCAGATTTGTGTAAAGTACGTGCTGCAAGAAAAAAAGGAAGAAATCTCTTTCAGATTTGTGTAAAGTACGTGCTGCAAGAATAAAAGGAAGAAATCTCTTGTCAGATTTGTGTAAAGTACGTGCTGCAAGAATAAAAGGAAGAAATCTCTTGTCAGATTTGTGTAAAGTACGTGCTGCAAGAAAAAAAGGAAGAAATCTCTTTCAGATTTGTGTAAAGTACGTGCTGCAAGAATAAAAGGAAGAAATCTCTTGTCAGATTTGTGTAAAGTACGTGCTGCAAAGAATAAAAGGAAGAAATCTCTTTCAGATTTGTGTAAAGTACGTGCTGCAAGAATGAAAGGAAGAAATCTCTTGTCAGATTTGTGTAAAGTACGTGCTGCAAGAATAAAAGGAAGAAATCTCTTTCAGATTTGTGTAAAGTACGTGCTGCAAGAATAAAAGGAAGAAATCTCTTGTCAGATTTGTGTAAAGTACGTGCTGCAAGAATAAAAGGAAGAAATCTCTTGTCAGATTTGTGTAAAGTACGTGCTGCAAGAAAAAAAGGAAGAAATCTCTTGTCAGATTTGTGTAAAGTACGTGCTGCAAGAATAAAAGGAAGAAATCTCTTGTCAGATTTGTGTAAAGTACGTGCTGCAAGAATAAAAGGAAGAAATCTCTTTCAGATTTGTGTAAAGTACGTGCTGCAAGAATAAAAGGAAGAAATCTCTTTCAGATTTGTGTAAAGTACGTGCTGCAAGAATAAAAGGAAGAAATCTCTTGTCAGATTTGTGTAAAGTACGTGCTGCAAGAAAAAAAGGAAGAAATCTCTTTCAGATTTGTGTAAAGTACGTGCTGCAAGAATAAAAGGAAGAAATCTCTTGTCAGATTTGTGTAAAGTACGTGCTGTAAGAATAAAAGGAAGAAATCTCTTGTCAGATTTGTGTAAAGTACGTGCTGCAAGAAAAAAAGGAAGAAATCTCTTTCAGATTTGTGTAAAGTACGTGCTGCAAGAATAAAAGGAAGAAATCTCTTGTCAGATTTGTGTAAAGTACGTGCTGCAAGAATAAAAGGAAGAAATCTCTTGTCAGATTTGTGTAAAGTACGTGCTGCAAGAAAAAAAGGAAGAAATCTCTTTCAGATTTGTGTAAAGTACGTGCTGCAAGAATAAAAGGAAGAAATCTCTTGTCAGATTTGTGTAAAGTACGTGCTGTAAGAATAAAAGGAAGAAATCTCTTTCAGATTTGTGTAAAGTACGTGCTGCAAGAATAAAAGGAAGAAATCTCTTGTCAGATTTGTGTAAAGTACGTGCTGCAAGAATAAAAGGAAGACATCTCTTGTCAGATTTGTGTAAAGTACGTGCTGCAAGAATAAAAGGAAGAAATCTCTTTCAGATTTGTGTAAAGTACGTGCTGCAAGAATAAAAAAAAAGAAATCTCTTGTCAGATTTGTGTAAAGTACGTGCTGCAAGAATAAAAGGAAGAAATCTCTTTCAGATTTGTGTAAAGTACGTGCTGCAAGAATAAAAGGAAGAAATCTCTTGTCAGATTTGTGTAAAGTACGTGCTGCAAGAATAAAAGGAAGAAATCTCTTTCAGATTTGTGTAAAGTACGTGCTGCAAGAATAAAAGGAAGAAATCTCTTGTCAGATTTGTGTAAAGTACGTGCTGCAAGAATAAAAGGAAGAAATCTCTTGTCAGATTTGTGTAAAGTACGTGCTGTAAGAATAAAAGGAAGAAATCTCTTTCAGATTTGTGTAAAGTACGTGCTGCAAGAATAAAAGGAAGAAATCTCTTGTCAGATTTGTGTAAAGTACGTGCTGCAAGAATAAAAGGAAGAAATCTCTTGTCAGATTTGTGTAAAGTACGTGCTGCAAGAATAAAAGGAAGAAATCTCTTGTCAGATTTGTGTAAAGTACGTGCTGCAAGAAAAAAAGGAAGAAATCTCTTTCAGATTTGTGTAAAGTACGTGCTGCAAGAATAAAAGGAAGAAATCTCTTGTCAGATTTGTGTAAAGTACGTGCTGCAAGAATAAAAGGAAGAAATCTCTTTCAGATTTGTGTAAAGTACGTGCTGCAAGAATAAAAGGAAGAAATCTCTTTCAGATTTGTGTAAAGTACGTGCTGCAAGAATAAAAGGAAGAAATCTCTTGTCAGATTTGTGTAAAGTACGTGCTGCAAGAAAAAAAGGAAGAAATCTCTTTCAGATTTGTGTAAAGTACGTGCTGCAAGAATAAAAGGAAGAAATCTCTTGTCAGATTTGTGTAAAGTACGTGCTGCAAGAAAAAAAGGAAGAAATCTCTTTCAGATTTGTGTAAAGTACGTGCTGCAAGAATAAAAGGAAGAAATCTCTTGTCAGATTTGTGTAAAGTACGTGCTGCAAGAATAAAAGGAAGAAATCTCTTGTCAGATTTGTGTAAAGTACGTGCTGCAAGAAAAAAAGGAAGAAATCTCTTTCAGATTTGTGTAAAGTACGTGCTGCAAGAATAAAAGGAAGAAATCTCTTGTCAGATTTGTGTAAAGTACGTGCTGCAAAGAATAAAAGGAAGAAATCTCTTTCAGATTTGTGTAAAGTACGTGCTGCAAGAATGAAAGGAAGAAATCTCTTGTCAGATTTGTGTAAAGTACGTGCTGCAAGAATAAAAGGAAGAAATCTCTTTCAGATTTGTGTAAAGTACGTGCTGCAAGAATAAAAGGAAGAAATCTCTTGTCAGATTTGTGTAAAGTACGTGCTGCAAGAATAAAAGGAAGAAATCTCTTGTCAGATTTGTGTAAAGTACGTGCTGCAAGAAAAAAAGGAAGAAATCTCTTGTCAGATTTGTGTAAAGTACGTGCTGCAAGAATAAAAGGAAGAAATCTCTTGTCAGATTTGTGTAAAGTACGTGCTGCAAGAATAAAAGGAAGAAATCTCTTTCAGATTTGTGTAAAGTACGTGCTGCAAGAATAAAAGGAAGAAATCTCTTTCAGATTTGTGTAAAGTACGTGCTGCAAGAATAAAAGGAAGAAATCTCTTGTCAGATTTGTGTAAAGTACGTGCTGCAAGAAAAAAAGGAAGAAATCTCTTTCAGATTTGTGTAAAGTACGTGCTGCAAGAATAAAAGGAAGAAATCTCTTGTCAGATTTGTGTAAAGTACGTGCTGTAAGAATAAAAGGAAGAAATCTCTTGTCAGATTTGTGTAAAGTACGTGCTGCAAGAAAAAAAGGAAGAAATCTCTTTCAGATTTGTGTAAAGTACGTGCTGCAAGAATAAAAGGAAGAAATCTCTTGTCAGATTTGTGTAAAGTACGTGCTGCAAGAATAAAAGGAAGAAATCTCTTGTCAGATTTGTGTAAAGTACGTGCTGCAAGAAAAAAAGGAAGAAATCTCTTTCAGATTTGTGTAAAGTACGTGCTGCAAGAATAAAAGGAAGAAATCTCTTGTCAGATTTGTGTAAAGTACGTGCTGTAAGAATAAAAGGAAGAAATCTCTTTCAGATTTGTGTAAAGTACGTGCTGCAAGAATAAAAGGAAGAAATCTCTTGTCAGATTTGTGTAAAGTACGTGCTGCAAGAATAAAAGGAAGACATCTCTTGTCAGATTTGTGTAAAGTACGTGCTGCAAGAATAAAAGGAAGAAATCTCTTTCAGATTTGTGTAAAGTACGTGCTGCAAGAATAAAAAAAAAGAAATCTCTTGTCAGATTTGTGTAAAGTACGTGCTGCAAGAATAAAAGGAAGAAATCTCTTTCAGATTTGTGTAAAGTACGTGCTGCAAGAATAAAAGGAAGAAATCTCTTGTCAGATTTGTGTAAAGTACGTGCTGCAAGAATAAAAGGAAGAAATCTCTTTCAGATTTGTGTAAAGTACGTGCTGCAAGAATAAAAGGAAGAAATCTCTTGTCAGATTTGTGTAAAGTACGTGCTGCAAGAATAAAAGGAAGAAATCTCTTGTCAGATTTGTGTAAAGTACGTGCTGTAAGAATAAAAGGAAGAAATCTCTTTCAGATTTGTGTAAAGTACGTGCTGCAAGAATAAAAGGAAGAAATCTCTTGTCAGATTTGTGTAAAGTACGTGCTGCAAGAATAAAAGGAAGAAATCTCTTGTCAGATTTGTGTAAAGTACGTGCTGCAAGAATAAAAGGAAGAAATCTCTTGTCAGATTTGTGTAAAGTACGTGCTGCAAGAATAAAAGGAAGAAATCTCTTGTCAGATTCAAATATCGATTTGTCAAATGTATTGTTAATTAGGTCCAACATGGAAATCCAACAAGATATCTTATATATATATATATATATATATATATATATATTTATCTTTATTTTGATTTTTTTACACACACACATATATCTGTCTATCTACACAATGTTACAATGTTATGTAATACCTGCATCAAAATAGTCTAGTGGAAAATCCGTACCATATTATTATATTTCGAGAACAGTTTCCTTCTTCAGATCTGTGTTCAACTCAGTTCGAATGTGCGTATATATATATATATATAAATATATATATATATATATATATATATATAATGATGAGTCAATGAAAAATAGTTAGACCTGCAAATGGAAGCAAATCAATATCTTCAGTTGTTCAGAACAAGGAGCATTTAGTAAATAAAAATATTTATTCTTCTTCTCTTTCAATTTCATTCCTTAAGCCAGGCTTTTCAAAGATTAAAATCTTATCATCAGAGGATGTGGTGATTGATAAGTTGACAGATAAGGACAGTCAATATTAGAAATTTGAAAAATATATATATATATAACAATGTTTATAAATAAATATTAAATTATTGTTACCTACATACGCCGGCGTTTCAAGCGTTCACTCTCATCAGTGTAAGAAGTGACAATTTCAGACGGCCACAGGGTGCAAACCCAGTTCGCAAAGTCAACCAAGAATCTGCACGCTTTCGCTCTATCTCCAAGGGCATCGGAATTTATCATATGATACACCAGAAATTAAGTTCTATTTGTGCCTAAAACAGCAGACAATCTAGAGGGTTCAATGAATGTATCTGGAACCTTGCTTATAGCTAAGTGACCGTCTGTTTTTAATATCTCCGAACAGTGCTCAACTTTAATTTCTTAAAGGGGCTTGATAACAATATTTATAAATAAATGTCAAATTATTGTTATCTACATATGGTGGCGTAAACTTGCCCTTGTGTCACATCACATATTGGTGGGATACAACCTAGTGATTGCTAAAAGACTGTGTTCATCTTGTATCTATGGTTCAGTGCCCGTATAGAAGAAGAAAATAAGGACACATTTTAGTGAAATTGTGTGAATCTGTCCTTCCTACATTTGATGTGGTTTAAATTAAATTAAAATATCCCTCTGCCATAGCTCTAGCCTCAAACTATTGAGCTATTACAATTGGTTTATGTTATAAAAATCTGTATTTTAAATACTAAAATTTAAATATAAATTATATATATATATATATATATATATATATATATATATATATATATATATATATATTAAACTTGAATTTGTGTCACATGGTCGATACAAATGAGTCCCGGGATATGCTAGCTCAACCTAGTGATTGCTAAACTACTCTGTTCACCTTGTATCTTTTGTTTAATAAACCCTCTTTTCTATTTCAATACTTGTTAAATTTTTCTCTATTATCTTCTGTTAACACTGATACTCAGGCCAAGATCAAAGTGTAGTATCTGTTCCGATGGATACTGCACCCCGTAGACTGGTATTGTCTTGGCCTTCGACGCTTGATTTACGCCAGTCTATGGGACTGTCCTGTGCAGTTCTAGGAGGTCCACCCTCCCAGGCTTTGCCTCCCCTCTTTGGGGAGGAGTAAGTTTATTGCTTACTGCCTGAGGCGCCCCTACCGGGGAATGCCGATGGGCCTCCCCAGGCAATTTTTAAATAGCCGGAGTGCTCACCTTCTCGGGCGCTGTCTTTTCAAATCCCACTTTCCCGACCTTGTGTCACATCTTACCTTGTGGGAGGAAGATAAATAAACTGATACTCAGGTTACAACGAATATGCATATTATTTATTAAGAAAAGGCTTCATCTTAGCTCAACCTAGTGATTGCTAAACTACTCTGTTCACCTTGTATCTTTTGTTTAATAAACCCTCTTTTCTATTCTTAATACTTGCTGGATTTTTCTCTATTAAATTCTGTTAACACTGATACTCAGGTTACAACAAATATGCAAGTTATTTATTCCCGGGTGCATCAGAAAAGGCTTCATCTTACCGAATAAGCAGTTATTTGATCCACACAACAAAATGAAACTCTCACACCAGAGAAATCGTATCAATCGCATCAATATGAAGTTCAAGTTTTGATTTTCCAAAAAGCCATTTTCATAGGAAATAAATGACATATGCCGTCAATATGGACTGCTGAAATGACGTCCACCAATTTCATCAATGGCTACTGCCATCTGGAAGGAAGTCGTCAACCAGTTTGATGTGCTGCTCGCAGACAGGCAAAATAAGTACTTTGATATTTCTCTTTGATTCACTAAAACACTCGTTTCAAGATTGAGGATCGATGGCAATAGGAAAGATGTGTATCAATCTATTTACTTTTTTTCAATTTTCTTATCTTTTTGTTTTTTTCTGCTGGTGGGGCATTTTACCGGATGCCAGACATTCACCAACTATTTCAGAGACTCCAACTGAGAGCTTTTTTTTTAGGATTTTAACCGTCCCTTTAAGCGCAATTGTTTGAATCTCTCTTGCATTTGGTTCACCGGGTATTTTCGACAGATAATTTAAAAAAATATTTTTCATGAGTCCGGTTGCTCGTATGATTACTGGAATGATTGAGATCTTCCTAAGATTCAAGTTTCTTTTCATGTCGTACATAAAACCTTGGCGTTTAGTTATCTTCTCTCTGTCAGCTCTATTTAATATATAAGTGTGTCTGTCTGTATGTCCACTAACTACTTTTCAAATATTACACATAAGAAAGTGACATTTGGTAGGAATGATCCGCATCCCTTATATGCAAATTGTCATAAGTTGGTCCCTATTTACTTGCCTCTCTGCAAAGGCATAGTTAGACACAAGATCGGTTTTTAATGTGATGGAAATCCAGCTCCCCAAAAAGGGGAACTGGATTGGGACAAAAATTTAAATTGCCTCAGTTTAGAAGGATTTCTCATTTACTGGTATAGTATCAGAACAGATACTAGACTTTGCTCCTAGCCAAAAGGTGAGCGAAAAATTTGGACAATGTTCGAACATTCTAAATAACTCTAATGAAACAGTTTCTAAAATCATAATTTCAGTATTTTTACACAGTTTTTATCCCAATAGATTTTTGCGTGGATATATATATATATATATATATATATATATATATATATATATATATATATATATATATATATATATATATTAGTGTTATAATGGAATAATTCCAGGAAGAAATCCGGGTAAGAGAGCTCAATGTGGTAAACAGAGCAGGAATAACGTAAAATATAATAACACGAAATTACATGATTGTCGATGCAATAATTTATTTCAACCTTGCGGTTTTATTCAAGCATCCAACTTGACAATTACATTTTTGAGACTGATAGAAAACTGAATTTACCCTCGACACTTCAAACACAACCAGAGAGAGTGGTGGTCGCAGCCAGTCTGAACACCTATTACAGAGCGAGTAGGAATTAACATCTTATATTTAACTAAAGCAATCGAAAGGGATCTTATGGTTTTTTTTGTTTATTTTTATTAAAATAATAACGTCTGAGTTAAGCGCACATATTCTTTCTACATTTCCGACCTGGTGACATTTCACGTTCATACGCCTCCATACACACGCACACATATACCTATTCTTAACATCACACACACACAATTTTTGGCTGTATATATATATAGTAGTATAAATTATACTTATGACAAGTGAGCTACAAAGAAACGTTTATGTTTCGAAATTTTTTAGATGAGGATTAATAATTTAAACTATTTGGATTATTCGGACTACTGTTCTCATCTAGGATGTTATTCTCACAACGTTTCAGCCGACTTTCTTCATGTGCATCTTGTTGAATTCAGAAATCTTTATGTCGAAGTCAGGAATCTGTAAAGAATTTCGAACTGAACCCTTTATTTAATTTACATGGGTAGATTGTTCTCATTCCGTCAGCCATGACCGGGTAGAAGTCGTAAGTAATTTTTTAATCATATTCTCAGTATCGCCTGTACAGAGGATTAAACCTTCAACCTCCAGAAGACGGTCACTTAGAACTGATTATAACTTAGCACTTATATCCGTTGCGCCACAGTTCCATATACATATTTATTTAATAAGATATTTACATATTGGATTATGTCAAGCCATTGAAGCTTCAGTTCGAAAGCAAAGTTGAGACGTCATCGATAATTGCTTGAGGAGAAATCGACCCTAAAACTTATTGGTCTTTCTTTCTCATCAAATCTTTCTTGGAGTTCATATATTAGATCCATTGCTATTTCTGCTTCTAATAATGTCGGTTCTCTCTATCACTCCAAACACTTTCTCACATCTAAGGCTATTCTCTATCTCTACAAATCTAATATCAGACCTTGTACGAAGTACTGTTGTCATATTTGAGCTGGTGAATCTCTGACCCATTTGAGGGTTCTTGCTAAGGTGCAGAAGCGTATCTGTAATTTGGACGATTCCACGTTTTGTTCTTCTCTGCAACCTCTCTCTCACAGACGTGATGTTGCTAGTCTCAGTCTTTTCTATAAATATTATTATGACATGTGTTCCTCAGAATTGTCTGATCTATTCCTTGCTTCCTTTGGTCCATTCGTTGCTCTAGTGGTCTTCACCAATTTGTTGTTTTTATACCTCGATATAATACAGCTTCCTATTCCAGTAGCTTTTTTCCAAGAACTGCAGGCTGTTAGAACTCTCTTCTTGCTGACTGTTTTCCTCCTACCTATAGCCTTGGTCTTTTCAAAACTAAGGTCAATAGGCATTTCCTGTCTTTGCAATAATCATCTTTCTTTCCTTACATCAAGTGGCTTCATGCCTTGTCTGGAGCGATTTCTATAAAAAAAAAAGTAAATATATTGTCTCTGCACCTGGTAATTGAGCACTCGGGTCAATCTTTCTTCAAAACTTGTTCATATCATATATATATATATATATATATATATATATATATATATATATACTAGTGTACACCTGCTATCAAAATTGATGGGAAAAAACCCCAATTATTCTCCGTCAGTGTTTGCACTATTATTCATATAAAATCATATAATTACACCAGTAATTTAATTTTTCATATATAAATTATTAAAGATATTATTATTATAATATCTGATGCATTAAAGAAAAAAAAACATCTTCATTGTCTTTTTATTTAGAGTGAACGATTTCTTTCGAAATTCATTTCAGATCTTGGGGTTGGTCTAACTTGCTATTGGCTTTCTTGTGACCCCTCCCCACTTGAGATGATTTTGTCTGAAGGCCAGAAAAGCCACTTATTTCATTCGCCAACTTCTGTGTGGTGGGACGGATCTATTATATTTATTTATAGATAAAGATATACAAATAAATACACATAGGTCTTTATTATAGAGTAAAGGGTTATATATATAACTAGTTGTTTCATGCTTATTCACTAATTCTATACTAACCATTCGATTTTTACTAACATTTTATTTCATGTATCAAACTTCCTCATATATATATATATATATATATATATATATATATATATATATGTGTGTGTGTGTGTGTGTGTTTGTGAAAATATATGTTTTGCATATACTTCCTATTTTTTATATACCAACCTTTTCAAGGTAAAAGCTCAATGATTGTTAATATATAACAACAGAGCATATATATATATATGTGTGTGTGTGTGTGTGTGTGTGTGTATTTTTTATTTTGTAACATAAAGTACTTATAATATCTCAATAGTTTAAAGCTAGAGCTATGCTATATTCAGTATTTTTATGTAGTTCAATACCACATCAATATCACAGAGGACAGATTCACGTCATTTTTCTCAACTTATTTTTGTAAATATTTTTTCATTTTTTATTTGTTTTTTTTTTGTTTTAAAAAAAAATAAGTTGGAAAAAATGACGTGAATCTGTCCTCTGTGATAATGATGTAGTATTGAACTACATAATATATATATATATATATATATATATATATATATATATATATATATGGTAAAATGAAAAAGGAAAACCAAAAACTGGAAGTTTTTTATGTGTACATCAACGTTTCGTCTTTATTTATAAGACTTCATCAGGATGATGATATAGGGAAAAGATATCATGCAAGCACAGATACATATAGGGTAGACATGTTGGGAAGAAAAATAAAATAAAATAAAATGAAAAATAATGGCAGCGTCTTGCTGGACGTCCGTACTTGTTAGAGAATGAAAATGGGTGACGAAAATGAGTGGGAGAAAAAAGGGGAAGGGTGGAGGGAGCAAGGACTACTGTGGCTGGCGATGAGAGAAAGAGGTGGGGGATGAGCAGGGGTAAAATGGATGGCAGAGAGAGATTGGAGGAAGAGGGGGAGGGGGTGTTTGACCAGATGGCTGTGGTCGAGATTGAAGGGGAAGAGTGAGTTGGAATGTTTGTGTGTGGGGGGTGTATGCAGGGAAAATGGGGATGAGTAGAGAGGGAGGGGGGCTGTGATTTTGGTGGATGGGCGAAAGTTATGGTCTTAGAAAGCGTTTTGAGAAAATGAGGGAATTTAAGAAGAGGTATGGGAGAAAATAGATGAGAGGGGGAAGAGGGAGGATTTGTCGTGATAGGGTGTGAAATATTTGAAATATTTGGAAAATGAGAGCAATGAGTGAGGGATTGGAGTGGGTGGGGGAGGGGGGTGATTGAAAGGGTGGGTGAGGAATATTTGAAATATTTGGAAACATGAGAAAGTTTATTTGGACTGTAGTATTAAAAATGTGAGGGAAAAAAGTGAGGGAAAAGAGAAGATTCAGGGAGAAGAAGGAAGGGTGTGGGTGAATGGAAGAGTGTCATAAGGTTAGAGATGAAAATAAAAGTTAGCCATGATCAGGCAAAAGACTTTGTTCTGTGAGGATGATCTTGCTTATTAAGGGTGATAGGTTAAAGAAACCATTTCGTTGCTTGATGGTGGTGGAGGATGTGATGAGGGCAGTTTCCAATAATCGCCAGCCACAGTAGTCCTTGCTCCCTCCACCCTTCCCCTTTTTTCTCCCACTCATTTTCGTCACCCATTTTCATTCTCTAACAAGTACGGACGTCCAGCAAGACGCTGCCATTATTTTTCATTTTATTTTATTTTATTTTTCTTCCCAACATGTCTACCCTACATGTATCTGTGCTTGCATGATATCTTTTCCCTATATCATCATCCTGATGAAGTCTTATAAATAAAGACGAAACGTTGATGTACACATAAAAAACTTCCAGTTTTTGGTTTTCCTTTTTCATTTTACCATCACGTCGGATTACCTTCATCCTTCTCTTCCCATATATATATATATATATATATATATATATATATATATATATATATATATATAAGTAGATAAATGATGAGAATAAAAAATGGATAGAATACAATATTTATTAAATCATCAATTATTTAAACAAGGGTAATAAAAAACAAAAGCTTTTTTCCTTTTTTTAATTCAAAAAACGTAGCTATTCTCACTCCATTGATTTGTGCTTCCATGCTTTATATGTCTTTGCTTACCACACACAGAGGCAGAGACGACCAGAGGACGACGGATCTTGATGAGGAATCCTCCTGGATTTTTACCAAACTGCTGTTAGCCGCGTTGCGGCCCTAATACCGCTGTGTCAAACGTGTCCTGGAGTTCTAGATAGCATACCTCTCACACTGCCGCCGTGAAGAAGGGTTGAACTGTAGGCTGCTGCTGCTGCTGATGATGATGATGATGATGATGTACTAAAGAAATTAAATTGCAAATAATTCACCCGGAATTTTCCCATTACTGACAATATATAAAATGTTTCTATTTTTTTTCCTAAGTTTTCTAACGTTAACAATTACATATCCCTTGGCCTTTTGGCTAGGAGCAAAAATGTAATATCTGTCTTGATGCGGCACTTCATCTTTGCTGTCCTCGGTCAGTGAAGGAGAAATCCTTCTAGATTGGGACAATTTTTATTCTTGTTCCAATTTAGTGTCCCTTTTTCGGGAGCTGGATCTTCTCCGCGTAAGAAACTAGACCTTGTGTCTAACTTTGCCCTCGTGGGGAGACACGTGAATAGGAACACTCTTCCGAAGCCTGTTTTTAAACAAGATCTCTCGGTGTTAAAAAGGTAAATAAAAGTTGAGCCGTGGTTTTAGTGGGAGTTTAAGGTCAATCTTGCAAAAAAAACAAAACAAAAAAACAAACAAAAAAAAAACCAATCGCAAGACAAAGTAATTTGTTTTGTTTGTATCCTTACAATTTTGATTATTGTGCCATATTGCTTCTAATATTCAAAACGTTTGGTCGATATCGGAAAAGTTTTTTTTTTTTTAATTCCATATGAAAAATAGAAAAATCAAGATGAGAAATGTTTTTTTTTTATTATTATTCATCATTGGTATTATTTTTTATATCATATACGAGCTAGCCATAGATAAAACATCAAACTCTGAGCGAGAGTGACACGATGAGGATGCTTTTATGATCTCTGAGTAGATGGTGGCATCTGGAAGGAAGTTGTCAAGTTGATTTCAAATAATACTCAGTTGGTGTCAAGTAAGTAAATATCAATTTTAAAAGTGAAATAACTTTAAAACGTGTGTGCAAAAAAGAAATTCTGATAGAAAAGAAATTTTTTTTCTTTTAATTTTTGTTTCGTTTTTTTTTTATTATACCGTTTGTTTATTTATTTATTTATTTATTTTTTTGCAAAATTATTAATATTTTTTTGAATAGAGTTTTGAAAATTAAATTGAATTATTTCTGTACAGTTTGTGTTGCGTTTCAACCTTGTGTCAGACATGAAAGTTCATAATCGTACGTTGTGCTGGTTGCTCCTGTACGTGCTCCCCTCTATGTAATCCGGTCAGACTGAGAACCCGCTGTCTGCAATTAAGTTCTTTTATACATCGAAAAAAAAGGAAAACTGTTGAAGACAAATGAGGTTTATTCGCTTTGTTCCTGTTTCAAAATTACTGACCAGTGGGATAGAGAGGCACTGTTTAATCATATCTTATCAGAACATTTTTAAATAAGATGTTCACACTTTTAGGCTTCCACTCGAACTGACGACTTCTCTCCTTCACTCTCTCTCTCTCTCTCTCTCTCTCTCTCTTTGAGCCATATGAGGCCACACCCGTCTCCATCAACTCTCACAGTTGACTCAATGCTACCATCAAGGTCACTAGATTGACCCCGACTGAATCTCAATTTAACAAAATTATATACTAGCAGATCTATTTGCCCAATATTTAGCATTTTGTCATTAAATTATGCCTAAAAAAAATTATTATAAAACAATAACTAATTTTGTTAATGTAATGTTGTTATAATCTGTATTTATCAAAATGATTGGATGTAAATAGCTTTCAAATCTTTCCATCTATATATTTATAATCATATGCAATCATTCTCAAATGCAAGCAGTTTAAACCAACAGAAGAATTTCACCAATTTTCGATTTGTGCATTTCGTTAGTGACCACTAGGGACGAAGTGTGTTCGAAATATATGATACACCCCGAAAAAGTATTTGTGCTTCCAATTGTCCCTAAAAATTGCAGATGGAGTTTAAAAAAAAAAAACCCAGTGAATTTCAGTTTTCTGTGATTAATTGTTTTTTAAAATTTTTTATTTCTCTCAAAAGCCAATACCTATATATATATATATATATATATATATATATATATATAGGGAACAAAAATTTTTAATTTTCTCAAACTTTGATTTTTGCAATTTTGTTACCAACTTATCCATTTGTATTCCTCTGATGATAAGAATTCAATTCTTTGAAAAGCCATGGTTTTAAGAAAAATAAATCCCTTGTTTTGAACAACTGAAGATGTAATAAATTTGGTATTTTTACAACTTTTATTCTCATCCTTTAACTTGCTTATATATATATATATATATATATATATATATATATATATATATATATGTATACTGTAGTATAATTATCCACAGACATGTGTTTCGTCATCTCTACGACTCATCAGTGTGACGACTAGATCTGGGGAATTTCGAAGCCAGAACCTCAGTGACTAACTAAATATTGCTGATCCTTTTCTTTATATATAATAGTAAGTGTACCGAATCAGCGTTACCCGGGATGGAGTTAAGTCATTTTTGTTTTTAATTTTTATTTCTTTGCACATTTTAAAATTTAACAACTATCCTATTCTCTCTTACTGATATTTATTTTTAGGGGATTATTTTAAAACGTTTCATATTGACAGTCGTCTGAGCCGGATTAAGTAATTTTTAAAATAAATTATATCGAAGTGAATTTTTACATTGCCAAAAGGTGCTATTATGGTCTGACTTTGAAAATCCGACAAGATAACTTTATATATTAGAGACTGTGAGAAGAAAGGTGTATACGTTCAATATGTGAAATAAAGTGATAACTAGTGGTTGTTTCGAACACTACAACCACTGATCATCACTTTGGTGAATGTTTCTAAGACTAAATTGATGATCAGTGGTCGCAATGTTGGTATTCCTCAGAAACAGGAAATTCCTCTGAGCCAGGAATCTGCTAAGAGTAGTGGGAAAAATAGTACCGCATAATTGTTGCCATTCGTTCATTTATATTTTTATTTTATTTACTATACTGATAATTGAAAAGCATTACTTATAATTTTCAATTGAAATCATTATTTCATTCACCAGAGTGATGTCTCATAGAGGAGCTTATATATATATATATATATATATATATATAAATATATATACTAGCAGTACCCGTTGCCCGCCGTTCCCCGGGAGAAATATAAATAGAAACTCTCTCTCTCTCTCTCTTTCTCTCTCTCTCTCTCTCTCTCTCTCTCTATATATATATATATATATATATATATATATATGTATATAATATTGTTATCCTCTACAACTCGTCATTGGATGATATCTCCTGCTTCTTCTTAGCATAATACAAAGCTCTTTGTAAATAAACAAGGTGGAAGCGGTGGTCAGTGTTTATATAAATAGACATTGTAGATATCATTTGCAAGTGCTTCTCCCATAGCAGAATGGTAAGAACTGCCGATTGTTAACTAGATGATTGAAGGTTCAATCCCAGTCTGCATATGGTTGACTATATATATATATATACTTTTGGGCAACCCTGTATATATATATATATTTATATATTAGTTATCCTTCACGTGTTCCTGCAACTCTAGCCCTAGTTAAATTCGAAACCGGAATCCCAGTGACTGAGTCTGGCATTCTACCACCGAGCTACAACCCCGCTCGTTGTAGTGGGAGACATAGTATCGCATAAATGTTACCATTTATTTATATTTTTATTTTATATAATTTTATATAAATAGTATATGGTCTAATAGCAAAGAATTGTTCTGGTTCATAATTCTTTTAATTAGTTTTTCAATCTTTGTGATCATTTTTTTTATTGTCATTGTTGAAAGAATAACCAAATATTCTGAAATTCATTCATGCTTTACTTAAAGAGAAATATTTGCTACATGCAAGAACAGAAAATTCTGAAATGAGGGTTAAGACTTGACATAACTCTAACAACTTCGTTTGCTACTTTACTTGAGAATGATGTCATCTTGAGAAATATCCATGTTAAGCAAATGCATAATTGGTCTGGCGACAAAGATCCTTTTCTTTTCTTCAGAAAAATTACTACTATTTCCTCTTCTAACTTGCTAATCGATACAAAAGGTCAACCAATGGAAATTTGCCACGTTTTTCAACTGTCAGCAGAAGATCATGAGCTAACTACTCCAACCTACCAATCTCACTGCTACTGTACAAGCACATCATCATGTACACACACATAAACGTATTGCTGCAATATGTATTCATAAACCCATTAGGTATTTGTGTCCGGAGGGCGCATATATTTGCTGATTGTTGTCAAGAGGTCAAGACAGTGTGCCATACAGTGTTTTCTCCTTGCTCTTCTCTCGGCCTGGCCTAATATTTTCCCTTCAATCCCCAAGAGAAGAATTGTGTGAATTTCAAAAATTAGAGATATTGATTTTACCTCGTTTTGATCCGCGGTGACATTGAATTCTGAACTTGAAAACCGAGATGATTACTCAAGTGTGATTAGTTAAAATAAAAATCTATATACAGGGATTGAAGCATAAAAGTTTACCCCCCGGGGGCCGTCAGGTAACAGTGGTGCTAAAGGTTGGATGTTACAACAACTTCAATGAGTCATTTCTATTCCAGGGAGAGGGTGTGTGTGTGTCTTCTTTTGATTCTTTGGACCAATTTCTGCTGTATACCCAGAACCGTCCTACACCGGGTAGAAGAGGAGAGAATGGAAAGAGGAAGGGGAGGGGACAACTGGACGACTTGTGAAAGTATGGGTTCACAAGAGCTCTAGAGTCCTCCTAAGCTTTATTTTTTGTTCCCTTATTTAAAATTTTGTCGTGAAAAATTATATAAATAAACTTTGAACAGAATGAACATATCACAAACATAAAACAAAAGGCAATGTTGCTGCGTGCTCATATTCTGTCAAACTCCCGCTCTTTTCAAAATCCATGCGATGTTAATATGATGTTTGCATTTGTTGAATGATCAACTGAAAATAGTGCACTCAAGATGTTACATAGCCACCACTCCTGCCTTGACCGCGGCAGTTCTCTTAAACCACTGAAACAACTGGTTACAGTCCCAAAAAGGTGTATTGTTGCATACCTTAGATTTCTCCCTCGCTTGTAGAGGGCGGTCGGGTCGTCTAGTTGATGAATTCTTTCTTCTCTGCCGTGAACCACGCCGTCTGTTGTCTGCAACAAAAGCCATGACGCACTCCAAAGACAAACTCTTCTTTTAGATTTAATTCATTTTATTACAAGCGTTGTTATTTTAACTGGGAGTCATTCACCACGTCGAGAGAGAGGGAGAGAGCAAATCTTACTTCATCGTAGTTAGTTAACAATGTTTCTTAACCATTCATAGAGAGGGGGGGGGAAGGATTTCTTGCACTTGTCTTCCCTTAAGGGAAATATTTCCCTTAGTTTTACATCGTGAATCGCACGTCCTCTCGGTTCGCCTTCCGAATCAGACTGACTAAAAACTCGCTTCTCACGAGAACGAGTGACGTCACGGATCCTCTCTTTCGCACGCAAGGCCCGTGACGTCACAGAGCCTCTCACAGGTGCAGACTGACCCTTGATCTGGGGTCTCGTCACACGGTAACCTTGTCACGTCTGTTAGCTCTGACTGTGAGAACAGACTCTAATCTGCACTCGACTGCACCCGCGTTAATTCGCGGAAGTCAAACCAGCGATTCCCAACAGATACGTCCATTCCCATAGGGCCATTATCCAACAAAGAGAGGTGGTAACAAGGCCGTTAATTTTGTTACCACAATCTAATGAAGATCACTACAGCTCAGAAAAGCATTTCTTTAAACAAAATTACATATGGGAAATCCAGGTATTAATCGATTAAAATCAATAGCCTGCAGTATTGTCTATTGACCTAACTTGAACACAGATATTGAAAATATTGCATGAAAATGCAGAAGAATGAATCCTGTATTGCTGATTCTCGTTGGATATACTCTGAGCGAATATTGTCCTGAATGCACATTAATTTTTCTGGCCCTATTAATAACCTTAATTTTCTTTCACTACACTATATGTACGCCCACGCAGCATATATGATCATGTGAGATGTGTGAATAAGTTCTATGTGTTCTTTTTCACGTGCAATACGACATTTTGTTAATAAAGTTGTGCTAAAAAAGTATGGTTTAAAAAAACGCATAATAACACTGAATAAAATGTCTTTAATTAATTGTATTAATAATTTTTATTAATATTACCGTGGAAGAAAATATTCCAAATACATATGTAAATTTGAGAATAGCAGTTATAAGTGTGTATTTGTTAATATTAATTCATTAGAAGTTTAAAACAAATTAATTATGAAAATTGCAAAAAAGAAACACATGCTGTTCGGGCGAGTTTTCGTAGCACTATATATACTAACCGAGAGAGTAATATTTTGTATCTATTAATGCTGACGAACATACTGAAGACATGGTGTGTTCGAATCGCAGTCTCCTCGTCAAATTTGTTTATCCTTTATTTATATGTTATTTAATCTAAATCAAGTAATTAATAGGTTTCCAATGTAATTTTTAGGTTTAGAAAAATTTTTCACCACTTGAACATTAATTAGGAGTTACCTCCCCCCCCTCTTATGTTTACAAAAATTTTTCACCACTTGAACATTAATTAATTAGGAGTTACCCCCCCCCTCTTATGTTCACAAAAATTTTTCACCACTTGAACATTAATTAATTAAGAGTTACCCCCCCTCTTACGTTTATAAAATTTTTTCACCACTTGAACATTAATTAATTAGGAGTTACCCGCCCCTCTTATGTTTACAAAAATTTTTCACCACTTGAACATTTATTAATTAAGAGTTACCCCCCCCTCTTATGTTTACAAAAATTTTTCACCACTTGAACATTAATTAATTAGGAGTTACCCCCCCTCTTACGTTTATAAAAATTTTTCACCACTTGAACATTAATTAATTAGGAGTTGCCCCCCCCTCTTATGTTTATAAAATTTTTTCATCACTTGAACATTAATTAATTAGGAGTTGCCCCCCCTCTTATGTTTATACAAAATTTTCACCACTTGAACATTAATTAATTAGGAGTTACCCCCCTCTCTTATGTTTATAAAAAATTTTCACCACTTGAACATTAATTAATTAGGAGTTACCCCCTCCCCTCTTATGTTTATAAAAAATTTTCACCACTTGAACATTAATTAATTAGGAGTTACCCCCCTCTCTTATGTTTATAAAAAATTTTCACCACTTGAACATTAATTAATTAGGAGTTACCCCCCCCCCCTCTTATGTTTATAAAAAAATTTCACCACTTGAACATTAATTAATTAGGAGTTACCCCCTTCCCTCTCTTATATTTACAAAAATTCTCAACCTCTTGAACATTAATTGATTAGGAGTTACCCCCTTCCCCCTCTTATGTTTACAAAAATTCTCAACCACTTGAACATTAATTAATTAGGAGTTACCCCCTCCCCCTCTTATGTTTACAAAAATTCTTGCAGACAGACAGACAGACAGACAGACAGACAGACAGACAGACAGAGAAGGTGCTTGTTATATTTTATTTCTCCCATCAGCCTTTGTCTTTTTAGAACTCACTTTCTTGTCTCATTATCTATCATTATGAATCGTCCAAGCTATTTCTCATCAAATATATAATTTACTGGAAAAAATGCGCCCCGTTGGGCTCGAGAAGTTGGTGCCGAATGTTGCCGCCTATATCGAATTCTAAAAAAAATCCCATGTTATACACTTTCTTTTCATCCATTTCTTGTAAGAATTAGATTTCAGTAATAAATTACAAGCATTTAATAATCGGTTGTTACTTTCCACACACCCTGTATATCTTTTATGCTGTCAGAGTTCAGGCATACTGAATTCGGTATTTTGCTTTTCATATTTTGGCCGTGTCTTCTTGCATGCCTTCATTCCTTATTTTTATAAACAAGGCACAGCCATGTCTAGCATGATGCGAGATGTCATCTTCTGATATTATTACTCATCCTAGGAACAGTTTAAAATATTGTCTCTTGATGTATTACTCATCATTAGAACCAGCTGTTTGTTCCACAACGCACTTGACTTCCTCTAAAACATCCAACATATGGATCAGCCGAGTCTGGCACAAGGGCATTCGATATTTTACATTTTCATTTCCGCAAATCTATCTTCTCTTCATAGTTATACATACTAGAAAAATAGCTACCCTAAACAGGGAAACACACTTGTAGTTCAAAATGTCCAAGCCTATTCTTCTGCTTTCTTTGGCATGAAGGAGGCCGGTCTTTTAATATATGAGTACTTAGGGGGTTCGATTTTCCAAAACTAATATCGAAGTTCAAAGATATATCTACGTAAAATGTAGATTTTTGTTGAGTAGTTTTTATGTAATATCAGCAGGCACACTTGACGTTACCCAGGAATGAATAAAGACATCTATTTACTCCTGTTTCCAGCCCTGATCTTTATACTACCATTTTTCTTCTTCTTTTTTTAAAATTTTTATAATTTTCAATTTTAATTGAAAACATAAAACTATTTATGGAGTTAGGTCCTGTGATTTAAAATTTTGAATTTGAATTGATTCAAAGGAAATAAGTAGAGTTATTTCCCTTGATTTCTTAAATAAAAAGAACATAATATTTTTTCTGACTTCACAGTCATTAATTTAATCCCTGGTGACCCTAATTGAACGTATATATTGTTTACCAAAACCTTGTAGAGGTGGTACTGAAGTAGTACATATATGGTTTCATGGTATAAACTTGGTAGTTTCTGAGTTTTAGCAAGTAACACAGACAGATACACAAAAAAACTATCCTATATATAATAAATAAACACTGGTCACTAAATTTCATCCGAATGAACACCCCCACCCCACCCACCAACACCACCTCCACACACACATACACCTTCCCCAAACTTAATATACCTAAAACACTTTCAGGATTAAAAATACATCTACAAGATAATTTCATGGATTTTTTTTGAGTAATCGTCATATATGGTCACTGGTTTCAACACATTTACATTAACCCTATTTAGGTGGTGGCTTTCCAAAAACTAATATGTCTACAATATTCTCGGAGATCAAAGATATATCTATAAAAAGATTTAGTATATTTTTGTTGAGTAGTTTTTATATGATGAATCATTGGACGAATGGATGGACAGGCAAACCTTTGACAAATTATTATAAGATATGCTAATAGAGAGAGGGGGAGGGGTGAAGTGTGTGTGTGTGTGTGTGTGTGTGGACGAGAAAGAGATGCAGAGGAAGACTGCGAGTTAGAAGAAAGAGAGATGGGAGAGGAGGGTGGGGCCAATGAGAGAGAGAGGATAATTCTAATTGAAAAGTCTAGGTATTCCATAGAGTGTTGGTTACTTAAGTTATCAAAGACTTTAATAGATTCTGATTTCGAGTCAGACATCAGCAATAAAATATGTGAATATAAATTATATACAAACACACACAAACATATATATATATATATATATATATATATATATATATATATATATATATATATATATATATATATATATATATGTTGCGTTACGGTTTTTTTTTAATAAATAATAAAAAAGTTATTAATACTAGTGTAATGATAAGGCTGTTTTTTAAACGTCATTAAATTATTATAAGCCTTTAAACTGTCTATTTTTGCTCGTTTTATAGTTTGGTTGTTTGGTTGTTTTGTTTTACGGCATATCAACCCTTTTCGGGTTATTAAATGCCGAATGCAGTCATTTTGGTGAAAGTTTTTATGCTTCAAGTTGTTTATATCTTCAAATATTTATTCATGGTGTTTAGTTTGGTTGTTTTGTTTTACGGCATATCAACCCTTCTCAGGCCATTCAACGCCGAATGCAGTCATTTTGGTGAAAGTTTTTATGCTTCAAGTTGTTTATATCTTCAAATATTTATTCATGGTGTTTAGTTTGGTTGTTTTGTTTTACGGCATATCAACCCTTCTCAGGCCATTCAACGCCGAATGCAGTCATTTTGGTGAAAGTTTTTATGCTTCAAGTTCCTTATATGTTCAAATTTTTATTGATGGTGTTTGGTTTGGTTTATCTGTTTCTATTTAACCCATAGTTGGGACCCTAACAGGTACTACCACTCCGGGTCAGGGTGGACCTGGGAGCAATGGTAATTAAGAGGAGGCTCCACATTCCCCAAAGTCCGTAAGCCGGATCTCACCATCGGATGTAGTTTAAGGTCATATCCAGGACCGGGAGTAGGGTAGGAAAAATAAAATAAAAAAGGGGAGGGAGAAAGGGAGAGGGGCTGTTGTTTTTGTTTTTGGTTTTGTAGAACATAATTAAGTTTTACAAAAAAAAAAAAAAAAAAAAAAAAAACGTCAATGTAGGTGAATTTCGTCTCAGGGAGCTACAGGGCAGCCTGATCTGGTATCACCAGGCTCGTTTTATAGTTCTTTATAAATCTCTGTGTGCAATCATAACGTGTGCTTATTTTGGATGTACAGAACGTTCGTCATACTTGTGTGAAGGTGTGGAGTGTGGCCGTGTTTCATTATCATGTATGGAGGAGAGTGTTCAATCATTCAATTCTTTTAACTATCTCTTTCTTTTAAATGTTGCTAAATCGACATCATCCATAACGCTTCCCAAACAATTAAAACTTGAAATGTTACCAAAGCACCTTTTATAGTTCTTTTTTCACGGGGTGAGATGGACCCATATTTTAGCTCATATATGCATGTTTGGTTGTGTGTGCCGTGGATTTTTAATTCAAATTCTTTTCTCTATCTTGTCAACACAAAAGTTAATTACAAATTAATGTAATAATTTCCCTGTTATTTTTATTTGCTTCCTTCATTATTGTTAGTTGTCGTCATTTTCTCTGGCATATCACTCGGATTCTATAATTTAGATACACCGCCATGGCATTGTTTTTGACAAATCGATATTTAATTCTTTCTCGATAGTGATTAACAGAAATTGTCAATCTGTGTTCTTTACATAAAAAGGAAGTTCCAATCGATTTCATCTATGACATATTCTATCCGACCATGATAATTATTTAGTAATATACATTAAAAGAGATTCCCGTTGCACAAAAGTTAGCAAGTAAAAAACGTGCCTTTTTCATATCTGTTGATTATCAATGCAAATGACAGGACAGATTTATGTCTATTTATATACAAATAAATACACATTGACAGGACAGATTTATGTCTATTTATATACAAATAAATACACATTGGTCTTTATTATTGAGTAGATGATTGGATTTTATATCTTGCTTTTTTATTATTATTTTTATTGGGTGGAGGATAATATTAATTATAATTAACAGAATTTGTATGAAAATTAACGTTTCCTTAGTGTGTGTGTGCTCTATATAAATTCTGAGAAGTCGGTTGCTTTACAATAAATTATCTATATAATAATACGCTAAGGCATTTCATGTTCGTACGTACATTATCACCTTTCACACACATTAAAATAATGAGATCGTCTGATCAGCAAAGATGGTGATTGTTGATGTTGCTAAAGTAAAAAAATCCGACTTTATCCTTTTTAAAATTAATTGTTTCGAAATTAAATTATGTTTTCCCTTCGCCTGAAGCAATACAATTTCAAATTGCTTTGAAGAATATTTACTTGACAATGAGTTTTATTGTTTTATAAAGAATTAAATTGCTACATTTTTAAAATAAATTAATATAGAAGAGACATATTTTATAAAGAATTAAATTGCTACATCTTTAAAATAAATTAACACAGAAGAGACATATTCGTTTCATTTATTTAAATAATATTGAACTGAGAATGACCATTATTTTTATAGAAGAAGAAAGAGTCATTTTCATTTGATAATATTTAACTTTCAAAAGGAATATTATTATTAACAGTAAGTTATATAGATTGATGTAGAAAGCACTGTGGAATTTCCACAGGGTCCCATAAGTAAAAAATCAATGCGACAAAGTGATCTGACACAATCATCTTTTTTGCATCATTGTAAAAAGAAACTGAAAAATAAATAAGCAATGAGTGCATGACCCTTAATTTTATCGAGAGCTAAAATTGTACATCTACCGGAAAGATGTGTCGATGGTCGGCTTGGATATCGCAAAAATATCTGAACACGTGTCGCGCTACAATCCAAATTAGATATCACTGCTGCCAAAATCGGGACATTTTTCTTTAGGACGCCGGCATTCGATATCTTTGCTTGGACATTTTTGCTGAAATTCCGTGGATGTATGCTGGCATTCTGCCCAAAGTGGCCCAAAACGTATTTTGGGTATCGGCGTGTTTGTGTCGAGAAGAGACGCAGGATGGGAAATTTCTTGGCAGCGTCTTCAGTCGATTTGCCTTCTGGTTTTAACCTTGTCTGCGGCGAGTGACATTCTGATTGTGACAAGCGGGATGAAGTTAAAACGAGAACGGACATTTCTCACAACTTTTCTCCGAGCGGCAGCCAGATCCGTTTATCAAGATTGAAAGGGAAGAAAAGAATGATGAAAGGGTTAAACGCCACCTCCCATAAACGAACCACCTTGCCGATAAAAATATCAACGATTTCTTTCAACTTACATTTATAGAATCTCTACGTCTTTAACTGATTTCTTTCAGTTCTTCATTTTTGGCTGCCTTTTTTTTTTCTTCATAGACAATACAACCAGAAACAACATCAATCTCTCCACCAAAATATTGACATAGAAATACCGCCCATATATTAATACTGTTGTCACTACCTACGTACCAATGTTAGATACTTCTTTTCTTGATGCATAGAGGGGATTTATTTGAATTTCCATCTATGAACTATGGCCACCATGTTGTTGTCTTCTGCCTTGAATGAATTGGTCATTAAAACAATGTAGAATTTCTTTTTTAATTAATTCATTGACTCAATTAAACACATGATCACTGGCCAGAGCACTATATCATAAATTTTTATGATATTTCATAATAATTTCATTTTCCAAGTGACCATATATATATATATATATTTTTCTGGGCTACCCAAAATTGTGCAAAAAAACCCTACTTAACTTAAATCTAGCAATTCCAAGTGTTATCTACATATAAAAAGGAAGTTTATTTTTCTGCTCTCCATAAATATGAATATAGATGCATCAAATAGTGTTATGGTAGTGAATCAGATGTACTTTTTAATGATGAATATAATGGTGCTATGTAGCACTATTATAGTTATATTATAAAGTTGATGCATCATTGAGAGAATAATTGAGCAGCAAATAAAGAATCAGATAAGCATACATGAAATGCAGTCTGGTTTATGCCTTGGAAAAGTACCACTGGTGTTATATTTATCCTGAGACAAATGCAAGAGAAGTACCTTGGTAAAAAGAAGAATCTGCATTTAGGAGCAATGAGTGGTTGGTGAAGGTTATTTAAGCAATGTACAGAAGTGCTCAAAGTCGTGTTAGAATTCACAGCACATTTAGTGACAGCTTTAAGTTTAAAGTCGGGTTCTGCACTGAGTCCGTTGCTTTTCATTTCTGTCTTAGAAACATTATCAATGGAGTTTCGTATGAGTTGTCTGGAAGAGATGCTGTATGTTGATGATTTAGTATTTGCCTGTGAAACAACAGGTCTACTTGGTAAGTTACAGATTTAGAGGAATGTTATGGAAAGAAATGTCTGAGAGTGAATGTTTCCAAGACCAAAGTGATGATCAGTGGTTGTAGTGTTCGAAATTCCACAGAAAGAAGAAAATTCCCCTGATCGGTTTGTGAACAGGGAGTCGGATGCAACTAATTTTTTTGTGGTACTTGTAAGAAGTTGGTACACAAGAAGTGCAACGGAATTACTGGTAGATTGAGAGATGATAACCAGTTTGTGTTCAGAAGTTTAAGACAATGGAGACGGATAAGAAGTTAGTTGTAAAGGAAGTATATTTGGATAGCAAAGCTATTGAAGTTTTTCAGAATGAGCAGGTGTTAGTGTGATTGCAAGAGTTAGGAGTGAATAGAGTTAGGGTTAGGGTTAGGGAACTTCTGCCATTACAAACCAGCAGCGCTTTACCACTGTTGACCAAGGGAAGAATCAATCAGGCATGTGTTCAAAGTGTGATGCTGTATGGAAGTGAAACCTGGCCAATGAGGGTTGAGGAAATGCGTTGCATGCAGAGAACTGATATGAGAATGATAAATAGGTGGGTAATGTGAGTCTTAAATCTTAGATCTGATAACCTCAGTCTGTTAGCTACTCTACATTTTTAGCCTAAATACGAAAAGTTTTGGAGGAATTTTGATTGACTCTTCAAATACTTTCTTCCACATTCGCGATTGCAAGAATAAACGAATAGCAGATTGGTATTCAAAGAATACAGAATGTCCTTCAAACACAATATGACTACTTATTATTTCTTCTTATTTAATTTCCTTTAACATTTTCCGATTCATATGATTTATGTAAAAAAAATTATTTGTAATAATAATAATAATAATAATAATAATAATAATAATAATAATAATAATAATAATAATAATAATACATTAAATGGTCATGAAGGGGCAAAGAAGATTGAAAATGGAGAAGGGAGAGACCAACCAGATGTCCATTGGAAGAGTGCAAAGATTACTGCCATCTTAGGGTGGCTTATCAAATTCGACTCAAATTCAAGAGAAGAACAATGGTCGTTGGCAGCAAGAAATCAATGACAAACAGCTATTGCGATAACACAAAATGATTTGCAATGGTTATTGAATGACGCAGAGAGTACAGGAAAGCTGGGAAGACTTATTATCACTCAGACTCCAGGGAACACCACTGGTTATTTTTAGTGAGCGATCACTGATAATGACTTGTGTGAAAACTCTTAATGAGTAAATAATGATAATCATAATTCTGATGATGATGATGATGATGATGATGATGATGATGATGATGATGATGATGATGATGAACGACAACAACAACAAGATCATCGTGATCATCATCATCATCATCATCATCATGGAATCTGAATAGATTTAAATAAAATCTTCCAAAAGTATTTTGCATGTGAGAACCGCCGGTTTCAACTGCCATATGTCCAATCTCTAGTTGATGATTTAGATTTTGTCAGGGTGATGAGTTGGATAAAGAAAACAAAAAAAGACGCCATGTTCGTGTCATATGAAGAAAAAAAGATTAATGTTATTGCAAGAAAACACAGCTGTCTGTTAGGAAAACATTTGAGCATAAATTGCTCTTCATAATTAGAGGCTGAGATTTCATCTTTTGATCCTTGCTGAGCTCAAAGGAGCCCACCCTACCCTAAAGCCAATGTAAAGTCATCTGATACCACATCATCAATTATGAGTGTCCATAATAAATATTAAGACATTTTAGCATAAAAGATACACTAACAATATTCATTTATATATCCCTCTCTATCTCTTCCCTCTCCTCTCTCTTTCTCTCTTTCTCTTTCTCTCTCTCTCTCTCTCTCTCTCTCTCTCTCTCTCTATATATATATATATATATATATATATATATATATATATATATTTATGGAGTAAGGTGCACGATAAGTCATGAAAATGAAATGCCGTGGTAGACAAAATGTGTGAAAAAAACAAACGGAAAACAGGTTAAAATGCAAGAGAAAAACAAAAACAAGAGATTTGACCGGTTTCTGAAGACGTTTGTTAATACGAACGCAACCGGTCAAATCTTTTGTTTTTGTTTTTCTCTTGCATTTTAACTTGTTTTCCGTTTGTCTTTTTTCACACACACACAACACACACACACACACACACATTTTTATATATATATATATATATATATATATATATATATATATATATATATATATATATATATGTTTGTGTGTGCGTATTAGATGCGTATTAAATATCATGGAGTGTTTTTACTTTATAAAACTATTTTATTTAAAAGATTTTTCGAATAGTCCATTTTGTGTTTCAGTCGAATTGATGTATGTAAATTCCGTGGGTTTCATGTTCCATTTTTCGTTCTTTTTTCGCGACCTCAGCAGCAGGATATAGTTGTGAACACACTAAAACTAATCCTGCTTGATAATGTCTTGATGAATCAAATCGCGAAAAAAGAAAGAAAAATTAAAAATGAAACTCATGGAACTTACACCAATTCGTTCAAAATACTAAATGGACTATGCGAAAAATTAAAAAAAAAAGAAAGAAGTCTTATCAATCAAAAGCACTCTGTGTTATTTTATAACGTTTGCCTAAAAAAAACAAGCTTCTCTCTTTTCACCAACAACACTCTGATCTCCATTTGGCCCCAATTGAAAATTATGGCTATCATCTTGAAGAAGACCCCTGCTTTGACAAGCTTCTAAGGCTGACCTCCGCTGCAGATCTAAAATGGAAGACTTACATCAAATTCGTTGCAAAGGTTTCTGGAAAAATGGAGGTATCTAATTCCTGACGTAATCCTCTGCCTACATAAGAGCCAAATATGATATGTCCTAAGATGGAATACTGTTGCCACGTCTGGGGAGGTGCTGCTCGGAGCACCCTTTCCTGCCTTGACAGAGTACAAAACCGACTTTGAAATCTAGTAGCCGATGTCTCGACTACCTCTTTCTCACAGAAGAAACGTTGCTAGTCTTTCTCTACTCTATCAGTATTTTGATGGTAGGTGCTCGACTGAGCTTCAATCTATTGTCCCCTCCCCTGTAAAACATTCACAACAAAAACTCGTCTAGCTACAACCACTGTCAATAATTTCCCTTTCTCCCTCTCTCTGTGCCTAAAACTAAACGGAGCTTCCATGAGCAAAGTTTCTTTCCTAGAACTACCAATCTGTGGAACACAATACCGTGTGGTTGCTTCCCATCTGACTACAACATAGTCGTTTTCAAGTTCAATGTAAGCAAGTTCTTGTTCAGCCGTCCTCTAAAATAATCAAATTCTGCTCAATTTTCACCATCGTTACCAATCATCATGGTGTTGTCTCACCTGACACTCATTTAACCCTTATCCTCGAGTGGCCTTTGGGCCTTGATAAGTGGTGATACCTTAGTAAAAAAAAAAATTATTATTTTTGTTGTTATTGGTTTTTAGCATAATTGTACTACTGGTATATTTGCTCACCTTGAGCATTACGAAGTTGCCTCCCTTTACATACGCACGAATTATCTCCCCTGCATATTCAATTTTCAATATTCATATATGTATTTTTTGGTTTTTATTTACTCAGAGATAAAATAGTTATCCACGGACAGGTGTTTCGCCGTTACTTCGGCTCATCAGCGAACCTGCGATCACTGGGACTGTGACTGAGTGTGCTAACCGTTACTCTACGAGACCCATCTGAAATTACGTGATGATTTATCGTTTATAAAGTTATTTTTGTTGTTATTCTTTTTTATACTAGCAGTAAGACTCATCTCTATGAGAAACCCTATTTTCTTTTTGCGCCTCGCCCAGATGACCTTTTTTATTCTTATTTTGTTACATTTTATAACATAACATTTTAACAGGATAGGCAAAAAATATACACAGCATTGATTGGATGGAAGAGTTTTTTAGTAGAATGGCATTAATTGAAAAACATTTCGACAAATTTATCGTCTTTACTTTACACTCATTGTTCCCCTTAACTCCGTGGTGACCCCCTTCCCTGCACTCCTGCTTCAAGCCCTGAACCCATTGTCAACATTTCTATTTCAATTTTTTTTAATTTCTATAATTGTTATGGTATATTAAAAAGTAAAATAAAACGTATTTTCTTTTTTATGGATGCCATGTATTAACACAGACCTGGCGATAATGTTGTACTCCTTTTGATCAAAATGAAATATACTAATCCAAGTTTTTTCATTTTTATTTTTTATGGAAATCGCTCCAGACAAGGCATGAAGCCATTTGATGTAAGGAGCTAAAAAATACTACTTCAAGGTAAAAAAACTAGCCAACGATAAGTGTTAGATAGATAGATTCCGACCAAGAAAACAGCAATTCTTCTCCATTTGTCAGAAACATCGTTCATGGAATCTGAGGACTAAAGGACAAAATAAGGGAAGCAGGAGTTACGAGTCTGCTGAAAGTAAACCCAAGGTCCACTTTCTACTCTCCTAAGTACCAAGAAACACTACAATTTTATTTTATATAAAAATAATATTATATATATATATATATATATATATATATATATATATATATATGAAGCAATCCAACAAAAGATATAAGCGTCAACTAATATCTTATAATTAGTGAAACATCCGGATAAAAAACTGAAGCTCAATATACTGGATAGAGCATTAATATTATAATATAAAATGAAGTAATAAAATAAGGTGTCAATCAAATTTTATTAGAATTCAAAGTTCATGCAAAGCATCCTTAAGTCCTTAGCTCATGAGTTTTCAAAGATAATTCTTCTCTTCAGAGGACCATTACCGCAGTTATACTACTACAGGCAATAAAATTACGCTTTGAAAATATATAAAATTATATACACAAATACATAAAAATACATAACATCAAACATATCAATCCAAAAACATACTTTTGTTGAATCCATACAGTCCTAATAAATTCTAATAAAATTCTAATAAAATTTGATTGACACCTTATTTTATTACTTCATTTTATATTATAATATATATATATATATATATATATATATATATATATATATATACTAGAAGAATATTCGTCCCAAATTAATTTCCTGAACAGAACAGTTTTGCACCACTTTTATATCCTCTTATGAAGATTAAAATGAAGGTATAATTATACTAAACCTATAATCCTTATTACAATTTTGATCAAAATCGATGACATGATTTTGATTATAGAAAATGTCTAAAATTTAAGGCTTAAGAAAGAATGTTCCGAGCAGAACCTCCCCAGATATGACCGCAGTACTCCATCTTAGAACATATCTGGCTCTTATATAGGTAGAGGATTGCATCAGGAGTCCAGTACTTTCTGGAGCAGTAGAGTGATCTGGCCTAGTTTAATTTCAGCATCTGGTTATACGATGGGGTGAACCAAATGGTTTTTCTCTTTCTTCTATGTTATCATTATTACTTTTGGTATTTTTTTGTCTTATATTTAAGTTCAATATTAAGTTATAGACACTGTTTTTCGAGATGTGTTATAGATGTTACTTAGATTCTTAAATACCTTTGCGTTAGTAAATTTTTACTAAGCCTACATTCAATAGAACTAGGAATATGGTTTATAATTGATTGAGTTCATGCAAATTGATTAGCATTATCGTTTAGATACAGCTCATATATATTTTTATCTAAATTGAAACTGACATCTAAAAAGTCTGTTATTTTTATGTTTGCTAATACTTCGACTCTTAGGCCGATTTTTTTTCATTTCATATATATATATAGTATGTTATATATTTCCATATATATGAAAAAGAGAAAAAGGTAAATATGGCTCTGTTTAATACAATCTGCACAGGTAATTATCTTCCCTACCAAAATTGAAGTTGTTACGCTAATGACCTTAAAATAGTGAGGGGAGAGTCAGACAGACAATCAATTATTGTCCTTCTCTCTCTCTCTCTCTCTCTCTCTCTCTCTCTCTCTATATATATATATATATATATATATATATATATATATATATATATATATATATATGTATATAAGTGTAGCTTCTGATGACATACACAAACACACACACATACACACACACACACACACACACACATATATATATATATATATATATATATATATATATATATATATATATATATATATATATATCAGTACATGTGTACACACATAGACCCACCTTTGTATTGTTGAAAGGCCGTCCTTGCTATACTGTATTTATTTGCTATAGTTGTTATAGTTTTTTTTATTTCTTTGATCAGTTTTTTTTTTAGGGGAAGAGCGCAGTTCTTAAAAAGGAAGATACTTACAAAATAAAATACTTCTGCTTGAACATATCAAAGGAATGTTCAGAAGAAATAAAGTAGTCGCAGTTGACATTATCAAAAAGACTACAAACTATCTTGGAAGGTTCCAGAAAAGAAGGACATAAAAAATATCACATTAAAAAACAAAACAAAATGAAGGTGACAGAGAAATTTCCCAAATACTTGAAAAAAATAAAAACGATTGAAAGCAAAAGGACACAGGCCTCCGTATTTTGTTTTGGTTTTCTTTCTGTTTTTCATTTTCCACCCATTTATTTATTCTTGTGGGCTGCAGCTGAGATGAAAAGAAAAAAAGGAGACACTTTGAAACTATCGAGAACAGGAAAAACGAAAACTCTTTACAAAAAGATGGTCGGCCATTTTGAATATTTTTTCTTAGCCTATTCTTTAATGTTTTTCTTTTTATTGCTCGAAATTTTATTTTTCCTTCAAATTTTCAAATATCCTTTTCTTCTTCTTCTTCTTCTTCTTCTTCTTCTTCTTCTTCTTCTTCTTCTTCTTCTTTTTCTTCTTCTTCTTTTTCTTCTTCTTCTTCTTTTTTTTCTTCTTCTTCTTCTGGAACTCTTCTTCTTTTTCTTCTCTTCTATTATTCGTTTTCGTTCATCTACTACTTCCTCAAGATCTTATTCGTGATCATTAATCTTTACTTCATCATATTCTCATTCTTTTTCATTCTTCTTCTTTTTCTTCTTCTTTATTGGATTCTTCTTCTTCTTCATTCGATTTTTCTTCTTCTTCTTCATTGGATTCTTCTTTTTCTTCTTCATTCTTCTTCATCTTTTTCTTCTTATTATCATTATTATTATTACTATTGTTCAGTCACTATGAGCTTTTACACAAGTCATTATTAGTGATTGCTCATTGAGAATAACAAAGTCTGAGTGACAACAAGTCTCCCCAGATTTCCAGCACTCTCCACCTCTGTCGATGAGTATTGCAAATGACTTTGCAATATCACAACTTACCATCGATTTTTCGCAGGCAACAACCTTTGGTCTTCTCTAGGATTTGGATAGCAATAAGTCTCCCCAAGGTTCCAGTCCTCTCTGCACTCTTCCAGTGGAGGTCTGGTTAGTGCTCTCCCGTCTCGGTCCCTCCATCCTCCTTGACTGTTCATAACTATTTTGTGTGGTATCAGCTTAGGCTGGTGGTATCACTTTTGTGCGTGTGTGTGTGTGGGGGGGTAGTGTATGAAGTTTCTTGCCGTTTCTGTTCTTTGGTTCTTGTGATGGTGTTCTTTTTATGTTTTTTTTTTTTTTCTCCTTGCAACTTGCATTTGACTTATTAGTCTTCGTAGCTTATGTGGGTTGGTTTCCGCATTCAAGGATTTTCCTTAAGATTTCAGCTGTTTTCATCATCGCCGTCCATTGTATGGTTTCAGTCTTCCCTTTGATTCAAATTTCTCCCAGTCTGTTTTCCAGGTTTTTTGGGACTGTTCCTAGTGCTCCTACGATTATTGGTATTATACTGACTTTTTTCATATTCGATAACCCTTTCAATTCTTTGGCAAGTTATTATTATTATTACTACTACTACTACTACTACTACTACTACTACTACTACTACTACTACTTCATCACCCTCATTTTCTTCATCCACTTCTATGGCATCATAATTTCTGTTACCATATATTTTTTCTTCTTCTTCTTCTTCTTCTTCTTCTTCCTCTTCTTCTTCTTCTTCTACATGAGCTCCTTGCCTTTTTGTCCTTCATTTTCTTTGTCTTTTACTTTTTCTTTCTTCATCTTCTTCAATCCTCTTGCTTGTCCCCCCCCTTCAACTGAACAAAACAGAATTTCTTTTCAAAATATTTTGGCAAAGATAAGAAAATCAGAGACAAACAAATTATCAGAAACCTTTTTCGTTTCTTTTCAAATGAATCCAAGAAAATGAAGAAAATGTTCAAACAAAAAGATGAAAGAATGAAAAGCTATCAAGTGGCTGAAATACAGTTGTATGTTGTTTTGCAACACAACCTTCAAACGGTATACAAAGTTAAAAAAATATATGGTCTGTAATACAATATTTTTATACAGTTCGAAGGTAGTAGAAATTATACAATCTTCTGTAGTATAACATTGTAATGGAATAGACATCAGAGTTGGTAGAACATAGTAAATGACAAAATTCGTGTTACAATTTCCTGTATTATAACATTGAAATGTTATACAGATACGAGTTGGTAGATACAGGAGATAGCTAAAATCTGTTATACACTTTTAAATCTCCATATACATTTTTCTATAGCATAACATGTTATACTATCTGTATAACATGTTATACTATCTGTATAACATTAAAATGTTACAAGCAGAAACGAAGGAACTAGTGAATAAAACGTTTGGTGAATAAGGATGGCAAAGAGGGAAACAAGAAGAGCCAATAAGAAAACTGAGCAAGCCAGGTTTCCAGATATACTACAAAGAAATGACCAAACGAATGAAGCATTCAGAATAGCTAAAGAGATGGCAACGACAATATTGTTGGAGAGAAGTGCAATCGAAATGACAATAGAGTCATAGCAACAAATGAACAGGGCAAGAGGGGTGTTTAGAAATGCTATTACGAGAGTTTGTTGAATGTTACGTTTTCATGGAACCGTGAACATCTAGAAGTTGCAAAAGCAGTATCTGATCCAGCTATAAGAATTGGAAAGAAATGGTACAGAAAACTGTGAGTAAGATGAAGAATGTTAATGCTGGAGAACCCTGAGGCAATGTTGCAGAAATTGTGAAGGCTGCGGGTGAAATAGGCATTGAAATGATCACAGACTTAACAAATCAGATCATGAACGAAGAGGTTATCTCAAAAGACTGAGAACTTAGTACTATTAAATTGTTACATGGGTAAAGCTGAAACACTAGAGAGATATAATTACAGAGGCTTAAAGTTGATTTATCAGGTCATGAAAGTGGTTGAGAGAACAATTGAACAGCAAATAAGAAGTTAGATAAGCATTGATGAAGTACAGTTTGAGTTCATGCCTGAGCAAAGTACTACTGGTGCTATATTTATTCTGAGATAAATGCAAGAGAAGTACGTTGCTAAGAAGAAGAAATTGTATTTAGCTTTTGTGGATCTGCAGACAGCTTTTGACAGAGTGCCAAGAGATGTTGTCTGGTGGGCTTTGTGTAAACTAAGGTCAAACTAGTGGTAAGTGAAGGTTGTTCAAGCAATTCACAGAAATGCTCAAAGTCGTGACAGCTTTAATATTAAAAGAGGAGTACATCAGGGTTTTGAACTGAGTCGGTTTCTTTTCATTTGTGTCTTAGAAGCATTGTCCAGCTGTATGCTGATGATTTAGTACTTGCCTGTGAAACAATGAAAAGTCTGGTTAGTGAAGGTTGTTCAAGCATTGTACAAAAATGCTCAAAGTCGTGTTAGAATTAACAGCACATTTAGTGACAGCTTTAATGTTAAAGTAGGAGTACATGAGAGTTCTGTACTGAGTCTTTACCTTTTCATTTGTGTCTTAGAAGCATTGTCCAGGAAGTTTCGTACGAGTTGTCCAGAAGGGATGCTGTATGCTGATGATTTAATACTTGCCTGTGAAACAATAAAAAGTCTACTGTTAAGTTGAAGACTTGGAGGAATGCTATGGAAAGTAAAAGTCTGAGAGCGAATGTTACCAAGGCCAAAGTGATGATCAGTGGTGATCTTAGAATAAATATAGCACCAGTGGTACGTTGCCCAAGTATAAAACCATTATTTAATTGCCAATGTATTTCTACGCGAGTTTTAACACGCCTGTTTTAGTCAACCGAATCATTACACAAGAGATTGGATTGCATGTATATACAAAAGAAATAGATCTCAATCATGTGACTGCTACAAATGCATCGTTTTAGATGTGTCCACGCATCTCTATAAAAGGCTCTGTCCATCAGTCGATCTGTCACACATGTTTAAAATAGCATTTTAGATGAATCTTGCATTAAGTTTAAAATAGCATTTTAGATGAATCTTGTATTAAGTTTTAAATAGCATTTTAGATGAATCTTGTATTAAGTTTCAAATAGCATTTTAGATGAATATTGCATTAAGTTTAAAATAGTATTTTAGATGCATTTTGCATTAAGTTTAAAATAGCATTTTAGATGAGTCTTATATTAAGTTTCAAATAGCATTTTAGATGAATCTTGCATTAAGTTTAAAATAGTATTTCAAATGACACTTGCATTAAGTTTCAAACAGCATTTTAGATGAATCTTGTATTAAGTTTCAAATACCATTTTAGATGAATCTTGTATTAAGTTTTCAATAGCATTTTAGATGAATCTTGTATTAAGTTTCAAATAGCATTTTAGATGAATCTTGTATTAAGTTTCAAATAGCAGTTTAGATTAATCTTGTATTAAGTTTCAAATAGCATTTAAGATGAATCTTGCATTAAGTTTAACATAGTATTTTAGATGAATCTTGTATTACGTTTAAAATAGCATTTTAGATGAATCTTGTATTAAGTTTAACATGGCACTTTAGATGAATCTTGTATTAAGTTTCAAATAGCATTTTAGATGCATTTTGCATTAAGTTTCAAATAGTATTTTAGATGCATCTTGCATTAAGTTTCAAATAGGATTTTAGATGAATCTTGTATTAAGTTAAAAATAGCATTGTCTTGGATCTAGCAGGCTTACGTTTAACTAACATTTTCGTCAGACTGTCATGCTTAGGTTTGTAATACCATTTTCGTTTGTCTGTCACACTTAAGTTTTAAATAGCATTGTATTTGATCTAGCAGGCTTACGTTTAACTAACATTTTCGTCAGACTGTCATGCTTAGGTTTGTAATACCATTTTCGTTTGTCTGTCACACTTAAGTTTTAAATAGCATTGTATTTGATCTAGCAGGCTTACGTTTAATATAAGATTTTTGTTGAACTGCCATTCGTTTGTTTTAAATAGCATTTTCGTTGGTCTGTCAGGCTGTGAATAGTATTTACTTTGATCTAGCAGGTTTATGTTTGAAATTACATTTTCATTGGACTGTCACGATTAAGTTTTAAATAGCATTTCCGTTAGTCTGTCAGACTTGAATTTGAAATAGCATGGTTTTTGATCTTGCACGATTACATTTGAAATAACATGATCTGTCATGCTTAGGTTTGGAATAGAATTTTCGTTGGCCTATCAGACTTATGTTTGAAATAGAATTGTCTTACATCTAGCAGGTTTACGGTTGAAGTAATCTTTTCGTTGTACATATTTTACTAATGAGTCACCACGTATCGAGGCTAAAAGCCACTTGAGGATGAATGGGATTTATAAATTGTCAGCTGATGAATATAATGTGAGGTTTGAAAATAATGAATGTAATGAAAAATATTTGATGAATTATTAGGTTGTAGGTGTTTATTGACATTGAATTTGAAGATGACAATATTGTAGCCCTCGGAGTAAAAATCTTGTGGTAATGTGTTCCACAAATGAGAAGTTCTTGGAAAGAAACTCTGTTCATGGAAATTTCGTTTGATGTTAAACGCACGGAGGAAGAAAGAAAAGTTCTTAGCTAGACTAGTTTTTGCTATGAAAGTTTTACAAAGAGGAACCAAAGAGTGAAGCTCAGTCGAACACTTTCAATGGAAATAAAAATAGAGTAGAGAAAGACTAGCGACGTCTTTTCTGTGAAAAAGAGGCTGTAGAGAATTCCCACTAGATTGCGAAGTCAATTTCGATCTCTGTCAAGGCAAAAAAGAGTGCTCTGAGCGGCACCTCCCCAGATGTGGTAGATGTACCCCATTTCAGTCTTATGTTTGTAATAACATTTTCGTTGGTCTGTCATGCTTATATTTCAAATAGCATTTTCGTTGGTCTGTCAGACTTCAGTTTGGAATAGATTCTTTTTTCGTTTTCTGTATTTTATGCGCTTGTACTTTGTATGCATGTGCATGCATTTGTGTTTCTGCATTTTTGAGAAAACGTGTGTGTGTGTGTGTGTGCGTGTGTATGTGTGTATGCAGGTGTGTGCGTTTTCGTAGGTTTCGGAAGAATTTGTTTATTCCTCAAAGGAAATCAACCCCACGAGCCAGCGACTGAGATGAAAGCGAGCGATGTCGTCACTCTGCACCACGAAGAAAGAATACTCGGAAAAGCTCATTGGAAAATTCTGTTTAATTTGAAACTAAATTGAATCAACCAAGAATATCCCCTCCTCCTCCTCCTCTTCCTCCTCCTCCTCCTCTGCCAACAAGAACACTGGCCTCAATTCCTTGAACAATTATGGCAATACGATCTGTAACAAATAAATAAATAAAATAAATAAATTCATGAATCTTTCGCTCTTTGGTTTTGTTGGTTCGCATTGCGACTGAGACAAGAGAAAATGGTTAGTTTTCATCTTCACAAACTGAATTTGTATTGAAATATTGTAGACAATAGGAATTTGCGTTGAAATCATCATCATATTCAGGTTAACGTCCGTTTTACATACTGGCATGTGTAGGACGGCTTTTACAAATTGACTTCCAAACTAACCTATCTCTTGACAGGTCTTTATTTATCCCCCTTTCTCTCAAGTCCATTCTTATCACTTCCTTTCATTGTTTTCCTTTACCTACCCCTGCCAACTGACCCTGCTACTTCAACTGTCCCACATCTTCTAACCCAAGTACACTCATCCATTCTTTCAACGCGGCCATAGCATCAAAGTTTCCTGTTCTGCACACATCTCCCTCCACTGTCCAGTTTTAATCTTCCTCTGAGGTCATCAGATCTAAGCCTGTCTTTAAGATTCACATTGCACATCCATCATATCATTCTCATATCATTTCTCTCCATGCAACACATATCCTCAACCCTCACTGGCCAGGTTTCACGTTTATACATCATCACACTGCATACACATACCTGATAGACTCTTCCCTTTGTCAATAATGGTAACGCTCTGCTGGTTAGTAATGCCATAAGTTACCTGAACTTACCCCATGTTGAAATACTGTTAAGAAATTTATTCTTAAATAATTTATCTACTTCATCATTGATTACAGCAGGGTTTTTTTTATAAACAGAAGTTTGAAAAAAGATTACTTTCAAATAAATGTGCTTTTTTATTGCTAAAAATGGTTAGTGATATGATGTGGGATGTGGTTGTTATGTAGAAAGAGAAAATTTCTATTAGAAATTAAGTAAACATGTTTAAACGAAATGACGCTACAGGAAGTCTCGAGTGAGACGTGGCAAATAAGCTAATCTGATATTCCTCTTGGCTCTTATCTGTCGAGCAGAACAGGCGTGTCTTTTGGCGATTCCTTTTGCTACATAGGGAACATGTAATATTGCTATAAAGATGTGAAGAACAATTTTTAAATAAAAATAAATGAAAAAGAGGAAAATATTAAACCGTAGTTTGTGCATTGTTATTATTTGGTCAACCTGTGACAACTATTACAACTGCTGCTATTATGACAACTATGAAGCTAAAGAAGAACACGGCTGTTACAAAGAAGAATAAGAAAAATGAGAAAGAGACACAGAAGAACTCTATACACCCCTACTATTTTTACAACTACTACTACGAGACGTTTTGTCAACATAGCTGTCTTCTACGAGACACATGCCAGCGATATGTGTTACAGTAAAAAGACCAAGACTTTTAGAGCATAGTGCTACAAATGGAGATATTCCCTGTGTGGTACTATGCAGTTTTTTCCCCAAAATCATTATGGTATTAAAGATTATCCTAATTACCTCCCTTACTTATAACACTTTAATACACTTTGAACTATTTATATACTTGTAACTGTACTAGAAAAAAATGCTGAATAAAGCTTCTCTAGTTACAACCTCATTTAACAGCGTTAAATGAATAAATGCAAAAGTTGGGCTCATTTCCTGGTGAAATCAAAACCCTCTATTTCAATTTAATTCAACTTTACTTAAAAGAAGCACCCATCTTTTTTTATATACTTCTTATGCATATTGTCTTGTCCTTCGAGACTTGATTTACGCCGGTCTATGGGATTGTCCTGTGCAGTTCTAGGAGGTCCACCCTCCCAGGCTTTGCCTCCCCTCTTTGGGGAGGAGTAAATTAATTGCTTACTGCTTGAGGCGCTCCTACCGGGGAATGCCAACGGGGCTGCCCAGGCAATTTTTGATGGTCAGAGTGCTCACCTCTCGAGCGCTGGCTTTTCAACCCCCACTTTCCGACCCGACCTTGGGTCACATCTTACTTGTGAGAGTAGGATAAAACTGGCCTTGTGCCTAACTCCTGGAGAGGAGTAAATAATACTTCTTATGCATATGAAATATATATATATATATATATATATATATATATATATATAAGTGTTTTAAGGTTCATATTTTTTTTTTTTTTTTAAATGCTAGTTTATAATAAAAAAAGAAAAAAAAAATCGGTTTCGATTTATTATTGCTTAATGCTTCAAAAGGTATTTATTTACCTATTCCTTCTTATATATATATATATATATATATATATATATATGTGTGTGTGTGTGTGTGAGTGTGTGTGTGAAAAGGACAAAAGGAAAACAAATCAAATACAGGAAAAGATCATTAACAAACGAGAAATTTTACCGGTTTCGTTCGGATCAAAGAACGTCTTCAGAAAAAGATCGTTGATCCGAATGAAACTGGTAAAATCTTTTGTTATTTGATGATTTTTTCCTGTATTTGATTTGTTTTCCGTTTGTCTTTTTCATGCACCCTGTCTTCACAGCATTTCATTTTATGATATATCGTGCATCTCATCCTTATACTGCTTATGTATATGCGATATCAGCCGTTAACTAATTTGCATATTGATTTTCAAAAAGGACATTTTATTAATTAACTATTATTTGTTATTTAATTCAATGATTGCTTTGATTTTAATGTAACAAATAGTTCTATTGTGCAACATTGTTTTGTTTCCTCAACAAATATTTCACATTTGTGTTCAAATATTCCTTTCTTTAAAGGGGTGGACTTGATCTTAAACAAGGCGCGATCTATTTCTAAATTGCAAGTGAAAGGGCAAGTTGATTTATTCATTCTTTTACTTTCGGTACACTCACATTTAAAAGATATATAAAATTCTATCGAAATTACCAAAATGTTTATTATTTTAAATTAATGTTTCTAGTATTTCAAGTAGCGAATTTTGTGAGGCCAGCTAGTATACTACTAAAATTTTGTAGGTTTTGTTATCTTGTTTCATATCTTGTTTGTTTGTTCGATGCACACTGAATGACGTCATCATTTTGTGACGTCATCCATTAAAACAGAGGTAGGGACACTATCTACCAAGCTCCAGCCCCTGTCCCATCTCTGTGCTGGTTTTACAAATACTCTAATAGAATGTGCTCCAGAAAAAAACTTGTCGCCCCCTCGACGTAAGTACCTCGACGTAAGTACCTCGACTGCCCCGTCAGTCAGCAAAATCCCATCACTTCATTGTAGAGGTACTCAGATGCCGAAGTTTCTTTCCTCAAACTGCTAGCCTTTGGAATTCCCTCTCTGTCCCCTGTTTTCCCCGACTATACCAACATGCAGAAATTTAAATGTAATGTGAACAAACATCTCGCTGCACAACTTCCCACTTAGGATGCCCTTGTAAGTATGACTCCTAATTCACGTTACGTTCCCCTTACGTTTCAGTGGAAATTCCCTTGTTTGTGGTGAATGAAAGTAAACAAAAAAAAATTGGGAGCATATAATTGAATGGCGATAAAATAAAAACTGGGGGACATTCATGACTGAAACTTGGTGGATAAGTCAGGCGTTGACTGAAGTTTATTTGTACCAAATATGGTTGGATTGCAGAAAGGGGTTCGAATTGTATTAACGATTTCATGGGTGACATTTTTTTTTTGCATGTCCACTAAGTAAGTAAAACTCCTTTCCAAACTTGAAGGCTAATAGGACTGTGGCGAACATCCTATTCCTCCTACTTTCAGTGTAATAATGGGCTGTCCCAAATTTCTTGCTTATACTAACTTCTTCAGATAGCTACATATATAAAACTCAATGCCTGTACATATGTATGCATGTGTGTGTTTGTGTGTGCCCTATAGAAAAAAAGGTGAAAGAATCTACATAAAATCTAAAAGTGTATTCTTATGTAAAATTTACCGGGGAAGACAATGGAAATGCCCTTGAATCTTTAAGTAGAGCCTTAAGATGGCTATGGAGCAGATTTCGTCAGGATGAGTCGAGTTTTTCAGCCATAATTTGAAAAGAACACACTGTAGTTTCAATGCATTCTTTCCGATCAGCAATATGACAGGGGCTGGAGTTTTGTGAAAAGTGTGGGACCTATTAGATTGGAGGTTCTTTTGGGGGACCCTGTCTAAAAGGGAGAGACTAGTGGTTGGTGCACCAGCCCAGATGTGGAAACAATACTTCATACATAGGCAGAAGGATGGCTTTGTAGAGATATGGGATACTGGCAGGTGTGAGAAGTTTTCTAGCCTGGTAGAGGGAGCCCATCTTCTTTGCGGCAGACTAAACCTTATTTTGATACCTATTTATTACTTATAGCGTGACACAAAACAAAGGTACAAGTATATTAATATATAGATGAAAAAAATTACTTATTTAATCTTAGATGTGTAGGTTTCCTACATGTAATAATTATATATTTTACAGCAAAATAACATGTTGCTTTTAAAAAGAGTTTTTTTGTTTGTTTATTCATTAAAATTATTTTTATTATCCCAGTCGGCTAGATTCGAGAATAAATTTTGATTGAAGAGGGGAGGTCAGCCTGACCTTACTCGTCGTTGTGGTTTTCATACCAAATCGAGGATACGTCCACAGAGTCTGAGCCATTTGAGTTAGGTAGCCTTTTTTCTGTCAGGCTGAGGTATGGTTCTGTGCAGTTCAAGTGGGTCTAACCTCCCAGACTTTACCTTCTCGTGCTTTGAGAAGGGGTTAGTTTATTGCTAATCAACTAAGGCGTCCCTACCTGGGTATACCGACGGGGCTGCTCAGGCAATTGTTGTAGGCCAGCGTGCTCTGCCTCTTAGGCGCTGGCTTTTCAATCTCCACCTTCCGACCTTGTGTCACATCTTCCCACAATGGGAGGGAGGTAAATTCTAAAAGATGCTACACTTTGAATTATTTATTTTCTAAAAAATATCAGTTTGCTAAATTTGCCGCAAATCCCTCAAAATGTGGAGAGTTAGAAGTCGGTGGTCATCCTCTGTCTACGATACTCTTAACTAGAGACATTCTGACCCATTCGTGCTGTTACTTTCTCCCTTTCATCATTTTGTTCATCATTTTCACTTCAGCAGTCACCAAAATACCACATTTACTTTATTGACTACCCTACTTGAAATATCTGCAATGGTTTGAAATCAAATTTTATTCCCAAAACAGGTAAATAATGAGATTGCTGCCCTAAAGAAAATGCGATAAAAAATTGTGTATAGGCGATAAAAATGCTTTTATGTTGTTGTTTTCGAAAGATTATTACATGATGAACCATTTCGAGTTAAAATCTGTTTCGTATAAGCATGAAATCTGAAGAAAAACACGTTTAAAATGAATAAATATGCGAGCATAATCGAAATCCTTACAAGATGGCGTCATATTTGAACCGGAAATTTTTTGTATCGCTCAAGACAAAAAAAGTGTTAAAACATGTTTTTTTTTACCTATTACTATGTAATACTAAACTGATTTAAACTCCAAAGCTTTCATCATGTCATAATCTTAAATAAAAATATTATCGCCTATACACTATTTGAACTCGAATTTTCGAAGAAACTGTTTAGGATGGTAATCTCATCATTTGCCCCAAACGATATTTACAATTTCATTGGAAAATAGATGGGGAATGGGATATCAAAACAAAACCCAAAAGAATGAAACACTTTGATCTTAGCTAAAGATCGAAGAAGCTGTATTTCGATCGTGACCAAAATTTATCTACATCTATTTAGCTTAGATTTATTGCCACCCCTGTTATAAATTCTTGTTTAAACGATTAAGTAGCCCTATGCAAGCGCAAATTATAAGTCTGCTTTGAGCGTAGCTTTTAAGGTTGTATTTTTATATTTGGCGTAAGATTTTGACATGTCTGTTTAATAAATCTTACTCATGATGCCATAGGTCGCATAAAAGGTTAATTGAAATTTCAAATGATTGAAAAAAATCCTAAATAATTGTTTCTTACTCGAAAAAAAAAAAATGTCTGCCAATAATTGTCTTACGAAACATTAAGAAAGATTGATCGGCTGAACCGACAAGATTTTGTTTTATTTTCTCTCACAAAGTTTGGATTTTATGTTAAAAGGAACTTTCTTTTTACAAATTATGTTTTGATTGCCAGTTTTTATTGCATAGCAATAGGCTTTTTTATTACACTGTCTAGCTTTTTTAACTCTCAACGATGTCTGCGTTCACTGAAAATTTCACTGTTTCTATTTAGTATTTAATATTTTTCTTGCTTCTCTACGTCGGTTTTTTGTCCTGTCGGTCAATAGATTTGTAGAAAACGTTGGTCAGTCAATGCATCTCTATGTCGGTATGCCTGTATGTTAGTTGGTCAGTCCCTGCGGCATTCAGATGTCTATTGATGCCCTGGTGATGCCAACTCCTTGATTGTATGCCACCAAAGACTCAAGTATAAGTCCTAGTACTGAGAAATATTATGAGAAAGTGAAATAGTTTAAATATGATTGGATCCCCCCCCCCCCCCCGAAAAAAAAATTAGGATGCCCGGGGACACCTTCTCGTCGCTCTCCCCCCTCTTCACCCTACTAGTCAGTCCTCACATCTTTATAAGAGTCTTCTTTCCCATTGGTCAATAGATTATTTGAAAGGTTGATCGGTCAGTATGTCAGTTGGTTAGTCCTTCTTTTTCTCATTTTACTTCATTCGAAGTTCTCAGAAATTAAGGGGCCCCTTTCTAGGGCTAACACTTGATCTCTATATGAGATACATAGATATTCAAATATTCCATTAAAATTCTCTTTATATGTCAAACATTGGGTTTGTAAATAGGTTAAAAACATTAATTTTCCTATCCCCAATTGACCAGTTAACTATGTTATAGTATATCTTTCTTGTGACCTCTTGGTCTTACCGGATTCCAGGACAAGAATTCATCTAGTCTGGTGGAGTATCCAGCTAAGTGCTGTTACTTGAGGTAACATTACTTGGAGAAGGTGCACCATTCCTGATATGAGTCAGTGTATAGCCGTGTCGAGGGGATCTTATTTGGGCTTTGAATACTATCTTATTCTAAATATTTGGTCAGGGTTTACTTGTAGGGTGAAGTATCCTCATGTCAGGTTGTCCTGACAAACCCTTGTACAGAGAGACTGAAGACACTTGAGAATGGTGTCAAGTAGGTAATTCAAACTCTCCTAATACTCTATGTCCATATGACTATAAAAATCTTCTTCCGGTCAGTCGGTAGATTATTAGAAAAGGTAGTCAGCATGTCCATATGTTGGGTTGCTGATATGTCAGTTGGTCATTCCTCACATTTTTATGAGAGGCTTTTTCCCCATCGGTTGATAGATTAGTTGAAAGGTTGGTCAATTGGTCAGTCCGAAGATCCCTATGTCAGCTGGTCATTCCTTGCATTTCTTCAGAGATTTTCTTTCCATTAGTCGATAGATTAATAGTAAGGTTGGTCAGTCAGTATATAAATTGGTCAGTTCTCAAATCTCTATGAGATGTTTTTTCCCATAAGTCGGTAGATTAATTGAAAGGTTGGTCAGTATATCAGTTGGTCAGTCTTCACATTTCTATGAGAGACTTTTTTCCGCTGATCAGTAGATGAGTAAGAAGGTTGGTTGGTCAGTTTGTCAGTTGGTCAGTCCTCACATCTCTATGAAAGGTCCATAGATTAGTTGAAAGGTTGGACAATTGGTCAGTCATCACATCTCTATGTAAGTATGCCTCTATATCTATATGCCATTTGGTCAGTTTTCACATCTCTCTGTGAGGCTTTTTCCTGTCGATAGGTAGATTAGTTGAAGGGTTGTTAGGCATATCAGTTAGCCAGTCTTCGCACGTCTATGTAAGTACGTTGCTATGTCTATGTCCGTATGTCAGTTGGTCATTCCTCATGTCACCATGAGAGGCATGCTGCCATTAGTCAATAAATTAGTAAGAAGGGTGGTTGGTCAGTATGTCAGTCCTTGCATCTCTACTTTTTGGTCATTGGTCCATAGATTAATAGAAAGGTTTGTATGTCAGTTCGTCAGTTGGTCTTTCGTGCTTCAGTTTAATCATGTCACACTAAAATTTGAAATAACATTTTCATTGTCAAATGAGCAGATTGTATGGACGCAGATTATGATCTGTCTTGTTTTCTGTCAAAATTCATTCTTTTACAGCAGGTTTTCATTTCCTTCCAAACAATTTGACTGTTACAAAAGGACGGATATTTTTGAAATGGTTATTAGTCAGTTTTTAAAATTGTCAATGAGTTTACCCATCTTGGCAATAAAGTTGCAAAGCAAAATTGGGTACTGGTAAAGCTTTTGAACCAGACAACACCAACATTTTGTTCAGCATCTTCCGGTCGTTTACGTAAACAGCTGGAAGATGCCGAAGTACTTAGCCAATCAGAAGGGTCGAGAAGCAGACGACACCTGTACTAAAAAGAGTTATCACTAAAAAAAAGGTTGTACAGCTTTTGTAACCAGACAAAAACAAATTGTTTTTTTAACCCTGACCATACCCTAAACTAACCCTAACTAAACCCTAACCTAGTCTGTTTTTGCCTTGTTCAAAAACTACCAGTACTCTACCCTTCCCCAGAAAAACGAAAAAAAAAACTGTAAAAATCGTCAGCGATGTTCTTTGGTGGATGCTAAAACAGTTATTTAGTTTAGTGTGGGGACCGCACAGAACCTATGTCAAACAACTAGTAGACGACTCACAATGCCCCTATGAAGATCTCCCTGGCGTGATGGAGGATAGAACAAGATGATGTGAGAGAGGAGGATTTGTTACACTACCAAGATTAGATGATGATGAGATGATGATGATGATTACTCAGATCCAGGGAAAGGATGATATTTTCGACAAGTGCCATTCGGTTCATGGTAGCTTAGCATTCGGTTTTCTGTTGGTGTTGTGAACGATAGAGCACTGCATATTCGCTAACAACAGTTTTTTTTATGGAAATCGCTCCAGACAAGGCATGAAGCCACTTGATGTAATGATCTAACAATAACGAGTAATGATTATCACAAAGACAGGAGATACCTATTACTCTTAGTCTTGAAAAGACCAAGGTAGGAGGAAAACAGTCAGCAGAAAAAGAGTTCCACAAGCCTGCAGTTCTTGGAAAGAAGCTACTGGAATAGGAAGCTGTATTATAATGAGGTATCAAAACAGCGAATTGATGGAGACCACTAGACCAACGAGTCAAACGAGCTGTAACAAATGAAGCGGTTTATGGATCAGGCAATTCTTAAGAACACATGCTATAATAGTATTCATAAAGAAGACTGAGACTAGCAACATAACGTCTGTGAGAGAGGGGATGCAGAGAAGAAGAAAGTGTTGGGCCAATCAAATTACAGATATATTTCTGCACCTTAACAAGAACCCTCAAATGGAACAGATATTCCCCAGCCCAAATATAAAACAGTACTCCATATCTGGTATGATAGTAGATTTGTAGATATAGAGAATAGCCTCAGGTATGAGAAAGCGTTTGGAGGCGATAGAGAGAACCAACTTTACAAGAAGTAGAAAGATTTGATGATCTAATGTATGAACTCCAAGAAAGATTTGATGAGAGAGAAAGACCAAGATGTTTCAGAGTCGATTTCTCATCAAGAGCAGAGCCATCCATCAGAATCTTAGAAAGAAAATAGAAAGACACGAGTTGAGTTTTAACAGGAGTGAACGAAACAAGCCATTTCGTACCCCAATCCACAACAGAACCCAGGTCAACTTCTAGATCAGCTGCATATTTGTGAAAAATAACGGTTCTTTCATAGCATTTCAACATAAATTTCATCACCAATTGAACATTCTTTGAAACTAGGCTGTTCCTGCTCGTAACACAATCTTACTTTGACTTTATGAACTTTGTACGCTAATGAAGTGGGGCTTCACAAATAGTATTTTTTGTTATTTCTTTTTATACTAATGAGTCACAGCTTATGAAAGCCCAAAAGCAACTCGAGGATAAGGGTTAACGAGTTTGTCAGGTGGACGGTGAGACAACACCTTGATGATTGGAGACGATGATTGAAACTAGGCAAACTCTTATTATTTAAGAGGACGACTCAACAAGAATATTTAAATATTAGACTTGAAAACAACCATGCTGTAGTCAGCTGGGAAGCAACCTCATGATATTGTGTTCCACAGACGGGTAGTTCTTGGAAAAAAACTTTGCTCATAGAAGTTTTGTTTAGTTTTATGTAAACAGAGGGAGAAAGGGAAATTATTCACAGTGGTTGTAGCTAGACGAGTTTTTGTTGTGAATGTTTTACAAAAGAGGAGGGAGACAGAAATTAAAGCCCATTTGAGCACTTAGCTTTTCATTTCCTTTTCATTTCCTTAGCTTTTCATTTCCTTTTCATTTCCTTAGCTTTTCATTTCCTTTTCATTTCCTTAGCTTTTCATTTCCTTTTCATTTCCTTAGCTTTTCATTTCCTTTTCATTTCCTTAGCTTTTCATTTCCTTAGCTTTTCATTTCCTTAGCTTTTCATTTCCTTCTCGTTGACTATTATGACATCCGGTCTTCTTGCTTTAGTTCATCTGTATGTATCTCCATGTCCCAGAGTATCTTGTGGTTTTCAGTTTCCATTGCCGTCGTCGGTTTGTGGTTGTACCATTTGTCTGCATGTTCAAAATGCAGTTGTTTGCATAGTTCTCAGTGTACTGCCTTCCCCATGCAGTTGTGTCTGTTCTTGTATTCTTTTATGGCAAGTTTGCTGCATTGATGTATTATATGATTTACCGTTTCGTCTCTTTGTTCACAGAGTCTACATTTGCTGTTTTTCCTGGGTTTTGTCTATTTTAGCTTTGATATAATTAGTTCTAATCGCATTGTTTTGTGCGACTGTTAGTAGTGATTCCGTTTTTCTGTTTAGGTGTCCCTTTCGTAGCCATATCCAGGTGTGTATTCGTCAGTCTCTATTCTTCTCATTCTAATTGAATTGTCCATGTAGCTGTTTCTCTTTCCACTTAGCTCCTTTTTTGGTTTCTCACTTCGCTGCTCCCTGTCTTGGTTCTGTTGATAGTGTCTCTTGCTGCAGTGATCAGCCTTCTAGTGCATAATCATTAGTTTTCTTCTCTTCTCGTTAAGGTGCCTAAGTTCTTCTCTTTTCAAGCTTATGAATTGGCTAGAATATCTTAGTGATACTGCCCAGGTGTTGATTCATTTTATTAGATTTCTACTGTACAATTTAGTTTGTAAAAGTTTTCTTGTTCTTCTAAGGTATTCTTTTCCAATCTTCTCTTTCATTTCTATTGATTTGATGGTGTCTACTTCCCGAACCAGGGAGGGCCTGTGGACGAGTGGTTATAGCACTTGTCTTTGGGCTGGACGACCCGGGTTCGATACCACTCACGGCATGCAAATTTTCGGGTCTGAAAACTCCCTCTGTCCACCCAGCAGTAAATGGGTACCTGACTAAAACTCAGGGAAGGTTCAAGGCAGCGGAAGGAGAGGGATGGGCTTCGCCTTCCATATGCTGTGCCCTAGACACGGTGATTTTTAACAAATCACCGTCGCTACGGCCATGGGCAGTGTGCGATGTCGGCAAGGACACTCATGCGCGCCCAGGCTATGCGACCTTTACCTTTTTTTTTTTTATTTCCAGAACCCCCAAATGTTTATAGCTATCCTGTTCGCCAAGTGCCCTCATCTCCTCTTGGTTGGGCAGTTCCATACCCTCTATCATCTCCCAGTTTTCCTCTTTTAATTTCTAGCAGTGCACACTTTTCCATTCCGAATTCCATTTGAATGTTCTGGCTGAAGATTTTGGTCGTGTTTATCAGCTTTTCTAGTTCCTTTTTGTTTTTTGCCAATAGTTTCAGGTCGTCCATGTACATAAGATGGTTTATCCATTGCTCTGTGTCTGTAAACTTGTATGTGGCATCACATTTCCTGAGTATATTGCTGAGTGGCATCATGGCTATGATAAACAGTGGTGGTGATAGAGAGTCTCCTTGGAATATGCTTCTCTATATTCTTATCTCAGTCAGGTGCTGTCCCCCAGTTGTCATTTTCAGTCTCCATGTTCCTATTGCTTTCTTAATAAGATTGGTAATCTTATCGGGTATTTTGTACATCTTTAAACACTCAATTATCCATACTTAAAGTATTCTCTTGCAGTCGATCCATGCTATGACTATGTTCTTTTTTCTGCTTTTTACTTATTTCAGGATCTTTTGATCTATGTATAACAGGTCATGCGTCCCTCTTTTCCCTTTCCGGCATCCTTTCTGTTCTTTAGGAAGTAATCTACAATTATTTAGGTATTGGCAGATCTGTTCTCTCAGTTGTGCTCTTAGAATTTTCCACATGGTTGATAAACAGATTATTGGTCTGTAGTTGCTTAGTATCATTCTCTTTTCGGTATCTTTTTTATTAATGTAGTTCTTCCTTTGGTCATCCAGTCAAGTATGTCCGTTTTGTAGATACATCTTCTTAGGTGTTGCGTTAGTCTTTCATGTAGGGTCAGGAATTTTCTGAACCAGTAACATGATTTCCATCATGGCCTGGTGCTTTCCAGTTTGCCATTTTTCTTAGGGTTGTCTTGAGGTTTCTTCAGTAATTTCGGTTTCTGTTCTTTCATCAATTTCCTGAATTTCTTCTTTCATGTTTTTCAGCCATTCAGCATTTTTGTTGTGGTCTTGTCACTTTCCTCATATCTTGCCCCAGAAGTGTTTTGTTTCTGTCGTGTCTTGTTGTTCTGTTCTTATTCTTCCTTTGTTTACATTTTGATAAAACTGACTTTCATTGTTTAAAAAAGTCCTATTTTGTTTGTACTGTTCAGATTTGAATCTGTATCATCTTAGTCTTTCCTCTTTTGCTGCTATCTTTTGTTTCAGTTCTTCATGTTTCTTATTTAGTCTGTCTTCTTTGTGAGTAATATTTCCTGCTTCTGTTCGTTTTCATGCTATTTACAACTTTAGCTTCTTTTCGAAGTTTGTTTATCTGGGTTTCAAGTCTGATTTCCAATCCAGGCTTTGTCGTTCTATTTTTTGGTAAGGTTTTGTTTCTACTTTACTTGTTTGGCTCTTGCATAAATTAGTTGTTCGGGTCTGTAATTGTATTTGTTGAGATGTATTGGAGGAGTCTGTTCACTTTCTCTGTTACTAATTTCAATTTCTTCCATTCTTCGTTCCTAAGGGATGAGAGTTTGTTTTGTCCTCGTTTGTAACTCGTTTGATGATTTCAACTTCTGATGTTTCTTCCTCAGTTAATTCTGTGATTTCAGTTTCGGTGTTTATGTTTTGCCAGTCTTCTACCTGTGGGTGTTTCTTGATCCGTTACATTATTTATACTTTGTTTGATTTCCATTAGTTCCAACTTTGAGAATCACCCTTTATTGAGGATGTGTCTTGCTTGATCTGCTTTCTTTTGTTCCGTTGCATGGTGGTCAGTAGAAATGTCGCATAGATTTTTAATTTGCTCCCAAAAGCCTCTTTCTATTGAGTTGCTTCTGTAGTAGCATTCCATTACCAATCTATTCTCTTCGTAATCTATTTCTTTCTTTTTATTTCTTTTTTTTTTGTTTTGTTCATTCCTGCTTTCCTGTATTTGGTCTGTGTTATTGTCATACCTGGAATTAGAGAGGTTACTTACCTATTTTTGATCCATGATCTTCTTTTTCCTGAAATTAGACGAGCCAACATTCACAGGATGCTGACTGAGTCTCCCATGTTGGCCAACGAGAGAGCACCTGCCGATCATGGCACTCAAATCTTTCTTCTGAGTCCCAAGGCTTTCAATTTTACCTGATTTCATTTTATATTTTGGTATATGTGACAATACCAGGCTCAGGCTTAATTTACCTGTAATCCTGTCACAGGGGAAGTGTTCATCTCATTTTTGTGTAACTTGTGAAATTCAAGATGATGATTATTATTATTATTATTATTATTATTATTATTATTATTATTATTATTATTATTGTTGTTGTTGTTGTTGTTGTTGTTGTTGTCGTCGTCGTCGTCGTCGTCGTCGTCGTCGTATTATTATTATTATTATTATTATTATTATTATTATTATTATTATTATTTCTGCTCACTAGGAGTTATCACACAAGTCATCGTCAATGATTGCTCACCGATAACAACCAGTGGTGTTCCCTGGAGTCTGAGTGATAACAAGTCTCCCCAGATTTCCAGTACTCTCCACCTCTTTTCGATAACCATCACAAATAAACTTGCAGTATCACAACAGCCACCATTGAATTCTCCTTGGTAACTACCATTAATCTCCTCTCGGATTTGGGTGGCAATAGGCCTCCCCAAGGTACCAGTACTTTCCGCACTCTTCCAGTGGAGGTCTGGTTAGTGCTCTCCCTCCTCGGTCTTGCATGCCGAAGACAAGTCGGTTTTGTACTCGGTAAAAGTAAGAAAGAGTGCTCCGAGCAGCACCTCCCCAGATATAACAGCAGTACTCCATCTTAGGACGTATCTGGCTCTTATACAGTTAGAGGATTGCGTCAGGAATGAGGTACTTTCTGGAGCGGTAAAATGATCCAATCATTATTTCAGTGATCTTAGCAACATATTTGATGTCAGTCTTACATTTCAGGTCTGGAGTGAAATTCAGTCCTAGAAGTTTACCAAAGCAATAGAATCATTTTTTTCGACTGGGGAAAAACAATGATCTGAGCGTTGGTGGTGAAAAGAGAGACGCTTTTTTCTTCATTGCATCACGTACTCCATGTCGAAAGAGAGAGGATCAACTAGATCTTTATCACCAATGCTCTTTGAAGTGCTGTCATAGACAGTTGAGTTGTCTGAAAATGGACTAACAGACGCAGTATAGTATAGATTTTTGAATGTTTATAGAAGGAGAGAAGAGTCTCAAAACCATAAACTATAGATTACATGAAAGCAAAACACCTGAATCAACGACTGCGATATAAAATGTTCTCCGCGAGTCAGTTTTATCTGACCAAGCTGTCTGCAGCCATGTAATAAACTCATCAGGCAGTTGCAAAAGTTTCAAGTACCAGTCAATATAATCCTCTCTTAAAGTAGGTGCCAAATTATTGGTTGCGGGAAAATCAATGCTGTCATTGCAAAGCTAAGTGGAACTATCACTGACAAAGAATGCCGAAAAAGATTTTGATGCCGTCTGATAATATGATGTATTCAGCCTGTTATTGATTGTAGTCAAACACCTAAATGTGAGCCAAGAAAGAAAAAAATACTTTAAATATACATTGTGTATTGTTCAAGAAGTTACCAAGACCATAGGACAGAATTTAGAATTTAGCATATTTGTGTTGTCACTTTTAAATAGTTAAGAAAAAAATTATTTAAAAACTTTTTTTCACCCGAAACAAATCATATTGCCACTGAAGTGTAAGTGGCTACTGTGATAGGAGTCAGATTTGTTGGGAGCAGCCTTGATGTTGATTTACATTATATTTAAATTTCTGCATGTTTGTATGGTCAGAGAAAGAGGAAGCAAGAAGAGAATTCCAAAGGCTAGCGGTCCGAAGAAAGAAGCTATCAAAGTAGTGAAGGGGTGGGATTTTGCTGCTAGTCGGGTGTACAAATGCAGTGAGTTCATCTAGTCACATGAAAGTACTTGTAAAACAGGTACAGAGATTCCACTATTTGGTGATGCGACAAAGGCTGGAGCTTGACAGACAGTGTGGGACCTATTAGGTTAGCAATCTTTTTGTACCCTGTCTAAGAGGGAGATGCTAGTGTGTGTTGCACCATCCCAAATATGCCAACAATATTCGATGCATGGTCGAATATTGGCTTTATAGAGATATAGGATATTGGCAGATGTAAGAATTTTCTAGCCTGGTAGAAGGAGCCTACCTTCTTTACAGCAGACTTAGCAACATATTCTATGTACTAATTCTAGCTCATGTTGCCTGAAAATGTCAGTCAAAGTAGTTTGAATGTTAGACTCTCGGGAAGGGTGTTATCGGCCATGACAATCAGTGATTGGAAAGGTTTCTTGTAGTTGTTAAAGGAAAGGAGCTTTTGTCTTGGTAGCATTAAATATGACCATTTATTTTTTACTCTATTCTACGACAAACTGGAGGTCGTTTTCTAAGAATTCAGCTATTGTATTGCATGAGTTGGCATTCAATTTGCCCTCATTCCGGGAATAGACCATGGTGTCATCAGCAAATACGACTATCTCAGACACAATTGTATCGGGAAGGTTGTTAATGAAAATCAGGTATAATATAATTCAAAGTACCGACCCTGGGGCACACTCGCCTTTATGAGATATCAAGTGTTACCACTTCCGTTTCACTTGCCTATTGACTGTTAGGATGTTTATGATTTCTGTCAATCAATTGGTATACTTTGGTCCAAGGAAGATTTAAGTTTGAGCCAGATTAACACATGTGCACAGTAACTTAAAAAATGTTACTGTTTAAAGCGATTCTATATAATATTTTTCCAAGAAAAGGCCTTGAAAGCTTTTTTTTTTAGTCTCCATATTTTTTAGCTTTCGTCCTTCTCTTCCTATTTTTTCTTTCCTCAGTCTTTCTTTCTCCTCCTTTTTCAATGTTTTTTTTTTACTTTCTTTCTTCCCCTTTTTTTTCTATTCCTTTCTGTATACTACCGCTTTCTTTGCTCTCTTTCTTTCTCTATTCTTCTTATTTTCTCTTCTCTCTTTTCTTCCCTTTCTTCTTCACTCTCCTTTTCCTTTACTTTCCTTCGTTCTTCAGCGTTTTCTTTCTTTCTTTCCTCTTTTTCTTTCTCAATTTTTATCTTTCTTCCTTTATTGTCTTTCTTTCTTTCACATCTTTCTTCTTTCTTTTCTTCTTTAGTCTCTTTTTTGAACCCTCTTCCCTTCTATTGGAATTTATAAGACCCTCATAGATTGGTTAGTGTGATTGTAGCCCCTTGTTTCTTTAAGGGTCGCGTGTATTCACCAAAAAGTACACCCAATCATTGCTCTCTTAGGGGTCACGTGAGCCAGCTCCTATATAAACTTAAAGACTTAACGCTCTCGTCTCTTTTTCTAATTTCACTACTACGGTCGACATCGGATAACGGTTAACTACATCCAAAACACAATCCAAACAAAGCCCCCACCCCACCCATACGACTAAAAGAACCAGCAACTGTTGGAGCCAAAACGTGCACACCTGTTAATAGAACATTTCTTCACATAAGATAACACCCATTCTGTATATCCACCTTATACTTTTTTGTATATTATTCTTTATTACTTGCTTAAGTAAAATAGTTCAATTAATATACACGGTTGTGATCCGTTTTCTTCAAAAGCTGTTGCTCCTAATTACACTTTCAAGTATAATACATACAGTTGATGTTAGTTAACAGGTGACTGCATTACGACATAAGCCCCAGAAGGCTGTTACAAGCAAAGCCAATTTTCCTACGACTGAAAGGGACAGAACTGTTGAGGCCAAAGAGAGTGCACCTATTACCAAAACACTCTTCACATAAGATAACTTCATACAAATGCACGTATTCACAAATCCTCATTCTGTATATCATTTACTGTTTTGTATATCACTCTTTATTACTTGCTTAAGTCAAATTGTTCAATTAATATACACGGTTGTTGTTCCTTATCTTCAAAAGCTGTCGCTCCGATTCAACTTTCTGCACTTATCTTCAAGTACAATTCCTTTTCTTTTTCGGAACTTTGTTTTGGAGTAGAAATTCCCAGTTATTTCAACGGTCAATGGATTATCACAATATTCAACAGTACATATGGTTACTTTTGCAACATTCATCGAATGAAATGATTGGTTGTATTTGTGACAATATCAAAACAAGTTACTGAAATAAATAAATAGAAGAAGGTGGAGTCAGTAAAAACCTACACATCTTTTGCTACATAAATCTTTCGCTACATAAATATTTTGCTACATAAATTTTTCGCTACATAAATATTTCGCTACATATATAACATACCTGGTTTGTAATTTCGAGACTCTATCATTAGCAGAAAATCTAGCCTGAATGCCAATTCTAGGAGAACTTTAAACGAAGACTTGGTGTGCTGCATGCCACACTAAAATGGAACCGCTATTTCAAAGACTGAAAGAAAGCCTGGAAGAAAGGCATTGTAGATTTGATTTTCAATGTGTGACACTACCCAAAATGTCACCCATGGAATCGTGAATAAAATTAGCAATACTTTTTCTAATCCAACCACATTTGGTACATATAAACTTCAGTCTATGACTGACTTGTCCACCAAGTTTCAGTGTTAGTCTTATTGTTGTTTAATGATATGCGTATCACTTTGGTATTTCATTGCCAACTCAACTTCTGCATTCTTGATTAATCTTGGTCTTTCTCCATCAGACAAAAAAAAAATACACAAAGAAAATACAAGACAAGGCTTTATCTGCATCAGCATGGATATGGAAATTCCACAGAGTGATGACAATCCAACAAAGTCTGGTAGTATGGTGAGATACTGCTGGGGTGCTCTGAGTTAGTGGTAATGATGCTTCGATCCCCAACCCATGTCTGAACCGAGAGTCATCATCTGGTATAGGTTTTGTTCTACAAACAACATCTATTGTATACACATTTTACATCATTTTGTATATTTTAATGTTTTACACTATATTGTATATCATATGTTTTTCAGGAGAAGAGATGTGGATGGAAAAATCGTTATTGATATTTACAGGTTTTGGACTGTTGTCCTCATCTTTATTATTGTTATATCCACGGCTTTTTTCTACTATCTAGTTCATTCAGATGTCTCTTGCGATAATCAGTAACCTTTGGGCTAAATCACAGAGTTAACTCTCCCCCCCCCCTTCTAATAAAAATGTCACCCATGGAATCGTGAATAAAATTTACAATCCTTTTTCTAATTCAACCACATTTGGTGCAAGTAAACTTTAGTCTATGTCTGACTTGCCCACGAAGTTTCAGTCATAGGAGTCTGTGAACAAACAAACAGACAAGCAAATAGACAGGAGCTACGACATTATTATAGAGAATATTTAAAATTTGTATATAAAAATATTTTATATATATATATATATGTTAGATACTTTGAATCCCCTTTTCTTTCGTTTTTTTATAACAAATTTTCCAACGGTGTGTCGACTTATGCAAGTGCTAAGTCTGTGATCTCTTGGATTTAGTTAGTTTCTCTGGGAATTTAAACTGCATTTTCTTTCTTTGTTTAAAATGAATCAAAGCTTCTTTCGACTATATATTGGGTATTTAGATCTGTATGGCTAGGATTCCTTCCTCTCATCTACTTGCCTATCTGGTACCTAAGGTACTTAAGCTTTGTTTTTTGTAATGCAACTTTTATTCCTATATAATTTTATTGCTAGCTACCATATCGCAGAATGGTTCTTGGGTGTAGAGTTTTGATAGTATTATTATTATTATTGTTATAATATTGTTTGATATGCAAATTACTATATCACACTGTAGTCTTACGGGTAATGTATTATTATTATTATTATTATTATTATTATTATTTATTTATTTATTTATGTATATATTAGTGAAATTAAAGCTGAATTATTTCTACACGTGATTATTGGAGAAATGGGCGTTTAATCAGTACCATTGGAGAGCCATGAATATTATAACTGTCTTGTTTTTAAATCTCCGAAATAGTTACATGGTAAATAGCTGATGATCCCTGTTGTAATATTTCACGCTTAAGTTAAGATCCCCTGTTTTTGTTTCACTGTTAGATACTTTGAATCCTTTTTTTTTCTTTTTTTTTATGAATTTTCGAACGGTGCGTCGACTTATGCAAGTGCTAAGTCTGCGATATCTTGGATTTAGTTAGTTTCTCTGTGAATTTAAACTGCATTTTCCTTTCTTTTTAAAAATTTTGTTTAAAATGACACAGAGCTTCTTTAGACTATATATATATATATATATATAGCTAAACTCTTATGCTGCATCTGCATATTATAGCAATTGTACCAATCATCACAGAACAAAATCTGTTTTAATTATCCATGAATTTTTTTTTCCGTGCCTATGTATCTCTGTCTTTTTTTTTTCTCAGTAGATAGACCCTTAACACATTGTAAACTATGAATAGACAAATATAATAAATACAGGGCGACTCCTTATGTTCTTCAGGTGTATTGTTATTTTACATAGATTTTTTTAGAATACAGGATCCCATCTCCCCCCAAATGCCACCCATGAAATATTTAATAAAATGAACAATCCTTTCTGCAATCAAACCATATTTGGTACTTTAGCTGAGAGAGCCAATTTTAGTTTAGGATTAGGCTTAGAGAATAAAATCAGAATGACGAATTTACTTGGAAGAGTAATTCGTCTGGCCAAATCTAACTGAAATAGAATAAGCAATGGGGTCACCATTCCTCACGAAATAAACAATGGCTTCACAACTAAAGAGATATGCAGTTTTATTTACTGGAAACACAGGAACAAACTGAAGGTTGTAAAATGGGTTGTAGACAAAATAACGTAATTCTGGAGTCCCTCGATTCATCTACCGTCGACATAGTTGAGAATGCAGAATTTACATCTTGCCTGTAAGGAATAGAGGCTGGGACTGAAGAGTTTCGCGCCAAGATGATTTACCGCGTATAAATCTCATTGTGCTTAGATGAGTCACTTATTCATGCGGTGAACAGGCGATGGTTACATAATCCCTAAGCCGAATCACAATATGTAGACCAATAGAAAATAGTTAACTCATGCGACTGCTACAGTACAAATAAACTTTAATCTATAGATGACTTGTTAACCAAGTTTCAGTCATGAATGTCCAACAATCTTTATTATATCGCTTTGATGATAGACTCATTAGTAGAAAGTGTGATCTTGAATGGGCTTCACACTCACCGGACACTAACCCTCAAGATTTTTATTTGTAGGGTTATCTCAAAGATAATGTATATCAAAACAACTCTCAGACTATTCCTGAACTGAAGAGAGCCTTCACAGCAAAAATCAGGGCAGTGCCAAGAGAGGAGTGTGTCAGAGTTATTGATAATTTTGCACATTGTGCTTATCATTGAATAGTGATAAAACAAAGACTGTTAGGCATTTATGACAGAAACTTGGTGGGCAAGTCAGACATAGACTGAGGTTTATTTGTATGAAAGTTACTACATTTGTGTGTTAATTTATCTCAAAGTTGAATTATGTAAGAGTCCCACTCTGGAAAATCATGATTTTAAGTTTGAAAAAGACTATTCAATAGATTATATATTTTATAATATATAATCTATTGAATAGTCTTCCAGAGCTCTGCCCCCCCTCCTCCCCCGTTTCATATATTGGTTAGGGATGTCATGAGCTCCGAACGTCAGAACAGATTGTGGAACCTTGAACTAGGTATAAATCATTTCCAAATGTTTAAAAGAAAAAAGGGAAGACTGAGGGAGCAAGGTGGGAGATAGGGAAAAATCCCTACTTGGCAAACCAATGAGAAATAACTGCCATGTCTTCAGTATAATCTTTTTATTAATCTCTCAAGGGACACATGATTTCGGCTGTTGTTGATTCTACTTTAGAATAGTTTTCAAAAAAAAATGACACAACAAACACCATGCCTAAACGGAGGAAGAAACACAAGTAAACCAAAAATATCCAGCCATTATTTTTGCAGTGTGGCGTCATCAGTCCCAAAAAATCCGATCATGGATAAAAAGAAAGAAAACAAAAAAAAAAAAAAAAAAAGAAAAGAAAAAGGAATAGAGAATTTTAGATGTTTACCCTAAAAGAGAAAGTTCCATGGAGCCAAGAAAACATGTCCTCCTTTTTTATGCTTCGGTGAGTAAAAGAAAACTTGACTTTTATACCGATTCCTTCCAAAGACGAGTATAAAAGAATTTCATGGGCACAATATAACTTGGAGTGTATTTTTGTTCATTTTTGCTTTTTGATAACAAATACCACGATGACGACGACGACGACGACGATGATGATGATGATGATGATGATGATGATGATGATGATCATGATCATGATCATGATCATGATCATGATCATGACTATGATGATCATGATTCACTGCATATTCAAAGATGATTGTCGTCTCATCACGTTTCTCCGCTCTCACCCCTTCCTTGTCTGTTCTTAATATTTCCACCAGGAGCTGGATTTATTTATCAGATGATGTTATACATGCTTATCATTTAGGATATTTAAACTGCTGATGAGAGCTTATACTTAACAGCCATCCTGATAATAACAATCTTGGAAATGCAATTACACATACACACACATAATATATATATATATATATATATATATATATATATATATATATATATATATATATATATATACACACACAGAGAGAGAGAAAGTAAGAGAGAATGGTAGTTTGCTTGAAGCATTGCTGGGAATAGTAGTAGTATGTTTAAGAAAGCTGAGGGCAATGCAGAGTGCCGGATAGGTTGTAAGCAGGAAGGAACAAAAATAATGAATCGAAGTGGGACTTACTATTTATTTTTTCTTAAAATCTTACATAACAGAAAGTGTGGTGTTGGCTGTTTGCGTGTTGTCCGGATTATTATTAAAAATCATTTATTTAATATTTCGGAAAAAATTTCCCTTTGTCAAAAATAATAAACACCAAAAGAAAATTCCGTCTGTGTAGAGAATTCACCAAAATGGATGCAAGAGGTAAAAATCTTGATGAATGTTAACATTTAATAACATAGCATATATAAATAAACAAAGCTATGTAAAATTCAAAGTAAAAAATAAATGAATAAAGACTTGGTCATTCGAATTTAACATACTATTTTTTTTATTATATATAGTGTTACTGCAGAAAATAAATCCACAAAAATCAGAAAACACATTATTATTTGCAAAATAATCTGCAAAAGACAATTTAATCTGCAAAAATCAGAAAACACATTATTATTTGCAAAATAATCTGTAAAAAAACAATTTAATGTGCAAAAATCAGAAAACAAATTATTATTTGCAAAATAATCTGCAAAAAGACAATTTAATGTGCAAAAATCAGAAAACACATTATTATTTGCAAAATAATCTGTAAAAAAACAATTTAATGTGCAAAAATCAGAAAACAAATTATTATTTGCAAAATAATCTGCAAAAAGACAATTTAATGTGCAAAAATCAGAAAACACATTATTATTTGCAAAATAATCTGTAAAAAAACAATTTAATGTGCAAAAATCAGAAAACAAATTATTATTTGCAAAATAATCTGCAAAAAGACAATTTAATCTGCAAAAATCAGAAAACACATTATTATTTGCAAAATAATCTGTAAAAAGACAATTTAATGTGCAAAAATCAGAAAACAAATTATTATTTGCAAAATAATCTGCAAAAGACAATTTAATCTGCAAAAATCAGAAAACACATTATTATTTGCAAAATAATCTGTAAAAAAACAATTTAATGTGCAAAAATCAGAAAACAAATTATTATTTGCAAAATAATCTGCAAAAAGACAATTTAATGTGCAAAAATCAGAAAACACATTATTATTTGCAAAATAATCTGTAAAAAAACAATTTAATGTGCAAAAATCAGAAAACAAATTATTATTTGCAAAATAATCTGCAAAAAGACAATTTAATCTGCAAAAATCAGAAAACACATTATTATTTGCAAAATAATCTGTAAAAAAACAATTTAATGTGCAAAAATCAGAAAACAAATTATTATTTGCAAAATAATCTGCAAAAAGACAATTTAATCTGCAAAAATCAGAAAACACATTATTATTTGCAAAATAATCTGTAATAAGACAATTTAATGTGCAAAAATCAGAAAACAAATTATTATTTGCAAAATAATCTGCAAAAAGACAATTTAATGTGCAAAAATCAGAAAACAAATTATTATTTGCAAAATAATCTGCAAAAAGACAATTTAATGTGCAAAAATCAGAAAACAAATTATTATTTGCAAAATAATCTACAAAAAGACAATTTAATCTGCAAAAATCAGAAAACAAATAAATATTTACAAAATAAAAATTAAAAGAAAAAAGAAATCCATAAAAATTAAACAACAAATGAATACAGTTAGTCAATTTGCCCCATCACTGCTTGGAAAATCAGACAAAACTAGTCGATAAAATTTGGAAGCTATTTTGGGGGAGCCAACCGCTTCAATATAACCAAACACTTTCAAATATTTCAAATATTTCACGAACCTGATTTAATTCATAGATTAAATTCATTATTGAAAATCAGGGTGAGAATTATAACTATGAAGTCAAATATGTCATTTCTCCATGCCTGTTTTATTTTCTTCAACATTAAAAAGGGATAAGTTTAATACTAGACTTAAAATAGAAAAGGCGATTATTTTCACATACAAATTGTGATTGACTATTTTGCTGGAGAGAAGAATGAGAGGTGATATGATGAGACGTGAGACTTTGGCATTACTAACTATGGTGGGCAGTTTTTTAGTATTTTTCCTAGATCTGGAAGGTTATTGTCAAGGCAGTTTTCAAAAAACTAGATCTGTTAACCAGTTAAGTTTTTTTGCTCACAGAGTAATATGTTTTTGGAATAAGTTGCCAGCAATAGCGTGGATCAGTTTAAGATAAGGTTGGACGAATTCAGAGAAAGTGGTAGGAGAGAGAAATTGAAGGGGGCAGTTTTAGGAGTTGTCAAATGAAATATTTGACAGAATTTGATCTGGATAGCGATACTGTACTAAGAGTTTAATTTTTTTTTTCAACAGTTGAATTGAGAAGATAGTTAAAGGGGAGATGCCCAAGGAGGCATAACAAACAAATAATAATAATAATAATTATTGACCTAAATCTATAATTATACTAAAGCTGAGTTGATCAACGCTTGTTTCCATAAGGCTTCTTTTCCTATATAGTTAAACAATCTTTGTTATATCGCTTTGATGATAAACACATTAATAGAAAGTGTGATCCTGAATGAGCTTCATACTCACCGGACACTAACTCCCAAGATTTTTATTTGTAGGGTTATCTCAAAGATAATGTCTATGTAAACATCCCTAGACTATTTCTGATCTGAAAGGGCCATCACAGCTCAAATCAGGGCAGTGCCAAGAGAGGAATATGTCAGAGTTATTGACAATTTTACACATCGGGTGTGCTTATCATTGAACAGCGCTAAAACAAAGACTGTTAGACATTTATGACAGAACCTTGGCGGACAAGTCAGACATAGACTGAGGTTCATTTGCATGAAAGTTACTACATTTGTGTGTCAATTTATCTCAAAGTTAAATTACGTAAGACTCCCACTATTGAAAATTATGATTTTAAGTTAAACAAAGACGGTTAGACATGTGAAAATGTTACTTGGTTTTGGGATTGAGTTATGTTTGAACAAAATCCATTTACATTGTTCTAATATACCGTACATTGCAATTTAATCACCAAGTCACCTTACTAAGTTTCTGTCTCTCACTCTCTCTTACTCTCATTATGTCCCTCCTCCTCCACTTATTTTATATGCTCTCTCTCTCTCTCTCTCTTTCTCTCTCTCTCTCTCTCTCTCTCTCTCTCTCTCTGTTTATTTACAGTCAAAGAATAAAAAGATTGAAACGTCTGTTTTACATGTTGACATGTGTTGGACAGAATAGTCCATTATGAGCAAAAAAGAATATCACAAGTAAGCAATAGTATTTAACCCCTAACTTAAGAGGGGGGGCGGGAGGTATAGCGAGCAGGAAAGGGCTAATTTTGGATTTTTATCTTTTTATTTTAAAAAATTTAACTTGCTTTGCTCATTTTTTCCTGACTCAAACAATCTAACCAGAGCTCAATGGGTGACTCAACGGTCACGTTTTTTTTTAATAGTAAGAAATATGTACAGCTATGGCGTGAAACCATCAGCACACTATTTCTCATAATGAAGACACGATTTTGTCGTTATATTTCAATTATTTAAAAACGTATCTTTGCTAGGTTGTCTTGCAACCATTAGAAGAAGTTGCTACTTCTTATCTTAAAACAATTCGTTTTCTCTGCTAATCCTAACATCAGTAGAGATGAACTGAATCTTTCTTCCTCTGACTTATCTCCATTTGAACTGAATATTTGAGCCCGCAGCTGGACTTGCGTATCTCTCCTTTGATTTATATCCATGTATATGTAGTTATGTTTTCAATATTAGAAATTTATTCTTTATGGTATGTATAAAGAAATAAGAAATTCACTGCATACAATGACTTATATTCTCTCAGTTTTAAAAATATGAAGAAACGAAGTATTTACAAAAACAAATGGGGGAAGGGATTTTAATGAGCAATACACTCTATTATTCTACTAACCTTGAGTTAAGCAACGTTTGTTTTTTAAGACTTTTTTAAAGATAGAGTTGAAAGAAAGCGGAATGAATAAAGACCTGTTCAAATGTTACGTTGTAACTCTTAAAACTAGCTTGAAAAGTTAATTCTGACTCTTGTTCTGGGTTTGAATGGTGCGACTGGTGTGAATGGTTATCTCTACACTGATGATTCCGTATACGTATGTAGATAATATTTACATAATTATTAAAATAATTATATATATGGGTGCTAGTCTAGCCACACTGGAGAGCTGTGATACAGCGAAACAGTCTGTCTGTGAATGACTATAAGCTCCTCTTCTCGGGTTGAGCACTGTCATTAAATGATATCGCCTAGATGATAAACGTTAAATGATATCTGCTTACAGTAATGCAAAGCTATGAGTCAGTGGTGAGAGCTGCCGACTATCAACTAAATGGTTGGAGGTTCGATCCCTGGCTTCGGATGGGTGCTAGTCTAGCCTCACTGAAGACCTGTGACACAGCGAAACAGTCTGACTATATATATATATATATATATTAGTATTTCATGTATCCACATAAAAATTTTATAAGGAGATATAAATTTTTATGTATCAATTTTCAGTATTTACTTAAACAGAGCTCGGTAGTAAATTATAAAAATATATTTATGGCAATCAAGCTACACAGAGGCTCCCGCGTTTCATCCCCGGGGGGAATCTTCAGGCTAAAATGCATGGAGTTATTTTTGCCGGGTGTTTTTATATATGTCAACCAATCAGATTCTTTGTTGTTCTCTCAGCCAAAGGCTTTGTTGGTGTCACTCCCTATACCCTATTGTTTTGTTATTAATGAATTTACCTATATCCTGTTTCATTTGTTGTGTCCATATAATGGGTGAATTTATTTTAACATGCGGGAGCCTCTGTGTAGCTTGATTGCCATAAATATAATTTCATAACTTACTATATATATATATATATATATATATATATATATATATATATATATATATATATATATGATTATCTAAATTCCAATGACCAAAATTCAGTCTTTTCTCATATCATCATATCATTTACTTTTTGCAGTGTCAGAATTAACGATGGTCTTACAACTGTTTCACAACCTGCAATATGCTACAGTTAAACGCAATTACACACTGATCTTCAGAGAGACAGAGAGAGATAGACAGAGAGAGAAATTTCTCATCACTCCTGAACACCAGCCCAGTCTAATAATACTAAACCAGCCGTGAAAATCAGGATATAAAGCATGTGCCATTTTAATGTCCATTGTTACTTCAAAATTAATTTCCATACTTTAAAACTGTCAGACTCTCTCGTCTACAAAATAACCGATGAGCATTAATAGAATACAAAGAAGAAACTTCAGCATCATTTGTTTACCTGATGAGATATGCCACCTGCCATCTAATGTCACGTTTTCTAGGTGAAGCCCCACTGACATTATTACAATATTGATCAGAAATTATTAAAAAATGAAAAACGCAACTTATCTGCAAATTCAATTGATAAAACCTTTAAAATTAGTTTTCTATAATCGAGATGACAGACGGCTGCAAGATGGAGGCAGGCAGTTTTCGATAAACACATCAGGTAAACCTGACGACCTTTTCAGTCGAAAAACTTTCCTATATATCATCTTTTTTTTTCTTTCTTTCTTTTCGGATAGCCAACGTCGTCGTCGTCGCTCGTTATCCGAAGAAGCGGCTGAACATTTCTCCGTTTATTATCTCTGTCACGAATAAGCAGGCAATAAATATAATTGGATTTTTTTTTTATTAAAGAAAAACTTGAACATTATTTTTGAATCTTATTTATGTATTTTCGACAATTGCTCACTCTCGATCGCTTTTCATTTCTAACTCCCCTCCTCTCTCTCTCTCTCTCTCTCTCTCTCTCTCTCTCTCTCTCTCTCTCTCTCTCTTCATCTAAAACTAATTCCTATTTTGAAAACACTTTAATATTAATCTATCCATCTTACACGACCTTACTTAATGATTAGGAACGTTTTCAGGTGTATCATAAAACGGAGTTCCCAGTTATTGAAGCCATGGACGGAATAAATAGAGGAACATAGTTTGATACTCAATACCATTGTTAAATATTGAATGGCCTTGTGCCAGGCTAAGCTGGTCTGAGAGTCGAATGTTTTAGAGAAGTCTTTGGCAAACAACTGCCCACTGCGCTTTCTGAATGCAACTCTTAATTTCACAAGAAAAAAAAAAAAACATTCATTAAAATTTTAGGTAAAAATTCTAGCCCTACACTTTTTGTTAATCCCCAGCCCCCAAAAATGGGATTCTACTTTTTTTAGGCGATTACATGCAAACAGTCTGAAAAAGCTGACAGTAAAAAGAAATAAAACAAACAAACAAACAAACAATATTTTAGAATCTCGAGTTTTTAAGGCCAGTCTATAAAGATGCTACCTGGTTATTATTGCCGCCTGGTGGCCCTGAAGTAGGTGATCATTTTACGTTAAATATATATGCAAAAGTGATCTCCCACTTTAAAGTTTAAAATATTATTGTTGTTTCTTTTTACATCCAACTTTTTCAGGCTGTTATATGTAATCGCCTAAAAACAGTAGAATCTCATTTTTGTTTTTAGGAGAATTGGCACCTGGCGCACGGCTCCAATAAAACCAAATTTTGTTAGTTTTGTTTCATTTGTAGAGGATTCATATGTACGAATGAACAAACACACTACTAAGAGAATTAAAAGGTTTTATTGATAGAAACCTTTGATCGAATTTTAGTTGATTTCTTTTCCATGTTTCTGAAAGAACAGAGTGTAGTTCCTTTCTAACAACAAAAGTTAAATAGTAGTTCTGGTGCTGGTTGAAGAAGTTCTACAATTGAAACTAAGTTGATTTATATTTTTAGGTGATTTTTTAAAAATGTTTCACATTCAATAGTCGTCTGAGCCGGACTAAGTAATTTTAGAAATAAATTGTAGCGAAGTACGTTATTATATTTCAAATAACATGATACAACAATAAGAAATAAAAATTGGCAAGTCAGGTGGAAAGTTTGACTTGTCAGCTTAAATACTATTTGAGTCCGACTTTGAAAATTCGATAACTTTATATATTAGATGAAGGCAGAACACCAGAAGACAGGTCTAGATGATAAATACAATATGATTCACAAACCAACCTATCCCAGCTGTAATGTTAACTTCTTCTTGGCAATATTTATCTGGAATTCACCTGAAGATGTCTAGTAACATAGTTGTTAACAATATATACGAATAAGATGTAAGCAGTACCCCAAGAGTCACCATTGGTGACTACACCCTTGAGGCTGTCGAGAACTTCACATACCTCGGCTCCACCATCTCCAGCAATCTCTTCCTGAATACAGAACTTCACAAACGTATTAGCAAGACTGCAACAACGATGGCTCGCTTGACGAAGAGAGTCTGGAACAATGAAATGCTTCACCTACCTCGGCTCAACCATCTCCAGCAATCTCTTCCTGCACACAGAACTCGACAAACATATTAGCAAGGCAGCAACAATCATGGCTTGCCTGACGAAGAGAATCTGGAACAATAAGATGCTGACCACCAATACCAAGATGAAGGTGTACCAGGCTTGTTAATAATTGGCCCTCTACTCCTGCAAAGAGAACAGACTCAACACCTTTCACCAGCTCAACCTCAGGAAAATCCTAGGAATCACCTGGCAGGACCATGTCTCAAACAAGCGTGCCCTTGATCAGGCGGATATCCCGAGCATGTTCTCTTTGCTCACCCAACGACGACTTCGGTGGCTTGGCTATACCTACACTATAAGGATGTCTGCAAGCGAGACATTAGAGCAGGTGGCATCAACCCAACAGGCTGGAAGTCCATGGCTGAAGACCGCAGCCGCTAGAGAAAAGCTGTAAAGGCATGCTCCAAGAGGAGTGAGGAGTGAGGAGAGGAGAGACCAGCAGTGGAGGGAGAGGAGAGAGCACAGATGGCAGAGGGCTGCAACAGAGCTCTCGCAACCAGACACCACCTACATCTGTAGCAACTGCAACAGTGCCTGGATAGGCTTGCACAGTCACAACAGACGCTGCTATTCGGCAGCAGACTGATCTGAGGCGCAGACTCCATTGTCTCCTGAGACGCAGACTCCATTGTCTCCGGAGACAGACGGATGCCAACAATAATACGAATAAAAAGAATCTAATTATATGTATTGACTTCTCATTCATATACGAATGTACACCATTCGTCAAAACTGACAAATATTTATGCTCCACCAGTGTTCGCACTAATATGCATATAAAATCATAGAACTATGTCAGTAATTTCAGTTTTAATATATAAATTATTATTATCATTTGTGATGACCTAAAGAAAAAAATAGATACCCTTGACTTTTTATTTAGAGTGACGGATTTCTTTCTGAATTCATTTCAGACATTAGGGGTTGTCTGACTTGCTATTTGCTTTCTAGCTTCCCCTCTCCGCTTGAAATTGTTTTTAGTCTGGAGGCTTATAAAAGGGCACGTTTTTTACTCACTAACTTTTGTGTGACAGGATGGATATATTATATTTATTTATATAAAAATATACAAATAAATACATATTGATCTTTATTATAGGGTGGAGGATGTTTTCTAATTTTTTTAAAATTTCTGTTTTGTTTACTCTCTTCGTCTGAAACTGTAACTGATATTTTGCAAATACTTCAATATTTATCACATGCACCCTGGCTTAATTATGAGGAAAATTGTCAGGTGTGTCATGAAATGGAGTTATAGTTGTTGAAGCTATGAGCGAGGTAAAACAGGTTTGTTTTGGTCAGCAAATGATATTTCATAATTTCTAAAAATAACACATCCAAGTTGTACGCCCCCACCACTCAAAATCCTAGTGAGATTTGATCCAGATTTCGCTGCCAGTTAAACTTAATACATTTGTCTCTGAAACATATGTACGCTATAAACTTTGTTGATGTCGAATCTTTAGAACACATATACTTAATAATGAAATGATGAATATGTCATCATTTTGTATCTTAATAAGTTGTTGTATATGAGCTCTGGTTGTCCTATCCATAGAGCTGAGTTTATGCCTGCAGTAGTCAATGGTATTTGACGGACGTGATTTGCTTCAGTTTTTATCTCTCTTTGAGGTATTGTTTTCTTTGTCTCGTTTTAATACTGTCAAAGTTCAAACATTTGAATTAACTTACCTTATATATATATTGGGGTGGTCAAAAAGTTTGTTCGTTTTTTTTAGGAAGGAGGAACCCAAACATCAAGTTTACAAACATAGCCAAATTTATGCAATTAATTTTCCATGCTTGATTTGGAAATCTTGAGAATGTCTGCGATTTGTCTGGTTGTCAAACGGCAATCTCATTCAACTACAGCTTTCACTTGGTCACTGTCGATCATCTTTGGCCGGCTAGAGTGAGGAGCATCTCTCACTAAAAAATGTCCTATTCGGAATCGAGCAAATCATTTCTGACACACGCGTTCTGTAACAGCATTCTCCCCATACACATGGCATATATTTATGCAGGTTTTTGTAGCAAAAAAGCATCAGATGTCGGTAGTAATCTGCTTGATCTTCCATTTCAAGGTCTGAAATACAAGCAAAAATGTAAGGACTGCTCTACTCGGAGGCTTATTACAAACTGACATCAAATACAGGATTTTAAGAATAGGAATATAGAAGAATCTTTGGTAGGCCGTAAAGATGACATTCAAAAACCGAACTAACTTTTTGGCCAACCGAATACATATATATATATCTAAATGAATAAATGTGAAAGTTTTTTTCATTTATCACTCCTATTTAATACTCAAAAAGAGTTACTATTATTTTAATCAGTAATAGAACATACAGACTTGATATTCTATATATATATAGTGCAGATAAACAATTAAAAAATAACCTTTTGATTGCCTAATTAGCATGACTATTTTTTAAACCGTTGATAATTAATTAACATTTGGTATTATTAATTTGGAATTGCATTTGCTTATGTTCGTTATCTATATGCAATAGTTTCGTCCATATTAACAGTAATTACTTTAAGTCATTTAATAAACAAATCTGAAAAATAACTAAAACACTTAAGTTTAAACAACCAGCGCTCGCTCACGATCTTACCGAAGGTCGAGCGAGGCATAAGCGAGAATAGAAAGAGGAGGGGAGAGGGAGTCTGCCTGTCTCGCTCGCTTTCTCTCTGATCCTTTTGTATTACCCTCTTTTTTTAGTTTTTACATTTTCCCTGAAAGATAAATAAATAACTTTTTTATATTAGTTAAGTTAATGCCTTTATTGTAAAGTTTAACAACAAACTTATTGTTTAATGTTTACAAAGACCTTATCGCTATTCTGATCGACAAATTAAAACAATAGTTTAGTAGCACTGTGATCTGTCTCAATTACGAAAAAAATATTAATTCGTATTTAACATCCTCCGCAAAATTACCCCCCCCCCCCATCCACCACAAAAGTATTCTACCTGTTTTAGGCGATCACGTGTGAACACCCTCAAAAACTTCACGGAAAGTAAAAGAAAAATAAGTATTATTTTGGAATTTAAAGTGGGGGAAATCTTTTGTACATAAATTTAACGTAAAATGATCGCCATTTTTGGGGCCAGTTTTAGGGCAGTTAACTAAATTCTTTTTTTCTATGGGAGTTAAATCCGTGCATTTTTTTTTGGGGGGGGGTAGCTACTTTTTTAGGCGATTACATGTCGTTTTATGACCTTGTCACCCGGACTTAGGGTTAGTAGTAAAAACTTTTGGTAAGTTCCCTAAAAAGATAGAATGGCCCGGAAATTTGGAATATAGTACGCTTGTTATATATATATATATATATATATATATATATATATATATATATACAACTGATCCCCCACTAAATTCTAAAATATTTGTTTTTCTTTATTTCCGCTTTCCACGGTGTTAACATGCAATCGCTGAAAAAAAAAGCAGAATGTAATTTTATCGGAGGGTGTTAATCTGCAAATTTACTGATATTTATTTTTTTTAAATCTTACACTTTTTTTTTAACTAGACGTCCCTTTTTTATTTTAATTTTAAGCAATTGATTTTAGTTGTGTTTACTTTTCCCATGAAAATTTAATAAAAAACTTTAAATAATCTAACTAATTAAATATCTTACTTTTATGGCATGAAAAAAAATATGAAAAGTTTGGAAATTATTGTAGATGAACACCCGTCGCCCGCTAAAATGAGATTCTACTTTTTTAGGCGATTACGTGTGAATACCCTAAAAAAACTGTTGGAAAGAAAAACAACAAAAAATATGTTAGAATTTAGACTGAGGGATTAGTTTTGCAAATAAATTTAACGTAAAATGATCTTCAATTTTATGAGCCATTCTAGGGGTTTATGGCAGTTAACCATTTTTTGCCATTAGAGATATATTCTGTACGTTATTGTTTTGGGGTGATTGCGTGTGGTTTTACTACCTTGCCAGTTTAACTTAGGATTAGTGTTGAAAAATATATTAGTTAACTGCCCTAATAATTTAGAATGGCCGTAAAAAAAAGAATCTCATTTTTTAGGGGGGTGTAATTTAGCTGAGTGTGTTAATCTACACATTTACCAAAGTTTGTTGTTAAAATTTTGGAATTCTCTGAGTAATTTATTTTTTTAATTAACGGCCTCCTATCCCAATTAATTGCTGCCTGAGGGGCGGGTAGGTTTTGCTAGTATATATATGTATATATATATATATATATATATATATATATATATGACTAAATAAAATATTTCCAAATAGTCTTGGAAACGATCGTACACCATATAATTCGTTGGAACAATATTCAAATTTTGTTGATCTCAACTTATATATATATACACATACACATATATATATATATATATATATATATATATATATATATATATATGAGAAAGAATGGTATCGTTAAAACTGTAGCCTACACCATATTTATTGCCAGAATATCGCTCAGAAATTTTCACAATGTACTGTTTACGTATAAATGAGTAATATTTAAAGAAAGGAAAAACACATTTCTTAAATTGTTAGACAGATTCGGTCAAATCAATAGAACAAAATTCTCTAAAGAATTCTCCAGCCATTTCCCAAAAAGATTTCTGAGTAATAAGTCTACAAATATATCTTCGGCAAGATTTCTTAATTAATTTTTTTTAAAAACTGAAAAACTAACAAAGAAATAACATTCTGTTTTCAGTTAAATATATTTTTTTATATCAAATTATTCCGAATTTTAAGCTGTCAGGTACAAAAAGCTATTTAGAATTTTCTTCTTTTTAATTAAATATATATATATATATATATATATATATATATATATATATATATAATTATTTGTTTTTTATCTACATACGTATACGTTTCATCCTTACGGGAATCGGCGGTGTAGAGAAGAATTATTCACACTGGTCGCCGAGCTCGACCCCCGGAACCCGAATTATATTTCGAACTCAAATTCCAACTTTTTTGCCCACGTGGCCGCTGCCAGCAACTCCGTAAATCAGCAAGAGATTAATCCTACTTAAAGGCAGCTGACGTAAAGAGTTCAACTGTTGAAAGAAACATTGCAAAGGAAAGAAAATGGAACAAGAAAGCCACGGAACTTACATGCACCAATTTGACCGAAACACTATCATTTTATCCCCACTATATAAATTAAATATATACACATGTACACATACCTAACTTTATATATAGTGTACGTGTATTTAGGCCGCATGTTTTCATTTAGGCAAACATTATTAAATGACAAGAAGTGTTTGAAAATTGAAAAAAATTTTTAAAGTCTGATCAACCGAAAACACTCCATGTTATATAATAATGTTTGCCTATATATATATATTTATATAACGATGGTTAAGGCATCGGCATTTGAGTTAAAATATGACTCGTGTTCCGGGGTTTCGAATCCTGTGACCGGTTTGAATAATTATCTCTACACTGACGATTCCGGAAGGATGAAACGTATACGCATGTAGATAAACAAATATTTATAATTAATTGTCTCCACCAATCTAAGTTGGACACTATACTGAGTAGTATTAATACAGCCGTCAATATCGTAGCTTTTGTTCTTTTATAAGTTGAACACTGTTGATGTCGGCTGCTTATCGCACCAGCTCAGTGTTATAGGTTTAAAACTCTCACCGATTTATGTTATTGTTCATAGTGGGCGCATGGGTTAAGGCATCGAAATTTGAGTTAAAAACATGACTCTTGTTCCTGGGGTTCGAATCCTGCAACGGGTTTCAATAATTATCTCTACACTGACGATTCCGGAAGGATGAAACGTATAAGTGTGTAGATAAACAAATATTTATAATTATATATATATATATATATATATATATATATATATATATATATATAGTCTCGGAAGTTTCTCAACCATTAAAACTATATTAAAAAAAAACAAACTTATAGTCCCAAGTCTTCCAGTGGAAAATCACTCATATAAGTCAATTTATTTTTTACAGTTATTATATTAGTTTGTTTCTAACACTATTTTAAGGGATCATCAGTTGTTTACCATGAAAAACTGTTTCGGGAATTATATATATATATATATATATATATATATATATATATATATATATATATATATATATATATACTAGAGATGAAAGATGAGAATAAAAAATTGCAAAGATACAATATCTATTAGAACATCAGAAGTTCAGAGCAAGGAGCTTCATATCCTTAATCCATAAAACTTCTAGCTCCCTGGTGTTATCAATACACTTATCAACCACGGAGCTAGAGGTTTTCGAAATGCTCACTTTGATATACACCGAACTCTAACTGACAAACCTCTTTCTGAACACCAAACTAATGCACAGACAAGGTAAACTGGACGTTACCAATTGCCGTCTAGATACGAGTCTCTTAAAAAACACATTTGGATTCCTGAACAATTTGAGTATTATTCTTTTTCAAATATTCATTTCCAACATAACAGCTGTTTTTATTTTGACGTGTTTTTGGACAGTGTCCACCCGGACTCTATGCTCTCATCTCAACATAAAACTCTTTACCTTTTGGTCTTTATTTTGTTTTATTTCATGTAATATTTTCAATGTGAAATGTTGCCGATAATATTTATAATTACATTGTCGGCTTTTCCTTATACTCTGATGAAAAGAGTTTATCTTTGAAAATCCATGGATTAAGGATATGAAGCTCCTTGCTCTGAACTTCTGATCTTCTAATAAATATTGTATCTTTACAATTTTTTATTCCCACCTTTCACCTCTAGAATTGATTGCTCTATTCAATACACTGAGCTTTATATTATCACGATAGATTATTATTATTAAACGATAATTCAATTATCTTTAATTTACTTCTACATTTAAATATATATATATATATATATATATATATATATATATATATGTATATATATATATATATATATATATATATATATATATATATATATATAATGCATGTTCCTTCAATAGTTTAACTCTTGACGACAGCTGCCTATAACAGGCTTAAACTCTCGCTGATTTATCAGATTGTTCATAGTGGCCGAGCGGGTTAATGTGTGGGAATTTGGGTTATAACATGACTCGGGTTTCGAGGTTTCGAGTCCTGCGACCCGTATGAATAATTATCTCTACACTGAGGATTATTGAAATGATGAAACCTATACATATGTAGATAAAAACAAATATTTATGATTATATATATATATATATATATATATATATATATATATATATATATATATATATATATATATATATATATATATATATGTATGTATGTGTGTGTATATATATATATAGTAAAGTATGAAAATATATTTATGGCAATTAAGCTTTATACTTTACTACTAAGCTCTACTCAGATATTGAGCACTGTTGAAGTAAATATTGAAAATCTATACAGAATATATCATATCACTTTATAATATTATCTGTATACATAAAATCATAATTATATATATAATTATTTTTTATAAAAAAATATTTATTCACAGACATATGTTTTATGTCATTAACAATCATTAGTGTGACTTATATACCGCCAGTCGAACGATTTGATCCCTCGACCCGAATAATTCCTATCCAACATTCTTAACCTGACAGCCGCAGTGACAGTCATATTTGCATGCATTAGAAATAAACCCTATATTTTATTTACGAACATAGTAAGTCTCAAAAAGTGTTTGACCTGGCAAGAGATGGAACCCACAATACTGCTTAATTAGAAACTTTTCATATTTCGGTCAAAGTGCTCAACTTGAATGGAACTTTAATAATTATTTTTTTTATAAATAAATATTTCTTATCCACAGACATATATGTTTCATGGTTACTAACAATCATCAGTCGGGTTATATAACTTTAATGCCAGTCGAACGATTTGAACCCTGGACTCAAGTAACTCCAATCCAACATTCTTAACCACTCAATCACCGTGACAGTCATATTAAAATATTTACGAATATAATAAATCTCAGAAAGTGTTCAGCCAGTCAAGGGAGTAAACTTCCGCAGATGATACACTTTGAGAAGAGCAATAAACTTATATATACAAGCATCTATTTCTTTTCCAAAAAAATAAACGACAAATCTCCCAATCTGCTATTGAAAGAATTATTGCACCGGACAGAATATGTAGTCGATAAAATAGATTGGAATTCCTTTTTCATTAAGTGAATTGTAAAATTCTGTATTTCACTGGCGAGGCACAACATAATCAAATATCGATTTGGCATCATATACTGAGAAAATCTTGTCAAAAAAAGTCTGTGCGACTTAAAATCCACCAGAACCAGATGGAATGTATAGAAAAGGGAAATTGAGAGCAACAAAAAGATGTAAGAAAAGGGAAATTGGAAGCAACAAACAGGCGTAGCAAAAGGGAAATTGGGAGCAACGTACAGGTTTAGCAAAGGGAGAATTGGGAGCAACATACAGGTGTAAGAAAAGGGAAGGTGGATCAACATGTATTACATAAACGAAATTCTGACCGTTTGCAAAAACGCGTATATATATATAGTAAACAGAGCGATATCATTAGTTACTCGTATCTATTTCTTTTCCAATAAAAATAAGCGACAAATCTCCCAGTGTTTATGATATTGAAAGAATTATTGCACCGGACAGAATATGTAATCGATAAAATAGATTGGAATTCTTTTTTGATTAAATGAATTGTAAAATTCTGTATTTCACTGGCCAGGCACAACATAATCAAATATCGATTTGGCACGTGCAGTATTATTTAGGTCTGTTGCCGAGAAATCCACAAGATAATATATATATATATATATATATATATATATATATATATATATATATATATATATATATATATATATATATCATGTTCTGTGGCTTTTCAGTTGGCGTTATCCATCATCATTTCAAATGTTTACTTTTGTAAAAGAGTGGTTATATAAATCTGAAAACAAAATGGCTCCTAAAATATGCATGCCATTTTAAATAAAATGATAAATTAGCAGAAGGCTTCATTGAACAAATATCACATTCTTCTAACCCTGAAACAGATATGAATTATGAGAGAAGATTAGTTTTGTTTTTTCTATTTTTTCCTCCATTCACTTTTTGCTTATCCCTCATTTCAAGTGAGCAAGCGAGCAAGAAAAGGGGCCTTTAGGCTAAAAAAGAAGGACTTGTAAGCCGAGAGTACTTAAGGTCTGTGGTGTATCGTTTATCAATAAAATATGGCATTGCACAATCAGACATCGTGGATCCAGTTAAGCTGCTAATATTTTGGCGCATGGTAAGATTTCGTGGCAGTTGTGTAAATATAAAAGCATGTGCTGCAGTGCATGTGTATATATATATATATATATATATATATATATATATATATATATATATATATATATATTTGTGTGTGCACTTATCTTTGTGGTTTTGCTGGAGATGGGGCATCCTACTGAATGCCAGACATTCACCGGCTATTTCAGACACTCCAGCCTAGAGATCTTTTTAAGATTCTAACCGTCCCTTTAAGTGCAATTGTTTGTATTTCTCTTGCACTCGGTTCACCGGGTATACTCGCCAGATAGCTTTTGAAATTCTTTTTCATTAGTCCTGTTGCTCCTATAATTACTGGTATGATAGAGATTTTCCTAAGATTTCAGTTTCTTTTCATGTCGTACATTAGACATTGGTATTTCATAATCTTTTCCCTTTCTGCTCTGTTCAATCTTACATCATTAGGGACACTGACTTCAACTAGGGTTGCTACTTTCTCCCTTTTGTCCCATATTACGATGTCAGGTTTAACAGCTCCGTTTTCTAGATATGTAGCTGTAGGGATTGCATAGTCATAGTGGATGGTGTATAAATTATTTCCAACTGTTCTTTCTGGTATATGCTCCTAGGACTTGCTGCTACACTGGATATTCAACTTTTTACAAATAGTCCAGTGAAGATATTTACACACTCCATTGTGTCGCATTGTATAATAGCCATTTCCCAGGAGAACCTTACAACTGGATGTCAGGTGGCTCACACTCTCTGTGCACATGTATGCATGTCTATATGTGTATGTAAATATACTTATGTGTGTGTACATATATCTGTGTATATTGTGTGTGTATAATGTGTGGATATATAAATGTAGATTTAGTATAAGGAACGTTTATGTTTTTGTCTTTTAAGGGAAGTGGGGTCTGATCAACTCTGCTGGGAAGCCATGAAATTAAATACTGTCTTGTTTTTAAATTCCCGAAACAGTTTTTCATGGTAAACAACTGATGATCTCTTAAAATAGTGTTAGAAACAAACTAATATAATAACTGTAAAAAATAAATTGACTTACATGAGTGATTTTCCACTGAAAGACTTGGGACTAAAAGTTTGTTTTTTCTAAAGTTGTTTTTTAAAAATATAGTTTTAATGGTTGAGAAACTTCCGAGACTATATATATATATATATATGTGTGTGTGTGTGTGTGTGTGTGTAAGTATGAAGGTAAGTGTTCGACGGCAGAGGCAATGCAATGTAGGAAACCGGAAAGGTGGAAGATGGAAAGAACAAAAATAAATGACAGGAGACGGTATAGGTGTACAGATCTCAAAGCAATTTATTTATATTTCAAATAAACTATAAATATAAAGACAGTAAATTAGGGGACTTACTTAAAGGTCCGGAATGGTAAAAAGTTTGATCGTTCCGAGAATAATAAAAAGAAACAGAAGTTGGACCGATCTGTCGGTTAAAGAAAACCAAGATGGACGCCGTGTATGAAACATGTATTATTATACGTGTGTCATATATATATATATATATATATGAAGCAATCCAACAAAATATATAAGCGTCAACTAATATCTTATAATTAGTGAAACATCCGGATAAAAAACTGAAGCTCAATATACTGGATAGAGCATTAATATTATAATATAAAATGAAGTAATAAAATAAGGTGTCAATCAAATTTTATTAGAATTCAAAGTTCATTCGGCCCCTTCAATTTCACGTATTTGGACTGCTGTTTGTACCTTGGAGTAATGTCCTTCCTGATTATGCTTCTCAACCTGTATGACTTGGATGGACTGTATGGATTCAACAAAAGTATGTTTTTGGATTGATATGTTTGATGTTATGTACTTTTATATATTTGTGTATATAATTTTATATATTTTCAAAGCGTAATTTTATTGCCTGTAGTAGTATAACTGCGGTAATGGTCCTCTGAAGAGAAGAATTATCTTTGAAAACTCATGAGCTAAGGACTTAAGGATGCTTTGCATGAACTTTGAATTCTAATAAAATTTGATTGACACCTTATTTTATTACTTCATTTTATATTATAATGTATATATATATATATATATATATATATATATATATATATATATATATATATAGAGAGAGAGAGAGAGATAGATATAGATATAGATATATATGTCTATATGACGAAACGTATACGTACATAGATAATAAACAATAACAAATATTTATTATTTGTTGCTCCTAGAAAAAGTAGAGCACTGTAAATGTAGTATTAACACAGCATGACGTCACTAGCTTTAAATGCATCGTTCCTTTCATTCAAAAAAAAAGTAAAACGCTCTCAGACGTTAAGCCACCGATAAAGTGTTAAAATTATCACAGTTTATTCGCTGTTCAGAACTGGCCGTGTGGTTAAGGCGTCGGATTTGAGTTGCAAAATACTCGTAATCCGGGGTTTCGAATCGCATGACCGGTAGAGAATAGTCATATCTCTATGCTGATGAGTCCCGATTATTAAAAAGGACGAAACGTATACGTACATAGATAATAAACAATAACAAATATTTATTATTATTTGTCGCTCCAAGAAAAAGTAGAGCACAAATATTTATTATATATATATATATATATATATATATATAAAGTATAAAGTATATATATCATTTCAGCTGTTTACTTTTGTAGCAGACTATCTTCAGATTTTCCCCAGCTTTTAAGTCATATATTTAAGAGTTAATTCTTGCCTTTAAATCAAACCAAAAGGAATACCACATCATAATATAAATAAATCACTGTAAGTATCTTTTATCTACAATCTAGAAATCTTCCACAGGGAAAATTATTATTTTTTCATAGAGCATACAGAGATACATATTTCAATAAAACTGCACTTTAGGGACGCTTCTAATCCATGCAATTTTCTTTAAAACTTTAAAAGATAAAATCTCATCCCAGATATGTAATTTAGTTCTGTTTTAATTCAAATTTTTATACTTACACGTATCTAACATATATAGTTTTCAAAGTCAGACCCAAGTAGCATTTAAGCTGACAAATCAAACCATGCTTTATTTTATTTTTTATTGTTGTACCGTGTTAATCACAATATAATAACGTACCTAGCTAATATTTATTTTTTAAAAGTACATAGTCTGGCCCAGACGACTGCTAATATGAAACATTTTTAAATAATCACCTAAAAATAAAAATCAGTAAAGGGGGATAATTCGTATTTTATAATGAAGAATATAATAAGAGTTGTTTACCCTAAGTTAAAAAAAAAGCACAAACAAATAAAAATTAAAGACTAAAATAACTTCATGGCATCCCTGGCAATGCCTAGTATTGTCAGGTTTTCAAATTCAGACCCAAGTAGCATTTCAGCTGACAAATCAAACTTTGCTTCTGACTAGCCAATTTTCGTTTGTTATTGTTATACCGTGTTATTAACACACTTAGCTACAATTTATTATATATGTAATATGATTCTGTTTAATAAATGCTATTCTTGACAAAGTTCCATAACTGAAACGGAATATCGAATCTAAAGAAGCATGATTGTTATGTTAATTGTTCCTGTATCTATTTAGTTTGTCCTTTGCTTATCACCTTATTGTTATTTATACCTACACACATTTTGCATATGTAATTTATATACCCCAGAAAGAAACAGTGGCTAATGCAAACGTATGTCTTTTAAAGTTATTTTCAGATTTTTATTACATTACAAGTAAAATAAATGGGAAAATGAAAACAGAACCGCCCGTTTCAATGTGATAGTTTAATTAATGTATACTGTCAGCTGTCAAATCAGCTAGTCCGAGTTCAAATCCTATAAGATCTATTGTGTTCAACTACACACTAATACCATTGGAAAAGTATGTACTCTACTAAGCTCACTCCAATCTCTGGTTCCTCCCAGTAAAACATTCACAGCAAGAACTCGTCATGCTACTACAACAGCAAAGAATGTTCTTTTATTCCATGCACTTAGAACCAAACAGGATTTCCATGAACAGAGTTTCTTTTCAAGAAATGTCTATCTGTAGAACACATTACCACAGGACTGCTTCCCTGCAGACTACAACATGGTCGTCTTCAAGTTCAATATCAATGAATACTTGTTGAGTCGGCCTCTAAAATACTAATCAAATTTTGTTAATTCCATTCATCATTTTCAATCTTCTCATAATATTTTTCATCATCCAGCTAGCGATCTCATTAACCCTTATCCTCGAGTGGATTTTGGCCTTGGTAAATGGTGACTCGACAATAGGTATTATGTTTTAGCATTAAATAACTCTTGACTAAGATCAAAGTGTATTATCTGTATTGATACTTCATCTGTCTTGACCTTAGTCAGTGAAGGAGAAATCCTTCTAGACTGAAGCATTTTTTTGTCCTAATCAAGAGTATCCATTTTGGAAGAGCTGAATTTTCTCCACATTAAGATCGGACCTTGTGCCTCACTCTGCCATCACGAAGAGGCAAGTAAATAGGCTCAAAAAGGGTTGAAATGTTTCAGATTTTTTTTTATGAGAATTGATAATTTGGATTATTTGAACTACTATTCTAATCTTAGTTAGGGTTATGTTTACAACGTTGCGCAACGGATAAAGGTGCTGATTGGCAATCAGTTCTAAGTTTCAGTCTTTTGGAAGTTGGTTCAATCCTTACTACAGGCGATAATAACTAAGAATAACATAATAATTAATTGACACTTCTACATGGTCATGGTTGACGGAATGAGAACAATCCACCCCTGTGGATTAAATAATGAGTTCAATTCAAATTTCCATATAAATTCCCGAGTTTGACATAAAAATACTCAATTTATATTATTTGGCTTTTTCGGACTACTGTTCTCATCTTTGATGTTATTCTCACAAAGTTTAAGGTTCCTACATTTCATACTAGATTTAACCGCATGACGCAACGGATAAAAGCGCTAAGTGATAATGAGTCTAAGTGACAGTCTTCTGGGGTTTGAAAGTGCAATCCTCACTACGGACGATACTAAGAATACAATTACGAATTATCATCAGTAGAAGGTCGGGGCTTACATCGGCCGAAACGTTGTGAGAATAACATCCCAGATTAGAACAGTAATCCGAATAATCAAAATGATACAAATTATTAATCTTCATCTAAAAAATTACAAAACATAAAAGATTCTCAAGTTTGAAAAGATGCATCTGAAGAAAGTCGGAGGTTGCATCGGCCGAAACGTTGTGAAAATAACAATCATGCTGAAAATAGTAGTCCTAATAATGCAAATAATACAGGGTCGATATGCCGTAAAACAGGCAAAACTAACAAAATTATCAATGTAACAGCACCTTAATTGACTGTCTATCTCAAAACACTTCTTAACCATTGTTTTCTTTTTGTTCCGATGCTGTTAACTCTAACCCTAACCCTAACACTTTATAACCATTGTTTTGTGTCCTGAGGCTGTTAAAACTAACCCCAACCCTAACCCTAACACTTTATAACCATTGTTTTCTTTTTGTTCCGATGCTGTTAACTCTAACCCTAACCCTAATACTTTATAACCATTGTTTTTTTGTGTTCTGAGGTTGTTTGATCTTTGCAAGACTGTTTCTTAATGAAGTATTGATTTACTCCTCTCCAGGAGTTAGGCACAAGGCCAGTTTTTATCTTACTCCCACAAGTAAGATGTGACCCAATGTTGGGTCGGGAAAGTGGGGTTTGAAAAGCCAGCGCCCAAGAGGTGAGCACTCTGGCCATTAAAAATTGCCTGTTTCTTAATGAAGTAATTAATGTTCTAGTCAAGAAAACAAATTCATGCTGCCCACCCGCAAATGTCAACAAACATTCTAAATTTCTATCAGTCGAATGCATAAAGAAATATTAAAGACAATCAGTTGGATCTGATTACATTAAATGTAAATAAGCATTTGGTGAAAACAGCAACACCAAAAAACAACAAGAAACAAAGATATCTTCTTCTATATAATAAAAGTGGACGTACGTGTGTCCGGCTCGCTTCAATAATCACATATGCAGATTTATTTTTATGAGCAAAGAGAGGAGGCTTAATCTTAATCTTAATAATAACTGATAATAATGAAGAAAGAAAATAATAATCACGTATGAAAATTTAATTTTTATGAGCAAAGAAGAAGAGGCATAATCTCTAACTGATAATAAAAATAAATTTTAAATGAAATAATTTTAGGTACGTGCAAAAATGACCGCCGCTTGTACTGACTATCGTTCTTAAAAGTGTATTTTCTTAATTTTTTTAGTAGTTTTCGTTTAACTTTCGATTGTGTTTGAAAGATAAAAGCATTAAGTAAATATATAAAAGGAAATAAATTTATATTTATGTGTGAAAAACAATTAGAATGAAAAATGTTATCAAAACGGCTAAAAAAACAAAAAATCAGTTAAAACTGCCGATTCAATAAACATGTTTAAAATTCACTGGAAATATTAATATCAGTTTTCTGGAACTGTTTCAAAGATAATTTTTAAATTAAAGTCTTAAGAGAGTGAATTAAAAAAAATGTACCTTCATTTTTGACTAAAAAATGCGTAATTATCAAAAAAACAAAAGTGAAAGTTAGGTTCCGGACATTTTTTCGCTGTTTGTGTAAGTGTAAACGTAAAATATGGTGACGAAATCTCAAAGTATGGAAGACTCGAACTGCAGTAATATTTATTTTTATTTAAAAAAATTTTTACATGAAAGTTATGTTTGTGTAATTGTAAACGTAAAATATGGTGACGAAATCTCAAAGTATGGAAGACTCGAACTGCAGTAATATTTATTTTTATTTAAAAAAATTTTTACATGGAAGTTATGTTTGTGTAAGTGTAAACGTAAAATATGGTGACGAAATCTCAAAGTATGGAAGACTCGAACTGCAGTAATATTTATTTTTATTTAAAAATTTTTTTACATGAAAGTTATGTTTGTGTAATTGTAAACGTAAAATATGGTGACGAAATCTCAAAGTATGGAAGACTCGAACTGCAGTAATATTTATTTTTATTTAAAAAAATTTTTACATGAAAGTTATGTTTGTGTAATTGTAAACGTAAAATAGGGTGACGAAATCTCAAAGTATGGAAGACTCGAACTGCAGTAATATTTGTTTTTATTTTAAAAATCTTTTACATGGAAGTTATGTTTATGTAATAGTTTATAGAAATTGAAAAATGATTACACCTTAATTTTTTTATTTTTTAAGGTTATGAAAAATATGGGAATGTTTAAAAAATAATAATGGTACTTCTTTAGTTTCGCTTCGACATGTTAGGCATCTCTTTATAAAATAGTTAAAGAAATTGTATACCAATGTTTTTCCTATGAATTTGAAATAACTTTTAAAAAAATGTTTAAAAAAATTATTTTTACGTTACGAACTGCGTCAATTTTATTAATTATTTTTACATGATTGATTAAAAAATTGAACAAATACATTAGTCGATTTATTATTTAAGAAGTAATGTTATTTTAAATTACATTAATTATTAAAAAATAAATTACTATTTTATTGTTACGACATTTGTAAGAATTTCTTATATGTGTTGTAACGATAAATTACATTAATTCTTTAAAAATAAAGCTAAAAGAGTATTTTTTATTTTAAGTATGAAAAAGTAAAGTCAATGCCTACACTGACAATATTCATTGAAAAACAAAATAAAAATATTAACAATTATTTATTAATAAATAAATAGAATTCAATTTTGAAAGAAAATTTGAATTATTTTTTATTTATTAATAAATAATTGTTTTAAACTTTTTAAATAATATTTATTAATGAAAAAATGACAAAACAAATACAAACTTATTTCCAAATAATTGACGATGAATTGTGAAATTTACGAAATTGAATCTCTGAAAACAAAATTTTGAGGACCGTGTGGAGGAGGGATTGGTGGTTGGAGAGCTAATCCCACCTGTTTATTACAGAACAGGGCCGCCATAGCTCTCCAAGTCCATCGTTAGTAGAAATTATCCAATTTTTTAATTTCTTTTTTTCGTGATGATCCTTATTCTCAATTTTTTAATTTATTTATTTTCAAGATTATAAAAAAAAATTATTATGCTGATGATGACACGTTCATGTGCGAAAGAGAAAAATAATTATATAGCATTTTTAATTTTCCCAGAAAATCTAATCATTAAAATCACATAAAATAATTTTAGCAATTACATTATTTTTGTGGTGAAAATATTGATTAAACAATGCTTTATTCAATGATAACATCGCTAATTCAAGAAGTTAATTTTTCTTCGAGTTATAGTGATTTTATTAACACGGAATTAAGGAGCCCTTTTCGTAATATATATGAAATAATTAAAAAAGAAAATTGTAATTGTTAACACCTACAGTGTTTTATTTTCATTAGAAAATAAAACAAAATTCATGCGTTTTTTATTTTATCAATACTTAAAAATATAACTTTAGTAAAGGTGTATTTTGTTTTCAACAAATAATACATTTTTTCACTAACATTTTAAAACCGATAATGGTTTCATTATATTCCGTGATCGTTGATTAATAAATACTGAAAATTTCATTAAAATTGGTTGATTTCCTGAATTTTGGTGAATATTTAAGTGAAGGGGAAGTCAACATGTTTTTACATTTTGGGAATCGGCCATTGATTTTGCACGTACCTAATTAATTTCTTTCAGTTTTAATAGACGCAAAATATATTATTCCCTTGTTCTTAATATATTCGGGTGTTGGCCTTTTGGCTAAGATCAAAGTGTAGTATCTGTTCCGATGGATACTACACCCTATAGACCGGTGTCGTCTTGGCTTTCGGGTTGTTAGAATCGAGGGTCGTGTTCCCCCGATTATAAACGTGCAAAGTTGAATCAAGCAATGTTGCATGCAAAAGACAGAGTAAAAATTAATAAACAAAAATGAAGTAGTTCAAATAACGTTTATTGAACGTGTGTGTACGTGGAATGATGAAGTGTGTGATGTATGCATGTGTGTCGATGGAAAAACAGTTCTTGAAAAAGGTATAAGAAGAAATGAATGAATCCGGCGAGAGGAAAAGTCTTTGAAATCCGTAACACAAAGAAAAACGAGTTGAGAACTCTTACCGTTGTTTGCCCACGTGTGTTGGTAGTTGTTAGGCCGATTGAAGAGAAAAGCGTGAGACGAAACGCTAGTGTATTAGCGTCGTTCTGTCGACCAGAGAAGAGAGAAACGGAACGCTAGTGTCAGCGTCTGTCTGCCGAGGCAGGTCGGTGAGGAAGAGAGAGAATTTCCGTTATGCACCGGTTTTTATAGTCAGAAGGGCAGATAACTCTGGTGTCGCTTTACAGTGCCACCTGTCGGTGAAAAAGCGACACCTACCGGCAAACCGGTGTAGTTATGTTTTGAAAGGAGGAGGTAACTGCTACAAGGACTCCCCCCCAGATTGAAAAATATTGAAAATATTATTCAATATGAACAGTTGTAGATGAGAAGCATTCTTTGTGGGTATGTCTGTTTTGCTGTTGAAGATTAGAAAAAGTAGTGTGCATGCTACTTATTTCTGTATCTGTATTGAATGATTGATCGCAAGTGCGTCTGCGGAATTGAGTGCTTGTAACGCATGTGGATCTGCGTGTTGTTTGGGTCTGCATCAAGTTTGAGCGCAAGTGAGTCTGCGGTCGAAAAATGCTGAGTGCAAGCGAATTTGCACTTGTTGGTGGCGTTGTTCATGTTTGTTAGTCTGCGTGATGCAGAGCTGATGAACAAACGTTGAATTATCAGTGTTGTCCGGGAATGTTTGGTGCTTGGGTCTGCACGGTTGTTGATGAGTGAGCACAAGTGGGTCTGTGCGGTGTTGATGAGCGAGCACAAGTGAGTCTGTGCAGTGTTGATGAGCGAACACAAGTGAGTCTGTGCAGTGTTGATGAGCGAGCACAAGTGAGTCTGTGCAGTTGTTGATGAGTGAGCACAAGTGAGTCTGTGCAATTGTTGATGAATGAGCACAAGTGAGTCTGTGCAGTTGTTGATGAATGAGCACAAGTGAGTCTGTGCAGTTGTTGATGAATGAGCACAAGTGAGTCTGTGCAGTTGTTTGATGAATGAGCACAAGTGAGTCTGTGCAGTTGTTTGATGAATGAGCACAAGTGGGTCTGTGCAATTGATTGATGAATGAGCACAAGTGAGTCTGTGCAGTTGATGAATGAGCACAAGTGAGTCTGTGCAGTTGATGAATGAGCACAAGTGAGTCTGTGCAGTTGATGAATGAGCACAAGTGAGTCTGTGCAATTGTTGATGAATGAGCACAAGTGAGTCGATGGAAAAACAGTTCTTGAAAAAGGTATAAGAAGAAATGAATGAATCCGGCGAGAGGAAAAGTCTTTGAAATCCGTAACACAAAGAAAAACGAGTTGAGAACTCTTACCGTTGTTTGCCCACGTGTGTTGGTAGTTGTTAGGCCGATTGAAGAGAAAAGCGTGAGACGAAACGCTAGTGTATTAGCGTCGTTCTGTCGACCAGAGAAGAGAGAAACGGAACGCTAGTGTCAGCGTCTGTCTGCCGAGGCAGGTCGGTGAGGAAGAGAGAGAATTTCCGTTATGCACCGGTTTTTATAGTCAGAAGGGCAGATAACTCTGGTGTCGCTTTACAGTGCCACCTGTCGGTGAAAAAGCGACACCTACCGGCAAACCGGTGTAGTTATGTTTTGAAAGGAGGAGGTAACTGCTACAGAGTCTTGATTCCGCTGGTTTGTAGGTTTGTCCTGTGCAGTTCTAGGAGGTCCACCCTCCCAGGCTTTGCCTCCCCTCTTTGGGGAGGGGTAAGTTTATTGCCTACTGCCTGAGGCGCCCTACCTGGGAATACCGACGTGGCTGCCCAGGCATTTTTTGTAGGCCAGAGTGCTCAAATTCTCGGGCGCTGGCTTGTCAAATCCCACTTTCCGACCTTGTGTCACATACTCCTATTGTGGGTAGGTGTTGAATAAAAAGCTAAAATCGACTTGGCGGCGGTTAGGGTAAGAGTTGTAGCGGTCATAAACAAACCTATTTTCTCCCTCCGAAAAATGTAGCCATTGAGTGAGCTGGTCACACACTGACCAATCAGCCTGCAGGGCGCATGGATTCCTTCTGTCCGCTGAAGAACTACTTCAGCCCCTTTGAGAATCACAGGCGGTCGGCAGAGAGACCCCGGCAAGCAACGAGGAAACACTTCTTTTTCTCTCTCTCTCTCTCCTGCCCCTACCCACTGGATGTGCCAGCAACTAGCATCTTCGCCTGAAGACCCCCGGCAGCTCTAAGAACGTCCTACTTTCCTTTTCCTCTCTCGGACACTGTCCAACTCTCTTTCTACCTATACCAAACAGTATAGGTAACCTTTGTGAATAGGTAACCTTTTCGTTGTTGTTATAAAGAGGCTTTGTTAGTTCATTTCGTGTCTGATAGGGACAACGTCTCCCTTCTTTACAGGGTTAGCTTGTGTCCTAATCTACATAAGTACCTATTTTTGTTGCTAAAATAGCAATTAATCTAAAGGCACACGGGTGCTTTATTTACAGATTCAGAAGAGAGGGGGAGGGGTTGTGATTTAGTTTAATTTTTTAGTAAAATTTATCTCGCGTTTTTGTGGGGTTTTTCTAAAACTTTACTCGCGTATTTGTTCTTTAAGCGAGATTTAACTCGTGTATTTTTTTTTGGGGGGGGGGTAAAGTTTTTTTGTGTTTTTTGGTGGTAAAGTTTTTTTTCAATAAGTTTTACCTCAATTAGTTTTTTTCGGCGTTTACGGTAAGATTTTCCTCGCGTGTGACAACAGTAAATAAATAACTTACTACTCGCTCGGGGGGAACCAACGGGTAGCCCTACTAGTATAAATAATCGCGATGAGGTCTTAAAAAGCTTTATGAATATTTGATCTATCCCCTCCCCCCCTCGCCGGAATCACAAACTTCAGCTGCTGTCAATAAATCTTTGCGCAAGAATCTTTCTTTATTGAGAGAGAGAGAGAGAGAGAGAGAGGAGAGAGGGAGAGAGAGAGAGAGAGAACTGATTGATTACGAAAATCAAGCCAAGACCAGATATATTGATGTGTGCCCGCTTCGGTTCAACCCCTGAACAGACCAGAAATAAATACAAGTCAGCGAAGAAAAGTGTCATTCGCTCACATCGCAATGGCTAACAGAAAAAAAAAATCACACCCACACACACAAAAAAAAAATTATTTTAAAAACGATACAAACAATAGAAGAACCAATGGATATCTCACCAAAAGGAAGATATGAATAGAGACCTCTCTTGTGGGATGCTAACAAAGGCCTCCTTGTTACCCACCAGCATTCCCCCCTTCCCCCCACACAAAAAAAACAACAACTATTTTTTTTTAAAAAGATGTTTGGCTCTCAACGGAGAAAAGGACAATACGGCTAGATAATTTGTTCTCCTTAGTCAAAAGGTCCTTTTTGTTGCGAATGAGCACTTGAAAAGTTTGATTTGGTTACATACAATGCGAGGAATCCGTCTCCCTTGGTTCGGCGAGTTGTCCATCCAGTCAACCGTAATGAGGCCAGGAAAGGTTGGTAGGGCAGAAGGGAAGACCGCGAGTGGATGAACGATGAAACTGATTCTCTACATCGTTTCCTTATTGGATAAAATATTTTTACGCTTTTCCCCTTTCAATATTTTGATTTTCTTTCATATAGGAAACACACAAGTATATATATATATATATATATATATATATTATTCGCATATTTATACATATATATATGCATATATGCGTATATATATATATATATATATATATATATATATAATTTTATATATGCATACATATATGTGAAAATATTCTCATATTCATGTGTACATGCACAAACATACACATACATTGAATTCTTTGAACAATGTTCAATTTATATTGATTTCAACTAACATTATATCTATATATATATATATATATATATATATATATATATATATATATATATATATATATATAGAGAGAGAGAGAGAGAGAGAGAGAGAGAGAGAGAGAGTCTAAAGAAGCTTTGAGTGATTTTAAACAAAGAAAAAAAAATGCAGTTTAAATTCCCAGAGAAACTAACTAAATCCAAAATATCGCAGACTTGACTTGCATAAGCCGACTTACCGCTGGAAAATTTACAAATAAAAATAGGGGATTCGAGTATATAATAGTGAAACAAAAACAGGGGACCTTAACTTGACCGTGAAATATTAAACGGGGATCATAAGCTGTTTACCATGTAACTGGTTCGGAGATTTAAAAACAGGACAGTTATAAAATTAATGGCTCTCCAGTGATACTGATCAAATGACCACTTTCTCAGTAATCAAATGTAGAAATAATTCAGTTTTGATTTCACTAATATATATATATATATATATATATATATATATATATATATATATATATATATATATATATATATATATATATAATAAATAAATAAATAAATAAATAATAATAATAATAATGCAGTACCTTTAAGACTACAGTGTGATATGGTAATTTGCATATCAAATATTACTAATAATAACAATAATAATAATACTATCCAAACACTACACCCAAGAACCATTCTGCGATATGGTGGCTAGCATATAAAATTATATAGGAATAAAAGATGCATAATAAAAAAGCTTAAGTACCTTTGGTACCAGATAGGCAAATAGATAAGAGGAAGGAAACCTAGCCATACAGATCTAAACACCCAATATATAGTCTAAAAAAGCTTTGAGTATATATATATATATATATATATATATATATATATATATATATATATATATATATATATCAAATAGTAACTCTGTGTGTGTATGTGTCCACCTGATCTTTGTGTCTTATGTCCCCCCCCCCCAAACCGCTGGACAGAATTGTTTGAAAATTGGCATGTGGACTACTGACTTCGCCATGAAGGTCATGGGCTATATAAGAAATATATCACTTCAACGCCGCCCCCCCCCCACTGAAAATTGTTTTCCCTTAGATTCAAATGAAATTTAAACCATAGGTAAATGACCTAAAGCCCCCCCCACACACACACAAAACAAACATACACACTGAAATTTAAACCATAGGTCCATCGAAAATTCAAATAGGTCTAATTTCAATGAAATGTATACCTTATTTAATACATATTAAATAAGGATCATTTACATATATATATATATATATATATATATATAAGATTATAAACTTAGCCATCAATATGTGTAGCCTAACTGTTGAACAATGGATTTCTTTCCCAAATATCAGAAGAATTAGAGTATCACTTTTGAAGTTCACACACACATGTGTACACACACATGTGTACACGCGCATAAACATAAGTATATATTTTTTAGATTAGAAGTAATTTTCAGGACCGGCGGGACAGTTATAAAAGTGGGGGGGGGGCTCTCCTAAAAAGTGTGTGGGGGGGGGGGGGGTCCGGTTAAACACATGCATATATAACTTCATTATTGATGACCGTAAAGGCGGGGGGGGGCAAGTCAAAAAGTGTGGGGCGCTTGAGCTATACATTACAATGTCTGTTGGGTGTATCCGGGTTTCATCGGTCTGTTGTGTGTGTGTGTGTGTTTTTTTTTACCCCTTTCCATTTATCTGTGGTTGGTCAGCATTTGTTTGTTATGTGGGTTGGTTTCTGCATTCAAGGACTTTCCTTAATATTTTGACTGTTTTCATCATTACCATTCATTATATGGTCTCAATTTTCCCTTTTATTCCAATTTCTCCTTATATTTTTTTCCCGGTTTTTCGGGACTGTTCCTCATGCTCCTACAATTATTGGCATTATAGTCCAATTATTGGTTATTATTTTTGGTTATTATTTTTGGTTATTATTATTATTATTATTATTATTATTATTATTATTATTATTATTATGATTGTTGTTGTGGTTGTTGTCATTAGTTCTATTATTATTATTATTATTATTATTATTATTATTATTATTATTATTATTATTATTATTATATCTTATATACCTCTTCAGAAGTGAGTGGCAGGTGGTTCCTACAAAAGTGTGTGGATGTGGTAGTAAGTCTCTTCACACTTCTTCGCATTGTTCTAGCATATTTCAGTCTTCCTGTCATCTGAATCGTTCCAATCTCAATTCCTCGGATCTACTGTTTTTCCGCATCTCTTTGTCAATTTCTTTGGGATATTCCCCATGGTTCGGATCACAATTGGTACCACTGCTACCATTTATCTTCTTTATTCTTTTGTTTTTCCAAACTCTGATAGAGTTTACACTTTTACCTTCTTTTAGTTGTGCCTCATCATTCATCGCAAATGCAAGGAATATATATTATTATATTATAAAATCTAGTATTTCCGATATCTTGTTTCCCTCTTTCTTCATGCCTTGTACATGTATGGTCTTACTTTTCCTCTAGGGAGCTCCATTCCTGAGATAAAGCCAGTTTTTGCTTAGGTAAACATTCATATACAGCCTTCCTTAACGAAAACATTTTTAGAAATGATCTTTATTTTAAGTTTTTTTCTGAAAAAATCTTTAAATAATTTCAGGTATCCACATAAGGAGATATAATATATTATGTATGGATTTTTAGTATTTACTTCAACAGTGCTCAATATGCACGTAAGGCTAGGTAGTAAGTTATGAAAATTTTGCCATAAATATGTGTTCATAATTTACTATATATATATATATATATATATATATATATATATATATATATATATATATATATTTATATATATATGATATATAATTAGTCTAAAAAACAAAAAGTGCTCGATCATAGGTTCTATAAGAGCTTATATAAAGTATTTTATTTAAAATCCATTCATTGCCGTGTCTGTTTGGTGTACGATGTTGCATCGGTCTGGACATGATGTTTTGGGGGTAGACACTTTCTTATATTGTCAGAACGAATATTCAGCACCATTCAGTTTCAGTCTGACAATATGAGGCGTTTTCTATCTCAGAAACAGCAGGTCCAGACTGATGAAACCCCGGTACACTAAACAGACACTATAATGCATAGTTTTTTAAATAAAATACATTATATATGTATATTTCTGAGGTAGAAGTTCTCTTATATATTGTCAGAACGAATCTTCAGCACTGTTCAGTTGGCGAAGACTTCGAGAAAATGGGGAAAAACACAATTCACCAGTTCAAGGCAAGCGGTATCCACTTTTTGTATTCCTCCATAACAGATAATTCGTGTTCGTAAAGAATTGACTGTTGCTAGTGTTTGTTTAAGGGGGATTTTTTATTTATATATTTCATTTAAATTTTATTTAGTAGTGTTTATTGTTTGTTCAGCTGCGTTAGATTAGAAGGGGATTTTATACGCATAGTTTTTCTATCTTTAACGATAACCCACGTTCATAAAGAGCTGTCTGTTGTTATTGTTTGTTTAATGGTATTTATGTTCTTTAATTTATTTTATTTTCATTTTATTTAAAGGGCGTTTTTATTAGTGTTTATTGTTTGTTTGTTTAGGTGCGTTTGTTTACAAGGGATTTGTATACGCATTGCTTTACTTTCTCTCACGATTTCCAACTTTTGTGGACTGGCTCGGGTATATAAAGCCAAAAAAACGGCGTATAATGACAATATATAATGCATAATGACAGTACTGTTGTCATATTTTTGCTGGTGAATATCTGTCCCATTTGAGGGTTCTTGATAAGTGGCAGAAACGTATCTGTAATTTGATTGGCCTCACCCCAATTCGCTGTTTTAATACCTCATTGTAATACTGCTTCCTATTCCAGTAGCTTCTTTCCAAGAAATGCAGGCTTGTGGAACTCTCTTCCTGCTGACTGTTTTCTTGCTACCTATAACCTTGGTCTTTTCAAGACTAAGACCAATAGGCATCTCCTGTTTTTGCGATAACCATCTTTCGTTCTTGTTAGGTCCCTCCATCAAGTGGCTTCATGCTTTGTCTGGAGCAATTTTCATTATATATATATATATATATATATATATATATATATATATATATATATATATATATATCCCATTTCGAAATATCGATCCAAGTTAAAAGTTTAATTTTGGGAAATAGATAAAACCATGATCCTTATGTTTATCTGGCTGGAATTGAGTTTCTTATGTAATGAGAAAGAGATATAATAATGTGTTCAGATGGCTGATTGTGGGGTTGTTTATATTTGAGTGACAATGTAGAGGGTGCAAGTGTTTTGAAAAGGCGGGTTTTTTTGTGGTGGTCTTTTATGTCAGTGTTTGTTCTTCCTTATATATAAAAATTCGAGTGTGTAATTTGAGGTTAGACTGATGCAGCAGGTTTGGACTGGGTTCTATTTATATTTCAGAGATTATCTTCTTTATTTTTTATATTAGGTTTTATATAAGGGTTTTTAATCCGTGTAATTTTAATTTATTTTATTTTGTTCATAATTTTATTTTTTATTTTATTATTTTATTATATTTATATGCATATTATTTATATTTTGTTTTTATAATTTATTTTTTGCAGTTTGTATATTTTCTTTATATATATTTATTTTTGTATATGTTTTAGTTTAATGTGTGTGGAAATATAGTTTGCGTGAGTGTAATATGTTTTTGGAATTGTTTAGTAGAGATGTATAGTGGTGTTGTGGTTGTATATGTGATAATGGATATGAGGAGAAAATAAGTTTTGGAGAGGGTATATACATTATTCAAATTATTTAAATGTTGAGGTCTAAGGCAAATGAATAGGTCTTATATTTTCCATACCGTATAAATTATTTCCTGAAAACTTCCGATTTGCCATTGATGCCGTTTATAGATAGGTTGTTAATAGCTTCTAGTATTCTGCGTTTCTCTGTGGTGCATAGTAATCATCTCTTGGATATGAGGTCGTAGAGTTCTTGTGGTTCAAAAATCCTCCATTGCTTTTGTATGGTGTGTTAGAGTCTTTGAGGTTCCATATAATAGTTGTTAGGGAGGTGATGCCTTGTTTTATCAGGTAATTAAAGATGTTATAATGAACGTAGAATTTATGTTTGAAGGTTACCTGTATCATCCTGATATAGATTTATTTATTTCTTTTTAGCTTGTGTTAGTTCTTTTTTGGTAATTGGCTTCATAGACAACGAATTTAATAGTGTATCACTCTCCTAAAGACACGTTCTGCATGAACAATTAGAGTTATATTGATTGCTATGAGCTGTGGATTTTTGGGCTATTAGAGGGTAGCAGGAGTAACTAGTTTTAATCGTGTTTCTGTTAAAAGTTTATGAAGCTTACCCCCCTAGTCTTTACAAAACTAATACTTTACATAAGTAGGAGAATCTCTAATATTTCATGAAGCCCCGAAATATTCTAACAAGCAGCCCCATATTACAACAAAGCTATTTTGAAGATAAAATCTCATACCCACCACCTAACCAACCAGAAAACACAGACCCAATAGGAGAAAGGATATTACCTGGCTCACCCTCATTTTCCCTCAGTGTAAAAATTTAACATAGGCAAATACTTCCACCATTTGCTAGAAAAACATTTCCCACCATCAATAAACCTTTTAGCAGAAACATAATGATTAAACTTATTTGGTTTTGTTGATGAAAACTTTTTGATTTGTTTTATTTTCTGCCGGGCATGGTTACTAGGTGAAACGCTCCATTTTCTGCCAAAGAAAGTACAAATGAAAAGAAACAATGTAAGTACTTCAGAATAATGAAAACAAAAATAAGTAAATGATTAAAAGGAAAAATATTAGTTAAATTGTATAAGTTTACATTGAAATTTAGCTGAATGTAAACATGCGGTTATGTCCTCATTGAAACTGAGCAACACTTTGCAGCTGAATGCAGAGATTTGTATTATGATTTTTAATTGTCTAGTTGGAATTTATCTATGAGTTGTCAATGACGTGAATGTTATTGCATCATCATCATCATCATCATCATCATCATCATCATCATCATCATCATAATAATAATAATAATAATAATCATCATCATCATCAGTTTAACGTCCGTTTTACATGCTGGCATGTGTTAGACAGCTTTCAGAAATTGACTTCCAAAGTTACCTATCCCTGACCAGGTCTTTATCTATCCCTTTTTCTCTCAAGCCCATCCTTATCACTGCCCCATATTTCAGTTGTTCTTCCCCTGCCAAATGACCGTGTTACCTTGACTATTCTACATCTACTAACCCAAGAACTCTCATTCATTCTTTAACGTGGCCATATCATCAAAGTATCCTTTTTTGCACATACCTTCCCATACTGTCCAGATGTAATCTTCCTCTGAAGTCATCAGATCTAAGCCTGACTTTAAAATTAACATTGCACGTCCATCGTATCATCATCATGTCATTTATATCCATGCAACGCATGTCTTCAGCCATCACTGGCCAGGTTTCACCTCCATACATCATTACACTGCATATATACCTGATAGCAACTTCCCTGTATGATTATATTTTTGTTCAGTTTCTAAATTCAAATGAATGATTAATGTTTATGTTAGAGAAAGTAAGTGGGCATTTTTATAAATGAAAAGAAACCTTTGAATAACTGCGTACACAGCTAATTATAAATTGTTCAGTTGTAAAAAACGGTGAATTTCTGAAAGTTTCTATTGCAGAAAGAATTATCGGGTCGGATAGAATCTGTAATTTTTTAAATCGATTGGAATTTCATCTTTTCATCTAAATAAAACCGACTGAAAATGTTTGTATTTACCTCGCTAGGCAGAATCAAATATTGATTTACCAGATGCAATGCTATTAAAATCTAATGACAAGGATCCGACTGACTTTCCTTTATATATATATATATATATATATATATATATATATATATATATATATATACTAGCAAAGATATGCAGAAGTTTTCCAAGAACAATCATTTAAAATTTGAAAGTTTGAGGTAATATTTTACTTTTTTTAATTAGTTTCAGTGTCCAGTTATATATTCAGTTTGTCTGTTTAGAGCATATCTACCCTTTCCAGGTTATGTAATGCCGAACAGAATAGCTCATATAAACGATTCACCGATTATAATTCATTGAAAAATGTTGCTATTTTTTAAAAATAAAAATCGCTCCAGACAAGGCATGAAGCCACTTGATATAAGAAGCTAACAAAAACGAAAAATGATTATCGCAACGGAAGGAGATACCTATTGGTCCTAGTTCTGAAAATACCAAGGTTATAGGTAGGAGGGAAACAGTCAGCAGGAAGAGAGTTCCATAAGCCTGCAGTTCTAGGAAAGAATCTACTGGAATAGGAAGTTGTATTACAATGAAGTATCAAAACAGGGAATTGATGGAGACCACTAGACCAACGAGTCAAACGATCTGGAACAAAGGAAGCAGGGAATAGATCACACAATTCTGAAAAACACATGTAATTATAGTATTTATAGAAAAGACTGAGACTAGCAACATCACGTCTGTGAGACAGTGGATGCAGAGAAAAAGAAAGGGTTAGTCCAATAAAATACATTTAAATAAGACAGTAAAAAGTTCAGTGTCATACTGTTCTCAAACGAAAGACTACATAAATCACAAAATAATTGCTAAAACTTAACCATGACAGACTAACCAAAATGCGATTTCAAACAAGAATAATAAACTAATCAAAATGTTATTTCAAACTAATAATGATAGACCAAAGAAAATGCTATTTCAAACTTAAGCGTGACAGCCTAACGAAAATGCTATTTCAAACTTAAGCGTGACAGCCTAACGAAAATGCTATTTCAAACTTAAGCGTGACAGCCTAACGAAAATGCTATTTCAAACTTAAGCGTGACAGCCTAACGAAAATGCTATTTCAAACTTAAGCGTGACAGCCTAACGAAAATGCTATTTCAAACTTAAGCGTGACAGCCTAACGAAAATGCTATTTCAAACTTAAGCGTGGCAGCTTAATGAAAATGATAGACGAATAATAAACAAAAGAAAACACTATTTCAAATTTTAGCATAACAAAACAATGGAAATGATATTTCAAACATAAGAATGAATTTACTTATTTCAGACACGTCCGGGATACGGTCTCGACAATCAGTCTGACAGTTACTTTGTGCCTGTCGGGCTGAGGTGTAGTCCTGTTCAGACCCAGCAGGTTCACTCTCCAAAACCATACTTTCGCTTTTAGAAGGGGTTAGCTTATCGCTAATCGCCTGAGGCGCCCCTACCGGGGAATGCAGACGGGACTGCTCAGGCATTTTTTGTAGGCCAGGGTGCGCTAATCTTAGTGCACTTGGCTTTTCAACTTGACACCTGACCTTGTGTCTAACCTCTTGTAGAGTTAAATAAAATAAGAATGAAAAATTAACGAACATCCTTCAGTGTGATAACCCAAACAAACACTTCATAATGACAGACGGGGCGACTGACAGAGCCTCTCATAGAGATGCTTGGGCGCATCTAAACTAAGATGCGTCTATTCAATCTGCAAGTTTAGCAATGAAAATGCTATTTCAAACGGAAGCATGGTAGAACTAACAGATCGACGGACAAAGCCTCTTCTAGAAATGTAAGGACGCATCTAAACCCTGAAAATATGGCCGCGACCCTGATATATGTGTTTGCTTGTGCGCGCGAATCAGATGACATATTCTTTTCGGCCATTTTTCTGACACTTCCAAAGTGCGAAATGTAATCGTCTGGCAACATTCATGTTCCGTGCGGCGTTTCTGGACATTCTCTGGATTGTCTTTTTTGTCAGTATTTTGTTTGATGAAACAGACATGTTTATCCGACCACCGATTTCGTCCCTCCAGGATATTCCTCCTGCCCACCACCAAAACAATCGGCGTGTTTATATTTACCAAATCAGTCTCAGCTTTCAACTGAACAGTAGCTTTTTCGGCACTAGGGCCTCGGTCATTTGAGACAGAGATGCAATGAAAGATTGATATATTTATTTTCATTGTAAAATTTAATCGATATATATATATATATATATATATATATATATATATATATATGTTATTGTTTATTATCTATGTACGTATACGTTTCGTCCTTAATAATCTGGACTCATCAGCATAGAGATATGACTATTCACTACCGGTCATGCGATTCGAAACCCCGGATTACGAGTATTTTACAACTCAAATCCGACGCCATAACCACTCGGCCAATTTTGAACAGCGTATAAACGATCATAATTTTAACACTTTATCGGCGGCTTAACGTCTGAGAGCGTTCTACTTTTTTAATGAAAGGAACGATGCATTTAAAGCTAGTGACGTCATGCTGTGTTAATACTACACTTACAGTGCTCTACTTTTTCTAGGAGCGACAAATAATAAATATTTGTTATTGTTTATTATCTATGTACGTATACGTTTCGTCCTTAATAATCGGGACTCATCAGCATAGAGATATGACTATTCACTACCGGTCATGCGATTCGAATATATATATATATATATATATATATATATATATATATATATATATATATATATATATATATATATATATATGTGTGTGTGTGTGTGTGTGTGTGTGTGTGTGTGTGCAATGACCACTCAGAGATGAAGAGAGACTGTATGCATGGCGGCTTCTGGGAAGATAAAGAGTTCAGATACTCACACACACACATATATGTATATACTACTGGAAAAATTTGATCCATTGGGTCACCCATTGAGCTCGAGTTAGATAGTTTGAACCAGGAAAAAGTGAGTTTGCAAAGCCAGTTAAATATGAAAAAAATAAAAGACAAAATTAAAAATCTGCCTTTTTCTTTTCGTTATCTCCCCCTCCCCCTCTCCCCTCTCTCTCTCTTTCTCTCTCTCTCTCTCTCTCTCTTCACAGTTACAGGTTAAATAATTTTATTGCTTCTCCATTTAGTTTATAAAGGACTATTCCAAGTTTGTTATTCTTTCATTTCTTTATTACTTTCAACAGTTAATAAACAGAGAGAGAGAGAGAGGGGGGAGAGAGAGAGGGAGAGAGGGGGAGAGGGAGAGAGAGAAAGAGAGATAGAGAGAGAGATGGAAGCGAGAGTTACAGATACCGTATCAAATAAGAGTTGGTGGTCAAACAACATACAGTGAGAGATAACATCTTAGTAAGAGATGAGTCACTTGGTGAGTTAATTGCAAAATGTGGCTTTGCCCTCTATCATTCTATGGTGTTTGACTCCCCCTCTTTTATTTTATACCGTGTATATCACTCTAGCTTCAGTAACTCTCTCTTTCTTTTTCTCCCCCCCCCCCTCTCTCTCTCTCTCCCTCTCTCTGTCTGTTGATAAACAGTCAAATAAAAGTAACTATAACACAGACGATTGGAATCGTCTATTATAGAAAACGAGGAACATAACAACAATAAGTAATACTATTTAACCCGTAGCTGGAGAGAAAGTTAGAGAGAGGGAGATATAGCGAACAGAAAGGCTAATTTCACTTTTCCTGATTCAAACAAGCCGACCTGAACTTAATGAGTGACCCAATGGGTCACATTTTTTCTAGTATATATATATATATATATATATATATATATATATATATATATATATATATATATATATATATATATATATATCCTAGTATATATCGTGCAACTGATTGAACAGTTATCTACCACACTGATGATTCCGTTAGGATGAAACATACGTATGTGGATAATATATTTTTTCAAATATTATAAAATAATTATTGATAGCCCCCTTTCGTATGGGCTTCTTTAAGAGAAATTATATAAGCCGTGTAATCTAAGCTAAATGCGAAGTTCCTGTCCATGTGATCTGTTGAACACTGTTATGATGGCTTGACTATATTGTCCGCTTAATATGACATAAATAGGGTTTATTTCACGGCTTGTCGCATAGCTGTTAAAGGTGGCCAAGTGGTTGGAGCACTCAGATTTGGGTTAAAAATGACTCATGTCCAGGAGTTCAAATCGTGCGACCAGCTGAACAGTTATCTTCCACACTGACGATTCCATTAGGATGAAACGTATACGTATGTGGATAATTATTTTTATATATATATATATATATATATATATATATATATATATATATATATATATATATATATATATCAAGGGAGGCGCGATAGCGCTCTATCCCTTAATAGACTTCAAAAACGGCCTATGCTGGAAATCTCATTTCTTTGATCAATCATAACTCAAAAACCAATAAATCAAATTAGTTAAAACTTTGCACAAATTTTTTTTTTGATAGGTTCTATAAGTGTGTAGAATTTCAGCATCATTAGTCAAGGCAACCCAGAGATCCAGGAAGGTCAGGCATGATTTTGTGTTATCCGTGTGTACGTACGTACGTACGTACGTATGTGCCATCCTGTATCTCATCAACTATTTGATGGATTCAGCTGATTTTTGGCAGAGATAGAGGTTCTAGGGTCTAGTTGATGGCATTTCAATTTCAGTTTACCATATACCTTAGTTCTCCAGAAAATTCCAAAAAACCTTATTATCCAACGTATTCATGTACTAATCCGATAAAAATGCTGAGTCACTGAAAACGTCCCATAACCCCTTGCCGGATGTACCCGGTCTTGCTCTAAATTCTGTCCGGTTGGCTCAGGTCATACAATAACTTCTGTCCAGATGTATCAATAACATCATAGGAAGGTTACGTTAATAGTGTGCAGATGAAAAGGAGGAGGAATCAGTCAGAGAGATTTTAGTAGTTCTCTGGATGCCTCCTTGATTTTCTAAGTACTCGGCGTTGTCCAGGAGAAAAGTGCTCAATATCCTAGATAGAGCTACTGTAGTGATAAGTTTGGGATAATATTTTAACGCCATCTACGTTTCTCTTCAGACTATTGTGCACATAAAAATGAGGGGAAATCAGTTAGAGTGATTTTAGTAGTTCTCTGGATGCCTCTTTGATTTTCTAAGTACTCGGCGTTGTCCAGGAGAAAAGTGCTCAATATCCTAGATAGAGCTGCTGTAGTGATAGGTTTGTATAATATTTTAACAGCATCTACGCTTCTTTTCGGACTATTGTGCAGATAAGAAGGAGGAGGAATCAGTAAGAATGATTTTAGTAGAGTTTTGGGTGCTTCTTTGATTTTCTAAGTACTCGGTGTTGTCTGGGAGAAAAGTGCTCAATGTCCTAGATAGAGCTACTGTGCAGATGAAAAGGAGGGGGATCAGTAAGGGGGTGCTTCTGGTGCTTCTACAATATAGTACCTGGAGGCTTCTGCAGAATAGAGACCATGGGTGTTTCTGCGGTATAGAGATCAGGGGTGCTTCTACAGTATAGGACCCAGCACCGGGGGTGTTTTTACAATATAGGACCAGGAGGCTTCTGCAGAATAGGGATCATGGGTGCTTCCGCAGGAAAGGGACCAGGGGTGTTTCTGCAGTATTGGACACAGCACTGCGGGTGCTTCTACAATATAGGACCGCAGGCTTCTGCAGAATAGGGGCCATGGGTGCTTTTGCAGTATAAGGACCAGGAGTGCTTCTACAGTATAGGACCCAGCACCGGGGGTGCTTCTACAATATAGGACCCGGAGACTTCTGCAGTATAGAGACCATGGGTGCTTCTGCAGTATATAGACCGGGGGTGCTTCTGGTGCTTCTACAGTATACAGACCCCACACCAGGGATGCTTCTACAATATAGGACCTGGAGGCTTCTGCAAAATGGTTCTTTGATATGACCGAGGCGCTTCGGAAATTGTTTTTCTTTCTTTAACTAAAAATATTTCTATGTATGGGGGAGGGTAAAAAAATAGGGGAGAGGTCCAAATTTAAAAAAAATCTTTTTTAATTTAAAATATATGTATGGGGGAGGATAAAAAAAAATTGGGGGGGGGGAGTAAATTTTTTTTTTCTTTTTTAAACTAAAAATATTTCTATCTATGGGGAGAATGAAAAAAAAATTGGGGGAGGTAAAAAAAAAAATTTTTTTAATTAAAAATATTTCTATGTATGGGGGAGGAGGAAAACAAAAATTGGGGGAGGTAAAACAAATTTTTTTTTTTAATTAAAAATATTTCTATGTATGTAGAGGGTAAAAAAAATTGGGGGGGTTCAAAAAAAATATTTTTATTAAAAATATTTCTATGTATGGAGGAGGATACAAAAAACAAATTGGGGGAGGACAAAATATTTCTTTTTTTCTTTTCTTAACCTAAGAATATTTCCATTTATGATAGTGACATTACATGAATGAACACTATTTTGTTTTTCTGACATGACAGGGGCACATTAATATGAGTTCTTAGGTATGCGAACTGGGCTGGAGATAGGTACATATATAGTATGTGCACCCTTGCAGAGATAGGTAAGTATATAGGTACTTATGTAGTTTGCACACCGGGGCGGCAATAGGTACGTATTTAGCATTCGCACAGGGGCGGTGATAGGTACGTATTTAGCATTCGCACCGGGTTGGCAATAACTATGTATTCAGCAATTGCACCGGGGCGGCGATAGGTACGTATTCAGCATTCGAACAGGGCGGCGATAGGTACTTATATAGTATCTGCACCCAGGCGGCGATAGGTACTTATATATTATCTGCATTGGGGCGGCGATAGTTAGGTATATAGTATGAACACCGGGGCTGAGATAAGTACCTATATAGAAGGCGCAGACAGAGGTGGTACTTTTTATAGAAATATGTCATACTATTGCCCTGGGCAACGTAGGAGGAATGGTGGGGAAGAAACAGCTTTCGTAAAAGGCAAAATGAGAAAGTAGCGGTGAAATGGGGCGACCAGGGAAGAGAAAGGTAGAAAGATAAAGAGACGGCTATAGCGAGAGAGGGAGACATAGAAGTTTGAATATAAATATGTTACACACGCGATTTTTCTTCTATTATATGTTTTTATCACCCCGAGCAACGCCGGGTAGCCCCGCTAGTTATATAGTAAATGATATCATTTGGGTCATTAATATCTAACTGCAGTCCTATCCGACTGTGAAATAGTTGAAGAAGATCTTTTAGTTCTGTGAAGAAAAGTATAAAAGTCGACAGTTTAAAAACTTAAAAGCTAAGGTTTAATTTTGCACTGTAACGAAACGCAACCAACCATGTACGAAACGAATCCCCCCTCACTCTCTCTCCCCCTCTGTCACTATGTATCTCTCTATCTATTTTTTTCTTTTTGTTCTACTGGTAGCGCACATATGCAAAGCGAGGCACTTCCTATGAAAAGTGTTCATTAGGTTTTTTTAATAGTACTATGTTATATGAAATATTAGTTGTAATAATTAACGGAAATAAAGTAGTAAATTAAGTATTATTATTATTTATATTTTAAATGAAGCGGAATATGCGAATCAAGGGAGGCGCGAGAGCGCTCTATCCCTTAATAGACTTGAAAAACGGCCTATGCTGGAAATCTCATTTCTTTGATCAATCATAACTCAAAAACCAATAAACCAAATTAGTTAAAACTTTGCACAATTTTTTTTTTGATAGGTTCTATAAGTGTGTAGAATTTCAGCATCATTAGTCAAGGCAACCCAGAGATCCAGAAAGGTCAGGCATGACTTTGTGTTATCCGTGTGTACGTACGTACGTACGTACGTATGTGCCACCCTGTATATCATCAACTATTTGATGGATTCAGCTGATTTTTGGCAGATATAGAGGTTCTAGGGTCTAGTTGATGGCATTTTAATTTCAGTTTACCATATACCTTAGTTTTCCAGAAAATTCCAAAAAACCTTATTATCCAACGTATTCATGTACTAATCCGATAAAAATGCTGAGTCAGTGAAAACGTCCCATAACCCCTTGCCGGATGTACCCGGTCTGCTCTAAATTCTGTCCGGTTGGCCCAGGTCATACAATAACTTCTGTCCAGATGTATCAATAACATCATAGGAAGGTTACGTTAATAGTGTGCAGATGAAAAGGAGGAGGAATCAGTAAGAGAGATTTTAGTAGTTCTCTGGATGCCTCCTTGATTTTCTAAGTACTCGGCGTTGTCCAGGAGAAAAGTGCTCAATATCCTAGATAGAGCTACTGTAGTGATAAGTTTGGGATAATATTACTCGGCGTTGTCCAGGAGTGTTTAGTGTATATGAATTTTCATCTTCACCCTATTAAGGGCATATGATTTCAGTATACTGGCATTTTTCATGGAATATATATATATATATATATATATATATATATATATATATATATATATATATATATACACACACACACTAGCCCAGCTCTCAGGAGTTGTCCGTGTGATACAGACATACAGTAATACCGAAAAGAAGACATATATGATGTCGATTAAAAAACAGACAACCGAACCAACGGTATTTGTGTGATTTATGCGTGGTTTTAATTCCAGGATAATTTAACTTTGATCTATCAAATAAGAAAGCAAAGAAAGAAATTGATGCATCAATAAAATCGAATGGGTTGATATGCCGTAAAAAAGGTGAAAGCGAATGAACTTAATCCAAAAATAAACCTATATTAATATTTCCGTCCGTTTTTGCTTGTTTTTTTTTCTAGATAAGTTTTTATCTCAACAAAACAAAAAAGAAAGAAATAGAATCGTCATAAGTAACAAATTGAGAAGTTGTTTTTTTTTAAGTACGAAATTATAAGGCATGTGTCGGTTTTATGGGAGTCCGGCGGGAAAGCATGACTGTAGATTAGTCAGTTATTGAAGAAGCACGCGGGTAAGGGGACTTTAAGTAATTGCATTTCATGGTGTTCGTTTTTGATGTAGTGTTTGCTAAAAATAAAATTAAAATTAAATTTAAAAATACAATGTGACAAATCGAGACATAAAAAACTTTAAGATTAAAAGGCATAATTCTGTTTTATGTATGTCCGAGTGGAAAGCATAAATCTGCTAGATATATCTTTTTAATGAAGAAGCATGTTGAGAGAAAGCAGTAGCGTGTAGATGCGGTAGCCTCGGGCATCCTAATTATGGGGAGGGTGGGTATCTAATCATATTCAAACTATCTCCCTTTCTCATAATATTTCTCAATATTAGGACTTATACTTGAGTCTTTGGGGCATATAATCATTAAATTGACTCCGGGCATCATAAGGGCATACCCAGACCTCTCCGCGCCACTGAAGCTACGTATAAGCGATGAAACATACACACGCACGCACACGAGATCTTGTGTTATAGATTTAATAATACAGTAATACATGTATTGCTTGTCAGCATACATCTTCTTCCTTATACTTGAGTCTTTGGGGTATACAATCAAGGAGTTGGTCCCAGGCATCACCAGGGCTTTACCAGACCATTGAACCCCACTGACGGAAAAATGATATCAAAAGAAACAATGAAAAAGTCTACCCATACAAAACTATATCTATTTTTATTGACAACGTGTTAGGGCAACTAAAAATAAAGAGTTGGGACTGAATGAGAGTCTTGTAGCAACTTACATGAATGAACTATTTTCTGTCGATCTATGCAAGTTGTGATTCGGCTTGACGATCATTGTAATCAGCGCGTCTGCATGTGACGAGATCCACGCCAGATCACGTGATCGACATGAACACTCCAGTTCGACATTGCTTCTCAAAGAGACAAGATGTGATCCTGCGATTCTCTGTCAGACCGATGGCAGAGAATCTACGAACTCCAGGAAAAGATTATTTCATCTTGTCAACTTATACTCAACTCAATGTACTATATTTTATTTTGTTCCCGTGTTTCTCCTACATAAAATTATTACCCGTCAGTGCAATGTGTTGTTCAATTGTATTACACCCCAAAGAAAAGTTACCCAAACCAACAACCTATGTCTTGTCCAGTTCCCGTCTCATGTAAAACTTGGCTTTCAAACAGCTATATTCTTAAGATATTCCAAGTGGATAAGAAGTTGTTTAGTCTGTAAGAAGTGTGATCGCCATATTTATTTCGGCAATTGCTATGCGAGTTTGTGTGAGCATAAATTTGGTAGGCATTGTAGAGAGTGTGCGTATATTTGCTTGCCTTTTGTTTTTGTAGGTGTACGAGTGTGTGTGTGAACTTGTGTGTACGTGAGTTCGATAAGCAATGCATATACGCTGTCGCTATGTTGTTTAGTATTTGGTAATTTTTTCTTGCTGTGTCTGTTATCTGCCTTCGGTCGAGGAGCAAGGCTAATTTTTAGCGCCGTATTCTCTGAAAGATTAACCGGAAAAGAGGAAGAAAATGCTGGTGTTTGCGTTTTTATATTACACACGAAGTACGTACGTGGATATGTTTGCACCCCGTGATTGGTTGAAAGAAGCTGCTGGTTGAAATTTTGTCCAATCGAAAGTCGAAACTTTTAATAACATTCGCTGTTGCTGCGGCTTTCTATAAGCATACATGTAATGGGCATTTTATGCTAGAATTTGATGTGTTCTTGTCGTAAAATTAAATTTTAAAAAGAAAAGAAAATTCAAATGAACCATCTTGTCTCACAAATCAACGAGTAAAAAAAATATATAAAAGTTGTCTTTCCTTGTTATGATTGTCTGACGGCAAAGTGCTGTAAAACAGCCAATCCAAATTGAATGTACGCCAAAATAGTTGAAGTTTTTAATATACTAATAAGTCACCGTTTACGAAGACTCAAAAGCCACTCGAGGATAAATGTTAATGAGTTTTTCAGGTGGACGCTGAGGCAAAACCGTGACGATTTCTAACGATGGCTGAAACTGGGCAGAATTTGATTATTTACGAATTTGTTTACATTGGACTTGAAAACGACCATGTTTTAGTCAGCTGGGAAGTAGCCCCGCTGTATTGTGTTACACAGACGGGTAGTTCTTGGAAATAAACTTTGCTCATGGAAGTTCCGTTTAGTTTTAGGTACACAGGGGGAGAAAGAACAATTATTTAGTTGTTGAAGCTAGACAAGTTTATGTCGTAAATGTTTTACGGGGAACCATAGATTGAAGCTCAGTCGAGCACCAGTTATAAAAATAACGATAGGGTAGAGAAAGACTAACAACCTCTCTTCTGTGAGAAAGAGGCTATAAGGAAGAGAAGAGGGCACCCACTCCACTAGATTTCGAAATCGGTTTTATACTCTGTCAAGGCAGAAAAGGGTGCTATGAGTAGCACCTCCCCAGATGTGGCAACATTACTCCATCTATGGGGTGTATTTGACTCTTATACAGGCAGAGGATTGGATCAGGAATGGGATACTTTCTGAAGCAGTAGAATAATCCAATCATTTTTCCAGCAGCCTTAGCAACAGATTTGATGTAAGTCTGGAATGAAAGTCAGTCCTAGAAGCTTATCAAAGCGGGGGGCTCCCCCGAGGACAAAGCCATTCATTTCAATTAGGGCAAAGTGAGAATCCAAGCCGGGTAATAAACTTTGCTCATGAAAGTTCCGTTTTGTTTTAGGTACACAGAGGAAAAACATGTTGTAGTCAGCTGGGAAGCAACCCCGTGCTATTGTGTTTCACAGACGGGTAGAACTAGGAAAGAAACTTTGCTCATGGAAGTTCCGTTTAGTTTTAAGTACACAAATGGAGAAAGGGAAATTATTTACAGTGGTTGTAGATCGAAGAGTTTTTGTTGTGAATGGATTATAAGGGATGAACCATTGATTGGAGCTCAGTCGAGCACCTAACATGAAAATAACGATAGAGTAGAGAAAGACTACCAACCTCTCTTCTGTGAGAAAGAGTCTGTAGGGAAGAGAAGATGACATCTTCCCCACTAGATATGAAGTCATCAATAGTAGTGTTAATAGAGAGTGGCTTATTCACCTAGCCTTGCTGAAGAGTAAGACATCATGCCAGCGTTATGAAAAATATATTAAGGCTGATGTACACACTCCATCAAAAATGACAACAAAGAATTATGCTTCGTCAGTGTTCGCATTAATATTCATCTAAAATCATAGAATTTACGTCAGCAATTGAATCTTTCATATATAAATTATTATTATCATTCCTGATGACCTAAAGAAAAATACCCACCGTTGATTTTTTTTTATTCAGAGTCAAGGCTTTATTTCCAAATTTATTTCAGATGGCGAGGGTTGTCTGACTTGCTAGTTGCTTTCTTGTTTGGCCTTACTACTTGAAGTGGTTTCGTCCGTAGGATAGAAAAAAGGAACGTTTTTACTCGCTAACTTTTGTATGACAAGACGGATTTATATTTATTTCTATACAAGTAGATACACATTGGTCTTTATTATAGAGTGGGGGATTTATATCGTGTTATGTCTAGGGGAGAATTGTTGTCATTTAAAAAAACAAAACGGAAAAAAATAAATAAATAAATCACCGTGTGCGACAAACGTAGAATTATTTTTTTTTAATCACATAATTAAAAGACATATTTCCTTTTTATGGATGTCAACAGGTAAGCATACCTGTGGATATTTTTTAAATGAAGAATCACGGGTGTGATATGCTTATTATTAAGTGCATTTTGTTTATTTAGTTTTTGATTGTTTTTTTTAGCTGAGAGAGGCAATGTTAGTTTTGGGTTTAAATCGAGAAGAAAATCAGAATGACAAACTTACTTGGAAGAGTATTTCGTCTGGCCGAATCTGACTGAAATAGAAATGTTACACAAGCAAAACGGGATCGCCATTCTTCCACGAAATAATAACGACTCCACAACTAAATAGATACGCAGTTTTATTTGCAGGAACATAGGAACAAAATGAAGGTTGTACAATGAGTTCATTAATGTAGACAAGACGAAATAACGTTATCCTGGAGTTCCTCGATTCATCTACCGCTGGCCCGGTAGAGAACGCAGAATCTACATTTTGTCTGTTTGAGATTAAGACACTTGAACTGTAATTGTTCTGTTCATCACGTGATTTGGTTTAGCCCCAAGATGGTTCATCACGTATGAATCGCATTGAGCTAAGTTGTGTTGCTTGTTCATGTAGTGAAGATTCAATGGTTACGTAATCAGCAAGCCGAATCACAACACGTTGCCGGTCACGTAGACCGATAGAAAATACTTCGCTCATGCAACTGCTACAGTTTTGTTGTTGTAAACAAAAGAATAACAAGTAACCGTTTAATACAACAAATCGTAGAAAAACTTCAAAATTAAACGTCGTATTTACGACATGAAAGTATAAATGTAGATAAATTTATTTTATGAAAGATGCACGCGTGTGATCGGCCTTTAATTAAGTGCATTTTGCGTTGTTAGTCTTTTATGCATACGACTCCTGTCGGGTCGGTAAACGCTAAATTGATTACCAAGACTATAGTTGTCACAGTGACTTCCACGGGCACGAATTAAAAAGAAAAAAAATCTTTAAAAAAAAAAAAATAGTTCAATTTATAAACGTAGTGATAACATGTCTGACTATTTTCTGAAGGAAATAGATATAAACAGGCTAACAGTACTAATGATTAAAGTAAGGTGACTATTCGCAATACACAGGGAACAAAACTGTTAGATGATACATACCCAGCGATTGTAGACGACATTTTAAATCCTGCAGGCGTAACAAACGGCGTGATCACTATTGAATCTTTGTAACTTTCTTTTACTGTAAGAATTATCCGCTTGGATAGAATATGTAAGCAATGAAATCGATTAAAATTTATTTTATTTTTGCTCACAAAATGAAAGATTTCGTATTTCACTGGCTCGACGGAAGCAAGTATCAATTTGTAGAATTCATTACTAGGTAGGTATTACTTAGAAAATCATATATATATATATATATATATATATATATATATATATATATATATATATATATATATAATATTAATTATTAAACATAATAATAAGCAATTAGAACGCCATACAATGCATTTTAGTTTTATTATTAAATTTAATTTTCGAAGATATACTCCATCATCAAAATTACTGAATTTCAAAATAAAGATATATAAAAATACCTTTTTTTTTCTAGTCCTCATCTTGTTTATTGGTGTTATCTGTTCGGTGTTGATGAACGAATATCGATGAGAGTCTTTTTTTTGGACGGCTTCGAAAATTAAATTGAAAAATTTTTTTTTAATAAAACTAAAATGCATTGTATGGCGTTCTACTTGCTTATTATTATGTTTAATAATTAATATTACCATGTAAACAATGCTTTCTAACCAAGGACAACACTTCTTATTATACATATATATATATATATATATATATATATATATATATATATATATATATATATATATATATATATATATATAAGTTCTACAACACATCTATCGTTGTATGAAGACTACTCAGTGTGGCTTTATTAAACCAATGCACCAACCTCGCATTCACAGATACGTGTTTCGTATTATCAATACTCATCAGTGTATTCTGATGTAAAATTCACAGAGTAAGTTGATGGGCGTATTGCCGAATCTCTACACCCACCCCTTCAGGGTCTAAGGGCAGATTTTATCAGGAAGGCGTCGTTTTCAGTTATTTTTCATTCTATTTTATAGTAATTAGAAAATGCTGAGTCATATTTTGCTTTAATTACGTAATACTTTGAGATAACTTCTAATTTTATTTAACGTTTCTTAGCGCCAATTCTATTTAGATGGAGCGGGTAAGAAACTATGCGAAGGTCCGCCATTAGCCGCCACTGCCCGCCACTCTGTACGTACACAAATACATGTACATTTTATAATATCTTATATAAGAATAGTATTCGGCGTTGTCCGGCAAATTATACCTCAACTACATAAAACAATTCATGGTTTTTAATGAAATTTATTTGTTAGAGGATAGCCAAGGAAGAACGATAACTCACGTTTAAAATACAATTTAGGTTTGTTTAAAAAAAGTTAGAGAATATAGATAACCTATAAAAGTGTATTCTTATGTAAAATTCACAGAGTAAGTTGATGGGCGTGTATTGCCGAATCTCTACAACCACCCCCTAGGGGTATATGGGGCAGATTTTATCAGGAAGGCGTCGTTTTCAGTTATTTTTCATTCTATTTTATAGTAATTAGAAAATTCTGAATCATATTTTATTTTAATTACGTAATACTTTGAGATAACTTCTAATTTTATTTAACGTTTTTTAGCGTCAATTCTATTTACATGGAGGGTGGAAAGAAACTATGCGAAGGTCCGCCACTAGCCGCCACTGCTCGCCACTCTGTACGTACACAAATACATGCACATTTTATAATATCTTATATAAGAAAAGTATTCGACGTTGTCCGGCGAATTATACCTCAAGTACATAAAACAATTTATGTTTTTTAATGAAATTTATTTGTTAGAGGATAGCCAAGGAAGAACGATAACTCACGTTTAAAATACAATTTAGGTTTGCTTAAAAAAGGTTAGAGAATATAGATAACCTATAAAAGTGTATTCTTATGTAAAATTCACAGAGTAAGTTGATGGGCGTGTATTGCCGAATCTCTACAACCACCCCTTAGGGGTATATGGGGCAGATTTAATCAGGAAGGGGTCGTTTTCAGTTATTTTTCATTCTATTTTATAGTAATTAGAAAATGCTGAATCATATTTTACTTTAATTACGTAATACTTTGAGATAACTTTTAATTTTATTTAACGTTTCTTAGCGTCAATTCTATTTACATGGAGGGTGGAAAGAAACTATGGGAAGGTCCGCCACTAGCCGCCACTGCCCGCCACTGCCCGCCACTCTGTACGTACACACATACATGCACATTTTATAATATCTTATATGAGAAAAGTATTCGACGTTGTCCGGCGAATTATACCTCAAGTACATAAAACAATTTATGGTTTTTAATGAAATTTATTTGTTAGAGGATAGCTAAGGAAGAACAATAACTCACGTTTAAAAACAAAATTTAGGTTTGTTTAAAAAAGGTTAGAGAATATAGATAACCTATAAAAGTGTATTTTTATGTAAAATTAACAGAGTAAGATAATGGGAGTGTAATTTTTTTAAACCAATTTAAACAAGAGAAGAATCATATGGGAAAAAAGGGCAATAGAGGGTTGAATTAGGGAGGGAAATAATGGGGACCAGGGAAAGAGAGACGGCTAGAGAAAGAAGAGAGATTGCAGTTTTTATATAAAGATGTTACACACACTCTTTAATTTCTACTACTTTGTTTTTTATCGCCCCGGGCAACGCCGGGTAGCCCTGCTAGTATATATATATATTAATCAAGTTCAACTATATTAACAAAATTAATATAAAACCAATATTTTTTTCAAAAGTGGCCGATAGAGAGTAGAGCATTTATAAAAAATAAATCAACACTTGTACAGTCTTTCAAGACTGCATCGAAAACAAAAAGTCTTTGGTTTTTGCCATGCAGTCTTTACAAGATGTAAAATCATTGAAATGCGGATTAATTAGCGTTGACTTTACAAGTGTTTATATATATATATATATATATATATATATATATGTGTGTGTGTGTGTGTGTGTGGGGGGGGTGTGTGTGTGTGTGTGTGTGTGTATGTGTGTATACGTATACATAACTATTATCTACATACGTATACGTTACAGTGCAGAGATAACCATTCAAGCCGGTCGCACGATTCGAACCGAGGAACGAAAGTTGTTTGTTTTTAATTCTAAATCCGCCACTTTAACCGGTATGAAATAAACTTATTTATGTCAGTAAGCGGACATTTTCATAAGTAGCAGTTAGAGAGTGTTCTACATAAAGGAACGTTGCACATATATATATATATATATATGTATATATATATATATATATATATATATATATATATATATAATATTTATAATAAATATATAAAAATATATAATATATATATAATATATATAATATATATACATATATATATATATAATTATTTTTATCTATACAGACATGTACAAAAAGCTGCTACACTGGCATGTTGATGTCATTGGTCAATAGTTATTAGAAACTAAGATCTCATTAGGCGGAAAAAAAGTCTGATGTTTCAATCAGATGTTTATATTGGGAAAGAAACGCAAAGAATTTCTTTCCAAATATGAACATCTGAGTGAAAGATCAGACTTGCTTTCCGCTTGATAAGATCGTAGTTTCTAATAACTATTGATGAATAACATCGACATGCCAGTGTAGCGGCTTTTTGTACATGTCTGTATAGATTATGATAATTATATAAATATCTGTATTTACTATTGAGCACTTTTTTATATGTCCGATTAAAATTCTGTAGATTTTTTTCGTGTGGATGTATACTTTACCTGGATTACTATATATATATATATATATATATATATATATATATATATATATATATATATATATATATATATATATATATATATATATAAGTAGAATACTGTCATTTTGTTCTTCAAAAAGTGACAAAATTTTATCTCGGAAAAGAAGAAATACGAGCAGGTTTTTGAGTGTGTCACATTATGAGATAACAACTTCGGAGATAAGTTGACACAAGGTGTCAAATTTTGATGCCAACGAAAAAAACATTCCGAGTCTTTTATAATTTATTGTAAAGTTTGTTCCTAAAATAAATATTTTGCTACTTTCTTTAGAAATTTTCACAGAACAAAGCATGTCAGACAGTCTTTCACTTTCGTTCATTTTAAATAGATCGCTTTGTCAGTTGATTGGTCAATTCGTCATGCTTCAATATGAAATAGCATTCCCATTCTCTAAACACGCAGATTGACTGGACGCATCTTTTTTTCGATGCGTCTAGGCATCTCTGTAAGTGGCTCTGTCTGTCGGGCGGTTTGAAATATCATTTTTACATGAGTCCCTATTTACTTGCCTCTCCCTCCCCCCTACGACGGCAGGATTATACACAAGGTCAGTTTTTAATGTAGAGACAATCCAGCTCCCTAAAAAGGGCCAGTCTGGATTGGGACAAAAATTTAAATTGCCTCCGTTCAGAAGGAATTCTCCTTCACTGACCGAGGACATAACAGATGAAACGCGGTACCAGAACAGATACTACACGTTACATTATTTATTCTCAATACAATAAAATAAAATGCAATATGAAAAATTAGGCATAAGGTCATCAGATGTGTGAGTAAATGGGAGTCGTTGGTCATGCTTGGTTTAAAGTGATTGATTATCCCAGGGCCGGCGGGACAGTTATAAAAGTGGACGGGGTTCTCCTAAAACGTGTGGGGGCCCGGTTAAACACATGCATATCAATTTAATTATTGATGACCGTAAAGTGGGGGGGGGGGCAAGTAAAAAAGTGAGGGGGCTTGAGCCCACCCCACCCCACCCCCACCCCCGGTGTCGCCGTCCATGTATCCTACTTTTGAGTAGAATCATCTCAGTTACCACAATACCATATTTACTCTAGGGGCCATCTTAGAAATATTTCTAAAGTGTTTTTAGAGAATTTAATTTCATTCATAAATATAAGGTCTTAGAAATTCATTCGCAATGGGAAGTGAGACAAAAAACTGTTCGTAAGATACTGCACTTTGATCCTAGCCAAAAGGCCAAGAAGCATTTTACATGAAGCGTTGTTCGTCTGTCACGCTTAAGTTTGTAATACGCCTAACCACCATCGTTAAATATGCAAATTGAATGGAAGAATGAAGAAGAATATGAAAAGAGGAGTTAAAATGGATAAATACGAAAGTTTGGCCCATTTCTCGCACTAACTGTGAAGTAAAAAAAAATACTTATTCCAAGTTAATTAAACTTTACTTAATTGACGCGCTATCTTTTTTATATACTGCTTGTGTACATGCGATATCAGTCACATGGTTGACTAATTTGCATATTAGTTTTGAAAAAGAACATTTTATTAATTAACTATTATTTATTATCGTTTTTTTAATTCAATAGTTGTTTCGATTTTAATATAATAAATGGTTCTATTTCGTAATATAGTTTTATTTTCTGGACAAATGTTGAAAACAATGTTATATGACCACTATTTTCCTTTTCTTGTAAATGTGTCTCTGGGAGCCGGTTTTGTATGAAAATCTAATTTCATTTTTTTAGATATAATTTTGGGGCATGGCTTGTCTGTTTTCACACACGTTGTTGGTTAATTAACATGTATAAGATTGGGGTACATCTAAATCCTATAAAAGCCCTGCATTCATTAGGGCTGAGGTTTCCAAAATCACCAAGATAAATAGCTTTTGTGTTTCGGCATCAGAGATGCGTGTTGCTATATGTTGAGTTTAGTTTGTTTACGTCGACATTTTCATTCTCAAATTGAACCGTAAATGAAATGACTATGGAATAATAAAAATAAAAAAATTCTTATTAAAGTAAAAATATATTAGTGAACATTTGTGGGATAGTCTTTGGTTCCCTTTTTGGGGTCTGGTATTTTAGACGTCTTTAAAGATTACCAAGCACCACACTAAACAATTAATTTTGTGTAGAGACCGATTCGATAACAAGGATCACCAGTTAGCGAGTGCTAACTTTTAACAATATAATATTGTTAATAAAAAACGAAACTGTAAAGTAAAAAAATAAAACTTTTATATATAAACAATTTTACAAAAATGTAAAATATAACAAAGTTTGTGCAGGATAGAAAATGTTTGAAACGACACGAGCGTTAACTTTGTCCTTAAAGTTTAATGCGCGTGTGTGTTTTCTTGGTTAAGCATGTTATTGTGAAAAGACAGCAGGCGTGCTTAAAAGTGGATCTGGGGTTCGCACTTCAAGTCGGGTGGTTTTGTTGTTGTTGCTGTCTTCATTTATAGCGAGGCGAGTTATTTCCTTGTCGCCAAGAAACTGATCTTTTTTCCGATAATTCCTTGGTTTTATGAAAGTTTATTTCGCACTCACTTGTTCAAAACATGTGTGAACACTTTTCTGAGTTCACACTTTGGCCACATCTGTTATAACTTATTTTTACGAGCCTGACCGCTAGGTGATCCCCTCTTCAATAAAAAAGAAAGAAAAAGAAGAGGAAGAAGAGGAAAGAAGAGGAGAGAGTAAGCCGAACGAACCTAGAAAGAAAAGGGGTAACTAAGCAAGCTAGCCCGTTCGTCTCATCGATCTATTGATCTGCCGCACATTTACCAAATATTTAATATAAAATTGAATTTTCTAACCTAAGATGGCAGCGCAATGTGACGTCAATGAATCGTCTGCAATTTGTCACCGGTGTTAAGGTAAAAAATGTCCCCTAGTTTACTAAAAACAAGTTACTATTACCCAGTCAGATATTTTTGCAGGTTTTTTTTTTTTTTCAATTTCAATTCAACAAAACGTGGAGTTTGTGTGAATACAAATTCCATGCGATGAAGAGCACAAACCAAAATAATTTTGCAAATTATTTACAATAATTTTCATGACGCCTTTGTATAAAAAAAACAATTAATGAACAAAGATTTTATTATTTAAAAGAAAAAAAAATTGTTTATTATATAATTTTTTTTTACTGTAAAAAACAACAACAACAACAAAAAAACAGAAAACAAATGACTAAAATAGACCAGGGAATAGTAATTTGTTTGCTGTAAACTAGGGGGCTTTTGTTTATCAACACCGGCAGCAAATTGCAGACGACTTATTGATGTCACATTGCACCACCATCTTAGGTTAGAAAATTTAATTTTATCTATATTTTATCCATTTAAACAAAAAAAAAGCCAAATACATACGAAAATTTGACGTGAAAAGCATAAACCATTCGTACGTAAAGAGTATATAATTTTCACCTGAGATTTTCTTTTTTTAAACTGAATTTAAATACATGTATTAAATTTTTAAAAAAGCAACAAAACAATCTTGATTTATTTTTATGTTTATTTATTCATTTTTTATTCTTACTGATAGTGAAAAGGTTCAGATTATTATAAATATGCTTTTCTGTCAGAAAATATTAAGCTGAAAAGGGAACACTAAAAGTGTCGGAACATTTGTTTCTAATGTTATTTTTACGTAGTTTTAATTTTGAATAATGAGTTTTTAAAAAAGGTTCAAGAAATTCTGACATCGATAAGAACATCGGATCAAAGGTGCTGATTCCAAATCTACGGTTAGTTTGGCTCTTAGATACACCATTTAACTGTGATGCCGCGACACACATACACACAACTTTGCATTATGTATATAGATATTTTAAATTATTTCTGACTATTATGTTACTTTTTTTCTTTTCTGTTGATGCTAATGTTTACGTGGGTAATATCAATAGACAAAGAATTTATTTAGTTCGCGGGGTTGGGGATAAATAAAGAATACAACAAAGTGAAAAATAAGACTTGTACAAGATTCGAACTTCTGCCTCAGAAGACGGGCCGCTTAACGCGGGCGTCATCTTAAACAATTTGACTAACGAGCCAGTATGTCTAAAGTAAGCCGTTATTTGTACAATAAATATATTGAAGCTGAGTTGATAAACGATTTTTTACCAAATTGTTTTTTTCTATATGTTTTAATCACACGAAATATATGTTAAAATATTCCTTAATTTTTGTATTAGATTATGCTTGAAAAAAATCATTAATTGTTCTAATTAGCTGTAAATTCCTATTATCTCACCAAATGATCCAGCTCTTAGTAAGTTTCTGTCTATCACTCTCATTCTCTCTCTCATAGTTTTTTGCTTGAACCCCACTCCTTATACACTTAAAACTGTATGTATCACTCACATGGCCATCCCTACTACAGGCCAGGCAATCGTGCAACTGGAGTCTTTTACTGGGGGCCATGTGAATTTTCTTAAATATTCGATACAGAAGTTGCAAACTATATCATCAACTGGTGCGGATCCTTTTTTTCTTTTTAACCACAATATACAAGTAATTATCTTTTGACATAAGTACAAATTCTCTAAAAATAATTCAACATTGAAATAAAAATTCTTCATTGAAATATGCATTTGCCTTTGTTTATTCAAAAATTATCTGTCTCTTCATTTATAGGAATTTGTCAATTGTAAAATTTATCAATTAGCTCATTGTGGTTCTTATTATTTGGTATGTAAAACACATAAAAACATCAAACTAATCTCACAGAGGAATTTTACCTTTGTTTGCAACTTCTATATCGAATATTTAAGAAAAATTACATGGCCCCCCAGTAAAAGACCCCAGTTGCACGATTGCCTGGCCTGTAGTAGGGATGGCCATGATCACTCACGATTCCGTCAGTCCCCCCTTTCTCTATCTCATTGTATCTTGTTTGCGCCCCCCTGCTCTTATTCTCTCTCTTTCTCTGTTTATTAACAGTCAAAGGTAATAAAGAAAGGACATAATAAAATATATAAAATATTATAACCCGTCGTTGGAAAGAAAAAGTGAGAAAAATGTCCTCCCCTCTATAATAAGACAAATGTTTATTTATTTGCATCTATTATATAAAGGGCAGTTGTCTGTGTGAGTGTGTGTGTGTGTATGCCCAGCTAAAACTTGAAAAATACGCAACAACTACCCATCAAGTTGATATGTTCTAAATCAACGATCTTTCGGTCGTATAATATCAAAAAATTGGGAAAAAAAATTAAATCCTAGATCTAGAACTAACACAAAATTTGTCATGGAGGTGACAATATTTTGTTTTATTGACTTAGCACGCTGCACGTGGGTAGATATTACACCGAAAGTTAACAAGCAAAATTCATAGTGACATTTCTTCATTGCATAAACTAAACACTGGCATGCATCAGCACTCCACTCGCTAATTTTTACGTGACGAATCAAGGTCAGTAAATGAGAATTTTTTCTAGACTGAGGCAACCTAAAATCAAAGTTTTACTTTCCTCTCAGCATGAGCAGAGTTAGACAGCTTACCGGTTTGAAGACTGGGATGATTTTCAAAAAATAAACATACACGTTAAAACTATACCATTTATATTCAATTTTGTCATGGTGTGTGTGGGTGTGTTTTCCAATCGTGCCTGCACACAATTTAGAAATGTTAACATCCAAATATTTGCGTCTTCTTTTTATTTACTTTATTTTTTTCTTTTAGATTAACCATAATGTGCGGGCAGAGAAATAAATCCTAATTTGTTTACAACTTTCTTCATGGCAAACTCAGCGGTTCCTGTTTTTTTTTTAATATTTAATTCTATTCTTTTAAGGTTGGGGATATTACGCATTATCTTTCCAATAAATATTACTTTTCTTTATTCAGAAAACGTTTTTTAGCGGAAAACTCAAATCAAAGTAACAAACAAATTGTGCTTCTACAGAATTTGAGCCGAAGCAAATCTATTGCCTCTACACGAGTTGACTTTCCAGATGTAATAAAACTTTGTAATCATTTCTTGCCTCCCCACGAGGGCAGAGTTAGCTTACCGGTTTGGAGACAGGAGTGATTTTCATAAACTAAACATAGACGTTACATTGGGGTTATTGTTTTTTTCATGGCCTCGGGCAACATCGTGTAGCCCTGCTAGTTGATATATAAAAGGTATAATTAAGAAGATTAATTCTGTTATTTTTAACAATGTTTGCTTTATATATATATATATATATATATATATATATATATATATATATATAAGCAAACATTGTTAAACAATGTTTGCTTTATATATATATATATATATATATATATATATATATATATATATATATAAGTAAACACTGTTAAAAATAACAGAATTAATCTTCTTAATATATATATATATATATATATATATATATATATATATATATATATATATATATATATATATGAACTTCCATCCCGTCATGCAAAAGGTAGCGAGTAAAATGAGTGCCTTTTCTAGAGGATAAAACCATTTCAAGTAGTCTTGGGGGGGGGGGGCGCCAAAGCAAATAACAAGTCAGATAACCACCGCAGACTTACTCTGCTGCCTGAAATGGAGTTAAAACGAAATCCACCACTCTGTAATAAAAAGTCAATAGTAGGTGTGTTTTTCTTTCTTTAGGTCATCAGAAATGATAATAATAATTTATATATGAAAAATGTAATTACTAGCATGATTCTATGATTTTATATGAATATTTGGTGCTTTTCCAGATATGGACCCGAGCTAAGTTTGTAACCTATGGTTGGGGTTAGAGCGAGGATTAGCGTTAGGGTCAGAGTCAAAGTTTGATCAGGTCTTAATCTGAAGAAGTACCGAATATTTTAGTAATATATCTAGATTAATAGCGAGTGCGAACACTAGCAAAGCATTTCCTTCCTTCAATTTTGGTAGAGAGTGTACACTATATATATATATATATATATATATATATATATATATATATATATATATATATATATATATATATATATATATTTCAGAGGAAACATTTTTTTAATCAATGAAACGGGCGGATGGAAAAAAAAAGTAAATTGCTAAAATTTTCCTTAAGGCCTTATCGTCTGACCCTCTAAGAGGAAACGACCCTGCCGAGAGTAGTTTACACGACTCGAACCTTTTTCTCTTCTTTTCGTAAGGATGTTTTGCCAGCCATTCAAAAGAATTCTGTTGTTTATAAATTCATGTGTCAGTGTGGAGCTGATTACGTTGGCAAGACATCCCAAAGATTAGAATTTAGAATATCCCAACACATACCACGTGATATTCACTTACACAAGGTTTCGAGATCATCCGGGAACTTTCAGGCACAGGAATCAGCCATCGGTAATCACCTCGTTAGTACAAATAGTTGTTCTGACAACTATTCCGATGGGTGGTTTTCTGTTTTACACAGTGCCAGGTCGAACTACCATCTCAGTATTATTGAGGCGTTAGTTATTAACAATTCTCGACCTAGCCTGTGTAGACAAATGATTTTGAAGCATCAGTTGGAAATCATTAATGATTCAAAGCCACCATAACGTTGAGAGATTTACGTTTGTTTGTTTCTTTTTTTCTCTCAATCGTTTTCTCCAACTTAAACAATTTTCCCCTCATATCTCATTCGATTTTCTTAGTTTTTAATTTATCCTTCTCACGTTTCCTCTTAGAGGGTCAGACGATAAGGCCTTAAGGAAAATTTTAGCAATTTTCTTTTCTTTTTTTTTCACCCGCCCGTTTCATTGATTAAAAAAATGTTTCCTCTGAAATTTATCCTACGATTTTGTTGTACGCGAAGAGTAGGCTTTCGTAAGACAATCGCGACGGATTCCAAGATTTTCAAATATATATATATATTTATGCAAACATTTTTAAAAATTACAGTATTCGTCTGTTTAATTATACCTGTTTTTATTTTTTCAATTTTTCTGATGGTCTTTTTTGTATTGAAATAAATTAAAAAAATAAATGTTTCATAGGTTTCACGAGCGTTTCCGATTCTTCGTCGAATCAAAAGCAAATGAACAAAAAAGCTGAAGAAAGGAGAGAATTTTTAAAAGACGGTGTGGAAACGCGCAGAGAACGTTTTTCGCATTGTTCCAGGAAGTCGTCGACGATTTAAATTCAGCGATACTGGAATGGCATCACAGAACAAAATCACATTACGTTAAGCATTTTAAAATGTCACCACTGGTTTCACATGTGATGTTGTTAATTTCAGGTTGTTGTGTTTTTATGTAGACAGCTTCCAGTATTTTTAATTTTTACATTTTTATATATATATATTGTTGTGAAGTAGTCCAACATTAAAAAAAAGAAGTCAAGTCGGGTTGGGTTAAGATAACAAGTGTATTAGCATAAAAGGTACAAAGGTAAGGAAACTGACTGGCACTCGGCTAGACAGTTACAATACTGTCCTTTTTCTCCCTGGTGATTGTCTACTCACACTATTTATAGTGAGAACCGGTGTAGTTTCTCTTCTGTTAGAACGGCCGGTGTAACATATATATATATATATATATATATATATATATATATATATATATATATATGTGTGTGTGTGTGGGTGTGTGTGTGTGTGTATATATAGTCATCCACATACAGACTGTTTCGCTGTATCACACCTCTTCAGTGCGGCTAAACCAGATAGTGCCTCAAGCCGGGATTGTAAGTACCAACCGTCAAGCTGACAGTCGGCGCCCCTACCCCTGCGCTATCATACGACACTGACTGAATGTAAGTGATATCTCAATGTAAACATTGTCAAGTGCCGGAAGCTCGAATTAGTTTTACCCAAATGAGCTATGCCTTAAAGCTATATATATATATATATATATATATATATATATATATAACCTCATGTAAACCTTAGTCACTCAGAGAGCAACATTCTATATACTTAACAAAAATACTTTTATTTACAAACAATTGTTTGTGTCCAATCCCAAGAACATACATTTTTGATGATATACAAACTATCACGAATGTTCATGAGGAGGCTTCATCAGTGTATAAAAATTTCATAGTCAGGCTGAAAGAAATAAAATGCATCCAACATTCATTTAATGTATCCTTATTTTCTTTTCACTCGAAGGGAAATACTAAATTAACCTTATTTTTGCATGGCATGTGCATTCTTCTCCTGTTTACAGTATTTATATTCAATCGATAAAAATTGATAGAAACATACTTCAAATTTAACATATACCTAATATTTTCCACCAACCGCAATCATTTGAATTGAAAACCTTTTTCTCATTTCCTTCTCTTTTCTTTTCATTTTACTCATTTTTTCATTCTTTTACGTGTAAGGGCATCCACATTTCACTACTTAGCAGTTCTCTTTCTATATATATATTCTCGGGTCGAGCACTGTCGTCTGCCGTTTCTTAGTGTAATCCAAAGCTCTTTGTAAATAAACAAATTGAGCACTGTAAAGCGGCGGTCAATGTTTATACAAATAGACATTGTAGATATCATTTACGAGCGCTTCTTCCATAGCCTGCCGAATATCAACTAGACGGTTGAAGGTTCGATCCATAGTTTGGGACTGGCGCTAGTATCTCTGGACTGAAGAGCTGTGATACAGCAAAACAATCAGTCCGTAGATGAATATATATACAGGGCTTTACGGAGCCCTCCAAAAAGGAGCGAAGGAGAGGAGGGCTCATTTTATATTCAGCGGGAGTTGAGCGGGAGCAACTCCATTTGGGACTAAAGAGCGGTGGTTTTATCGCTCCGTGCTCCTCGCTCCAAAATGATTTGATTTTTTTTAAACATTAGTTTTTTATTCAGCAATATAAAGGAAAAGTAAAGAAAGTCTCAGAGTTGACTCTGAATTATTTTTTAAAATTATATCTCTGGTAGAGAGAGGGAAGGGGCTCAGGCGGAAGACGATTTAATTGTAATGTTTTTAACAATCTTTATTTTATTGTTTTATTCGTTACCCCCTTCCCTCCCAACCCCGTCGACTTGCTATCAAGCGATGAGACAGATCAAAGGCGTCATTAAAGTTTTTATTGCAGTCAGTTACTTGAGCGTTCTATTTCTTTGGAAAGATTAAACATTTGAGTTAGGGGTACAAACGATTTTGACACCATCTGAGTGCAAGTCGGGAGGGAGGCGAGAGAGAGAATTCAAAATGTTTACTAGCTGACCTGAGATAATTACTATGGCCCTTTTAAAAAGTACACTGCTATCTTTCTGTTGAATAAAAACTCCGAAAATTAGCACTCCAGATAGGGGAGATAAGTTGCCCAATCAAGGTTTCAGAGTACAGTCTACCCTACTATTTAATTCATATAACTTTTGGGGGGATATATGTGGATTCATACCGTTCCTAAGTGTATTAGTGAAAGTTATGTTGTTTTTCTTCTCTTAGACTAGATAGTCTGCTTGACTGGATAGAAGTATGTATGTATAATACACAATTTAGGAAAACTCGTCAAAGGAAAACTCGGCAACGGAAAATTCGTCACTGGAAAATTCGGCAACGGAAAACTCGGCAATTTTGGCCAAGTATGAAAATTCGGCAATTATCGAATAAATATCGATTGAAAATAGATTTTAGAACCGTTTTTACAGGAGATATACTTGTAAATACGCCCCGTATTACTTCCTCCCCAGTGAAGAATATTTTTTATATTATTTTTTTGGTACTTGTGCAGTTTACGAACCGGGCTATTTTTTAGATAAGATTTTCAAGTTAAATTAATTTTTTACGATATCTTTTGTTTATTAAATCGTTAGGTGAAAGTAGAGAATAGTTAACAAAGCCCCCCTCACTCCATGTTAAGAATGGCTTTCTAAATAATGTTATTTCAATCCGGTTCGTAATTACGTTACGAAATTAAAGGTTTGGATCGGGTTATTTTTTACATAAAATTTTCAATTTAAATTCAATTTTACGATATCTTCTGTTTATTAAATTGTTACATGAAAGTACAGAATAGTTAACAAAGCACCCCCCCCCCATTCTCCCCATGTAAAACATCGTTGTCTAAATAATGTCATTATTTCAAGCCAAGTTACGAGATTAAATCCATCATAATTCATTTAGATTTCTTCGTAAACAAGTCAGCCATTTTAATTGACAAAACATCAATTACTTCGTGTGTGTGCAAAACTTGAAAAGAATTTATAAACGATCGAGCAGAAAGTCATTTAAACTGGCTTTAAATTCTTAGAAAATGTCCATGTATTTAAAAAAGCAACATTGTTTTCTTGTTCTCAGGAAATGAAAATTTACGTATAATCCTATACTTCGTCCGACATGTTCTCTCTCAAAATATTAGCGAGATTTTGTCAAATATTATCTTACGGTCTTACACTTAAAGTGACATCTCAACCCATATTGACGAGGTCCTTTGATGCCCACCCCTATCCTTCGAGCACTCATTGGCAGAATAGAACGTTTATGAAAGAAGGTATATTTTTATTATGGAGCGCTGAAAAAGAGCCGCTCCTTTTTATAGGAGTTGGAGCAGGAGCGGCTCCTTTTTGAAAATGGGGAGCGTGAGAGGAGCCAGCTCCAATTTAGGGCGTTGGAGCAGGAGCGGGAGCAGCTTCAAAAGTAGTGGGGCGCGTACAGCCCTGTATATATACTATTATCTACTTGCTTATCTGGTACCAAAGGTACTTAAGCTTTTTTTATGCAACTTTTATTCCTACATAATTGTATTGCTAGCTACCATATCGCAGAATGGTTCTTGGGTGTAGTGTTTGGATATTATTATTATTATTATTATTATTATTATTATTATTATTATTATTATTATTATTATTTATTTATTTATTTATTTATTAATGTATATATTAGTGAAATTAAAGCTGAATTATTTCTACATTTGATTATTGCCGAAGTGGTCGTTTGATCAGTACCACTGGAGAGCCATGAATTTTATAACTGTCCTGTTTTTAAATCTCCGAAACAGTTACATGGTAAACAGCTGATGATCCCCGTTTTAATATTTCACGCTCAAGTTAAGGTCCCCTGTTTTTGTTTCACTGTTAGATACTTGAATCCCCTTTTTTTATTTATGAATTATCCAACGGTGGGTCGGCTTATGCAAGTGCTAAGTCTACGATATCTTGAATTTAGTTAGTTTCTCTGGGAATTTAAACTGCATTTTTTTCTTTGTCTAAAATGACTCAAAGCTTCTTTAGAATATATATATATATATGAGTGCGAACATATGTTTTAGTATATACCTTCTATTCTTTATGCATACCAACCTATTCCAATGTAAAGCTCGATGACTGTAAACATGTAACAACAGAGCATATATAAATAAACAATTGTGAACAAAGGGAGATAATACGCCAGTTTTTTTATTCCAACAAGAGTTTAGTCCTTTACTTTTGTATGAGGTAAATAGCAGGCAAAATATTGTAGATTTCTGCACGATTTAATATACATTTTTTTTTTAAAATAATGAATCAGTTTTAAATGATATCCTTTAGTTTCGTAATTCGATGTTTGGAATTAACACTCCCAATTTAAATTACATAAATGATATAATGAGTTTTGTTTACAGGTTAAGGTATTTTTATTAAGAAACACTAATCATCCTTTTACCCGGTTTAAATATTAGCCTCTCATAACAGATTTTCAGGCAATTGCTGTGCATATTCCGCTTAGCTCTGCTTTAAAGAACAGTATGGCTGCCTTCTTTATGTGATGATTTTAAAGACTCTGTAGATGTAAGCGTATTCGATCTGAGTTGTTTGTTTTTTCGGAATTTTATATTTTGTCGCATCGTAATGTATACGTTTTTCTAATTGAGATCCTTTTGTCTTTCTGATGAGTTCAGAGAGGAAAGATCTGATATTGACATACAAATGTCGGTTTGTTGAACGAAACGGAACCGTAAATCAAAAGTAATTGTTTTGAAAAAAATGGTTTGCAACATAAATAAATTCTTGGTTTTCAGAATGTAACAAAATCTTGTATATATATATATATATATATATATATATATATATATATATATATATATATATATATATATGATAACTTTTATTTATACAGGCATGTAAAAAATCTGCAAAACTGGCATGTCATCGATCAACAGCTGTTAGAAACTGAAATCTCATCAGGAAGAGTAAAAATCATATATATATATATATAAATAAAATATTTGTTATTTTTTATTATCTATGTACGTATAGTTTCGTCCCTTTTCAATCGAGACTCATCAGCATAGAGATATGACTATTCCCTACCGGTCGTACGATTCGAAACCCTGGATTACAAGTATTTTTCAACTTAAATCCAACGTCGTTAACCGCACGGCCAATATTTGAATAGCCGATAAACAATGATAATTTAACACATTTTAAAAAAATATATATATATATATATATAATAGAGGTCAATTTGAGATTTTGTTTTTTTATTTTTCATATTTTTTTATATTTTACTGGATATGCAAACTCAGTTTTTTCCTGATTCAAACAATTTCACCTGAGCTCAATGGATGACCCAATGGGTGACAGTTTTTTCTAGTAAATAAATAAATTACAATTGTTTCTGTGTGATATAATAATCGGTAAATCAACTTTGTCAGCTGAATCGATTCAATGTTCATTCAGATATTAATGTACATATTTACGCACATTTCTATCATCTGTTTAATGCATTTCGTGTAGTCTGGCATAAAAAAAACGACATGGGCCTCTAATCCACCTCGATATATATATATATATATATATATATATATATATATATATATATATATATTCTCTCTTTTATGCTGGAAGCATCTATAAATCCGGAGGTGCATCTTGCATCTTGTCATTTTCTGTTTTATCCATGAAGTGTGACAAATTCCACTCTACGGAAAGCAGATTGTCAGGAAAGACAATCACTTTGATAGGATTATCCGAAGCTATTCAATGAAATTACGAGCGTGTGTTGGGTAGATGTTATAGACAGGGCCTTGGGGTGGGGGGCAGCGGATAGATAAAAAAATCCAAGATCCATTATTTCTTTTTTCCAGATCGACTAGGCTTAGCAGAACACATTTCCGAGGGGGTGGGGGGAGGGGGGATGGCATCTCAGGAAAGATGGCCGCCAACGTTATGAAGTGCAGATGGCCACTGCCTGCTCGGTTACTATAGCTGAATGCTATGTGAGGAACTGTTAGGCATGAAGAAAAAAAAATCGTTGAACCCCCCCCCCCTAATTGAAGCATTTTTGGGGGACATCAGTCTAACGTTTGGAAAAAAATACCTTAGAGGTCAAAGGCTATTTATTGGTTTTGTTGTTGTTTTATATTTTTTTTTTATATTGTGGCTGTTGTTGAGATGTTTTTAGCTTAATTATACAAATGAGTCATACAAGGCTGTACATGCATATATATCTATTATTACGTTAAATGCGAATACACCAACGTTTGTTTTCCTAAGGCTTTTTTTCCCCCGATATACTTTGATAACACAAAATACATGCTAAAATATACATTAGTTCTGGGATTGAGTTATGTTTGAAAAAAATTCTGTTTGAATCATTCTAACTAGCTGTAATCTATAATTAACTAAACAAATAACCCATATCTCTCTCTCTCTCTCTCTCTTAGATATCTATGTATTTTTCTAGTATCCCGTTCACTTTATGTTGATTCAACCACTTTCTAATATTTCTTAATGTTCCTGTGGGCATTTAGATAAAAAGTGACTTTCTTTTCTCTGCATCGCTAACAGATTTGCATACGGGTGTCTTTACATACCACGAACATGTATGTAAATTAGATTGCTGAATAATAAGTCTCTTTTCTTCGCGACAAGAATAAAAATAGTAATAAGTCCATACACTAACAATAATAATAATAATAATAATAATAATAATAATAATAATAATAATAATAATAATAATAATTTCAACTAAAACTGCAAGAAGTTTCATAAACTGCCCCCCTCTCCTCGCCAAAAGTGATGGCATCAGCCTCGGCTGATACCACGCGAAATAGTCGTGAAGGGTCAAGATGGATGGAAAGAGCACTAATCAGACTTCTACTGGAAAGGTGTGGAGATTACTGGGACCTTGGGGAGGTTTATTGTCACTCAAATCCCAGAAAATACCAATAGTCGTTGCCAGTGAGAAATCAATGGGCAATGGCAATTGCGATAAAGCAAAATCATTTGCAATGGTTATCGAAAGAAATGAAGAGTACTGGAAATCTGGAGAGACTTGTTGTCACTTAGACTCATATGATGATGATGATGATGATGATGATGATGATGAGTAAGAGGAGGTTAAGGATAATATAGAAGTAAAAAGACTTATTATTTTTAGTCTTAAGAGATATATCATATTTCGAATGAGATGAAACTAGAATAGATTGTTGTCATTATTACGTCTAGTATACGTATGTCTATACGTGAATTACATTATTATTAAACGTACCAAAAATAACCTTTTTTAAATCCTATTTTTAAAAAAAATCTAATTACTAAATCAAATCGACCAGAATGCATTTCATTTATTTGTAAACAAGTCACCCATTTAAATCTTTTGTTAATATTTGAAATAAAAAAAACAAGAATGAATTACTTCGTGACTCATCGAAATTTGAAATGAATTAGGAAGCTTTTAAACTGTCGAATAGAAAGTTAGTTCTAGATTTAAAATTCCTAGCATGTATTAAAAGATTGAAAGTTTTCGAAGATATTTACATCCGACAATTTTATAAATAGAGATTAAAACAACATTACAGCTACAAAATTTAGTTTATAATATTATTTGGATTGTTCAGACTACTGTTCTCATCTTGGATTTTATTCTCACAACGTTTCAGCCGATGTAACTTCCGACTTTCTTCAAACTCGGAAATATGTATGTCGGACTCGGGAATCTGTACGGAATTTCGAATGAAACCCTTTATTTAATCCACGGGTGAAGCTTGCTCTCATTCACTCAACCATGACCGGGTTGAAGTCTTAAGTAATTCGTAATTATATTCTTAGTATTGCCAGTATTGAGGATTGAACCATCAACCTCCGGAAGACTGTCACTTAGAACTGACTATTAATTAGCACTTTTATCCATTGCGCCATGGGTTCAACATACAGATTCACAAGTTCAACGAGACGCATCTGAAAAAGGTCAGAGATTACATCGACTTAAACGTGAAAATAACATCCAAGATGAGAATAGTAGTCCGAATAATCCAAATAAAACAAATTATCAATCCATAATTTTAAAAATTCCAGAATATAACAATTTGATTCAGCTACTAATTTAATTACCAAACGATACCTCCAACATCCTATGTTAAAAAAATAATAATAAATTGGTAAATAAAGCTATTCACCTCATTCAATCAAAACTCTTGTTGCCATGGCGACTGACCAGACGGACGACCGTTCATGATTTGACCTATTATTCAAGTCATCCTCTTACTCTCCTCTTACCACTTCATGTTTAGTTCGCCCTTCCTTCCACCATCTAATATATTCAACATGCAAGCAAGCAAGCTGGGTCATCAGAGTTTTAATATTATACAGATACAAGTTGTAGCGCCAAGGTTTCATGGTAAATCCTCAATCTCTAAAAGAGATGATTCTTTATAAATAAACAAAGTTGTTAAATTTTTAATCCCTTCCAAAATGAGAGAATTTTAATGAAATTTCAGTCTTTATTTAATAAACGAGTGTATACTCCACGTCAAAAATTGCATGTCGACCATCGTTGGGTCATTTTATGCCAAACTCGTGCATGTTTTTTTTATACGATTCATTTGTAGATTAATTTTAATTTGAAGAGATTGTAGTTACATACAGCACCTCGTCTTCTCAAATGGTCACCCATTTATTATTGGCCAGGTTCAAAATCGCTTAACTTTTGTGATCTTACAGGAACTAGTGTGTCAACATGATTATTGTATATTTTTATTATGGTCTCTCTTGGTCTTGCTGGATTTCAGTACCAGAATTCATCTGGTCTGGTGGAGTATCCAGCTAAGTACTGTCGCTTGAGGTAACATTATTTGGAGAAGGTGCCTCATTCCTCATATTGGCCAGTGGATAGCCGTGTCGAGGGGATCTTATGTGTGCTTCGAATACTATGTTATTTTGAATATTTGGTCAGGGTTTACTTGTAGGGTGAAGAATCCTCATGTCAGGTTGTCCTGACAAACCCTTCTACGGAGAGACCAAAGACACTCGAGAATGGTGTCTAGTAAGTAATTCAATTATAGCCATATGGAGACACTCGTGAACCACAAAATACTACAGCACATATAAAAATATATTGCTATGGTGAAAAGTGTGTGATAATAGACGTTACACGACTGAAGTTATGGGCTTAGAAAATCTAGATAATGAACAAAATTCATCATTCCATGTATTAGGTTATATGTATAATAACTTGATCTATAATTGGCTTTGCAATGTACTAAGAAAGAGTGCACGCCTCCCCACCCCCCCGGTAAAAAATGATATAGAAAAAAATGATGCTTCACCAGTGTTCGCACCAATATTCATATTCATATAAAATGACACCTCAATCGGTGAAATTAATTAAAAAAATAAGAAAGAAAGAAAACACCTAAAACTGGAAAGTTTTAAAAAAGGAAAAAAAAAACGTATAAATCGACATATCAAGTTAGGGGAGAATTATTATTTTTTTAATAAAGGAGACGTTCAGAACGTTGCTGAAACTAACTGTACCTTTCCCTCTCATTTTGGAGTTGGGCATGGTAACATAGCAATAATGAACGTTCAATTATTATTCCAGCTAGTTCGATATACAGAATGATGTTTTTTTCTTTTTACTAAGGTGTCACCACTTATCTAGGCCCAAAGGCCACAAGAGTTAAATGAGTGTGCGGTGGACGATGAGACAATATCGTGATGATTGGTAACGATGGTGGTGATTGGTCAGAATTTGATTATTTAAGAGGGCGGCGCAACAAGAATTTGTTTACATTGGACTTGAAAACAACCATGTTGTAGTTAGCTGGGAAGCAGCCCCGCGGTATGTGTTCCACAGACAGGTAGTTCTTCGAAAGAAACTTCACTCATGGAAGTTTCTAGAAAGCGAGAGAGAGAGAGAGAGAGAAAGAGAGAGAAAACCAAGCTCCAGTCCCTATCCCATCGCCGCATTGTTGCATCCTTGTGCTTGTTTTACAATTACTTCAATGGATTATGCTCTGATGAATTGGCTACTCTGGTGCCCCCTCGACGTAAATTCACTAGACCAACTCAACAACTAACTAAATCCCATCCATTCACTGTGGAGGTCCCCAGATGCCGGAGAGCTTTCTACTCAAATAGGTTCTTTCCTCGTGCTGATGGCCTCTGGAACTCCCTCCCTGCCCCCTGTTTCCCCCGACAGTACTGACATGCAGAAATTTAAAACTAATGTTAACAGACATCTTGCTGCGCAGATCCCAATTTAGGTTGACCCCCCCCCCCACCTTCTACCCTTTTTTTTTCTCAGTAGCCCCTTACGTCTACAGTAGCGGTCTGCCTTGTTTGGGGTGAACTATGTTAAAAAAAAAAAGAGGGAGAGAGAGAGAAAACTATTGACAGTGGTTGTAGATAGACGAGTTTCTGTCACATCTATGTGTCTAATAAAAGCGAAATAATGTAGAGAGAAAGGCAATAATGTAGAGAGAAAGGCAATATTCCAAAAGAAAGTTAATCCATACAAATGCGTATACAGTTTTATTGACAACAAATCAGAACTTGTTAGGATAACTAAAATAAAGATTTAGTAGTGAATGAGAGTTCGTTTTTTTTAGAACGTTCCAAGTGAAAAGAAATTATTTCGTCTGTATAGTGTAGGCATGTTTGTTTGGTGTCGCTGTATGAGTTTTGTTTAGTTTGTGATAATTTCTTCTTTCGTGTGCTTCGTGCCTTTTGGCCAATGACAGAAGAAGAGTTTAGTGGTGTACTCCAATGAGTCAGGTATGAAAGAAACTGCGAAGTGAGAGAGAAGGAGCCGATGTATTTGTTTTTTATATTAGGTGCGAAATATTGTAACTACTCTTCTTGAAATATGCGGAGGCATATATTTTATACGCTTCTGATTGACTGTATTGGATTTAACCAATCGAGAGTCTATATTTTTGTTGTGGCCTTGAAAGGCTGATAATAAATAAGACAACACGGTGGTATATTTACAAGAGTGTGTATTTAGAAAAGTATAGAATAGTATTGTTACAGAAAGACTGCTCCTCCTTCGTTATAGGCTCCTCGATGCATAATGTCTATAAAAGTCCATATAGTGACGAAATTTTTAAGCAACATTTTCTGATTGCTGCTTCTATAATATAATAAAGAATAAACAAAGTATTTTCAGTTTCTAAATATACATTTAATGGTTTTATATTACCCATATGGATTGGACAGGCGAGCATCATGCTTTCATTATGGAAACGTCTATTAATTTATGCCCTTCATTAAAAAATTACTACCATTCCACATGAATTGACCCGTCGAGTTATGGGCAACTTTCACTAACACTTTCGTCAATGTGTGAATAATAATGATGATCAGTTGGTTCGTAACATAGCAGAATAAAATTTTGGCATGTAACTTCTTCGCAGTAGTGACTGTAGAGTTGTGTCTGTGTCTCTCCTAGTGTAGAGATCGCCTGTCTCGCTCTTTTGCTTTCTGTGTAGCAGCAGTGGTAATAGTAGTTGTTGTAATGAAAACAACACCCATTATCACTTTCTGGCTTTAAATAATATTTAGTGTAGTTTTGTAGAATGCTTCTTACATCTATATGCACGAAATTGAATCAAACAAAAAACACTGTATAACAACAGACGAAAGAGAATTTATTTCAAAGGGTTACTTTACCGTTTGGTAAAGTAACAAAATATTGGACAGTGTCCAGAAAGGAAAATAAGAAAAGCGTCAACGTCGTGGCTGCTGCTGGAACGATAGTCAGGCAGGAGAGAGCTGTTTCCTCGATTGCGTCTCGTTTCTCTCTGCCGATCTCGTCCCAAGACTAAACTGACAAAGTAGTCCATTCAGGGACAGCTAGAAAATCATATACCCTGCAAGCCGATTGGTCAGTGTATGACCAATTTGCCCACATGGGACAAGAAGAAATAGATACTATGTCCGCCCGCTGCAGTTTTATAGGGGAGAGGGAAGGAGACCTTTGAAAATACGTCTACTTCATTTCACAGACAAAATCCAAGATACTGCTACTGCTGTCTTTTTCTTTTTGACACACATTTGCTTTCTTACATCATTTCCAGAGAGCTACATAGCCACCATTATATTAAAGGTTAACGTTATATTGAAAGAAAAAAAATGAAATTATGTGTATATTTAGAAAATACAAATATCTTATTCATTCTGTGTTCTAGTTAGGTTTTATTAAACAAATAAATCTGTCAGATGATTTTTCCAAACTATATATTTTTGTTTCTGTTTGAGTAGATAAGAATCTTGTCCCTCCCTTTCCCATTCACCAATTTTTTTTTTAATTGTGAGATGGGAAGGAGACATGCAAGATCATTTTGCCGCACCCTATGGATTAACAAATCTTCTTATGTTCAGATGTTATACTTTATACCATCATGATTCTTCACCGAACCCAGCTTGAAGTTGTCTTCTGAATATCATATATTTATCATGTCTTCTGATCACTAAAACCATTAATGTCGAAATGGTAAGAGAGAATGAAAGAAGGGAAAAAGAAAGGAGGGTGAAAAAAAATGAGAGATCTCACTTTCAGGCAAGAAATGATATTTTGACAGTCAGTCTTGCACCATTAACCATTTTATTTTTTATTTTTTCGGTTTTCGTTTTTTCGTTTTTCTCTCTTCTGATTTCGTGTTTTGCATTACCATAAATATCCGAGAGATCTCATCATTTTTTTTTTTTGTTTGCAAAAAAATGAAAGATGTCAACACTATAAAAAAGCTGAAGTAAACGCAGAATGAATGACAACAGATATTATTTGATACATTATCTCTAATAAGAGGATTGGGTCTTGTACGATTTCCGAGTCCCAAATTCTCTTTTCAAAAGAGACGCCATTAAAAAATTTTATTTTTTTATTTTTTTAATATTCACACACGAAAACGGAAACGAAAATTAACAAATGATTCATTAGAAAACGAAATAACTAACTTGTAACTCAAAGGGTATTTTAATAAGCCCCCCCCCCATTTACTTGTCTCCACACGAGGGCAGTGTTTGTTTTGTTTTCTTCATTGAGACTTAGACGTTGTGGGATGACGTCATAATGAACATGGCGTTGCCTCGGATGATAGCTAGGGAGATGCGCTGGAACACTCAAACGGTCTCTTTGATGTCTTAAGAAAAGAACAAGGAATGTAAACAAACATTTTCTACGATGTCGCTGGTGTTGTGAACTTTTTGGTTCGTTTTGTAACTGGTGTACAAAATAAAATCTTTTATGTGTTAGATTTTCAAAGGGAACTATTTTTTATAAGAATTTTTGATTCAACATGTGATAAATGTTGATTTCACCTACAAGTGTTGATTTTCATATGATAATGTTAAAAATAAATAAGGTGGATTTTTAAATAAACACACACACACATATATATATATATATATATATATATATATATATATATATATATACATATTTGTTATGTATATTATATTTCTTCAGCTGCATTTGCCCAGGATTGAACTCAGCACCTTGGGATTACGAGATGGATTACGTGCACTTGCATATATTTCCGTTAAAGTAAAATTACTGGGTTTTCTTGTCCACGTGACTTTTTAATTTAAATGCGTTCTCTTTCTTTTACCATATATACGTTCTTGGCCTCTTGCCTTGTTGGCATTGTAGTTTTGAATTAATTGAATAAAGCCTTAGAAAAGGTTTTTCTATTCGTGTCTTCCTTCTACATTACAATTTATTCAATTAATTCATTTACTAAATTTCTCATGGATAAGATTATTCGTCTGGACAAGTTTGATATATCTTCTGCAGACCCTCAGGCTGGCAAGCTCTGGAGACTATGGTACCGTAATTTTACTTATTACTTATCTACTATTGCTTCTTTAAATCCAGACAAACTCGAAGTCCTTTATTTAAACATTGGTGCTACCGTTGCTGACATTATCGAGGGTTGTTCTGGATTCGAACATGCTGTTGAATTGCTGAAAAGTGTTTATGATAAGTCTCCAAGCGTTATTCATGCTAGACATTTGCTTTCTACACGTCTACAACAGGAAAATGAGTCTGTAGACCAGTACCTTCAGGCCTTGAACCGACTTGCCGCAGACTGTTGCTTCAAAGATGTTACTGCTACTACTTACAGAGATGAATCTGTCCGTGATTCATTTATACGTGGTCTCCGGTCTTCCGTAATACGTGCCAGACTACTTGAAAATGATACGTTAAATCTCAAGGAGGCTACTCAATGTGCTAGAGCTTTAGAACAGGCTCAATTTCGTGCTGAGTCATACGCTTCTCAGATTGGACCTACCGTTGCTGCTACCACGACTAAAAATGTGTTTACTGATTCTGTCGAGGAGGCCACTATTACTGCTCCTATGGAGTGTGAATCTGTACAATTGTCTGCTGCCCTTCCTGCTCATGGAAAGTGCTACAACTGCGGAGGGAAACGTCACATTAAGGATGATCGCCGCCACTGTCCTGCCCGCGATAAAGTATGTCGAAACTGTGGCAAACTCGGCCATTTTGCCAAAGTTTGCCGTTCTACCATGTCTACACCTTCACGTTCCACCTCAGCTATTATAGTAGCCCGTGCTAAAGATGATGATAGGTTCCCTCCTATTACTAAAATTGTAAAATTAAAGGGTAAACGATTAACTGCTCTCATAGACACCGGCAGTTCTGATAACTTTATCAGTGCTCGTATTGTTAAAACAATGAAACTGTCTACTTCTAAACGGAATTCCGTAATTTCCATGGCATCATCGGCCATTTCCCTCAAGCTATCTGAATATTGTACTGAGGACGTTATCTTCAATGGTTACGAATATAAAGAAATTGACTTCACAGTACTTCCTGATTCCTGTATGGATATTATACTCGGAGTGCCCTTCTTAAAACTACACCAGAGTATCACTATTTCTTTTGGAGGGTCTCAGGATATTCTAAAAATCTGCGCTTTAACCAAAATCAGTTGTGCACCCGTTAAATTGTTCCGAAACTTGACCCGTGATTGCAAACCTATTGCTACTGGGTCCCGAAATTACCGTGCGGAGGACTCTCGATTCATTGAAAAAGAAATTCTACAAATGCTTGAGGATGATATAATTGAACCAAGTTACTCTCCGTGGCGCGCTCAAATTGTTGTGACTTCGTCAACTAATAAAAAGAAACGATTGGTAGTCGATTTCTCCCAAACTATTAACCGTTTCACCTTACTTGATGCATACCCCTTGCCACGAATTGGGGATCTCGTTGACCAAATAGCCCAGTATCGTATCTTTAGTATAATTGACTTGTCCAAAGCATACTATCAGATTGAAATTTGCCCTGAAGATCGCCCCTATACGGCCTTTCAGGCTGGAAACCGTCTGTACCAATTTAAACGAATACCCATGGGGGTCACAAACGGGGTTTCTGCCTTTCAACGATTTATGAATTCTTTCATTTCTGATAACAAATTACCTGGAACCTTCTCGTATATAGATGATATAACTATTTGCGGTAAAACCCAGGAGGAGCATGACGTCAATTTGGAGTATTTCTTAAAAGCTGCCTCGACATACAACCTCGAAATAAACCGGGAAAAATCAAAGTTTTCACTTCGTTCTATTAACGTGCTTGGATACCAAATTTGTAACGGAACTCTTCAACCTGATCCAGAGCGTTTGAGACCTCTTTTGCAAATGCCTCCCCCTTCCGATTCAAAATCGTTAAAAAGGTGTCTTGGTATGTTTGCTTACTATGCGAAATGGATACCTAAGTATTCATACAAAATTCGTCCACTGGTCGAAAATAAACAATTCCCTATGCCTCCTATAGTTGTAAATTCTTTCGAAAAACTCAAGAAAGACATTGCTGAATCATCCGTAAAAGTTATTGATGATGAATTGCCGTTTATTATTGAAACCGATGCCTCAGAAAAGGCTATCGGAGGCACTCTTTTACAAGCTGGGAGACCTGTAGCATTCTTTTCTCGGTCGTTAAACCTCTTTGAAATGCGACTTCATATAGTCGAAAAAGAAGCATATGCCATAGTCGAATGTGTTCGTAAATGGAGAGATCTCATTGTTGGGAAACATTTTACTATTATTACTGATCAACAAGCCGTATCTTTTGTGTTTAAACCTGCTAATCGTGGAAAAATTAAAAACGATAAAATTATACGGTGGAAAATGGAACTTCTTCCCTTTTCATATGATATAAAACACCGTCCCGGGAATGAAAATATTGTCGCTGACACATTATCCAGAGTATGTGGTGCTGCTGTTTCTTCCTTGGAGGAACTAAAATCAATTCATGATTCCTTAATACATCCTGGAGTACAACGCCTTTGGCATTTTGTAAGGTCACAAAATTTGCCATATTCATTTGATGAAATCCGACGTGTGACATCTCAATGTACTACTTGCGCCAAAATAAAACCCCAATTCTTTACTTCTACTAATAATATTCTTATCCGTTCTACTGCTCCATTCCAGCGTCTTTCTGTCGATTACAAAGGACCTATCCCGGCATCTTCATCAGGTTGCCGTTACATATTTACAGTCGTCGATGAATACAGTCGATTTCCGTTTGCTTTCCCTTGTCGTGATTGCTCCTCTCAAACCGCGATTCAGTGCCTGGTGAATATTTTTTCTATTTTTGGACTTCCCTCATTCATCCATTCCGATCGAGGAACTTCGTTTATGTCGGAGGAATTCAAACAATTTTTGCTGCGACTTGGAATTGGATCCAGTAACACTACTGCGTATAACCCAAGAGGTAACAGCCAATGTGAGCGCTATAACGGCATTATTTGGAACACCATCTTATTAGCTTTGGGATCAAAACGGTTACCCATTAGCGCTTGGCAGGATGTTCTACAGGATGTTTTACAAACTATTCGCTCTCTACTATGCACCTCCACAAATGCTACGCCTCACGAACGCATGTTCAATTTTAAAAGGCGCTCTTCCACTGGCACTGCATTACCTGTTTGGCTCTGTGAGCCTGGGGAGGTGTTATTAAAGCGATTTGGTAACAGGAGTAAATATAACCCGATCGTTGAGGTAGTGGAACTCCTCGAGGCTAACCCTACACATGCAAGAATACGATATCATGATGGCCGGGAAGATTCAGTAGCACTAAGACATTTAGCACGTTTTCCACGCTCGGGTCGATCTCAAGATTCTGCTGAAAACGTTCTACCTGACATGGGCCCTTTGCCTGATACAAGTTCCACAAATACTCCTTCACCTAAGGAAAGTTATACAGAAAATGAATTAGTGAATCAGAATTCAGAGAATCAACCTTCCCAGAGATATGGTGCTTCTGATAGTGAACTACTTCCCCGCCGGTCTAGCAGGATTCGCAAACCAGTTCAGCGTCTGGATTTATAAAACTTTCTGATAACAATCTCTGTTACAAGTGGGGGAGAATGTTATGTATATTATATTTCTTCAGCTGCATTTGCCCAGGATTGAACTCAGCACCTTGGGATTACGAGATGGATTACGTGCACTTGCATATATTTCCGTTAAAGTAAAATTACTGGGTTTTCTTGTCCACGTGACTTTTTAATTTAAATGCGTTCTCTTTCTTTTACCATATATACGTTCTTGGCCTCTTGCCTTGTTGGCATTGTAGTTTTGAATTAATTGAATAAAGCCTTAGAAAAGGTTTTTCTATTCGTGTCTTCCTTCTACATTACAATATTATAACTGCATTCCAATGACCAAAAGAACAATCAATCCATACCTTTCATCTGTGCTTTCATTTTCTTAGTTTTCATACTTCGTCGAAGAACCACAACCATAGTGTTCTTCTGTTCTTCCAATCTTGTTACCCTCATATATCAGCGAATACCAATAATTTCCCCTTGTCTTGTATTAGTTCTATTTATCTTCCTCCCACAAGGTAAGATGTGACACAAGGTCGGGAAAGTAGGAAAGAACCAGCGCTCGGGTGAGAAGGCCAAACCTGGGCGGGTACATCTCCTAGAACTGCACAGGACGGACAACCGATAGACCGGCGTAAGTCCAGACCCGAAGGCCCGGACAATACCGGTCTATAGGGTGGGGTAAACACCCCTGGTTGAATCCTTGTCTTGTATTTGTATTCACTGATATATGAGGGTAAAAAGATTGAAAGAACAGAAGAAAACTATGGTTGTGGTCCTTCGACGAAATATGAAGATTAAGAAAATGAAAGAACTGATGAAAGGTATGGATTGATTGTTTTTTGGTCATCGGAATGCACCTATAGTATATATATATATATATATATATATATATATATATATATATATATATATATATTATCCAAAGCTTGTAATGGAACTTCATTGAGCTTGCAATTTGGAACATTTTCGAATATTATAAAAACATTTTTTTTTTTGTAGAACCCACAAATATATATATATATATATATATATATATATATATATATATATAATAAAGTCTGAATTTCCCCTATTTCTTTTACCAGTATAGCTACGTAAACAAAAGCTACATATATAATTTTGTTTAGTCCGTTATTGGTATATGACTCCATCCCACCAAAGAGAATTAGTTTCGTTCAAATTTACCGATTTTTGGGGAGTAGGAGTGACTACCCTTCCCATAAGAAGTCCTCATCCTTCGACCCAAAATACTATGATATTGATATAATCTTATATATAAAGTAAAATCCGAATTTCCCCTATTTCTTTGACCGTTATAGCTATGTAAACAAAAGCTACATATATAATTCTGCTTTATAAGCGATTTAGTCGCTTATTGGTACACCCCCACCCTAAATTAGTTTCGTTTAAATTCACCGATGTTTATATTTTATCCGTTCAGGCGTTTTCTCTTTGCTAATTAATTTTAAAATAGAGTAAGAGTGCCTATCACCTCGTAGTGATGTACTCGTCTTTCGGCCCAAAATGCCGTAAGAGAAATATGGTAGAAATCTAATTTATTACCTTTTTGCATTACATGATCGATCCGCTGCATTCATATTGATCAATCACAAATCAATAATTATACAGTTATTACAAATGGCTTTCCGAACTTTCGTTTTCAGATTACAAATAATACACAAATATCTACAATCTTCTTTCCAATGATGTTCTTAGAATATACATAACAAAACGCCCCCTACACTTCTTCGTTTTTTTTGTTGCTCAAAATACATTACACACTATTTTTTACTATTGTTTGTAACGCATGCATGCGTAGGCGTTTTCTTTACTTAATGAAAGAGAAACGATTTCGTATTCATTATAATAGCAGTTATTTGATTTGTGCATGAGCGTTTCTGAGGCACAAGTCTCTGCTTGTCAGCAGGTCAGTTACCATAGAAACATAGGTGCCAGTGCTTTAGGCTTAAACGCTTTTTTATCTCAAATTACTTTATTTCCAAAATGCATTTAATTATATAAAATCCTAACTTCTTTCCCGTGTTTATTTTTTTTATACATTTAATTCCTATTCTCCATTTTTATTTAAATTTAATTTAGATTTTACCTATTCAAATCGAGAACCGGTTTTTTGCAAAAAATATTTGCTTACTCTGATCTTCTTAAAAATAATACTCAGAAAAATTACTTCATTTACAAATACGCTTATTCATATTAAATAGTACTTTTCTTCCAGTGTTTGTGTATAAGACACTATTATTTAAAATTCCTCACCTCTATATAATTATGTTACTGCACGGATGCTCTTTCACAGTTATGAAGTAATACAAACGTTTAAATATTTAGAATTTAACTACTTATGTGACAAAGTATCCGGGGCCCCATGGGAATCGGGTACCCTGGTTACGCGCTAGTATGCATCTTGGTGGTGATGCTAGGCCCTGCGTAGAGACGAAGTGGAGATATAAAACTAGTATATATTTGACGTGGAAACGAACTTATTCAGACGACAGGTAAGAGGCACCGGTTTGTCTGGTTGGGTCGTGTTTTTCAGTCAAAATCCATTGCCTTCTCAGGTAAGGAGACAGTTGCCAGATGGGAAGTTAGAGATAATGTAATTCCATAATCTTAGATTTAATTCCAATAATATCAATAAAACGATGTTGTTCTGTTTAACTTGGCAGAGAATTATTTGGGCCTGTCATCGTTAATTACGGCAGAGCGCCTTCGGCCCACATGGCGAGAATGAGAAAGCAATTGTTTTTGCAATAACGCCAAGACAGAAAGAAAATTCCATTTATTTTAAGGAAGGGGCGAGTGAGGCCCGTGTTCCCACCCCCCTTGAGAGAGGAAGAGACGCAGAGAATAGATGGCAGAGAAAGGGGTGTATGACGATAGACATCTTCAATAAGATAATGTGCGTTTTTCACGCATGGGAGTTGATAACCAATAGAGACGACGAGAGAGCCAGTCAGTGTTGGACGTTCGTTCGACGTGCGCCGATGATGGCGTGCATGGTGAAGACAAGATCGGCAACATCATCATCATCATCGCCTTCACCAATTAATTTGTGACTAAACAACTACTTGTGAAACGAATTCACACACACACACAGAGAACTAACGAGATAACTTAGAGAAAACAACTTATACGAGTATGGTAGACATTAATCTAATGTAAAATCAATTCTTTTATTTTATTAATAATTACTCTTCCATACAAAAAAAAAACCCGACCGAGTTGTTGAACATTGTTCTTTTCCTTTTGTTCTGCTTTGAATAATCTTTCGCCCTCACAGAGCCAACCGATTGCTGTTCGCCTAGTGATCGCTCGCTGATATAAACAGTTTCAATGTGGGAGCTGGACAAGACGATAAGATCGGCGACGTCGTCATCATCATCATCGTCACCATCCCGGCCGAGAGGAATTTCGATCTATATATTTTTTTATTACCACTACGACGATCGGGTGCACGTGTGAGATCAGCGAGACCACCGTGCAGACACGTGTGGGGTTTACAATTTGACACCCCGACCAGGATATCATACCCCTGTGTGTGCGGTTGACCACGATCCCCACGAGTGGGGTTCACACTTATAAGACATTACATTTTATACTTATAGATAAATAAAAATACTTATATGGGCTCCAGAGATGGAGTATAAGTTTATTGGGTTTTCCCCTGCAACGCCAACGCACAAATCACACTGTTGATTTGTATATGATAATGTTGAAAGGAAATAATGTTTATTTTTAAATAAACATATGATAGTGTTGATTTGAAGCATAATATTTTTTTTACTTATGTAAGTATATTGAAAGAGAATAATTTACATATGTTAATTTTTAATTAAACACGATAATTTTTTTTTGCTTGATCAGTCTTATTTATTTTTTCATATGTATTTTCGGGACAAGATATATTTACAGCACTCAAGTAATGGCAGCAGCTGAAAGGAACGGGTTTAGCATGTCACAACTTAAAACTGATGCCTAAACCCATATTTAAAAAAAATTCTCGGTCTCTGTTTCGATTAAAACATCTTTAAAAATTTTATTTTATGTCTAACAATATATATATATATATATATATATATATATATATATATATATACTAGACAAATGTGAACCGTTGGGTCACCCATTGAGAATGGGTAAGATTGTTTTAATCAGGAAAAAGTGAGTTTGCAAAGCCATTAAAAATTTTGTTGGAGATGAAGTTAATTATTATTTCTAACACCTCTAAAACCAAGCTGCTCTCCTTTCACAACCAGTGCTCGGATCCTTGTTTTGCCTCATTTGAAATAAATGTATCTCTCCTTCAGGAAGTGTCTTTCCTTGATAATCTGCTGGAACTGACTCATTCCAAACTTAAAATCGAAGACTTACATATTGCTAAGATCGCTGGAAAAATGTTTGGATCATTCGATCGTTCCAGAAAGTACCTGCCACAATCATATACAATCTGTATACGAGCCATAAACATCTTAAGATGGAGTACAGTTGCCACATTTGATTTTTTGTTATTATTATTGTTACACCGGCCGTTCTTACACAGGAGAAACTACACCGGTTGTCACTATAAATAGTGCGAGTCACCAGAGACACAGTGAAGACAAAGCGCAGTCTTGTAACTGTCTAGCCAAGTGCTAGTCACTTTCTTACTTTGTTAATACACTTGTTAAACCAACCCTCGACTTGACTTCCTTTATTTATTATTTATTGTGGAACAACTTCACAACAATTATTTAGGTAACACAATTGATTTCAGTGGGCGAACTGAAACAACTATAAGACGACGTATATCTGCCACATGGAGAGTGTTCAGGCAGCTGTTAATAATTTTACAAAATGCAGGGATCCCATTGTATGTGAAAGTGGCAGCATACAACGCACATGTCTGGCCTCCATATATCTTTAACATTTAGCTAGAAGAACATCGAAATTTACAGCCAGTAGAGGGACATTAGTTTACTATTTATAAGATTAAACGCTACGGAGAAGATGGAGTTAGTTGAAGCTCAAAATTAAAAAAGAAAAAGAAAAAAAGAAGTTTAAGAAAACACATGTAATTTTGGTAGCATGGTTAGAAATGAGTAAAAATGCCAAATACATTTAAGATGGTTAAAAGATAAGAAAACTCAACTGAAAACTTTGGGGAGTCTTTTTCATTTCGGCAGCCATTTCATTTTCATTTCGGGCTACTTTGCAAATGACCCTTTCAAGAAAATCATATCGTGTACATCTCAGAGGAATGGTGAAGGGAGGTTTGAGGGGGATGTTGTATATCGAGGGTTGTTTGAACTTTTTTTTTTCTAAATGGCTGCAAAACATGGTCAACAACGAAATGTAAGAATGACACGATCCTGGCTGAGCGTAGATGGAGAAAATTGCCAGTCTCACTCTACCGGCCTCCATGAGAAAGTATGTTGCACAACGACGTCTCAGCTGGTGTGGCACCTTCACCCGTCGTCAGTCATCCGAAATGCTCCAAAGTGTGTCCCACATTGACGTTGATGGCACAAAGCCACATGGTAGGCCGCTTAAGACATGGAGGGGATCAGTTTATGATGACCTGATCTTGGTGGGCGGCACAAGCGAAATGGCAACAGGCAGGAACTGTTGGAAGTCATTCACGAAACGTCTAACCTCAAGCATGAGACAAGAAGACGATTAAAATGAAAATAATAATAATAATAATAATAATAATAATAAAAATGATATTATCTTATAATAATTTATACCCAAAGCAAGTTATCGGACTTAGGATTGTTTAAAAAAATTTGCATCGTAAACAAAAGAATCCAGGTATTTTACCATGAAAACAAATCAGTAGATAAAAAGTGTAAACAGAGAAAAATTAAGGTTTATCACATGGCGGAAATAAGATCCGAAAATAGTAGGATAAACAAAACCTGTTCATTATTCACTTCCAAAGAAGATGTAGTTATGGTCGTGAAAAATGTTCAAAGGATCAAATATCCAGTATGCAATTAAAAAAAATAATAATCTGAAGGAAAAAGTCAAAGGAAGCAAAATTCGGGTATTAATTCTTCCATCCTGAAATCAAAATGTGCCATGCTAAAATATAATTGGTATACACTTTCTATCCACACATATTCAATGTATAAAATGTATGAAGTCAAATGTTTTATATTACAATCCTTTCTTTCAGGAAATCCCAGAAATTCCCGACAACAAAGACCTTGAAGAAAAGACATTTATGATCCCAAAGAGCCAATGGGATACTTCGACTTATCACACCGACAGTGGAGATGGCTGGAGTGAGGTGGAATCTACACCTGGAAGAAAAAGACCAGGTAGGTTTAGCTATTAGTATTAGCAAATGTGCAGGGTGGGAAAGCAAAATTTGCAAAATATGGGGTAACTTTCCACAAATGCCATCTATGGAATCGTTAATAAAATTCACAATCCTTTCTGCAATCCAACCATATTTGGTACAAGTTAACTTCAGTCTATGTCTGACTTGTGCGCCAAGTTTCATTCATGAAGGCTCAAAATACTTTGTTATTGTCATTTAATGATTAACACACATGGATAAAACGTGTCAAATTGTCAATAACGCTGACACACTCCTCTCTTGGTACTGCTCTGATATTGGTTGTGTTAGTTTCAGTTTAGGAATAGTTTAAGGATTGTTTTGATACACATTATCTTTGAAATAATACTACAGATGAAAATATGTGGGTTACATTCCGGTGAATATGAAGCCCCATCTAATATCATTTAACGGCGATAAAATAATGGCTGCTAAATGTTCATGACTGAAACTTGATGAACAAGTCAGACATGAACTGAAGTTTGTTTGTACCAAATATGATTCGATTGCAGAAAAGTTTACGAATTTTATTAACGATTCCATGGGTGGCATTTCTTTAGGGTCACCCGCTACATTCATTTTTTTTTAAACATGATCATCATTTTTCCATGAGACAAACATTACAAAATAAGAATAAATAAAACCCAAAACCTTTTTTTTAATTCTGTCAAGGCTTTCATAAATTCAGACTTGTTTTTTTTTTTTTGTTTTTTCGTTTTTTTTTTCATTTCTACCTGTGATATAAAAAACTTTTTTCACTTCGTTAATGTGGACAGCATTAAAGACTTCCCTAATTATCTCTCTTTATTATAACTCTTTAATACGTCTCAGATCATATATAAATTTGTTCCCCACCCTTGTGGGTTGATCTCTCTGGTAATGGAGATAACTTGCGCTAAATTAGTCCAAAGGCATAAAAGAAAGAAACACTCTAGGTAGCCGATAATGGCAAATATATAAGCATTTATAGATTTCTATTGCACACTGCAGTGACTGATGACTCAGT
>OY744525.1:46954647-46967147 GCA_963556195.1 Sepiola atlantica | reverse complement strand
AAGGAAAAAAGGGAGGAAGGAGAGAAGGTTAGAATAAGAAGAAAAGGAAGAAAAAGAAGGAAAAGAAGGTAGCTTAGAAGAAGAAGAAGAAGAAGAAGAAGAAGAATAAGAAAGGAAGGAAAAAAGGGAGGAAGGAAGGAAGGTTAGAATAAGAAGAAAAAGAAGAAAAAGAAGGAAAAGAAGGTAGCTTAGAAGAAGAAGAAGAAGAAGAAGAAGAAGAAGTAAGGAAGGAAAAAAGGGAGGAAGGAAGGAAGCTTAGAATAAGAAGAAAAAGAAGAAAAAGAAGGAAAAGAAGGTAGCTTAGAAGAAGAAGAAGAAGAAGAATAAGAAAGGAAGGAAAAAAGGGAGGAAGGAAGGAAGCTTAGAATAAGAAGAAAAAGAAGAAAAAGAAGAAAAAGAAGGTAGCTTAGAAGAAGAAGAAGAAGAAGAAAGGAAAGAAAAAAGGGAGGAAGGAAGGAAGGTTAGAATAAGAAGAAAAAGAAGAAAAAGAAGGAAAAGAAGGTAGCTTAGAAGAAGAAGAAGAAGAAGAAGAAGAAGAAAGGAAGGAAAAAAGAGAGGAAGGAAGGAAGCTTAGAATAAGAAGAAAAAGAAGAAAAAGAAGGAAAAGAAGGTAGCTTAGAAGAAGAAGAAGAAGAATAAGAAAGGAAGGAAAAAAGGGAGGAAGGAAGGAAGGTTAGAATAAGAAGAAAAAGAAGAAAAAGAAGGAAAAGAAGGTAGCTTAGAAGAAGAAGAAGAAGAAGAAGAAGAAGAAGAAGAAGAAAGGAAGGAAAAAAGGGAGGAAGGAAGGAAGCTTAGAATAAGAAGAAAAAGAAGAAAAAGAAGGAAAAGAAGGTAGCTTAGAAGAAGAAGAAGAAGAAGAAGAATAAGAAAGGAAGGAAAAAAGGGAGGAAGGAAGGAAGGTTAGAATAAGAAGAAAAAGAAGAAAAAGAAGGAAAAGAAGGTAGCTTAGAAGAAGAAGAAGAAGAAGAAGAATAAGAAAGGAAGGAAAAAAGGGAGGAAGGAAGGAAGGTTAAAATAAGAGGAAAAAGAAGAAAAAGAAGGAAAAGAAGGTAGCTTAGAAGAAGAAGAAGAAGAAGAATAAGAAAGGAAGGAAAAAAGGGAGGAAGGAAGGAACGTTAGAATAAGAAGAAAAAGAAGAAAAAGAAGGAAAAGAAGGTAGCTTAGAAGAAGAAGAAGAAGAAGAAGAAGAAGAATAAGAAAGGAAGGAAAAAAGGGAGGAAGGAAGGAAGCTTAGAATAAGAAGAAAAAGAAGAAAAAGAAGGAAAAGAAGGTAGCTTAGAAGAAGAAGAAGAAGAAGAAGAAGAATAAGAAAGGAAGGAAAAAAGGGAGGAAGGAAGGAAGGTTAAAATAAGAGGAAAAAGAAGAAAAAGAAGGAAAAGAAGGTAGCTTAGAAGAAGAAGAAGAAGAAGAAGAATAAGAAAGGAAGGAAAAAAGGGAGGAAGGAAGGAACGTTAGAATAAGAAGAAAAAGAAGAAAAAGAAGGAAAAGAAGGTAGCTTAGAAGAAGAAGAAGAAGAAGAAGAAGAAGAAGAAGAAAGGAAGGAAAAAAGGGAGGAAGGAAGGAAGCTTAGAATAAGAAGAAAAAGAAGAAAAAGAAGGAAAAGAAGGTAGCTTAGAAGAAGAAGAAGAAGAAGAATAAGAAAGGAAGGAAAAAAAGGGAGGAAGGAAGGAAGCTTAGAATAAGAAGAAAAAGAAGAAAAAGAAGGAAAAGAAGGTAGCTTAGAAGAAGAAGAAGAAGAATAAGAAAGGAAGGAAAAAAGGAAGGAAGGAAGGAAGCTTAGAATAAAAAGAAAAAGAAGAAAAAGAAGGAAAAGAAGGTAGCTTAGAAGAAGAAGAAGAAGAAGAAAAAGAATAAGAAAGGAAGGAAAAAAGGGAGGAAGGAAGGAAGCTTAGAATAAGAAGAAAAAGAAGACAAAGAAGGAAAAGAAGGTAGCTTAGAAGAAGAAGAAGAATAAGAAAGGAAGGAAAAAAGGGAGGAAGGAAGGAAGGTTAGAATAAGAAGAAAAAGAAGAAAAAGAAGGAAAAGAAGGTAGCTTAGAAGAAGAAGAAGAAGAAGAAGAAGAAGAAGAAGAAGAAAGGAAGGAAAAAAGGGAGGAAGGAAGGAAGGTTAGAATAAGAAGAAAAAGAAGAAAAATAAGGAAAAGAAGGTAGCTTAGAAGAAGAAGAAGAAGAAGAAGAAAAGAAGGAAAAAGGGAGGAAGGAAGGAAGCTTAGAATAAGAAGAAAAAGAAGAAAAAGAAGGAAAAGAAGGTAGCTTAGAAGAAGAAGAAGAAGAAGAAGAAGAAAGGAAGGAAAAAAGGGAGGAAGGAAGGAAGCTTAGAATAAGAAGAAAAAGAAGAAAAAGAAGGAAAAGAAGGTAGCTTAGAAGAAGAAGAAGAAGAAGAAGAAGAAGAAGAAGAAGAAGAAGAAGAAGAAGAAAGGAAGGAAAAAAGGGAGGAGGGAAGGAAGGTTAGAATAAGAAGAAAAAGAAGAAAAAGAAGGAAAAGAAGGTAGCTTAGAAGAAGAAGAAGAAGAAGAAGAAGAAGAAGAAGAAGAAGAATAAGAAAGGAAGGAAAAAAGGGAGGAAGGAAGGAAGGTTAGAATAAGAAGAAAAAGAAGGAAAAGAAGGAAAAGAAGGTAGCTTAGAAGAAGAAGAAGAAGAAGAATAAGAATAAGAAAGGAAGGAAAAAAGGGAGGAAGGAAGGAAGGTTAGAATAAGAAGAAAAAGAAGAAAAAGAAGGAAAAGAAGGTAGCTTAGAAGAAGAAGAAGAAGAAGAAGAAGAAGAAGAAGAATAAGAAAGGAAGGAAAAAAGGGAGGAAGGAAGGAAGGTTAGAATAAGAAGAAAAAGAAGAAAAAGAAGGAAAAGAAGGTAGCTTAGAAGAAGAAGAAGAAGAAGAAGAAGAAGAAGAATAAGAAAGGAAGGAAAAAAGGGAAGAAGGAAGGAAGGTTAGAATAAGAAGAAAAAGAAGAAAAAGAAGGAAAAGAAGGTAGCTTAGAAGAAGAAGAAGAAGAAGAAGAAGAAGAAGAATAAGAAAGGAAGGAAAAAAGGGAGGAAGGAAGGAAGGTTAGAATAAGAAGAAAAAGAAGAAAAAGAAGGAAAAGAAGGTAGCTTAGAAGAAGAAGAAGAAGAAGAAGAAGAAGAAGAAGAAAGGAAGGAAAAAAGGGAGGAAGGAAGGAAGGTTAGAATAAGAAGAAAAAGAAGAAAAAGAAGGAAAAGAAGGTAGCTTAGAAGAAGAAGAAGAAGAAGAAAGGAAGGAAAAAGGGAGGAAGGAAGGAAGCTTAGAATAAGAAGAAAAAGAAGAAAAAGAAGGAAAAGAAGGTAGCTTAGAAGAAGAAGAAGAAGAAGAAGAAGAAGAAAGGAAGGAAAAAAGGGAGGAAGGAAGGAAGCTTAGAATAAGAAGAAAAAGAAGAAAAAGAAAGAAAAAGAAGGTAGCTTAGAAGAAGAAGAAGAAGAAGAAGAAGAAGAAGAAAGGAAGGAAAAAAGGGAGGAGGGAAGGAAGGTTAGAATAAGAAGAAAAAGAAGAAAAAGAAGGAAAAGAAGGTAGCTTAGAAGAAGAAGAAGAAGAAGAAGAAGAATAAGAAAGGAAGGAAAAAAGGGAGGAAGGAAGGAAGGTTAGAATAAGAAGAAAAAGAAGAAAAAGAAGGAAAAGAAGGTAGCTTAGAAGAAGAAGAAGAAGAAGAAGAAGAAGAAGAATAAGAAAGGAAGGAAAAAAGGGAGGAAGGAAGGAAGGTTAGAATAAGAAGAAAAAGAAGAAAAAGAAGGAAAAGAAGGTAGCTTAGAAGAAGAAGAAGAAGAAGAAGAAGAAGAGGAAAAAGAAAGGAAGGAAAAAAGGGAGGAAGGAAGGAAGGTTAGAATAAGAAGAAAAAGAAGAAATAGAAGGAAAAGAACGTAGCTTAGAAGAAGAAGAAGAAGAAGAAGAAGAAGAAGAAGAAGAAGAAGAAGAAGAAGAATAAGAAAGGAAGGAAAAAAGGGAGGAAGGAAGGAAGGTTAGAATAAGAAGAAAAAGAAGAAAAAGAAGGAAAAGAAGGTAGCTTAGAAGAAGAAGAAGAAGAAGAAGAAGAAAGGAAGGAAAAAAGGGAGGAGGGAAGGAAGGTTAGAATAAGAAGAAAAAGAAGAAAAAGAAGGAAAAGAAGGTAGCTTAGAAGAAGAAGAAGAAGAAGAAGAAGAAGAATAAGAAAGGAAGGAAAAAAGGGAGGAAGGAAGGAAGGTTAGAATAAGAAGAAAAAGAAGAAAAAGAAGGAAAAGAAGGTAGCTTAGAAGAAGAAGAAGAAGAAGAAGAAGAAGAATAAGAAAGGAAGGAAAAAAGGGAGGAAGGAAGGAAGGTTAGAATAAGAAGAAAAAGAAGAAAAAAAAGGAAAAGAAGGTAGCTTAGAAGAAGAAGAAGAAGAAGAAGAAGAAGAAGAAGAAGAATAAGAAAGGAAGGAAAAAAGGGAGGACGGAAGGAAGGTTAGTATAAGAAGAAAAAGAAGAAAAAGAAGGAAAAGAAGGTAGCTTAGAAGAAGAAGAAGAAGAAGAATAAGAAAGGAAGGAAAAAAGGGAGGAAGGAAGGAAGGTTAGAATAAGAAGAAAAAGAAGAAAAAGAAGGAAAAGAAGGTAGCTTAGAAGAAGAAGAAGAAGAAGAAGAAGAAGAAGAAGAAGAAGAAGAAAGGAAGGAAAAAAGGGAGGAAGGAAGGAAGGTTAGAATAAGAAGAAAAAGAAGAAAAAGAAGGAAAAGAAGGTAGCTTAGAAGAAGAAGAAGAAGAAGAAGAATAAGAAAGGAAGGAAAAAAGGGAGGAAGGAAGGAAGGTTAGAATAAGAAGAAAAAGAAGAAAAAGAAGGAAAAGAAGGTAGCTTAGAAGAAGAAGAAGAAGAAGAAGAAAGGAAGGAAAAAAGGGAGGAAGGAAGGTTAGAATAAGAAGAAAAAGAAGAAAAAGAAGGAAAAGAAGGTAGCTTAGAAGAAGAAGAAGAAGAAGAAGAAGAAGAAGAAAGGAAGGAAAAAAGGGAGGAAGGAAGGTTAGAATAAGAAGAAAAAGAAGAAAAAGAAGAAAAAGAAGGAAAAGAAGGTAGCTTAGAAGAAGAAAGCTGAAAAGAAACAGCGAAGAAGAAGAAGAAGAAGAAGAAGAAGAAGACGAAGAAGCAAGTTAAGAAGGAAGCTAAGAAATAGAAGAAATAGAAGAAAGAAAGAAAGAAAGAATAGAAGACAACTAAAGAGTTGTTAGAGATGATGGCTTGTCCTTTCATAGAATTATTCCCGAAAAAGCGTCTCGTGTCGGAAGCAAAGCAAATTCTTGCATAATTTGAAGACTTTCTTGTCTCTCATTTGGCAAACAGCAGGATGCCACTACCGCTGCTGCTTCAGCTGGTGATTCCATTGTTGCACTGTTGTTGTTGTTGTTTTTTGTTTGACTAATGGTGCCATCGTTAGGGAAGGCCCTCCTCGGGAGCGCATTGTCAGTGTGAAGCAATTTTTTCAATGATTAATGCACGCCGAACTGAGTAACATTTTCACCTTTTATACATCCGTAATGGAAGGGAAAGTTATCAGATTTGAGCAAAGTATTAATGGCTGGCTTTTTGTTGTGACACTAAAATGTGTATCGAATTTTATTTCTTATTCAAATCCTTTTCAACGCAATTTATTTTATGTGCTTGTGTGTTTGTCACTATTTGTCTCTGAGTGTGCGACTACTTTTTCTCTGTGTGTGTGTGCGTGTGTGTACCGCCATTCTTTTTTTGTATGTGTGTGAGTGTCTTCATCTTTCTGTGTGTGACTATTTTATATGTGAGCAAGTGTTCTACTATATTTCTATATGTGTGTGGGTCACTGTTTTTCTGTGATTGCCTTTTTAGTATGAGCATATATTTCTGTCACTATTTTTTGCTTTACTTATATTCACCCCCCCCCCCCCCAAACAAGGCACATTACCACTGAGACGTAAGGGGCTACTGTGAATCAGGGGCCAGATTTATAGGGGCATTCGAAGTGGGGAGTTGTGCAGCGAGATATTTGTTCATATTACATTTAAATTTCTGCATGTTAGTACAGTCGGGGATACAGGGAGCAGGTAGGGAATTCCAAAGACAAGCAGTTCACTATTTTTTGAGTATGTGTTTTTATAATTTTTTTGGTGTACTTTTCAGTGAGTGTCATTATATTTCGGTGAGTGTGTGTTTTTTGTGACTACTTTTCTGTAAGTGTGTGTATCTCTTTTTTTCTCTATTTTTTTTTTTTCATTTTAATTTAGTTTATCTAAAGAGATCAAGGGGCCTACTCTTGAGGCTAACACTTGATTTCCCTATGAGTAAAATTTATATCCGAGGGCTCTCTTAAGGATAGATGTTGTTCCTTTTAGGGCTGCTATCTGTACTTCCCTACAGTTTGGTTTTCCCGGGATTGTTTCTAAGTATTTTCTTAGATTTTTTTCACTAGACCAGTTGCCCCCACTACAACCGGTATGATGTTTATTTCATCGACGGACCATGTTATTTTAAAATCATTTTTGAGGTCTTGGTATTTTGTTATTTTTTCCCGTTCAGCTCTATTGAGGCCATAGTCATTTGGGACGGTTACATCAATGATGAGAGCAGTTTTTTCTGGTTTGTTCCAGATGAAAATGGTTTGATGGCCTTGTCTTTTATGTATCTGCCCGCCTGTATGTCTTTATCATAGAACACTGTCACTTTTCCATTCGATGTGTGAGTGTCACTGTGTTTCTCTAAGTATGTGTGTAACTATTTTATGTGTGTGAGAGAGTCTTTTGTAAATATATATGTGATCACTATTTTTCTGAGTTTATGTCACTATTCTGTAAACGTTTGCATGTCACTATATTTCTTTGAGTGTTCGAGTGTCACTAATGTTTTGTATCACTATTTTTCTGAGTGTGTGAGTGTCACTATATTTCTTTGAGTGTTCGAGTGTCACTAATGTTTTGTATCACTATTTTTCTGAGTGTGTGAGTGTCACTATATTTCTTTGAGTGTTCGAGTGTCACTAATGTTTTGTATCACTATTTTTCTGAGTGTGTAGGTGTCACTATTTTTCTCTAGGTATTCAAGTGTCACTAATTTTTTCTATCACTATTTTTCTAAGTGTGTGGGTGTCACTATTTTGTCTAGGTATTCGAGTGTCACTAATTTTTTCTATCACTATTTTTCTGAGTGTGTGGGTGTCACTATTTTTCTCTAGGTATTTGAGTGTCACTAATTTTCAGTGAGTGTATGTTTTTTATTATCTTTCCATGTGTGCATGTCACCATATCTCTGTAAGTGTATGTGTTTATTAACTTTCTGTAAGTATGTGTTTCATTATATTTCTGTGATTGTATGTTTTCAAAATTATCTTTCTGTGTGCGTGTCATTATATTTCTGTGAGTGTTCGTTTTTTATTATCTTTCTGTAAGTGTGTATGTGTAATTATATTTATGCGAGTGTGAATATCACTATACTTTTGAAATTTTTTTTTCAGTAAATCTGTGTGTCATTTTTTCTATGAGTGTCACAATTTTTCAATGAGTGTCACTATATTTTCTGCGAGTGTGTGTTACTATATTTTTTTCAGTCTTCGAGTGTCACTAATTTTTTGTATCACTATTTTTCTGAGTGTGTGGGTGTCACAATTTTTCAATGAATATCACTATCCTTTCTGCGAGTGTGTGTCACTATATTTCTTTGAGTGTTCGAGTGTCACTAATTTTTTGTATCACTATTTTACTGAGTGTGTGAGTGTCACAATTTTTCAATCAGTATCACTATCCTTTCTGCGAGTGTGTGTTACTATATTTTTTTGAGTTTTCTAGTGTCACTAATTTTTTGTATCACTATTTTTCTGAGTGTGTGGGTGTCACAATTTTTAAATGAGTGTCACTATCTTTTCTGCGAGTGTGTGTCACTATATTTTTTTGAATCTTCGAGTGTCACTAATGTTTTGTATCACTATTTTTCTGAGTGTGTGAGTGTCACTATATTTCTTTGAGTGTTCGAGTGTCACTAATGTTTTGTATCACTATTTTTCTGAGTGTGTGAGTGTCACTATATTTCTTTGAGTGTTCGAGTGTCACTAATGTTTTGTATCACTATTTTTCTGAGTGTGTAGGTGTCACTATTTTTCTCTAGGTATTCAAGTGTCACTAATTTTTTCTATCACTATTTTTCTAAGTGTGTGGGTGTCACTATTTTGTCTAGGTATTCGAGTGTCACTAATTTTTTCTATCACTATTTTTCTGAGTGTGTGGGTGTCACTATTTTTCTCTAGGTATTTGAGTGTCACTAATTTTCAGTGAGTGTATGTTTTTTATTATCTTTCCATGTGTGCATGTCACCATATCTCTGTAAGTGTATGTGTTTATTAACTTTCTGTAAGTATGTGTTTCATTATATTTCTGTGATTGTATGTTTTCAAAATTATCTTTCTGTGTGCGTGTCATTATATTTCTGTGAGTGTTCGTTTTTTATTATCTTTCTGTAAGTGTGTATGTGTAATTATATTTATGCGAGTGTGAATATCACTATACTTTTGAAATTTTTTTTTCAGTAAATCTGTGTGTCATTTTTTCTATGAGTGTCACAATTTTTCAATGAGTGTCACTATATTTTCTGCGAGTGTGTGTTACTATATTTTTTTCAGTCTTCGAGTGTCACTAATTTTTTGTATCACTATTTTTCTGAGTGTGTGGGTGTCACAATTTTTCAATGAATATCACTATCCTTTCTGCGAGTGTGTGTCACTATATTTCTTTGAGTGTTCGAGTGTCACTAATTTTTTGTATCACTATTTTACTGAGTGTGTGAGTGTCACAATTTTTCAATCAGTATCACTATCCTTTCTGCGAGTGTGTGTTACTATATTTTTTTGAGTTTTCTAGTGTCACTAATTTTTTGTATCACTATTTTTCTGAGTGTGTGGGTGTCACAATTTTTAAATGAGTGTCACTATCTTTTCTGCGAGTGTGTGTCACTATATTTTTTTGAATCTTCGAGTGTCACTAATTTTTTGTATCACTATTTTTCTGAGTGTGTGGGTGTCACAATTTTTAAATGAGTGTCACTATCCTTTCTGCGAGTGTGTGTCACTATATTTTTTTGAATCTTCGAGTGTCACTAATTTTTTGTATCACTATTTTTCTGAGTGTGTGGGTGTCACAATTTTTCAATGAGTGTCACTATCCTTTCTGCGAGTGTGTGTCACTATATTTTTTTGAATCTTCGAGTGTCACTAATTTTTTGTATCATTATTTTTCTGAGTGTGTGGGTGTCACAATTTTTCAATGAGTGTCACTATCCTTTCTGCGAGTGTGTGTCACTATATTTTTTTGAATCTTCGAGTGTCACTAATTTTTTGTATCACTATTTTTCTGAGTGTGTGGGTGTCACAATTTTTCAATGAGTGTCACTATCCTTTCTGCGAGTGTGTGTCACTATATTTTTTTGAATCTTCGAGTGTCACTAATTTTTTGTATCATTATTTTTCTGAGTGTGTGGGTGTCACAATTTTTAAATGAGTGTCACTATCCTTTCTGCGAGTGTGTGTCACTATATTTTTTTGAATCTTCGAGTGTCACTAATTTTTTGTATCACTATTTTTCTGAGTGTGTGGGTGTCACAATTTTTCAATGAGTGTCATTATTCTTTCTGTGAGTGTGTGTCACTATATTTCTGTTACTTTTTGAGTATGAGTGTCTCCATTTTTCTGTGTAAGTCAGTATTTTTGTGTGAGTAACTATATTTCTGTGTGTATGTGTGTGTGTGCGTGTGATACTATCGTCCTATCTGTATCACTATTATTCTCTGTCACCATTTTTTTAATGATTGTGTGAGTGTCACTATTTATTTGCGAGTGTAACCATATTTCTGTGAGTGTGTGCCACTATATTTCTGTGAGTGTCACTAGAACTATTTTTAGCTAGTCATTATATTTCTGTGCGTGCGTGAATGTCTATTTTCTTTGTGAGTGTGTTTGTGACTGGCTATTCTAGGAGTGTTTTTATTACTGAGTATGTTGTTAAGTATGTGAGTGTCACTGACATACTGAGTATAGGCATATTCTTATTTTCATGAGTGTCACAATTTTTCTGTGCGTTAGTGTAACTAGTTATCTGTATATGAATGTCACTATACTTCTGTGAGTATGTGTGTCATTATTTTTCTGTGAGTGTCTTTATTTTTCTCTAAGTATATAAGTGTTACCATTTTTCTGTGACTGTCATTATTTTTCTGTGAGCGTGTGTGAGTGTGTGTGTGCGAGTGTGTGTGTGTGAGTGTGTGTCTCTTAATTTTACTGTTAAATAATAATGTGTACAAATCAGCCCTTTCTAACCGTTCGACTGGTTTAGTGAAGCAGTCTAAGACGACACCCACCTTAGGTGGTATCTCTTCTGATGTGCAGGTTCGAATCCTGTATGAGTCTCTATTTTCACTTTGTGTTTTTCTTTGTTTATTCTAAGCCTTATTGACTAAATCGTTTACTTAATGATATTATTCCATGCAAACATTAGCATCAACAAACAAAATACAGTGTAATACATGATATACAGTCGGTAATAAATTCAATGTTAAATATATACATGGCGGATGTTCTGGAAGAAAACAAGATTGTTTTTCCGAGTGTATTCTAACACTAGTTTGAACGTTTACCTACCAAAACATTTAACTAAAAATAATCTTTATTGGTCTGTTGAAAAAAAGTGACAAATAATTTAAATGAAGAGAACGATTTTAAATGTTAACAGTTCTGAGGGTTTTTTTTTTGCTTAATTTTATGGAAAAAATTTCACTGAAGAACCCTTTCGAAAAAATCTTGAGTTTGTTATCAAGGGAAAGTATGTTTTCAAATGGACAGAAACAATTGTATGAAATAAAACATTTTTTTTTTTTGCTTAATTTTATGGAAAAAATTTCACTGAAGAACCCTTTCGAAAAAATCTTGAGTTTGTTATCAAGGGAAAGTATGTTTACAAATGGACAGAAACAATTGTATGAAATAAAATGTTTTTTTAAACATTTATTAAAGAGATATGTATGTACAGGCGTTTGTAGATGAACGTGTTTGTTTTATGCTTATATGTACATATTTTCCTATTTTCAGATATGTGTCAGTGAAATTATACATGTGCGAGTGTGTGAGAAAGAGTATATATATATATATATATATATATATATATATATATACATGGACGACGGCACCGGGGTGGCAGAGGGGGGGGGGTCTGGAGCCCCCTCACTTTTTGACTATGGCCCCCCCACTTTACGGTCATCAATAATTAAGTTGATATGCATGTGCTTAACCGGCCCCCACCACTTTTTAGGAGAAGCCCCCCCCCCCCCACACTTTTATAACTGTCCCGCCGGCCCTGATATATATATATATATATATATATATATATATATATATATATATATATATATATATATATATATGTGTGTGATACAAATTATGGAAATAATATTCCAAGGTGATGGAAAATGAAAAAGGAAAAACCAAAATTATTTATGTATTCATCAACGTTTCGTCATTATGTCAAGACTTTCTCAAGATTATTGATTTGAAGAAAGAACATACAAGTACAATATTTGAAAATATGTGGTGCGTTTGTGACGTAAAAAATAATGTTTTTTTCGTCAAACAAAACATAGTCATGAAAATATTTTAAATGTGGTGCGATTATGACGTGAAAAGAATTTTTTTTTTTTCGAACGAACCATAACCGTTAGAATTCAAAATGTGTGGTGCGTTTATTAAATGGAATGAGTGTTTTGGGTTTTTTTTTTAATGTTAATATTATGTACATATATGTGTGTGTGTGTGTGTATGTTTCTTATGAATATGTTTATATGTGATTCTTATACCGTTGATATATGTGTACATATGTGGAAAAGTGTTTGTGCATTATGCCTTATATGTGTATATATGTCCTTATTTGCATGTGTGCGTTGGTGAAATAATGTGTATATGTGTGAAAGAGCATAACTATGTATGCATATTTTTATAGATGTGTGTGTGTGTGTTTCTTACATATGCTTTTCTGGGTATTTTTTGTTTACCTTTCATATATGTGTATATATACACACATATCAAAAGTAAATATACATGCACTATTTCTCTCTTTATCTCCCTTTTCTACACATATGCATACATTAATCGATACACAGCTGACAATGGGTAAATAAGTACAAACATGCATGTCTGCGTGTGTGAGAGACAAAGAGATAAAGATAGTGCTTATATGTATGTATATTTGTATGTGTGTTATATATACTTTTTTGTGTGTTTTATATTTGCTCGTACGTATTTACCCATTGTCAGCGAGTTCACAATGATAGGGAAGGCTTGCATAGTTCTAGTGTAGTAATGGACAAGAACTATTTCTTTCTCTTAAGACTTTTTTTTTATGTAACTTCCTTTTCTTTCATTTTTGCACTTTGAACACAAGATGACAACAAAAAAATAGTCAGGAATGAAGATGAAAAAAATCAAAAGGGTTTGAAAATAAAGACCGAATGCGCTAAACATTGAAAATTTTACAAAAAAAAAATATTACATAGAG
>OY744525.1:46809647-46952147 GCA_963556195.1 Sepiola atlantica | reverse complement strand
TCAACCTCTTGGATATCTTTCCTGAATATGTTTTAATTTGTATGACTTGGGTGGATTTTATAACTTTAACAAATAAATATGTTTTCGGCTCGATATATTTGCTGTGTTATGTACTTTTATTTATTTTTGTATATATTTTTTATATATTTTCAAAGTGTAATTTTATCACCTGCAGTAACGTCACTGCGGTAATGGTCCTCTGAGGGAAAGAATTATCTTTGAAAACTCATGAGTTAAGGACGTTGAGATACTTTGCCTGAATTTTGAATTCTAATAAAATTTGATTCGCACCTTATTTTATTATTTCATTTTATATTATGCTATATATATACATACATATTCTCTTTTTTCTTAGCTAAAATTTAAATATAATGATGTCATGAGTTTTGCTGTTTTCTTTCTTTCTTTCTTTTCTCTATCTTTTCAGATCTCTTTCTTACACGGCACACGCGCTCATACTCGTCTCGAAGTAACAGAATACAACCAACTCGTCTAAAGCCGATACTAAAAAAACCTTCTGTGCCCAGAGGACGCCCCACTCATTCAAGTTCCTTAGACGAACTGATCGCAGGACCGATTCCACATGCACAACGCTGGACAACTCTTAAAGCTCCCAAAACGAGTACAGATTTTTCACCCTACAAACAAAGGCATCCGACGTCGACTTTACCCAGGACTGATTATACCAGACAAAGAACACACCCAGAAAATTCGGTGCCAGCTCCAATTACAAAATATCTCGTCAAGATAATTGATTCTAAAAATCCTTTGCAAGTCCCTAATTTCCAAAAATCGGTGCAACATACGGTTTAGCTTATTGTGTATGGAAAGTAACTCCCTATTATCAAGTTCTTCTTACAAGAAATGAATATAATAAGAAAGTGTATAACATAGGGTTTTATTTAAAAATTCAATATGGACGCCAATATTCACCAGCTGGTTCTCAAGCCGACTGGAAATCGCACATACTGATTTCATAAGTAACACTTTTTTTACATTTTTTTTTGGGGGGGGTGCATGATGATTAATACTATGAGAGGATTTTAAATCTCTACACACCACCCACTCAAAACAACAGCCGACCAAGAAAACGGCAAGCACTTACATTCCATGGGCAATGTTTCTGACAAAGGCGAAATAATTGCTGTTTTCTACTGTCAATCTATCCATCTCATTAACTCTTACCATCGAGTGTTTAGCCTTGATAAGTGGTGACTCATTATTTAAAAAAAAGAACAAAATATGAGTTACTTGTGAAATCAGGTGATGCGGTTCCCAGGTGGCTTGAGAAACTAATGGCGGATTCTCGTGGCCATATTGGATTCTAAAAAAAACTCTATGCTATACACTTTTTTATATTCATTTCTGTTGTGGCCTTCAATGGCCAAAAGAAATAATACGAAAAGAAGGTAATTAACAAGAAATTGTATTAACAGAAAGTACAGAAGTAATGGGTTGACAGAGGCTGCTTCCTAACTTCTGTTCTCACTTCTGCTGATTGGTCATAACGATTCTATTTATAGAGTCAGGAAGAGTCCATACAGTGACAGAATTGGGTTGATCACTAGAAACTTACTTGTAAGAATTATATTTTAGTAATAAATTCCAAACACTTAGTAATATGGAGTTACTTCCCACAAACCCTGTAAATTAACAAGAATAGAAACCATTCTTAAGAAGCGTCCATTCAATCTGCATGCTTTGCAATGAAAATGCTATTTCAGACTTAAGTGTCACAGACGAAACTTTAGCGTGACCGACCAACCAACAAACTGATGGAGCCTCTTAGAGACACGTGTGGACGCATCTATACACAAATCAATGTTAACAGTCAAGTTTTACGAAAAAGTGCGCATCAATAATCGGTTGCAAAAACTCAAAAGAGGAAAGAATATTTTACAGCAATCGATATTTATTAATGGGGACTATCAAGGCTAAAAGCCACTCAAGGATAAGGGTTAATGAGATGGATGGATAGATTGACAGTTAAATTATGAACAATATTATGAGAGGATTGAAAATTATGAATGGAATTAATAACATTTAAAATCTTATGAGGACGGTTTATCGTAAATGTTTATTGACATTGGATTTTAAGACGACCCTGCTGTAGTCAGCAGGGAAGTAACCCTGTGGTAACGCGTTCCACCGATAAGAAGTTCTTGGAAAATCACGTTTGATGTTAGGCACACGAAGGAAAAAAGGAAGTGATAGAAGACGAGTTCTTGCTGTGAATGTCCTACAAGGAGGAACCAATGATCATCTTAATAAAATCTTTAAAATCACAACGACGAACCTTGCAAAGTTCATAAAGTCCCATTCATCGTGAAAATGCGATTATTATACAATTAAGTTTTATTTCTCTGTACCCTTTTAGTGGAGGTATGGATGGTGCTCTCCTGCCTAGGTCTTTCCATTCTCTTAGACATTTCATGACTATTTTGTGTCGTGCAAACCGTTTTTTTTGTTTTTGTTTATTTGTGGGACGAGTTCGAGAGAAGGGGTTTCAGATTATGTGATCTTTCTTATATATCTATCCTGGAAGTTTCAGTTCCATTGGTTACATTAAGTGTTCTTCAAAAATTCTCAGAACATTTCGGACAATCCAATAATACGTAACCTTTCACAAGATACACCCCTCTTAACATCTTCTTAGCCCTTGTCTCCGAAAACGACCTTCAGATCATTAATATTTATTTGCAATCAATCTTCAGCATAATTTAGCCCGGAAGATTTACTCTTCATTGTTTTAGTAATATTGAATGAAAAATATCAAACACAAGTAAACTCAAAACAGTTCAAATCTGCAGTTCAAATCTGCAGTTCAAATCTACATAAAAACTAAACAGTCTTACAGTAATCGGATTGCTTTTGAAGCTGGTGTGTTAATTTTCACATGCCTTTAATTAATACATTTAAATAGTGAACAATGTATATCATAATTTTATCAAATCCTTCCCGGGATTATTTTACGGCATCTTATAAATCAATTTTACTCTAACAAAATCAACAAACAATTTTATTATAGTAAAACATGAAATAACCAAAAACAACTGCATCAAAACAGTTTTTGATTTGAACAGATTTTGACATTTTTCTCCCACTCTAATTGAATACCTTGGAGATGATTCTAAACAGAATTGAGCTCCTGGGGGTTGAGTCACCCCTTATTTTACCACTACTCTCAGATCAACTCTGACCCGGAGTGTTAGTACCTGTTAAGGTCGCATCTACGTGTTAAGTAGAATCTATCGGTTACAGACTGTTTACAAAATGTACCTGCAAAACAAATTAATCTATAAACCAATTGTATACAAACATATGTACGATTGTTGGCATGAAATGACTAATATCCCATAATATGCAACAAATAGGCAAAATGGAAAGTATTCGGTTTGTAAATAATTTCGATTTTTTTTCTTGAGGATTTTGACTCTCATATTGAAAGAAATAGAAGAAATATTAAATTAAAGGATCAAAAGGCTACATTTAGCACTTTTGTTTATTTGAACTTGTTTGAATAAAAAGTTCTGTCTAAATTTATATATATATATATATATATATATATATATATATATATATAAGTGTTTAAATTACATGTTACACTATTTTTTCTTGAAATTACTTGCATAGCATAACATTAGTTAAAGTAATTTAATTTCTACAACCTATTTCCAATGTTGCCTTACTGCTATGCTTCAAGTGGCCTTAAATACCAAAAATCATAATGGTATGTCATAAAACTCAACTAAACCAAACCAAACCCCAAAAGTTAAAAACTGTCTTCATAAGTAATTTCTTATTATGGCGATCACTATTTTCCATTGCTTATTATGTCTTCTATAATTACACAATGTATTTACATATCAGAGATTAACTTAGACTTTGTACAAAGTTTGTTTATCTAATTTTTTCTTCATCATTTTAACTTAAACTTACGTATTATGATTTTAATTTATTTCCAATTTTATTTTGTTTTCGCGATTCTGAATAAATACAGTTCAAAGGATAATTCTTATTTTTTAGTAAGTGTATTCCTTATTGGTTTTTATATATCGTTCATGGTTTATTCACAATTATGTCTTCTCATTCTTTGCTTAATAAACGAACACACAAGTTCATTTTACATATATAAGACTGTTGGGTTATTGACAGATTCATTATTTTAATTTTTGCGTTGTTCTTAAAAAAATAAACAAAAGAGTTCAATTTTAGTATAACCTACCAAAAAAGCGTAGTCATAAAACAACAATATTTACAAAACAAATTTGAACATAATGGATTCTGGCTAACTCCGGATCGGTACAGCTAGTATATATATATATATATATATATATATATATATATATATATATATATATATATATATATATATATGCAGACATTGTTAAAAATAACAGAATTCGTCTGTTTAATTATACCTTATTTTATTTTTTCAATTTTCCTGATGATCTTTTTTGTATTAAAATCAAAAAAAAAATAGGTTTCACAGGTTTCACGAACATTTACGATTCTTCGTCAAAAGTAAATGAACAAAAAAGCTGGAGAAAGAAGAAGATTTTAAAACGACAGTGGAGAAACGCGCATAGAACGTTTTCCGCAATATTCTAGGAAGTCGTTGGCGATTTTGAATTCAGAAACGCTGGATGGCATCCCAGAACAAAATCGCATTACGTTGAGGATTTTAAAATGTTACCAATGGTTTCATATGTGATGTTGTTAATTTTAAGTTGTTGTGTTTTTATATATATAGCTTCGAGTATATATATATATATATATATATATATATATATATATATATATATATATATATATATATATATATATATATATATATATATATATATGACGATAAAATACACGATATATCATAAAATGAAATGCCGTGTAGACGGGATGTATAAAAAAGACAAAAGGAAAAACGAATTAAACACAGGAATAAATGATCAAAAACGAGAGTTTTACCGGTTTCGTTCAGATCAACTGTATATATAATAATCCAGGTAAGTTTACATATACAGGGTGAAAATCCAGTGAATCCTTACTGTGTTTATATAAAAGTGCTCAATAATAAATAGAGCTTTTTATTTGGTATAAAAGTTTGATTTATACACACATTATTTGGCTACACATATGTATACATATTTCAGTCAGTACTACAAAAATCCAGACCTATTCAGGGCAAAAACCTTTTATTACACCTGCAGGAAGTTGAATAAAACAATATTTCTATTATGAAACTGAACACGTGATAAATTTAAAAAAAAACCAATTTAAACTACATGAGATGTTCGTTATCTTTCATTAAGTTTCAAATTTATATTTCCTATTGTTTATTTTTTGATTTAATTCCTTTTTCTTCCCATTTTAAAGGAAAATTGGTTAGACGCTGTGACGTCACTAATCGAGTAAGGTTCGACATAATACACACACGCGTGCACCAGCTTTCACGGGTCGTACAATTCAACACATACGCTATCAGTCATATAATAGAGAAGTTGTTACAAGCAGAAATCCAGAATTAGCGTTTCCCACAAACACACGAAGACAGCAGCTAAACAAGCAAAATGTAATGTATAAAAATAAAATAAAATAAATAAAATAAAATAAAATATATTAACCTCTCAAGTAAACTATCTCAGTCACTTTTTGAGCTTCACAAAAGCACACACACACACACACACACACACACACATATATATATATATATATATATATATATATATATATATATATATAAATATGAAACTAAAAGTATACTTTTAGTAGATAGAACCTATAGTGAAATGGTTTAAGCTAAATATACGAGATATGGCAATTATGAAGATAGATGAAAGAAGAAGGATAAACATATTTATTTCAACTTCGATTGTTCAATGCAAGGTGTACTCGGTAAAAACATGTGTATTATTCTTTCCTTAAGCCAAGGCTTTTCAAAGATTAAAATCTTATCATCAGAGGAATTACATAGATGGATAAGTTGGTAGTGGAAAAGCCAAAATTCAAAATTTGAAAAAATATTAAGTAATGGAGAGTGAGAATGTGCGTATAAAAAAGATATGGGGTCTGTCCAGTTGGTAAATGTCCGTTGATAAGGTGTCCAGTGAAAAGAGATTTAAAGATGGAAAAGAAGGGTTTTCGTGAAGGCAGCATTGAAAAAGTTCAAGAATGAAGTAAATCCAATAGAAAGATGTTTAGTTCAATCGTAGGTGGAACGCACTTATTCGGAAGTAATTTTGAGAATTCGGGCCATAAACATACATACATATATATATGAATGCTTTTGATGTCTAACTGACTTCACGTGTGCATTCTCGGCTGATTTTTGAAAATTCTTTTCTTCACTTCAGTTTTTTTGTTAATTTGTTTTTGTCACCCCAAAATGATTCAACGAATAATCGAAACCGTTCGTGGTGTAAATGAAACTTTTTTATTTAATTATTTTAACACGTAAAAGATCATTAGAATAATTGAACATTTTTTAAAAAGGCATAATCAAGCAGGGAATTCTGCTATGTTTAACGATGTTTGCATAAATGAAAGAATGCTGTCTTAATACACACACAATATATATAACTATTGTTGTTTGGCACAAGACAAATGAAACGGACCGTAAAAAATATATCTCACAAAAATGTTATGTTTTTTGGAAATGTGAAAAATAAAAATAATAAAATAAAAACATGGTTATTGAATATAATATGAACCTGACTTATATATACAATTTTAAAATTCTTAACCTAATAAGTTTGGAAAGCCAGAAAAAACGCAGAAATATTTTTTTTTAAATAAACATTTATTTATTTAAAAGTATTTAAAAATAGTGAATTTTCGATTGCAAAGTAATCCTCAGTAGACATAGAAACATTTTGAATTTTTGAAGTTTTTTCTTCTCTTCTTTTTTTGTTGTTGTTGGTATGTGCTCTCGCCATTCTACTAGAGAGGTGTTAAAGTCCGTGTGATCTTAACAGCGAGAATTTAAAATGATTGCTTTTGAAAATGATTGCTTTTGAAAATGATTGTACTTATTTAAATGAATGTTTATTTTAAAATATATATATTTCTGCGTTGTTTCTGGCTTTTCAACCTTACAAATTTATCCAGATTAACAGGACGGTTTTTAGGGGGTGGGACATCTCTATTCGCTTAACGTAATATAATTTTATTCTGTGATGCGGAATGTGAATTGTTACCGTCTTTTCTGGAACAATGTGAAAACGTTCTTTTACGTGCGCGTCTCTCGGCTATCTTTTGAAATTCTCTTCTTTTTTCTAGCTTTTTTTGTTCATTTGCTTTTGTCACCTGAAAATGATTCGACGAAGAATCGAAAATGTTCGTGATACCTTTGGAACATATATTATTATTTTTTGATTTTAACACAATATATATATATATATATATATATATATATATATATATATATATATATATATATATATATATATATATATATATATATATATACACCCACACATACCAAGATAAAGTTGACCTGGGATTACCTACTAACAAACAAACAAAGATAAAAATAAAAAGTAATGATGAAAGTTAAAGTTCAAAATTCAAAAATATATTGCACAAATTCAAAATCAGATAAATATAAATATCGACACACACTAGGATGTACATATATATCTCTACATAAAATTTACAATTAGAGCTTTAAAATAATTTTATATTATTAATATGTCTTTTATATTAGTATCACTAGGATGCTGACTGTTTAAACGTTGTTGAATTGCACTATCAGATGATAAATGACATGTGAGTCTTCTGGATAGGCTTGTTGATGCTGTACTCTCAGATGATAAATGCATCCCTCTTTCTCTCAAGTCCATTCTTGTCACTTCCTCTTATGTTTTCCTTGACCTTCCCCTTTCAACTAAACCTGCCACCTCAACTGTTCTACATCTACTAACGCAAGAACTCACATCCATTCTTTCAGCATGGCCATACCGTCAAAGTCTCATGTATTGCACACATCTCCCTATACTGTCCAGATTTAATCTTCATCTGAGATGATCAGATCTAAGCCTGTCTTTACGACTCACATTGCACATCCGTCGTATTATTCTCATATTATTTATATGTTGTTCTACTGTGCTTAAAAGAAACATGATATATAAAACACTGATATATAAAAATATGGTATAGCTTTATTGTCGGTGGCGGCGAACGAGTGGGGTGAGTGGGAGGGTGGAGGAAGCAGAGGAATTGACGGCGGTTGATCTCTTAAAAATAGCCAGTCAACTCTCTCAATCTAAATTTGGGATAGGTTATTTATATAACGTTTGTGGATGCCCATGCATTTAACTGTAAACGCCCATTCTGGGATTTCGCTTTTGTTGCCAGTCTAGCCATAACCCTAGGGCGTTTATTTAGTGACGGGTGTATTCCCGTCTGCAGATGACCTTTGCAGGTGTTTTCCACATAAAATCACCATTTTTTAAAGAATTGCGTTTCCGTGTCAATCGACTGTGTTTAGTTTCTTCCTGCCAGGTGCATGCCTGTGTCAAGAAAGTTTTATTCCTGCCAAGTGCTATTTCCGGTACACAAGACCGGATATTCAACATCTGAGGAGGCTTGTTGTGGTAGAACCCATGTAAGATTTCTTTTTTTTTCATAGAGATGCAATCTTAAATAATGCAAGTAAATTCTTAAACCAAATTAGTCTTATTTAGTGTGGGTGTATATATAGTCATCCACAGACAACTGTTTCGTCGTTTCACAACTCATCAGTGTCACTAGACGAAGTGAGTGCATCAATACTGAAATTCGAAACCTCAATGCTAGTCACTAACAGTCGTGAACGTTGACCATCAACTCTCTACCCTCTGAGCCAACAAACCTACTACTTAGTATGGAAGATTATATCACTTTAATCCATTTTTTTCATTCATTTGTTTACATTTTACGTTACCGATATCCTAGAGGATTCTATTCTTTTTTATGGAAGAATCTTGTGTTAGTCTAAGCGGAAACCATCATTTCCTACACCAGAATGCTCCACCCATAAGGAAAAAAAAAAATATATATATATATAGTTATCCACAAACAGCTGTTTCATCGTGTTACGACGCATCAGTGTGACTAGTTGTAGAAAACGTATCAACCCTGAGATTAAAAAACATGGACAGTAGTCGTTATCAATCATAACCATTGGCACTCGACTCTACTCTGAGCGATATATATATATATATATATATATATATATATATATATATATATATATATATATATATATATATATATATATATATATATATATATGATAAAAAAGGAAATAGTATTCCAAAACGTAATGTGAATGAAAGAAGGAGAAACTAAATTATCAGTAAAGTCATCAACGTTTCATCTTCATCAAGAAAAGACTTCCTCAGGTTGGTTTAAGAGAATAAAAAAGTTATAAACACAAGTACATTACTTGGAAATAGTCTGTATGTATAGAATGTAAAAAATAGTTATGTTCATCTTCTGGGTGAAACATGGCCGACTAAAATAAAAATGTTTAATACGAATGTCGACCATGTTTCACCCAGAAGATGAACATAAATATGTTTTACATTCTATACATACATATATATATATATATATATATATATATATTTTTTTTTTTGAATAAATAAATATTGATTATTTTTACCTACAGACACTAGTGTTTCTTGCTTTTTGCAGTGATCAGTGTAGGAGAGATGATAATTACCACTAATTCTGCAGCCCAGCATCTTATCCCACGGCCAACAACAATCACCATAAGAAATGAAAGAGAATAAAGATCTATATTGTCAAGGCAGCGGACGAACATAGAAAGCACGTCATATAGGGTTCAACTCACGATGTAGGAACATTGCATTCTGCTAAAGTTAACGACTTATTTAATTCTCTTAAAGAGGCCCAAATTCTATATATAAAGTATAAGAAAAAATTTAAATTTTCAAAATTGTCTTGGAAACAATCGTATACCAAATAATCGTTGTGTTGAATTCTTGAAACTAATATAGATAAAGTTCTAATTTCGTTGATCTCAACTCACTATATATATATATATATATATATATATATATATATATATATATATATATATATATATATATATATATATATATATATATATATATATTCTCATAAAGATATCGTATATTTGTATATGGGGTGAAGAAAGTAAATGGCTAAACTCAGATTTAATGTATTAACCAAAATAGCCCTCCCCCCTCTTTGTTTGGTTATCATTTCATATTGGGAATTGTCTGCTTTCACTTATTTGAAGACTTGACTTTTCAATACTTGAGTGAGTCAGCCGGCTTGTCATCGAAACCAGCAAACCACCAACCTCATCCTCCCACAAGCTTACCCCCAGTGTCTTCTTATTTTTAGACCCATTTTCACAGACAGCATCTGTCACCATCATTACTACTTCCCTTCTCCCCCCTCTCTCGCTGGCTTCCCTTCTATTGCTCTTTGTCCACAATCTTTCCTTTGTCCATTACCATCTCTCTCTCTCTCTCTCTCTCTCTCTCTCTCTCTCTCTCTCTCGCTCTCTCTCTCTCTGCAACCTTTTCTTTGTCTTTTTCTAAATATTTAATCAAATTGAGTTTTGCATTAGTTATTATCAACACAAACTAGATAGCTATTGATTGACCAGGGATTTCAAAGAAACTGAATTCCAGCTGCTTTGATGGAAATGCGGGGGAGGGGGGCCTTTTCTATTATATATATATATATATATATATATATATATATATATATATATATATATATATGGTTTCACTCAATACACCATAAATGTCAACATTTGACCGTGTGGGGGTCATATTGTGATTGTATGAATCAACATCATTATAAAATTGGGATCAAAAAGTAATGGCATTGACTTTGTTTAACTGGCATTTTTATTTTTCAGAATGGCAACACTTGTTACATAAGAAAGGGGACTCTGATTGGTTGAGCCAGGTCATGTGTTACAAGGAAAGGGTTTGTTAAACTATAGTTCGACTAAATATAGAAGTTGGCGTCAAGAAGTGTCATTGTATGAAAGTCATCTGGCGCCTCTGCCATCATGATCAACCTAGAATGGAATTATGGATTCTAGGTCCATTCTGTGAGAAATAATTTAGCTGGCAAGATTATGGAAAGGATAATTAAAGTTAAAAATCGACATCAGGGACATCTTCCAATGACGTTCTTTATCTAATTTTTGTATTAAGGGTATTGTAAGTGTCATGAACCTCAGGATGGGCAACACCAGGCTTGCCCACGTCTGCTCTTCATGCATACCAGTCCAAAGGGTTGACATCAACTTGTTTGAATACAGTTCAACGACGCCTGTCTAAAACGTATCCTACTTTAGGCCAAAAAATATTTCAAATACATGACGGGGATTGGATCCTAATCTCCTTCAAAGTAGGCCCCTTGTGCTTGCACACACTTAGCCCACCGATCCATCTACTGCCGGAAACACCTCTGGAAGTCTTCTTTTAGAATCATGTTCATCTCTGCCATCGCGTTCTGCATTATCTCTTTTTTCGCACCCTCTCATCAACAACTGCACTCCAAGCAGTTTGGGGCCTGTCAGAATGCTGGTCACTCTCCGCTGATGTGCGACCATTTTTGAATCGGTTGAACCACTCCTAAATTTGTGTTACACCCATCGCATCTTCTCCAAACACCTGCTGAATATATCACGACTGCAGAGAAACACCATTCCAAAAGAAGACTTCCAGAGGTGTTTCTGGCAGTGGATGGATCGGTGGGCTAAGTGTGTGCAAGCACAAGGAGCCTACTTTGAAGGGGATTAGGGTCCCAACCCCATCACATATTTGAAATATTTTTTCTGGCCTAAGGTCGGATACTTTTTAGACAGGCCTCGTATCACCTCTTACGCACTCAAATCATGTCTTTCTTGATCTACAACGATATTCAAACGCATTATGGATTTGATGCAAGAAATGGCATGCTGTATATGGCCGAACCACCCGAGATGCCGAGTTCATAAGACATCCGTGATCTCACCAATACCTACTTTCTGGTAAAACACAATGGATGGGATCTTGTCTTCCATTTTGCCAACCACCTGGCCATGGTACGATCATTATGTTGAAGCCATCGCAGATCAGAAGAGTTTTGGACCCATGTTTCACTGCTGTGTAACGTGGCAGAGTGAACACGGGTTGAAAACACTTGAAAGAAATGTGTCTAAATGTAAGGATGTGAACCTTTTGCATGCAACACAACAGCATTCACAACCAGCACCAGCATTCAACATGTCACCTAAGTAGCAAGAGGTCGCTTCAATATCAAGTAGGACACCATTTACAACCATGTGTGCCTCAGCTCAACCATTAATTGAGTGGGCATGGGATCACTCACTCACTCACACTCACTATCCAGGTTTATCATCTATTCCCCATTCGACAAGAGGTTCGACACTGTCTGGCTGTCCATATGCTAAGTCTCCAGTGGTCACGGTTGTGGGGATTGACTGTGTCCATTTGCCACTGTTTACGGTCTTGCCTGATGGTTTATTTACATGTCAACCTAGGGCGCCCGCTTTCTTTTTACTGTCCAGTCTTAGGTCTCAATTAAATGACCGTTTTCTGGAAGTTGAAGGTTCAATCCTTACAACAGGCGATGCTAACTAAGAATAACAAAAAAAAAACATAACACTTCTACCCAGTCATTGCGGACATTGCGGACATTGACTGTGCCCATTTGCCACTGTTTACGGTCTTGCCTGATGGTTTATTTTCATGTCTCTTAGGGCGCCCGCTTTCTTTTTACTGTCCAGTCTTATGTCTCTGCAAGTGCTGATATATCCCTTGTTTTTTTCAACATGTCCGAACCAGTAAAGACAGGTTGCCCTTATTAGGACATCAAGTTTTGGGATGGCCTATTTCTCAAGTAGAGTGTTTGACCAAATATTCTGGATCTGGTCTGACTTTACGCTGCATATCCACCTTATCATTTCACGGTCCATTAGCGAACACTCTATCCATTATGACAGATAGGTCGGTACTATATTATAATCATAGAATTAAAATAAAATTTAAATTGACAACTTTCGTATTTTTTTAAAATTCTAATCATATAATATGAATAATGAATTAAAAATTAACTACTTTTTTATCGTTAAATTCTATTCTGAGTGTGAATTAATTTTTTTAAAAATGCAATAAGCAATTGATTAAACATTCAATTATCTAACATTTGTTGGTAAAATTGCGCGAGGAGTTAATTTTTGTGTCAAAGTTCAATGTTTGTATTCTTACGTGTATGAACCCCCTCCCTCTAAAAACCCTAACCCTAACGTGTATGAACCCCCTCCCTCTAAAAACCCTAACCCTAACGTGTATGAACCCCCTCCCTCTAAAAACCCTAACCCTAACGTGTATGAACCCCCTCCCTCTAAAAACCCTAACCCTAACGTGTATGAACCCTCTCCCTCTAAAAACCCTAACCCTAACGTGTATGAACCCCCTCCCTCTAAAAACCCTAACCCTAAAATGTGTGAACCCCCTCTCTCTAAAAACCCTAACCCTAACGTGTATGAACCCTTTCCCTCTAAAAACCCTAACCCTAACGTGTATGAACCCCCTCCCTCTAAAAACCCTAACCCTAACGTGTATGAACCCCCTCCCTCTAAAAACCCTAACCCTAACGTGTATGAACCCCCTCCCTCTAAAAAAAATGCCACTTATAGAATCATTAATAACATTTGCAATCCTTTAGGCAGGTAGACAGTGGACCTTGGGTTTACTTTCAGCAGCCTCATAACTCTTGCTTTACTTATTTTGTCCTTTAGTCCTCACATTCCATGAGCGATATTTCTGACAAAGGAGGAAGAATTGCTATTTTCTGAGTCAGAATCTATCCGTCTAACACTTATCGTTAGCTAATTGTTGATCTTGAAGTAGTATTTTTTTTTTTAGCTCCTCACATCAAGTGGGTTCATGCCTTGTCTAGAGCGATTTCCATTTTAAAAAATCCAATGATATTTAGTACTAATAAACTTCAGTCTATACCTGACTTGTCCATTAAGTTTCAGTCATGAATGTCCAACAGTCTTTGTTTTATCGCTATCCAATGCTACACTCTTAATGTGTATCTGTGCTTTACAAGCACAATTGAATATGACTACTTATGGGCTGTGATGACCCTCTTCTATTCAGGAATAGATTGGTTTTTGTTTCGATAGACATTATCTTTAAGATAACTTCAGAGGTACAAATCCGGTAGATTATGGCCCAGTAAGTGTAACGCCCATTCAGAATCACACCTACTGATGAGATGATCACCAAAGTGTCCCTCCATATTAGTGAACATGATAAAACAATCAAGACTTCTTTCCCTTTTTTTCATCAGTGAATATCGAAAGAATTATCTGTTATTAAGTTAGCACCCGATGATTTGGGTCGCAGTATTAGGACTTCTGACTGTGATGCTAAGAACTCCTTCGTTTTCCTTTATTTATGACTAGCAGGGCTACCCGACGTTGCCTGGGGTAACAGTGTAACATATTTCTATTAAAAGTTCTATCTCTACCTTTCTCTATCCGTCTCTCTGTCTTTCTCCTTTCCCTCACCCCAACCTCCTCTTTCTCCTCTGCCCAGCCCATTCCTAGCTGGACACACACACACACACACACAGACACACACACACAGACAACTCTCTTTTATATAATAGATTGCTTGAGGAATGGGTTGGCATTTTCTTTCCAAATTAGAACATAAAATGGCTGAAAAAAAACCCGACCCCCCCTCTGACGAAACGTGGTCCAGTTGACCCTCAAAGAATGAATATATATTTTTTAATTTTAAATATTCATCCAGGGTAACACCGATCAAGAATACACCAACTTTGTGGGTGTTTGTTTTGTAATTTGTTTTTATTTACTTTTAGCTGGACATACACATTCGCATACACACAGACAACTGCCTTTTATATAATAGATTAATAAAAAATAAGATATTGATCAGAATTAAATATAACAATCGATGAAATCGATTGAAAATAATTTTTTTTTAACAACACTGACCAATATTTACCATAAATCACTGATGAAACAAACTTTTTATGTAACTTGTAGTAAAAAACACACCTATTTCTCACAAAAGTATGGCGGGGAGGGGGGGCTCAATGTTATTTTATATATATAAAATAAGTTTATTTTATTGATAGAATCATGAATCGATGAGTTGAAGTGATCAATATTGATTGTAGATTATGCTTTAATACCAATTCCATATTGCCTAAAAATGTTTGTGAAATCAAAAAAAAATTCAAAATTGTATTGGCAGATTTCAGTGGTCGAACCCCCAGCTGTATGTGAAGAGGATTACTGTATGACCCATTGTGAAGGAGTCACTCCGATACTATGTTCTTGTTTAGGCCACAAAGTATTAGGTTGTTCGGAAATAATGTTCAATTTCAGAAGACAAATGTTGAACCCATTTATCTTGCTTTTCACCTTACTAATGTAAGTACTGACATCAAGTGCCTTATACATTTCTCTGACATTTTGATGTAGATTTATTTTTTCAACAATTGCTTCTAAATGTTTACTGTATGAATGCATGGTCGTCCTCTACCTTCTTTATCTGTGCAATCATGTCTGGACCATTCCACTCAAATTGATGACAGTTTGAAAAGCATAATAGCCGAGTTGGAATTCATGTAAGAAAAGTATATGCGTTTTTTTTTTGTAAAGTTGTCTTATCTATTATTATACTAAATTTTGTTTTCCTAAAGCTTTTTCCTATATACTTGAATAGCACAAAATGCATTCTAAAATATACATTAGTTCTGGGATTAAGTTATTTTTTTAAAAACTTTTGTTTTATTTGTTCAAATTAGCCATAATTTATAATTAACTAAACAAGTCATCCATCTTTCTCTTAGATAGCTATGTATTTCTCTTGCATCCTATGTTGATTCAACCACTCTGCAATATTTCTTAATAACTGTGAGCATTTAGAGAAAGAGTGACTCTTTTTGAAACGTTACAAATCAATTTACATACGTGTGTCTGTGCACACCATGAACACGTATGTAAATTAGATGGCAAAATAATAAGTCTCCTTACTTCTATATATATATATAAATAATGAAGAATAATAATCCTTCCTCCCCCCCACAAAAAATAATCATACTCACATGCATATGATGACATCAGCCTCGGCTGGTACCACACAAAACTGTCATGAAGGGTCAAGGAGGATACAAAGACCGACGAGGGAGAGCACTGACCAGACCTCCACTGGAAAGCGCGGAGAGTACTGGAACCTTGGGGAGGCTTAGTGCCACTCAAATTCTAGAGAAGACCAACAGTCGTTGCTAATGAGAAATCAATGGTAAACAGCTGTTGCGATAATGCAAAGTGATTTGCATGGGTTGTCGAAAAGAGTTAAAGAGTGCTGGAAATCTGGGGAGACTTGTCACTCAGACTCTAGGGAATACCTGATACTGACTTCTATGAAAACTTCTAGTAAGACAAGAAGAAGAAGAAGAAGAAGAAGAAGAAGAAGAAGAAGAAGAAGAAGAAAAAGAAGAATGCAGAAGTAAAGAGACTTATTATTTTTAGTTGTGCAAGAAGAAAGTCTTGATTAAAAGATATGCCACAGTTTATGCATTTTCGAATGGATCATGGTTACGTCTAATATGCTTCTATGCTTCAAAATTGTATTCGGACAGAAATTATTGGAAATGTATTAAAGATTACACATCAATTACTAAGCAGAAATGAGAAAGAGAGTGAAGTCTCACTTCTATTTCTGGAGTGACATCAGTGAAGAGTTCTAATAAAGAGAGATAACTTATAACTGCCTATTCGTATTATTGACGGCTTACGTGCTACAAAATTGCATTATGAAAGAAACTATTGAAAAGTTATTAAAGAGTTCACATTAATTATTAAGCATATAACATTTTGTTTAAAACTAAAATTGGCAACCAAAATCAACTTAATAAAAGTGAGTTTAAAAAATCGGACAGTATTTTCAGAGCAAGCTATTACTTCAACATATTAGCTCACGATTCTTTCACTAAAATAATTGTCAGTCACCTGATGACACATATCATGGTGTCACAATTTTGTATAAAAACACTTCAAAAATAACAATCTAAATCAACCTTTTAAAAGTGAGTCGAAAAATCGGCCAGTATTTTCCGGACAACCTTATAATTGGTAAGGCATCAAAGATCTTTGGATCCTAATGGATGATGTTGATTGCAACGGTGTTCAAGTTTCAGGGTCTCAAAAATGTAGGCCCATCACGAAGGCCACCTGCACCTCTGACTTCTTTTCTGAAAATAACGCATAGCACAGTTTGTATTTTTATATTTTTATATTAAATACAATATAAATTCATTTTGTAACTAATTATGTATTGGTAATGATAAAAGCCTATGTTTTGATTGTCAGTTTGTTTTATTTGTTATTTGCTTTTATTTTTTTCGGAGTCCAGAACTTGAGTGGTGTCATGTCTATTTTTCAGTTTTCACCATTACAGTATTTTTGAATGTTTTGAAGTAATTTGCAGTTCCACTTATTCCAGTGTCAGAAGATAGTGCAATATTATAAACCTGCTCAGGGATGGGTATTTATAAAAAAAAAAACAAATATGTATGTAAATGTCCTGTAGCCGTAATAATGTGACAATGACGGCCCAAACTTCAGAAGGAACTCCTCTTCATCCAACACCGTGATAACACTTTCTTTGCGTTTACTCTGCTTTTTTAACATCAGTTGTTATCCACACATTCAAATTAGTTGCATGGAAATAATGTGACAATGACGGTCAAAACTTCAGAAGGAACTCCTGTTCATCCAACACCGTAATCATACATAACTTCTGTAATCATTTGATCAAATTACTAATTTTGTATGCTTACACCGGAAGTGACACATATGATATTGATGGATGGCGATGTCATAGACTTGTACTCCTTAAGAGAAAGATAAAAATGAAAATTAAAAGGAGTAAAAATGAAGAAAAAGAGAAAAAAATGACTAAAGAATGGTTAAATAAAATCAATAACAGTTTGTGTGAATTAATTCTTTTATGTGTGCATTTTGCCATATGGTTTTTATCAATCGAATATGCCATTTTAACGAAAATGAAAAATAAACATGGTGGACATAATATATCATGAACGCTTAAATGTAAAAAAAAACAAAAGAAAAACAGTTTCCCTTTGAGCGAAGATTTAAAAAGAAAGAAAAAAAGGAATATTATAATTAAATATGAATAAAATAAATCAATATTGGATGCATCTTGATTTTCTGACTGGAGAGTTATACACTGATGAAGCCTCTTCGTGAATTTAATATACTATAAATATGTATATTTTTTAAATGGGCAGAAACAATTGTTTGTCAATAAAATGCTTTTGGATGAAATATGGAATGCTTTTCTGAATAACTAGAATGTGTGTATATATATATATATATATATATATATATATATATATATATATGGATATATATAATATTATTATAAATATTTAAAAGAAATTATCCACATACACATGTGTTTTATCTATTTCCGGGAATCATCAGTTTGAAGGATGATTGTTCTGCTTGTCACACGATTCTAACCTCAGAACTGTCAAAACCCCTAGAACCATAGTTAAAAGAACGAGAATTAAGGTATGTTTATGCCTTTACCAGCAGACATACCTATGTTATAAACAGTGTTCAACAACGTGGTCGGACGGAACTTCGCATTATGCATTAAATGTGACAGCCTAATTATAATTCTCTTAAAGGCTCTGTCCTAGCATTAAGGGGGCTATAAACAATATTATTATAAATATTTTTAAATTCTTATCCACATACGCATGTGTTTCATCTTTTTCCATGAATCAGCAATGTAGAGGTAAAGATATATATATATATATATATATATATATATATATATATATATATATATATTCTTTGTGTCATTACCTACTTCACTAACCATTAGTAAAGGATACTAAATTATGAACTTCCTAGACATTCCACAATTAACACCAGGTTGTTATTATAAAACCAAGTTCCATTCTGATCCAATCCAATGACCCATTTTATTACACGGTTTTGTGGAAGTTTTTGGTTTGGAAGCTTACATCCATAAAAAATGATTTTTTCTCACTTTATGTTTGACCTTTCTTGATCGTCAACATTGACCTACGTCAACTATACATAGCCTATGACACTCCTTGAGTTATGACATATCTACATGCCCCTTTTGGTTTGTTTGTTTTATGGCAAAACAACCCCTTTGAACACATCTCTAAAAATTGAAAGATTACCGTTTTAATTTCATTTGTAGCTTAATCAATGTTGTGGCGTTAAAGGACCGAAAAAAAAACAACAGAAGACAACAAGGAGGTAGTTTACAAGAGTATGTATTTACAGAAAGTACAGAAGTAATGGGTTGTCAGAGACTGCTTCTGGATTGGTCATAGCAACTCTCTCTGTTACCGCCATTATCACTATTCATGGTGTCCGGAAGAGTCCATGTAATGACGCAATAGGGTAGATCACCATAACAATTACGTAAATACATTCATCGTAGTTACTTACTCTTCATGCAAATCCTAAGTAACATATTTTTGTCCACAAAATTTCACAAATATTTTTCTTTGTACTAGCTATAAAGCGGTAGAATCTAAGTAAAGATGGAAATTGACATACCCAGGTACTGAACCAACACCGCCCAAGGAGCGGGTATAAACTAATATTAGTTTATATTTCTAATACAGAGTTTAAGTTATTTCAGCATACAGAAAGCCACTGTTCAACAAAAAGCAAGATTGCTTGAATAACATATTTGAATATTTAATTGGAAGCCATTTTCTTAATACACTTCATTAACTTATCTTGACACACTGTTTAAAGGTCAATCTCATGTTGTTTTCTTGAGCATTGTACTCCTCGTTACTTGTTACTAAACACCTTTATCTATTGCGCCACAGGTCTACATGTATTAAATAAATTGTTCAGTTTGAAATTTTATATAGATTCCATGAGAAATGCCAGTATACTGAAATCATATACCCTTAATAGGGTTAAGATGAAAATTCATATATAATACACTAAATGTACAAAAACAAGGAAATTCCCAAATTTTTACACTTTTATTGTCATTAAGGGTATGACTACATATCAACCAAACCATTTCATTATCACATCACTACAGTATAAATCTCTATGCATGAGTGGATGAAGTGTGTGAGGTGCGCTGAAGAAAAATTCCTACCAGTAAATTACATAGCCCTGTTGTGCTCGCATACCCTTAATGACAATAAAAGTGTAAAAATTTGGGAATTTCCTTACTTTTGTACATTTACTGTATATGAATTTTCATCTTAACCCCATTAGGGGCATATGATTTCAGTATACTGGCATTTATCATGGAATGTCACTACTTTTGTAAAGTCTATGCTTCAATACAATGGTCATTTTTAAGGTTTTTTAGAATTTTCTGGAAAACTAAGGTAGATGGTAAACTGAAATTAAGATGCCATCAACTAGACCCTAGAACCTCTATTTCTGCCAAAAATAAACTGAATCCATCAAATAGTTGATGAGATACAGGGTGGCACATACGTACGTACGTACGTACACACGGATAACACAAAATCATGCCTGACCTTTCTGGATCTCTGGGTTGCCTTAACTAATGATGCTGAAATTCTACACACTTATAGAACCTATCAAATAAAAATGTTGTGCAAAGTTTGAACTAATTTGGTTTATTGGATTTTGAGTTATGATTGATCAAAGAAATGAGATTTCCAGCATAGCCCATTTTTGAAGTCTATTAAGGGATATAGCGCTATTGCGCCTCCCTTGATTCACAAGTTTGACATAAAGATTCCCGCTTTTATTTACAGAAAGTATAGAAGTAATGGGTTGTCAGAGACTGCTTCTGGGTTGGTTATAGTGACTCTCTATCCATAGTGCCGGGAAGAGTCCATATAGTGATGCAAATAAGGTAGATCACCATAACACTCAATAATCCCAAGATTTTTTTCCAAAAAATTAAATAACAACATTTTTAGAGGGTGGTGATAAATCCCCAGCAGAAAATATCAACACCAGGGAGGGGGGGGGATCATTTGAAATTGAATAATCCTATTTAAAATTGATTAATTAAACATTTTATAATGTGAACATTTGGTGCTTAATCAATAATAATAAAACAAAAATTAAATAATGAAAAATGTTAGAGCGAATGTGTCAAATACGACTCACCATTTTGTAATAATGTCACATTGCTCCATCTTTTTAACGATCGAAATATTTTAAAACATTCATTTCAGCCGCCACCCCCACATAGAATTTTTAAGGAATTTTTTTAACGTAAATTTTAGATATAAATTTAAGAGAATTAATAATATGCTGTCAATCTAAGCGTAATGCAAAGTTCAGGCTGTTATGACCAGCTAACTGTGTATGTCCACCGACTCAACATTATATAGAATTTAATTCTCTTTCCCGTTGTAATTCATGGTGGCCGAGGGGTTGAACACCAGGCTGCAGAGTCAAAAGGTGACTGTGACGGGGGTTCAAATCCTTTGACTGGCACAGACAAAAACATTTTTTTAATCATATTTTTTTAGAAAAAAAAAAAATAGAAGTATCAAGTTTAAAAAAAAAATGAAGAAATGTTTGGATCGCAGAACTTCGTACTAAAATTTGTCTTACTAGACTTGTGGGGAGGTGGCGGTGGTGAAATAGATAATGATGCAGACTGACGATGTGGGTGTGACAAGTTCGAATCTAGTCGGTTCTATAGCAGCACTTTCCACTTACGGATGTCGGCAACCTTCATGTGGTCCCTCCTGTAGGTACAGGATTCTAAAAAAGAATTGTGAATTGTGGAAAGCAATGCCAACAACAAAATAAAGACTCAAAAAAGGCATATAATGCTAATTTACTTTAACTGGACTGTTAACAGATTACTATCAATTAAAAATAAACAATTTCACATAAAAAAAAAAATTATTTCATATTTACTTACATAATACACAGGATGGTGATTACATCACATGAATTCCGTTTTGCAACAGAAATTACGATCTGAAGTTATTTCCTTCCTCACGGATATATTTTGTGGTCTCTTGTTCCAATCATACTTCAAAGCGAGTGGATGCAGAAAGCAATTGCTCGTCCCAACCCTGATGCAGGTTGAGGAAGGCGAATCATGAATTAATTGCCATATCTTAGGCTATCTCTACCTCTCTCTCAGCCAAAAGTGTATACATATATATGTTTGTCTATCTAATTTCTGTAAACGATGTCTGAGTATGATTCTCATGCGAATAAAGCCTCTATCCAATTGGTTTGTTTGTTTTATGGCATATCAACCTCTTATGGGTCATTAAATGACAAAACATTAGTTGTAGTATGGTGAATAGTTTTTATGCCTCAAGTTCTTTATATGTTCAAGTATTTATTCATGGTGTTTTGTTTGGTTTGGTTGTTTTGTTTTATGGCGTATCAACCCTTTTCAGGTTATTTAATGCCGAATCCGGTCATTTTGGTAAAAGTTTTTATAGTTTAAGTTCTTTATATGTTCTTTATATGTTCAAGTATTTATTCACGGTGTTTGGTTAAGTGAAAGGGAGTAGGGAGGGGAATTGTCTTTCATGTTGAGTTTTGCAGAACATGATTGAGTTTTGCAAAGAAAAAATAAAACAGCAATGTTTAGTGCATTTTTGGTAAGGAAGCCGACGTCTTCAGACAGCCTCATCTGGTGGCACTCCTCTATCCCAAAAGAAGACCACGTCTTGTGATTTGATCAAAGACGACGACGACGACACACGTGGGTGTCAGCTACAAGGGTGTATAATGAGATTATACACGCCTCAAAAGCATCAAACTTCAAAATAATCACACATTTGAAAACCTTTAACAACTTCCTGACCTCAAGCTTAATTTTTTAGCAGGGAAATTCCAAATACTTGTGTTGTGGGTGCTGTAAAAATAGTTTAAGACAAAAAAAGAGAAAAAAGACAATAAACGTAACAAACAATATTTATTTTCAAGAAAGAAAGTGTTGGGAAATGTTGTGTTTGCAGGTGTGTGCACAGTGGTTTCTATTTACAGCGAAAGTTCAATTAAAGGGGAATAATTCAGTAGGTGATGAAGTAGATTATCATTCCACCTTTGTTGAGTGTTATATGCACGGGAATAAAAGACATAGTTCTATTCATGGTGCTGCTGGCAATTTGTTGCTCTCTTGTTATGGTCGGCTTATATTGGCCTCATTTAACTGCTTATGTAAAATGTCGCACATAGACGGGTAAGTCCAATATTTTTTTGGGGGGGTGGGGGGTCAAAGGAATCTTTCCATAGAATACATCCGATCTATTACTTTACAGTCAACATGATGAATTCCTTCAGTGGAGTGAAACACAAACGTTTCTGTGTAGCTCACTTACCATAAATATATTTTTTATACAGAGGTTGTCCATAAAGTGAGATATCTATATATATATATATATATATATATATGTACTAGCTGGCGTAGCCCGCTAGCTCTCGCTTCACATTTATTATATATATATATATATATATATATATATATATATATATATATATATATATATATATATATTATGTAAATCAGCCTTATTTAATATGTATCAAAAAAGGTATACATTTCATTGAAATTGGACCTATTTGAATTTTCGGTGGACCTATGGTTTAAATTTCAGTGGGGAGAGGGGGGGTTGTGCCCCCGGGGACCCTCTTAATATTATTAAAATTTGCTGAAATTTTGGAAATATACATCATTTTTGGTTATTTACCTATGGTTTAAATTTCATTTGAATCTAAGGGAAAACAGTTTTTAGTGGTGGTGGGGGAGGGGGGGGGGGGTGGCGCCCGGGGACCACCAGCATTGAAGTGATATATTTCTTATATAGCATATGAATTTCACTGAGATGTCAGTAGTCCATATGCCAATTTTCAAGCAATTCTGTCCAGCGGTTTGGGTGAACATAAGACACAAAGATCAGGCGGACACATACACACAGAGAGTTACTATTTTATATATATATATATATATATATATATATATATATATATATATATATATATATATATATATAGGGTGTTCATAAAATCCGTGTGCACTTAAAAAAAAATGATAACTTTATTTGTATTTGCGATAGAAATAATCTGTAAAAAGGATTAGAAAGAAGTAAATCTATATTTTCTTAAAGATTTATTGAAATTTTATTTTCCACATTTTCTCCATTAGTAATACGATTCTGCAGTTCACGGAAAACATGGACAGAGCCTGTCTCGTTAAATTTGTTCATCCATTTAGTAAAAGTATTCCTATGAGGTGATTCTTTATTGCATTCAATTTTAAACTTTCTTTGCACAGCAATAGTAGATTTCAGTTCAGCCAACCAAAGGATACAGCTTACTTTTTTCTCAGTTCAAACCACAGATCAAATTGATTCTGAAAAACAGAAAAAAAATTGTTTTTCTTATATAAAAATCGTTGCAAATTTTGTGGTGAAGAATTATTCAATAACTATACTTAAAACTAGGTACGTGAAACTTTATAATAGTTTTCACATAATTTCTATTGCAAATATAAATAAAGCCAACATTTTTTGAAGTGCACACAAACTTTATGGACACCATATATATATATATATATATATATATATATATATATATATATACAGTGTGAGCCAAAAGTAGGTGGACAGTAAAAAACATTTTCCTTCTTGATTTACACAGCTTTGAAGTCTGCCTCTTACGCTTCGACAAAAAAATGTGTTTTACTATCCACCTACTTTTGGCTCACCCTGTATATATATATATATATATATATATATATATATATATATATATATATAATTTGCCATTTAGACGTTAATTTACTCTCCCATTTCTATGGCAATGCATAGTAGACACATCAGTACGCGCTCCGACTACCGAGTCAAATATGACTTTCATATTGGGGTTCGACCGTGTGACCGGCAGGGATGGTCTCCTCCCATACTGATGATTGCATGTTTGGCATAAAACATGTGTATATGGGTTAATTTAAAAATATTATTTATAAATAATTATTCAAAGCTGTTGCTAGATTGAGCACTTTAAGTGAGTTAAAAACAAGCTGTCATTTATAGCGTAACACAATCCTCTAGGCCCCGCCTATTGAGTTCTCTTAACGGCTTGGTGATATGGAGCCAAATCTCTTTCCCCGAAGCATTCTTTTAAGGTCTGTAAACAGTAGTCACTGGAGGCTAGATCTGGAGAATGTGGTGGGTGTGGAAACCATTTGAAGTGCAATTCATGTAGTTTTGCGATCTTTGTGACATGGTGCATTGTCTTGGTGAAAGATAACTTTTTTTCCTTCATTTGTGACAGTTCTTTGGCGATTTCTTCATTCGAACGCATCAATAGTTCTATATAATATTTGCTATTGATAGTTTATCGTTTCTCAAGAAAATCGATGACAAAATACTTTGTACATCCTAAAATATTGAAGCCAAAACCTTGCCTGCTGATGTTTGCATTTTTTGTATCTTCGGGTGGCTTTCACCTTCTAGTGTCGACTCGGTTTTGTAGTGAAGTGGTGTAGCCATTCTTCATCCATTGTCACATATTGATGCAAAAACTCCTTAGTTGCAAACAATGCTCTGAATCTTCGACATATTGTTGTTTTGATCGACTGTGAGTAAACGTGCCACTCACTTTGAACACAGCAAAATGATGAATACACTGCCTTCTGATATATTCAACTTCTTTGCTATCTCACACAACTTCAATTTAAGAGACAACTGTCGAATTCGGGCAATCTGAGTTTAGCATGATTTGTGTCTATACAACTGCATTTAAAGTCAGCATATCACCTCTTTTCGACAGAGTAAAGTCTGAATAAAACTTATCAAGCCATTGCTTTGCTTGAATAGTATTTTTCTGTATCAGAAAGCAATGCTTTATCAACACACCTAATTCAGATTTATCCTTTCCCTTGTGGGTACTACTCCAGATGAAGCGCCTATGTTCCGTGACTGCTCGGCGGCAACGATCGGGCAGGTCGCGGAAGCGCCCGAGAACTGCCGAGATGAAAACGAGGCTGAAGCAGAGCTGAGCGATCAGGTTGCTCCGAATCGTCTGCGCTCAGCACAACAAAACAAGCGGTAGAAATACCTTTCGAACTGGTCGCAAACGTATCTGTAAACCCTGACCCTCGACGAGCAAATATATGAAATTCCCCCCACCAAAAAAAAAATATACAAAAAAAACTTGCCTAAATATCGTAAGAAAAAATAACATACTTCTTTGTTTTATGTGTCTTTTTTAGACACAAAAAAAGTTGCCTAAATATCGTAAAAGAAATAGCATTTACTTCTTTGATTTATGTAAAAAAAAAAAGACAAAAAAAAATTAAAATGGTCTATTTGGCCCACGAAAAAAGGTTTAAAAAAAAAGTTTATTTATAGTTCTTCAGCTATGGTTTGCCCATTTTTTTTTTCATTTTTTTTTCAAATATATGTATTTTTTTCTTTTGTATTCTTCGTCGTATACTGTCGTCTGCCACTCTTCCATTTTTACGACTTTCAGTTTTGCTTCATCCTCGTTTTCGTCTCGGCAGCTCTTGGGCGCTTCCGCGACCTGCTCGATTGTTGCCGCCAAGCAGTCACGGAAATTAGGCGCTTCATCTGGAGTAGTACTCCCTTGTGAACTGCCCCTGCCCCATCAACTGTTCTACACCTACTAATCCAAGAACTCTCGCCCATTTTTTCAACATGACCATACCAACGAAGTCCCCTGTTCTGCACACACCTCCCTGAAGTCATCAGATCTTAGCCTGTCTTTAAGACTCATATTACACATCCATTGTATCATTCTCATAATTTCTCTCCTTGGAACAAATCTCCTCAACCCTCACTGACCAGTTTTCACTTCTATACATCATCAAGAATCGATACTTTTACATAATATTTGGTTGCTTTTAGGACATGGGTTCTATAAGCTTGGGAAATAAACAAAGTCCCAGACAACAACTTGACTTTTTAGAATTTTTTGTTTACTTAACCTTTGACATAATTATTAGAGTGTTCACTAATTGACCCGGAGACCAGGGTTCAATACTCAGTAGAGTCATACCAAAGACTTTAAAAATTGTACTTAATGCCCCCCCCCCCTTGCTAAACATGCAACATTATAAGATTAACAATCCTGGGAAAAGAGTGGCACCCTTCACCACATCTCGGTGTAGAAGCCAATGAAAAGGGAACCTTCGGGTTTCTCTTGACTATGGTCGAACACTTTACTTTTTAATTTACCTTACACAATTATTTGCAAACGTTTCTTAGAATTTCGGAATGAATCAAATAGATACGGAATGTCTATCATATTCAGCAAAATATGTCTCAAAGAACGAATGCTGCCTAACTACATAAAATGAATAAATAAAAACAGTAGTTTAAGAAAAATCAATGGAAGATATTGGCTGGCATTCTGCCAACCCATTCAATACTTTTGTTACCATTCTTTATATTAGAAACCTTCTAAGGCAAGAAGACCTCTCTTTACTTTTTATCCTTGCTTTTTATTTTTTTTGTCTACTGTTGTTTTCCCTCCCACTGTGTTCTTGCAGTTTTGCTAGGAGACGCTCCTGTTTATTGGTGAGGCAGTAACACTCTCCGAGTGCCTCACTGCTGGAGATCCTAATCTGTTTCTTCTCTCCTTGTCTCTGTCTCTCTTAGTATTAATTAAATGCGGGAGGGGGGGGGATAAGATCTGTCATAAGCTGTGCATTTAAAAGTCGGTCGACAGGAGAATGACACACAAGACAGTTGGAACCTCTTCTGTAAAGTTTGCTGGTTTATTTTTCAGGAAAATCCAAGAATTGACATTTATAAATGTTATTATGATATATATTGAATTGTTATTACGATATCTATATAGAAAAGTAATGAGACTAATTGAGTGAATATTTTTTATTTTTTATTGCAAATACATTTTATAATGTCGGAATCAGTGTGTCTATTCAAGACTCAGAAACTACTGAATAGATTTCAACCAAACTAAGCATGCTATTATTGAATATTACTTAGCATTAAATGTAATGCGGATAACCAGACACTGTGAATGACCTCACAAAATGATGACGTCATCCATCCAAGTCGACAGACATGATCTTCCACGAACACACACATTTCCAAGTATCGTCGCTCGATGCTCAGCGATGACAACTACATGTTTGCAAAGTTGCTGTGTGCATCAATGCAACGTGGTTCAAATGGCACACAACCACTTGCATACCCTGTAATCACAACATCAGCAACCGTCTAAAGTCAAAGATCTACCGGACTATTATGAGACCCGTTGCTTTTTACAGCTCCAAGTGCTTACCAAGAATGAGGAAAACGGAGCAAAGATTCGCCATTATGGAAACCAAAATGCTCCGTTGGAACTTTGGAAATTACACTGCTTGACCACTTCTGTAATGACAACATCCGAAAGTGCTATGGCATCGCGCCGATTGAGGACAAGATGAGAGAATGGTGTCTCAGATGGTTTGGACATGTTCTGAGGGACGACGACGACGACGACATCATCGCGAAACTTGCTTTTACATTAGAAGTCGTCAACAGAAAAGCCGATGAATGATATGGACGGACACCCTGCACCAAAACCGACCTTCACCCGGACCAAGTCTGTGATCGTGCGAAGTGGAGACAAAATCCATTATTGCGGACCATGCTGTAGCTCCGGGTTAACGCAAAAGAAAAAGAAGACTTAGCGGTAATCTATATATTACTAATACTCTGTTGATCTCGCTTGCTTGTCCCCATACATATTTGATGACATCATTAAAATGATGACGTCACAAAATGATGACATCACTAAAGGATGATAACCACCATTAAAACAGAGATGGGTATAAGCGGACACAGTGGCTGACCTCACAAAATTATGACGTCATCTATCAAATCAGTGAGAAAGAGAGAAAGATAGAGAGAGGGGTCACAGGTCGTCTACTACATGAGCATTTAGACCCCTGGCCTCTAAATAGCATACTTTCAAAGCTAAATGTATGTCTGATTTACCAGGTGCAACGATTTATTTTGAACTCGCTGTACCTACCTGGCGTAGCCCGGGATGCAGTGAAATCATTTTAGTTTTTAATGTTATTTGTTTGCACATTTTCAAGACAATTCCTATTATAAGCTTTAATTAAATATGAGCTCTCCCCCTTGCTGATTTTTGTTTCTTTAAGTGATTATTTTAAAATGTTACATATTAGCAATCGTCTGGGCAAGACTAAGTCATTTTTAAATAAATTGTAGTGGAGCACATTATTGTATTGCCAATAACATGGTGCAACGATAACAAATTAAAATTGGCAAGTCAGAAGCAAAGTTTGATAGAAGCACTTAGACTCCTCATGCTCTTGTAAAGCAGACAAATGGTTTATATCCTAGCTTTTATGTTTTTGGCGACCATGTATTCGGGTATATATTTCCTGTACATCTTGCGTGTTGTGTTATGTATAGTTTTAAGAGGGTCTTTGTGGAAGGAGGGGGGGGGGGCTTGTCACTCTGACTTCGGGTTAGTGGTAGGGCTAGGACCATTTACGTGTGAACACCTTGAAAACTTAGCAGAAAATAAAATTTAGAATTTAGAGTGGGGAGGGATTAGTTTCACATAAATTTAATGTAAAATAATTTACCATTTCTGGCCCATTCTTTCGTTTTAGGGCAGTTAATATTTTTTTTTTGTATGGGAAATAAATCCTGTGCGTTTTTAATGGGGGTCTGATTTTTAAAAAATATTATTTTAGACAATTATGTGTGGTTTTAATGAGCTTCTTGTATGATGTGGGATTGCCACTCGGACTTATGGTTAGTGATAAGGTTAAGAAAAGGGTTTTGTTTTGGATGGATGCTGCCATTCAAACTTAGCGTTAGGGTTAAGGCGTGCCCATCGTAATAGTAAGCTTCTTTACTATATTACGTAGACCACGGTTAAGGGAATTTTTTTAGAGGGTAACTTGTCACTCAGATTTAAGGTTAATGGTACGACACGTTCAAGAGAAGGCATTTTTAGAAGGTGGGCTTGTCACTCGAACCTAGAGTTAGTGGTAGAGTAATTATTTTTTTTATATCATGTTTTCAGCTTGAAAAAAATGCACTAAAAAGCAAAAATGGCCGAGAAATGGAAGAGCATTTTGCATTAAATGTATGTGTGAAACTGATCTCCCCACTCTAAATTCTAAATCATTCTTTTGTTTTTTTCTTTTTTCCACCAAAACTTTTAGGGTGTTCACACATAATCGCCTTAAAAAAGTAGAATCTTATTTTTTAAGTGACAACTTATTATTTATTGCTAGAATTAAAGTTCGAAAGTTGAGTATATTTGAAAACCAGTATTTCTTGAAGTATTTTTTACAAAAGAACCACAAACAGCTTTAACTGTTTTATGCACAAAAAAGTATGTTTGTCTTTTTATTTTTCAATAAACGAATATTTTTCAAATTTACCTGTAAACGAATTTTACGAAGCTAACTGTTTATAACTAGCTGCTGCTGCTGATTGATTGCTACATCAGCAATACTAGTTAAATTGTTGACTTTCGCTCAAAAGGGGACAATATTTTTTTGGTTCTTGTATATTAAAAGTACGACAAAAAGTTTTTTTTTGTCTTTTACTGTTTGAGAGGTAAATAAGGGGCAGCTAACTCCCATTTGCCGATTGTGTTGTGACTGATTTTATGTAAGCAAAATCAGCTTTTCCACGCGCCCATAAGCAAAATCAGCTTTTCCACGCGCCCATAAGCAAAATCAGCTTTTCCACGCGCCCATAAGCAAAATCAGCTTTTCCATGCGGCCATAAGCAAAATCAGCTTTTCCATGCGCCCATAAGCAAAATCAGCTTTTCCATGTGCCCATAAGCAAAATCAGCTTTTCCACGCGCCCATAAGCAAAATCAGCTTTTCCATGCGGCCATAAGCAAAATCAGCTTTTCCATGTGCCCATAAGCAAAATCAGCTTTTCCACGCGCCCATAAGCAAAATCAGCTTTTCCACGCGCCCATAAGCAAAATCAGCTTTTCCATGTGCCCATAAGCAAAATCAGCTTTTCCATGTGCCCATAAGCAAAATCAGCTTTTCCATGTGCCCATAAGCAAAATCAGCTTTTCCATGTGCCCATAAGCAAAATCAGCTTTTCCATGCGCCCATAAGCAAAATCAGCTTTTCCATGCGCCCATAAGCAAAATCAGCTTTTCCATGTGCCCATAAGCAAAATCAGCTTTTCCACGCGCCCATAAGCAAAATCAGCTTTTCCATGCGTCCATAAGCAAAATCAGCTTTTCCACGCGCCCATAAATAAATAAATTTTAATATTTCCCAAATAGGTAATTTTGATTTGTCAAATATACTTTTATGTCTAATCGACGTTTTACTTGCACAGTAATGTCTTCAAACTTGAAAGAGTTAAGATCCGAACACTTACGAGTCCCAACACAACCGGCAAATGGGAGTTAGCTGCCCCTTATTTACCTCTCAAACAGTAAAAGACAAAAAAAAACTTTTTTTTGTACTTTTAATATAAAAGAACCATTTTTTCTGATAGGGTAATTCAAAATTACAACTACCGAAAGGCAAAATATACAATTATAATTTTAATGCATAAAAAAATTAAAAGATTTATTTATTTACTAGTTGAGGTACGGAAAAAATTTTTTTTAAATGTTCGATACACTTTATGTTGAGTTTTTACTTTTAAGATTACAAAAATAAAATGGATCAATTAATTTCGTACCGTGGCAATACTTGAAATTGATATTTTTTCCTGATTGTTTTCCAAATTTCATGACGAAATTCCTTATACACGTATGGTACAGCATTTTTAAAAGAACAGGGGGGGGTTAAAAAGTGACGTAAATGGCGTTAACATTTCTATGACTATTTGCTGAAAACTCTTCAAATATGATGTAGATTATTATCATTTATTAATACATGGAAACGATATTCATTTCCGAACAAAATTGTGGTATTTTGAGGACTTAAAGTGTTTTGGTTTTTAAAATATGACTATTAGTAGAATTACATTAAAATCTGTGATAATTCACACAGTTTTATAGTCGGTGGGTATTGCTATATATATATATATATATATATATATATATATATATATATATGACAAAGTGTCTGAGGCCCCGTGGGGATCGGGTGCCCTGGTTATGCGCTAGTATGCATCTTGGTGATGATGCTAGGCCCTGTGTAGACGAAGTGGAGATATAAAACTAGTATATATTTGACGTGGAAACGAGTTTATTCAGACAACGGAAAAAGGCACCGGTCTGTCTGGCAGAGTCGTGTTTGGTAGTCAACCCCGATCGCCGCTACAACAGGAAGAGAGTGTCCAGATGGGAAGTTAAAGATTAAGAAAAATCCATGATCTTAGCGTTAATTCTAATAAATTTCAACAAACACATATGGTTGTTTGAGTTAGTGATACGCTTTGGGTCTGCAATACTGGAGGTCTGCTCTCACTTGGCAAGATAATCATTTAGGCGTTTTATCGTTAATTACGGCGAGAATGAGAAGGCAATTGTTTTTGTGATAACACCACGGGCCAGAAAGAAAATCCCATTTATTTTAGAGGCAAGGGAGTAAGGCGCCCATCCTCCCACCCCCTGAGAGAGGAAGAGACGCAGAGAGAAATATGGCAGAGGAATGGCATGTGTCGATGGACATCTTCAATAAGAGAATGCGCGTTTTGACGCATGACAGAACAGAACCACAAGAGATCAGAACGAGTAGAGACGTCGTTAAAGTCGGACTCGCTCGACGCCGCGTGCCGATGATAGTGCGCGACGAAGAGAAGTAAACCGAACAAACTCCCCATCGTTTTCTTAGCCAGTTTATTTGTGACTAAACAACTACTTGTAAACGAATTTACACACGCACAGAGAACCAACGAGATAGCTTAGCGCAAACAACTTTTACGAATACAGTAGACATTAATCTAATGTAAAATCAATTCTTTTTTTATTTTTATTAATAATTACTCTTCCATACAAAAACCTCGACCGAGTTGTTGAACATTGTTCTTTTCCTTTCGTTCTGCTTTGAATGATCTTTCGCCCTCACAGAGCCAACCGGTTGCTGTTCGCCCAGTGATCGCTCGTTGATATAAACAGTTTCAACATGAGAGTGTATTTGTAGCTGGACGAGACGACAAGATCGGCGACGTCATCATCATCGTCTCCATCCCGGCCTAGAGGAATTTCGATCGACATATTTTTTTATTGCCACTACGACGATCGGCTGAAGTGTGTTCACGGTCTGGCAAGACTGTGCGCGTGAGTGGGGTTCACATATTGGCACCCCGACGAGGATATCATACACCTGTGTGTGCGGTTGCCAACGATCCCCATAGGGCAGATACGCGTGTGGGTTTACACACACACACCTATATATATATATATATATATATATATATATATATATATATATATATATAAACTTCCCCCCAAAAAAAGATAAACACATTAAAAAAAGGGAACCGACAGCATCTAGTGTGTGAATTGTGTTACCGACAGAACAGCCATCGTTCACACTGATGATTCCCGGAAGAGGATGAAACACATGTGTATGTGGATAAGAAATAAAAAATATTTATTATAATATGTATATATACAAATATTTATTATCCACAGATATATGTGTTTCATGTTCACTAACAATCATCAGTATGTCTTATATAACTGTATGAACGTTTTTAACCTTGGACCCGAGTAACTCCAATCCAACATTCGGCCACCATGGCAGTCATAGTTATAAACCCTATATTTTATTCACGGATACATATACATATATATATTTTTTATTTATTTATACAAACATGTACAACAGCGACACTGACATGACGATGTTTCGATCTATAGTCATTAAAAACTACGATCTCCTCACGTACAAGAAGTCTGTATTTTCTTTAGTTGTTTGATGCTATTTTTAGAGTGTGCAATAAGAGGAGGCCTAATGAGTCGTCTGTGCTGGATGCCATGTGCGGATTTGATTGAAGTCTAAAGACAACACAGGATTATATGATTTGTTTTGTCTCATCGTATATAACTATTTACAACTTGAGATATCAAGTATTTATCTTCTATTATTTTTACGTATTGGAGTTTTTCACTTTCTGTCATTAGTTTCTTTCGGACAAGGTTTAATTTAGTTTAAATATCAGAGAACGATATTATGTAATCTTAATTAGTTTCTCCCAAGTCAAAACCAAAATTAAAAACATACTAATCAAAGGTAACTAACGAAAGATAATCACATTGAAAACAAACTGTTATCTCTATAAATCAAGGTACACTGGTTTCCCTCTTATATCTCATGTTTGGCTCCCCACTTGTGGCTTGAGCTCTATAGTAGAGGAGATAATGGCTGCCAATTCGCAAATAAGCTGAACTCTCTTGGCAGTCGATAATGAAAGCAAATATAAAAACATAATTAACTGGAAAATTGGAGGTGACGGTGGCTAAGTGGTTAACGACACGGACTGACGACCTGGGGGTGCTAAGTTCGAATCCAGTTCGTCCCACAGAAACACATTCACATAGGATGTTAGCAACCTCCACATGGTCCCTCTCGGAAGTATGTGATGTTTTTCTACAAAAGAATTCTAACTAGAAATATGAATGAACTGGAAAATTATGAAAATTAATTATTCTTTCTTAGCTAAATTCGTTCTGAACTTGTTTATAAAGATGGCGACTATATTTTCTGGTTGACATTTTGTCTCGGTGTTTCACATGTATGATGGAGCTATATTAATTTTCTCACTAAAATATGGTTTAAGTAAAAATAAGTTGTTTGAGAGTGATACCGAAACCCATCTCACTTTGACAGTATCCTATATCTCTACAAAGCCACCATCCACCCATGCATGGAGTATTGTTGTTACATATGAGCTGGTGCACCATCCACTAGTCTCTCCTTCTTAGACCGAAACACTCTACTAAAACTAAATAGGTTGTTGATTAGATCCAAATTGGACTACAGTATTTATATATATAGATCAGCCAGAAAGACCTATATAAAAATACTTGACCATGGAGGACTAAGGTTAGTCCTTGGAGCCTTCAGAACATCGCCTGTTGAGAGTCTCTATGTAGAAGCTGACAAGGCACCTGCAGATATCAGGTGAGAAATTAGCTCTGCAGTATTATATAAAACTGAAATCCTGTTCATCAAATCCTGCATATGGTGGTACATTCAATCCAAAATACAGGAAATTATTCCAAAATGATGAAAGGGCTATAAGACCTTTAGGCTTTCGAATGGAAATGATCAACAAAGCAGGATTGGACCTGACAAAAATACATGATACGATAATATCAAATATCCCACCTTGGACTATAAGGATCCCAAAGATCATACAGGCCTTAACCAGACTCCACAAGCAAAAAACCCATCCTCTAATTTTCCACAAGGAATTAGAGAAAATCAAAGACAACTATCCAAGACATATGCACATCTTCACAGATGGATCAAAACATGAAGAAGCAACAGGATGTGCTGCAATTTACAACAATAATATAAATAAGAAGCGTCTCCCAAATGACACTTCCATTTTTAATGCAGAAGCATGTGCAGTGGATATGGCGCTCAATTTTATTTTAAAATCCAAAAATAAAAAATTCATTATCTTTTCAAACTATTTGTCTGTACTAATATCACTACAAAACAATAAATTTGACAATCCATTAATAACCAAATTTCTATGTAAAATAAAACATTTGTCGAAGGATAATGAAATATTACTGTGTTGGATTCCAAGTTAGATCAGAATCGGAGGAAACACCCAGGCTAATAGGGCGGCCAGGTCTGCCTTAGGCATGGTTCAGGAGACCAATTTTAAAATTCCCTATACAGATTGTAAAATGAAGATCAACAAATATATCCAACAACAAAGACAACAACGTTGGAGTATCAATACACATAACAAACTCCTAGCGATCAAAACTACAATAGGAGAATCGAAAAAAAGCTCACAAAAAAGCTGAAAGGAGGAAGTAGTGTTATCCAGACTTCGCATAGGTCGCACAAGGATTACACATTCCTACTTACTTGAAGACGAACAGCAAACAATATGCTATGCATGCCAGACTGCGTACACAATCAAGCATATTCTTACTGAATGCATTGATCTGGCCCCTATAAGAGAAACGTTCTACAAAGCAGGTACAATGAAGCAACTGTTTAAGAAAAATAAAGTGGAGACAATAATGAACTTCTTAAAAGCTGCTGATCTATATAAAAAAATATAATTATTTAAAGACATAAATCCAGCTTAATTTGGTATTAAATGAACTGAAAAAGGATGATATACCGTAAAAAAAAACGTTTAACGAATGTTTTCAAAATATTATTTTCTTTTTGTCTAAAGAATTTTTTTTTTTTATTTTGCAAAGAACTTTAAAAAAAATTTGATTCAGCATTAAATGACCTGAAAAAGGTTGATATGCCATAAAATAAAACTAAACAAAACAAAACAAACCAATCAACCATGCATGCAAAATGTTATTTTAAGTGCAAAAGACATTAAAGAAGTCTTCGAGTCATACTGTCAAGTTCCATAACAATCTCTTCAAGAGAAAAGGCATTTTTCACCAATTTTCTTAATTCCTTTGCAGGACTGAGTCTCTCGACTTAGAAAATTTTAACAGAATATTAAGAATCAAAAATTAGAAATTAGTTTTATGATTTGTTGTAAGATGAGAATTTCCACAAAATAGGTTCCATATAATGGTATACCAACCAGAAGATGCAATCCAATTTTATTGGTTGACAATTAAAGACTTCAATCATGGAGTTTTGAGATTTAAGATTATTTTGGGTGTAATCATGCAACACTTCAATAAGTTAAACCTATTTTTATTCTTGTTTTCGATATGCGTTTTTGTAATTATTCGGAATAAGTTAATTTCAATTTTTTTTCCAAATAATAAAAAGAGCTTATTCCGAAAAAAATATTGATGGGTGGTGGATTATAGTCGGACTATGTAAGGAAGAAGTGCTAATAAACTGAAAATCAAATGTATTTTTCACTACTCAGAGGTGAAAGAATTCTCTACCACTGAGTACAAACGGGACGCCGAATTATTCTTTTCGATTCTTTTCAATAACAACAGTCCAACACACATGTGAACGACCAAACGTCTAGTCAAAAATTCAATTCCCATTTTCTTTTCTTTTCTTTCTCTCTCTCTCTCTCTCTCTCTCTCAGCACTCGACATAGTCACAACGTCAACCTTTCTCCACCAAGTATTTATTCATAAATGAAAAAAAAAAACATTTACAAAATGTGGCACAAACGTTTCATTTGCGTCTGTCCTCGCTTCTTTGCCATTGCCGTAATTTGCCTGTGTCCACATGCTTAGTTGTAAGACCGAACCTCCCTAGGTGACTGAACCCTGCAACAAACTGCATACATAAGAACGTTGTTTGAAGGCGTCGATAATGTAAACACGATTTTAGTTTCTCATTTTCATTACTATCATACGCTGAAAATTTAAAAAAAAATGATTAACAGTTTATTTTAGGTTTGTTTTTTTGAATGGTAAAAAGTTATGATAATATTAACCTATATTAAAGTTACATCATGTTATATATAGGGGGTACGTTCTATGGTGCGCTTTGGAGGTCCCTAGGGGTCTCAGTTGTTTTTTGTATCCGATTATTGTCTTTTTGGGCATCCATACTTACTAAAGCTAAACGTACAAATGCTCTTTTCTGAGGTCTCGGTTGTTATGCCGGTTTACCCAGTGCCTGGAAAATTCGGCAAAGGAAAATCCGGCAATTTTGGCAAAGTAGGAAAATTTGGCAATTACGGAATAAATTTCGATTGAAAATAGATTTTAGAACCGTTCTTACGGGGGGTATAGTTGTAAATAAGGGGCTAGCCCCACCTCCACTACCAATAATGAACATTTCTTTTTGGTACTTGTGCAGTTTACGGATCGGGCTAAATTTTGGATAAGATTTTAAAGTTAAATTCAATTTTTACGATGCCTTTTGTTTATTAAATTGTTAGGTGAAAGTACAAAATAAGTAACAACGCCCACGTTATGAATGGTTTGGAAATGTTATTTTTTTAGCGATTAAGCCAATGTCAACATTTCCTGCTATGAGTCAGCTAGGCGACCCTACCCTTGCTGCAATCAGTGCCGTGTATCGGCTTGTCTCTCTCTCTGTCTCTTATTTTTGGCATCATCACCATCGTTGTCATCTGTGTGACGATTGGCCTGCCCTGTTGCCTCAGGGTTGGCGACGGTGGTGACGTTAGCGGTTGACCGACCACAAGGAGAAGGGGGAATGACCTACACTGAGAATATACTAAGGAACCTTAAGGTCAAGGTTGTTTCCCTTTAATTCGAGCCTCTACTTTTAGCGCCATTTCACGTCAGTACCGGCTAGAACAGCTTTCATAGAGGTTATGCTATGGTTTGTCTCCGTCGACCGCTGACCAACGTTAAACGTTTTGAAAAAGAACCCCATTTTTGGGAAGGTGCGACGACTCTTTCATGTTAAAGTTAACGGTCTCAGAGAGACACACTTTTGAAGAAGCCAGAGGCTTTTATGTCAAGACAAAGCGTATTTATTAAAAAAAAAAAAATTCTCTTATGTACAGAATTCTATTTAAAGATTGCAGAGAACAGCCTTAAAACAGGATTTTTTTTAATCTGATCCTGCCGTTTGCAGAGCGACATTTTCCAAAAGGACTTTTTAGTCGGATCCTGCCGTTTGCGGAGCGACATTCTCCAAAAGGAAAATTAATTATTAAGGGCGATAAAACCCTAAGACTTTGACCCTTTGTGGGTTTTATTTAAAAGAAATTTGGTCTGGAACGGCCATTTAAAAAATGTCGAAGGACTGAAAAGAAGGATATTTGAATCTTTCCTAAGGACAGTTTTTTTATTGTATTTGTTTGAATTCTTCGGTTCAGCCTTTTCAAGTAAGACATCTTTTTGTGTCTTTGGTGGAAAAGCGAGACCACGTTTTTATCGCCACTATTCGTTATTGCCTGAGGTGATAACCATTGTTTTAGTACGGATCTTTTGGTCCTTACTGGTATTTTTCGGGTGTCGTTTGAGACTATAATATTTATTAGAATAACTTGTTTTTTCTTCTCCTATTATCGTCTAAAACGGTAAGCCCCCTTTTGTAAAAATAGTCTCTTGAATAGAGACTCCATTGTTTAAAGTGTATTTTTCAGCTCAAGCTAATTCTGATTTTATTGGGCTATTTTTTTGTAATTTCTTGTAATTTCCACTGTTACCCTGGGTTAACGTATTTAGCCCTGCTTTGGAAAAGAAAAGCAGAAACTAACCTTTTTTTTTCATTTCTGGGTCTGTTTCTTTATTTGCTCCTTTTTTGTGTCTTTATTTATTCCCCCTTATTTATTCAAGGTAACAACAGACGAATTTTGGTAACGACCCTAACATTTTTCGTCACTGGCTTTCTAAATAATGTTATTCGTAATTAAGTTACAAGATTAAATCGATCATAATGCATTTACGTTTCTTCGTAAACAAGTCAGCCATTTTAATATTTTGTTAATAATTTTAAAAAATATCAATTACTTCGTGTCTGTTCGAAATATGAAAGGAATTTGGAAGTATTCGTTATGAAATAACGTCAACGGAGGCAGATAACCTAACCGGAACTTCCCTATTGCGCATGTCAGCGCCAAAACAGTTTAAATTGAAGATTTTATTTCCAGTGGAAGCAAGTTGGCGATTTAATCCAGATCTCTACAGTCGATTCTTGTATTGTAAGTAAAAAATGATTTTAGTTATCAATTATTTATTAGCAATTATTTATTTTATTTAAAGAGTACATAACATGGACATTTTTATACCATTATATTCAAATTGACAAGTATATAAATTTTGGTTAAATTGCAGCTGGACACTTTTTGTGACTTCCGGTAAGTTTGTAATGGCTCAATTGGCGGGTAATGTCCTGAGAATATTCCTCGTGATTTATGATATTTTAACAATTCTTTACCATAGCCGGAATAAATATTATAATAATAATCTTTGGGTGCTTCTTTAGTTTCGCTCCGACATGTTAGGCATCTATTTGAAGAAATAGCTAAAGAAATTTATAAACTTTGTTATGTACTTACGTGGTAGCTGAAAACAAGACTGTACACTAAAAATTACGCAAATTCATCCAGTATTTATTAAATAAAACAAAAAATAAACACTTTTATCTATCGTACCCCATTTTTTTTTCCAACCATTTCGTCAAGGTAACTCAATGTTTTTATTACCAATTTAGATAACTCAATTTTTTTTTATCAACTTCGGAAAAACGACTTAAAAGTACTACATAAGATAAAACATAACATTTTATTAAACTAAAGTAAAAAAATTGAATTATGTCATTTCCGGAAAACCAAAGTATTGACAAATAAAAGAATTGTTATCTCCTTTAGCGTCCGATAGATAAAATGTCCACCGATAGACAAACTTCTTTTTTTTTTTTCATTTAATAAATACTGTATGAATTTGCGTAGTTTTTTGGTGTAGTCTTCTTTTCAGCTACTACGTAAGTACATAACAAAGTTTATACGGGCTGCACTTTTTGTCGCCGCCACTTGTCTCCACCAAGCACACTAAAGGATTTGTCTCACGTGACTCAAATTAACCAATCAATCGCAACCATTTAAAAATAACGAGAATCGGCTGCATTTATACAATTCGAGGGTATCTTTAAGAATAGCCCTACAACGAAAACGCTGAAAAAAACAAATATACAACAAATAAAAGTTACCGTAGCCGATAAAACTGAATTTCCAAATTAACTGTGACAGTTATTAATGATTATAATCCGTTAAAAGTGCTATTTTTTATAAATTGATAGTTTTAGCGTACGTGAAGTGAAAAAAAAATTAATGGCCGCTTCTCGATAGAAACTGGAGCCTCGTTCTCGTTTCGATTGTTTTTTTACTGGGACTCATAGTCAAAGCACAATTTTTGCATTTTTCAGCCAAGCAGAAGAACAAAACGAAACTACATTTTAAGCAAAAGGAATAAAATAATTTTCTTTTGATTTACATGTCAGTGTGCTTTTATTTACATATTTTCATTCGTCACACCGTAATGTTTTTTTTTCTCCTGTTTCTGTAAAAAATTCCTAAACCTAAATCTAAACCGAACCCCAATTTTTTATATTTCAGTAAAGCAAAAGAACAAAAAAAAAAACGCCGTTTTGATTATGACTCCCGGTAAAAAAAACACACACACACCACGTGACAAACCATCTTTATTAAGTAAACATTTTGTTGGCGAACATTTTTTTTTCATGTCTAATAAAAAGCCATTTATCCTACGTAAACATACAAACAAATGGAATAGATAACTAGGAAAATCTCCAGTCTCTACGTACGTCACATTTATTTGTTGCATATTCATTTTTTTGACTACGTTCTACCTTTTTTTTTCAACCCGACTCGCGAGTTGTAGGGCTATTGTCAAAGATTCCCCAATTCGATACTTATTCCCCCCCCCCCCGAATACAATTTTTTTTTTTTTCGATTTATTTTTATTTTTACTTTTTAAGGTACTGATATCGATCCTGAACCAGTTTTCGTGAGGTTCGACTCGGAAGCGTTCGGCTGCCCTACGCAAACGAGCCGATTTGTACCAGACAATTTTGATACGGCGCTGTGGCCACTGATGTTTTGCTTGTTGTTGTTAGGGTTAAAGTATTTATTTGGTAACAGTAATTTCGCTCTGTTTTGCTTGTTTTGTTGTTTAAAAAATTTCTTGCAACTATAACTAAAAATTATAGGACGCAGCAACGTATCAAAATAACAAAAATATTTATTTGATAACAGTAACTTCGCTATGTTTTGCTTGTTTTGTTTGTTTTTTTTTTCTTTTAGAAAATTTCTTGAAAATATAACTTACGGTGCTGCGTCCTGTGATTGTATCAATTGTCGTCTGGTACCATTCGGCTCGTCAACACTCGGGCGTTTGCGTAGGATAGCTGAACGCTTCCGAGTCGAACCTCACGAAAACTGGTTCAGGATCGATATCGGTACCCTTTTTAAAATAAAATTAATGATGGATTTACAAGCCTATTCCTAAAGGCACCAAAATTATTTATTCATGTTTTCGTCTGACGAAACGCGACTCGACAGTTTCCACCGTGTGCCCAACACCTCCAATGACTTGCGGATGGGTGGCAAAATATTCGCCATATATGTCCTGAATAAAGCTACAATTCGTCACGGACTCTGAAGCCATGCCAATCTCGCACGTAACAAATGCGTACGAATACATGTACAAGCTATCCACAATTGTGATGGAAATTTCTCAATTTAAAAAAAAACATCCCTGGTCTTACTGAAATTTCTTTCGTACAGGTTGCGTGCATCTCCATCTGATGCCATCAGTTAATCGGAAATTATTGACATGCATTGAAGCGTTACAGTTTAAGCAGGTGCGTTGAGTAAACAGCAGGGAGATGCAGTTTTCTAGAATTCATAGTCATGGTCATTTTAAAATATTAAAAGTGAAAAGTAAAAATTGGCCCAAATCTTCCATCCCCAGGCCATAATATTTCTAAATACAGCTATTGGTCAGGGAACTATTCCCCCCACCCCTCGAAATGGTTACCGTTATTTAAAAAAAGTAATGAAATAAACAAAATGGTCAAATTGGTGATAGTCATAAAGTGGGTGCTCAAAAAACGGGTTGTGGACAATTACGAACAAAAACCATGCAACATGGTCCAAAAGTGGGTGATCAGTTTACGTTAAACTTGTAGCAGTTTGCTACAAATCAGTGCACAGCCGCCATATTGTTTAAATATCAATGACATCTTAACTGCCCGCTGATTGGTTAAAGCAATCTACTTCCTCCTTGGCTTGACCAATCAGTGGCCTTCTCTTAGGCGAATCTCGAAGAGCTAGCATAACTATATAAACACTTGAGCGCAATACGCCTCTCTCTCTTTTTCTTCTTAGGCACGAGACGCCTGAAAACCTCCGTCGACATGTAGCCGACTACTACACCTGGCCGGGCTACATAGCCCGGTTCACTTCGACCACAAAGAACCGAGAAACCAAAATGGCGACTGTCTTATATACGTGGAATTAATATAGCACACATAGGCGCGTCCTGACACCGTTGCCGCTGTACAAACCTTCTAGGTTATGAACTATTCTCTCTTCCCTACTCATGGGAAATTATAGCAATGGACTTCCTTTACTTTTGCCTTCGTCCATACTTATGGACATATTAACCCTTTTCCTTTTTGTGCACGTACTAACGGAGACGACTCAATAAAGTTATTAATTGTTAGAATGAGAATTCGTCACTTCTATTCTACATTTTGGTGACTCTTGGAGCATACAGCCTTCTGACAACTTTGTAGGTCTCGTCTTCGTACTTTTCTCCCACAACCACCGGGACCTTTAAAACTCAATTTCTCCAGGATATTTTTTTTTTCTTAAAAAAAAAAAAAAAAATACACTTTTCACTGAAAAGTAAAAACTTATACACATTTTCAAACGGAGATGTTACACTGAAAAAAAAAATTTCAAATCGAAAAAAAAAAATACCGACTCTAAAAGAGTGAACGCGTTCTTGCATAAGAAAATACTCTTATACTGGACTGCCGTTTGTTTTCAAGCAACTTTTTCTGCTATACTCAAAGGATAATGTTTTAAAAACATGGGTTCACCGACACCATTACAACGTACATGTTTAAATATTCACAGCAACTCGAAACTTTTATTCTTGCCTCGGCGACTAGGCGACATAAAAAAATTATTTTCACTCAAAGCAAACATTTTTTTTCACAGAAAAAAAATACCCTTCACTGAAGATTCAGCATTGTCGACAAGACAAACTCGTCGCTGGCGACTAGCTAAACCTTCACCGAAGAATCACTGTCACGGACGGACTTATTCAAAATCCTTACTATTTCACATTTCGTCTGCCAACGAAACGCAAATTCGAACTTGCAAAACTATTGTCACAGACGGACAATTCCAACAAGGTAAACCATTCTTTTACTTTGATAAACCTTTTTTGATTTTCTACCGAAAATCAATCCAAGCAGGGAGGTATTGTAGCAGCAACGACAGCTTGCGGTTTACGATTTTGAATCTTATTGATTCATAAGCTCGACGCTGATTGGTGCAGGCATTTAACTTCCCTTCCGACTTGTCCAATCAGAGACGATCTCTCATGCGAGCTGACCACGTGACAAGAGACTATAGAAGAGATCGCACAGCGTTGCCTTCATCTTTTTCTTTGGCACTGACAACAACAGCAACGTTGCTCGGACCAGCCCACCTGAGGATGCAAGACATCTTCTCGGTCCTTAGGCCCTGGGTTCGACTTCGACAAGAAAAGGATCCAAAATGGCTACTGCCTCATACACGTGAACTTAATATAACACGCACACATAACTGCTTACAAGAACTCTTTTCTTTCCCTTACTTCGGGACATTCATTTAACAACGTGGACTTTCTAACTTTTCTCTTCGTCCATATTCATAGACGAATTCATTAACTCACACCTTCTCTTTCATCTCCTTTTATTCACGAAGACGACCCATAAAGTTGTTTTATGTATTAGAAATGGACTTCGTCTCATTTTCTATAAACTTATATACGAAACTGATCCCCCATTCTAAAATATATGAAGGAAAAGAAAAAAAAAACGGAATTCTCTAGCGACATGAAAGAATTTGAAATCTGAAATGGTCTAAAAGAGGGAGATTGGTTTACGTTAAATTTATATATGAAACTGATCCCCCTTCTAAAATCTAAAATATTTGAACATTTTTCCTAAAAAACATGGAATTCTCTAGCGACCTGACAGGTAATTGTACACCAAAAAAATAAAAAATAATTGCCAGTAAAAAAGTTTAGAAAAACGGGTGGTGGAGTATTACGAACAAGCGCCCATTTTTATTTGAATAAACTCGTTTATTTCCCAAATACATAAGATTTTATTAGCAAACATGAATTATGGTGCTGCTACAGAATTTAAATAGAACCAAACCGACTTTACCAAACTAAACGTAAAACTTGGTTTACGGTTAGGTTAGGGTAAAAAAAAAACAGTTCGGTTTAAATTCTGTAGAAGTACCTGAATTAGAATTAAATGTGACAATTATAGAAAATTAACAATTATAAAAAGAAAATTGAAATACACGTTTATGAAAACGTACCTTAATTCAAAGAAAAGGGGTTTCAAATTTTAAGACATTAAACAGCCATTTTACAGACAGAAGACGAAAATATTAGAATAACATTTTTTATCTCCCTCCCACCGCGGTAAAATTTGATACAAGGTCGGAAAGTGGGATTAAAAAGCCAACGCCCTAGAGGATGGACACTCCAGCATACAAAAAAATGCATGGGCAGCCCCGTCGGCATTTCCCGGTAGGGCGCCTCAGGCGATTAGCAATAAACTAACCTCTTCTCAAAGGGTGAGAAGGCAAAGCCTGGGAGAGTGGACCTTCAAGAACTGCACAAGACAAACCCTAAGACCGGCGGAACAAAAGCTCGAAGGTCAAGACGGTACCGGTCTAAGGGGTGTAGCATCCATCGGAACAGATACTACACTTTCATCTTAGCCAAAAGGCCAAGAATTTATTTAGGCTTGTGCATTCCTCGGAAACATTCATTTCTATATTAAATGAAAATTACATCCCTCGGAATGCACCACACCTTAGGCATAACGCCCGTTGTGGAAGGGGAAAGGTGGGGGTCGGGGGTCTTTGTGAGATTTAAAGCCAGGGCCCGTCGGTATTCCTCGGTAGGGGCGCCTCAGGCGATAGCAAAACACTAACCCCTTCTCAAAAGGTGAGAAGATAAAGCCTGGGTGGATGGATCTCACAGAACTGTGCAGGACAAACCCGCAGACCGGGAAATCAAGGCCCGAAGGCCAAGACGGTACCGGTCTATAGGGTGCAGTATCCATCGGAACAGATACTGCACTTTGACCTCAGGCCAAAATTCCGAGAAGTAAATAACTTAATAAATTTAATATTTCAAATAATAATTATTCATTACAAAATACACTATTTTGTTGGTCCTAAATTTTCTATGACCCCCTCGTACCCACTCCATTTTTCAAATTTGGCCTAGTGGCCACTGAAAATATCTCCTGGACCTCAATGTGAACATATGACCCCCATTGAGAAGCCTTGCTTAACGAAATGTGAAAATGTTGCGTTTAATTTGACCCATGATGTTAAGCTAGTTTTACTAACAATTTTTTTAAAACACATACTTTTCAAACAACAATTATTAGTTTTTTTTTATCATTGCAGATTTATTAACTTTGATTTATAACTTAATTGCCAGTAAGTTAATTACTAATTTTTCTCTCTGCACATATGGTTTCAAGTCTGTTTAGACTTTTTTACTAACAGTTCTGTTTAAGGTACCCAAAATGGCCGCCATACAAAATCTTAAGCATAAAAGAAAATATTTCGAATAATTCAATCAGACTTTATTCAACGAAAATAAGCATACATATAACAAACATTTTTTTTGGTTTTTCTGTAGTTTCACAATGGCATTAAAATATTTAAAGAAATGTATACATTTTTTTATGTACTTGTGTTAGCTGAAAATAAGATTCTACAGAAAAATATACGCAAATGCATCCAGTATTTATTAAATTATAAGAAAAAAAAAGATCTTGCTAACAGATTAGGCAAGGGAGATAACTTTCTGAAAAAGTCAACATATAAGAAAAATGGCGACATATAGATAAAATCGTTTATTTTTAATTTAATAAATACTGGATGAATTCGCATAATTTTTGTATACAGTCTTCTTTTCAGCTATCACGTAAGTACATAAAAATGTTTAAACATTTCTGTAGCTATTTTTTAAAGAGAGGCCTAACATGTCATTGTGAAACTATCAAAGACATTTTTTGTTTCATACTGACATTCCTGGAGAAGAGGTAAATAAAATAGTTTCTGAATCATTTTTATAATTTTGATTATTAGGACTACTCTTCTCATCTTGAGTGTTATTCTCACAACGTTTCAGCCGATGTAACCTTCGATCTTTTTCAGGTATATCTTGTCGAACGGAACCTTTTATTTGATCCACGGGGTTGCATGCTCTCGTTCCGTCAACCATGACCGAGTAAAAGTCTTCAGCAATTCGCAATTCCTAGTATTGCCTGCACTGAGGATTGAACCTAGAACTGAATTTTACTTAGTATTATTTACTCCTCTCCAGGAGTTAGGCACAAGGCCAGTTTATCCTACTCCCACAAGTAAGATGTGACCCAAGGTCGGGTCGGAAAGTGGGGGTTGAAAAGCCAGCGCCCGAGAGATGAGCACTCTGACCATCAAAAATTGCCTGGGCAGCCCCGTCGGCATTCCCCGGTAGGGGCGCCTCAAGCAGTAAGCAATTAACTTACTCCTCCCCAAAGAGGGGAGGCAAAGCCTGGGAGGGTGGACCTCCTAGAACTGCACAGGACAGGCGTGCAGTATCCATGGGAACAGATACTACACTTTGATCTTAATGGGGTACTTTAGCCAAATTAAATACAGATAGATGAAGAAAACAGCTAGAATTCTCATGGGTCTCTTTAGTTTACATAATTAAACATTTATAGTTAGATAAATAATTAAAATAAACTAAATTTATGTAATTAAACACATCATTAAAAATATAAAGTTTCTCATTTTGTTACAATAACGATAGGGAAGTTTTTTGAGCTTAAGACGAACACACGAACATAAGTGCACACCCACAATTCTTTTCATCGCCAGTTTGTGTTCGAAGAGCAGACAACTCCGTCGGATTGAATTGAAAAAAGAAAAATGGCAGATTATCTAAGGGAGACAACCTCTGAAAAACGTTGTGTTGCATTTGGTCCTTGGAGAAATCAACCAATTAACCAAACATACCTGATGGTTTTCTGTTCTCCCACATGAATGCAACTCAATTGAGCCCGTTTACCTAAAACGAGAATGACGCAGAAAATAAGAAAATAAACCACTTTAGTTACAACTAACTGTATTTATCCGGCGTTGTCCGGGTGGAGACATATTGCCAGGTAGAGGGCTTGGAGATTCTTTTTTTTTTATTTAAATGGAATTTAGATTTAAAATTTAATTAAAATTTTCACTTTTCCCTTAATTTATTTTTGATTTCAATAAGTGTTTGATGAATAATAAACAATTAAAAAAAGAATATTAATCAAAGTTACGTATAGGTGAGAAACACGTACAAAAAAATCGGTGCTTAACCAGATTAAAGGAGACATTTGAAAATTAAAAAAAGAAGTTTAATGTACTTACCTGTCACGGGCTGAATATATCCTATACCAAAATTCACGTAAATTAATCAAGTAGTTTTTATTTTATAAAATAAAATTTTAACGAATAAAGTGGAAATACGGCCGGCATTACGGATTATTCAAGGTAGATAACCGAAATTCATAATAATCCGTAATGGCGGTCGTAATTCCTCGTTAATCGGTAAAATTTAATTTTCTTTTATAAAATAAAAACTACTTGATTAATTTACGTGATTTTTTTTTTTTTTTTTTTTTTTTTTTTTTTTTTTTGTATAGAATATATTCAGCACGTGACATGGACGTACAATCAAACAGATATTCCTCAGGTTTTTTTGTTTCTTTTTCGAATGTCTCCCTTAATCTGGATAAGCACCAAAAAATCTTGTCAGTTTCAAAACCGATTACAAAATGTTTCTTGGGAGTCACGTTCAACAATGTAGCCAAAATGAATTTAAAAAGCGTATGTTTAATTTTACGCGAAAAGAAGTCATGTTTAGAATTTTTTAATAGGATTTTTTAAAGAAATTAACTTTAGTTTTTTGTTTATTTCAATAAATATTCAATCAATAGTAAATAACAAAGTAATTCAATGTGTACTTATCAAAGTTACGCATAGACGAAAAACACATACACACACACGAAATCATGTCTGATAGATTTTTTGTTATCAATAGAAAGATTGAAGCCACTTTGTAAAGGCCGGAGAAAAGTTAAAGGGAGGTTACTTCGTCTTCACTTTTTTTTTTCATCTTCGATTTTAGGATTCTATGTATTTTACTATATTTTCAATTAAATAAACTATCACCGGATCATACCTAGATCGTGAGGCTATTGAGGTTGTCCAGAATTTTTTTTTTATCTTGATGATACCCTTGAAGAATTTTTCATTCTAGGAATGTGTATAATTCCATGTCATTTGTCTACAGTTTAAATGTTATTAATGTAAAAAGAAAACAATTTCGGTAAAGATTTTTATAAGAACTCATTTTCATATTCTGTTTTTCTTTTAAATATATTAAATATTTAAAAAATCTCATTTTATAGTTTTAATTTTTTTTTAATTCAATTAAATCTAATTGAAAAAAAATATTTTTGCATTAAATCAATATTTGAAAATGCATTATATATATAAAAAATATATATATAAAATTGAAAATAGGAGCCTTTATCAATGCAAGATTAATTTTTTTTAAGTAAAAAAAAAAAAAAAAAAAAAAAGTTAAAAAGTTTAAACAAAAAATCTTAAATTTGTTTGCTATCGATGCAGTAGATGACAGTGAAAAGTGTATTCAAGGTGTATGCAAATTAATAAAACATTAGAAAAAACCAAATCATATGAAAAGTTCAGAAAACTCACTTGGTGTTGAATATTATAATGTCCAAATTCAGAACTCTGAACTTTTCATATGATTTTGTTTTTTCTATCGTTTTATTAATTTGCATACACCTTGGATACACTTTTCACTGTCATCTACTGCATCGATAGCAAACAAATTTCCAGCCTGGATAACTTTTTCGTTTTTGGACTACCATTCACTACCTGGATTGTTTTTTTAATCAACCTCTTTGACATCTTTCTTGAAGCTGTTTTAAACTTTATGACTTGGATGAACTGTATAAGTTTAACAAAAAGTATGTTTTGGGCCGATATATTTGATGTTTTATATACTTTTATGTATTTTTATGTAATTTTCTAAATATATTTTCAAAGTTTAATTTTATTATCTGTAGTAATGTCATCTCGGTAATGCTCCTCTGAGAAGATTTTCTTTGAAAACTCATGAGTTAAGGACTTTCAATTACTTTGCTTGAACATCGAATGCTAATAAAATTTGATTTGCACCTTATTTTATTCTTTCACTTTATCCAGTGCTATTAATGCTCTATCCAGCATATTGAGCTTCAGTTTTATCCGGATGTTCACTAATTAAAGATATTAGTTGCCTCTTATATCTTTTGTATTAGCTTATATATATATATATTTATATATATTTATATATATATATTATGAATTAAATATTTCCATTGTTTAAATGCATTTTACATTTGTAATTTTTAAAGCGGTAAGGAGTTTAATAAATGCAGACGGGTTTTTTTTTTTTTAAATAAAATATTTATTTAAAATTCAAATTTTCGATTCATAAAATAATCTTCATCAGGTCAGGAGGATACAGACAATATTTTTTCTTTCTTTTTATTTTAAGCGACATGTTGTCACTTAGTTTTGAAGTCTGGTGTGTAATATCCGATAAAAGTGGTGTGCCTTGGTACGCACGTGTATGTTATCAGGACTGGCGGGACAGTTATAAAAGTGTGTGGGGGGGGGCTCTCCTAAAAAGTGGGGGGGGGGCCGGTTAAACACATGCATATATAACTTCATTATTGATGACCGTAAAGTGGGGGGGGGGGCAAGTTAAAAAGTACGGTGGGGGGGGGGGGGGGGCTTGAGCCCCCCGGTGCCGCCGTCCATGGTTATGAGTGTACACTGTATAAAAAATGACAGAAATGGGAAAATTATGCTTTGCTAGTGTTTGCACTAGTATTTATATAAAATAACGTCCCCATCGGGGAAGTTATAAAGAAATTAGAAAACAAAACGTCTCAAACTTGCCAGTTTAATAATAGAATAAAAAAAAGATCTATCAATCCGTATAGAAAGAAGAAAGGAAAAAAAAAAACTTCTCATTATAGAAATGGTGTAAAAATTTATTTCTGAATTCATTTAAGATACCAGGGGTTATCTAATTTGCTATTTGCTTTCTCCCTTTTCCTAAGCACTTGAAATTGTTTCGTTCGGCATGTTGTTTTACTCACGTGATGGGACAGAAATATATTTATTTAACAGATCATGCAATAAGTCCCGGGTTTGACATATAGAATGCAACAATGTGGCCATACCATCGAAGTAAACTGTTTTGCACACATTTCCCTTTACTGTCCAGATTTCATCTTCCTCTGAGGTCATCAGGACTAAGCTTGTCTTTAAGACTCACTCTACATCATTTTCATATCATTTCTCTCGTATGCAACGCATGTCCTCAACCCTCAGTAGCCAAGTTTCACTTCCATACGTCATCACACTGCTTACACATGCCTGATAGATTCCCATTCCCTTGGTCGACAGTGGTTACACTCTGCAAGTTAGTTCAGAAAACTTCTGTCATTACTCACCCCATTTTCTCTTGCCTCTTGCAATCACTCTAACCCATACTCCACCCTGTGCTCCAATGGTATCGCCAAGGTAACAAAACTTCTCGACCCAGATATACTTCTGAGTTCTCATCCATCTCTATTTTCTTACACTTCTTGCACAAAAACTGGTTATCCTCTCTAAACCTACCAGTAATTCCACTGCACTTCTTGTGTATCTAAGACTTAAGAGTACCACAAAGGATTGAATTGCACCCAACTCCCTTTCCACAAACGAAGCAGGAACTTTCCTCTTTTGGGGAGCTTTTTAACTTTACAACCACTGATCATCACTTTGGTCTCGGTAACATTCATTTTCACACCTTTTTACTTTGGTCTTGGTAACATTCATTTTCACACCTTTTTACTTTGGTCTTGGTAACATTCATTTTCACACCTTTTTACTTTGGTCTTGGTAACATTCATTTTCACACCTTTTTACTTTGGTCTTGGTAACATTCATTTTCGGACCTTTTTACTTTGGTCTTGGTAACATTCATTTTCAGACCTTTTTACTTTGGTCTTGGTAACATTCATTTTCACACCTTTTTACTTTGGTCTTGGTAACATTCATTTTCACACCTTTTTACTTTGGTCTCGGTAACATTCATTTTCGGACCTTTTTACTTTGGTCTTGGTAACATTCATTTTCAGACCTTTTTACTTTGGTCTTGGTAACATTCATTTTCGGACCTTTTTACTTTGGTCTTGGTAACATTCATTTTCAGACCTTTTTACTTTGGTCTTGGTAACATTCATTTTCACACCTTTTTACTTTGGTCTTGGTAACATTCATTTTCACACCTTTTTACTTTGGTCTCGGTAACATTCATTTTCAGACCTTTTTACTTTGGTCTCGGTAACATTCATTTTCGGACCTTTTTACTTTGGTCTTGGTAACATTCATTTTCAGACCTTTTTACTTTGGTCTTGGTAACATTCATTTTCAGACCTTTTTACTTTGGTCTCGGTAACATTCATTTTCACACCTTTTTACTTTGGTCTTGGTAACATTCATTTTCGGACCTTTTTACTTTGGTCTTGGTAACATTCATTTTCAGACCTTTTTACTTTGGTCTTGGTAACATTCATTTTCGGACCTTTTTACTTTGGTCTTGGTAACATTCATTTTCAGACCTTTTTACTTTGGTCTTGGTAACATTCATTTTCAGACCTTTTTACTTTGGTCTTGGTAACATTCATTTTCACACCTTTTTACTTTGGTCTCGGTAACATTCATTTTCAGACCTTTTTACTTTGGTCTCGGTAACATTTATTTTCGGACCTTTTTACTTTGGTCTTGGTAACATTCATTTTCGGACCTTTTTACTTTGGTCTTGGTAACATTCATTTTCAGACCTTTTTACTTTGGTCTTGGTAACATTCATTTTCACACCTTTTTACTTTGGTCTCGGTAACATTCATTTTCACACTTTTTTACTTTGGTCTCGGTAACATTCATTTTCAGACCTTTTTACTTTGGTCTCGGTAACATTCATTTTCGGACCTTTTTACTTTGGTCTTGGTAACATTCATTTTCGGACCTTTTTACTTTGGTCTTGGTAACATTCATTTTCAGACCTTTTTACTTTGGTCTTGGTAACATTCATTTTCGGACCTTTTTACTTTGGTCTTGGTAACATTCATTTTCAGACCTTTTTACTTTGGTCTTGGTAACATTCATTTTCAGACCTTTTTACTTTGGTCTTGGTAACATTCATTTTCAGACCTTTTTACTTTGGTCTTGGTAACATTCATTTTCAGACCTTTTTACTTTGGTCTTGGTAACATTCATTTTCACACCTTTTTACTTTGGTCTTGGTAACATTCATTTTCAGACCTTTTTACTTTGGTCTCGGTAACATTCATTTTCGGACCTTTTTACTTTGGTCTTGGTAACATTCATTTTCAGACCTTTTTACTTTGGTCTCGGTAACATTCATTTTCGGACCTTTTTACTTTGGTCTTGGTAACATTCATTTTCGGACCTTTTTACTTTGGTCTTGGTAACATTCATTTTCGGACCTTTTTACTTTGGTCTTGGTAACATTCATTTTCAGACCTTTTTACTTTGGTCTTGGTAACATTCATTTTCAGACCTTTTTACTTTGGTCTTGGTAACATTCATTTTCAGACCTTTACTTTCCATAGCATTCCTCCAAGTTTTTTACTTAACAAATAGACCTTCCATTGTTTCACAATCATCAGCATACAACATATCTTCTGGACAACCCTAACAAAACTCCCTGGATAATGCTTCTAAGACAGAAATGAAAAGCAACGGGCTCCGTACAGAATTCTGATGTATTTCTAAATGTCACTAAATGTGCTGTTAATTCTAACACGACTTTGAGCATTTCTGTACATTGTTTGAACAACCTTCGCCAACCACTCATTTGCCCACCAGACAACCTCTCTTGGCCCTTTGTCAAAATCTTTCTCTAGATCTACAAAAGTCAAATATCAATGAAAAATAATTGCAGATTTGATAAAATGACGAAAACAAAATCTGAATAACTCCAGAGACATCACTATACATCTCTGGTAACCATATCTCTGGTGTATTAAGTTGATTCTTATATTTGGAAGTTGTTGAGGTAATTGAGTACATCATAGCTCCATTGTTGGAATTATAGATATTCCCATATATATATATATATATATATATATTTTTTTTTTTATTGCTGGAGATGGGGCATTCTACCGAATGCCAGACATTCACCCGCTATTTCAGACACTCCAACCGAGAGATCGTTTTAAAATTTTAACCGTCCCTTGAAGTGCAATTGTTTGTATCTCTATTGCACTCGGTTCACCGGGTATATTCGCCAGATAGCTTTTGAAATTCTTTTTCATTAGTCCTGTTGCTCCTATAATTACTGGAAAACCAGGAGAACCTTACAACTGGATGTCAGGTGACTCACACTCTCCACTGTGGTAGAATCTGCACTTGTTATTGTTGCTGAGACCACTCATCTTTTTAAAGGCATTGGTCATCAAGCCTTGATCTTGGGCAGCCATTATCATTCTATCCTGGTCATAGTGCTAGTCTAGATATATCTTTCTGGGATATATATATATATATATATATAGTGTGTGTGTATTTAGGCAGAATTTTCTCATTAAAATCTTATCAGAGGAATTACATAGATGAATAAGTTGGCAGTTGAAAAGCCAAAATTCAAAATTTGAATAAATATTAAGTGAATTTTGGCTTTTCAACTGCAAACTTATCCATCTATGTAATACCATTTCAGTTATGGTCCAATGGTATGGCGTAGATTCCTTACGTTATACTACCATCCAATGGGCAATTGAATAAAATTTGACTGTGTGGCAGGTATGGCCATAGGAATCTACGCCATACCATTGTACCATAACTGAAATGGTATAGTGCCATTACTAATACTGTACCATTCCATTGATGCAAACAATTTATTTAAATTATTGCATCACCGGAAGCGGATACGCTAAAAGCGCAGGAAATAAAAACGGATGTAAAACAAACAGGAAATACGTCATTATGCCTCCGATACGCAGAGCGAGAAGATGCCCGATCGCGTTCGTCGTACCTTATCACCGATTTCTGGGACCGGGTACAGACCTGAAAAAAGAAAAATACACACCGCCATTAAGTAAACTAGACTGGGCGGCAAAACGTCACGACTTCAACTACGCAAACAAATCGATAAGCACGAAGGAAGCGGATGAACAATTCTACCGTGACAGCGAAGGAACAGGTATACTCGGAGCGGCCAGTCGTACAGCTCTCAAATTTAAATCAGCTGTCGGACTCGACTCGTATTTTCGAGGCGATACCACCGTCGATACTCTCGAGGATCGTACTGGGGATAGTACTACAACGACTATGGCTCAGTCGGAGTCTGATATGGCGGATACTAACTCGGGGCAGTCCAACGGCTGGCAGGGAACAAACATCGGAGGATCTCTACCTCCAGAGAGTGGCAACGAGGTTAGAACCCACACGATCAAAAGGCGTTTCAAAAACATTATAAAAACAAGACATGAACGCTACCAAAGGTCACTTCACGAAATATCACGGTTCCGTTACTAACGGGTACCATAATGTGGGTCACTTCGCATGGGCACAGCCGGAGAGTGCAGACTACATAGTGCCCTACTTTCTCAGCACCTGGGTGCAACCTATCAAATGGGAAGGTATAATGGGACAAGCGACGAGTTACAGAGTAAAAAGCAGCGGATTCACAATCGACAAAATAATCTGCGGTGAATGGTTGACAAAAAATAACGAGGAGATATTCGTACCTAACCCCCGAACCATACTTCGGCGTATACGTAGATTCAGGAACGTACATAGGCTACGGAAACCTGGAAGGAATAACAAAAGTACCAAACAAAGAGTTCAGCGAAATACAACCGATGACGGGATCAGAAGCAGAACTACCTTAATATAAATACAACTACGCTGCTCCAATCCAACTCCTAAACGAAATGAACAATACAGGGAACATAACAGACAACCTCGAAACAGACGTAAGAATGATAGACTTCCACGACTGGCGAGAAATGCCAAACGTAAAACATGACAGACAAGACGATACGTTTACGCACATATGGCAAAATCACAGCTTACTACGAAAACCGCTAACAAACGTGATGACACAAGGTAACTACACCGTGGCAGGGACCATGCTGTTTTCGTCACACTTGATGTCTAGCAACATCGCAATAGGAAAAACTACCGCGTGAGACTCCGGAATGGCATTAAGCACAGCACAGCACCGGACCACGGAACGCTAATCGCCGAGGTAGAAAAAAACATAGAACGAAACAAACCGCGAAAAAGAATGCGTACAGAAATGCAAGCAGACTTAGCTTTAACGGAGGTCTCCGATCTGTGCTTCAATCACCGAGCCAGAGAAGTAAATAAGACGACGAAAGAATCGGATCTAAAATTACCGGGTCAGAGTTCTAGCGAACAAAGTTCGGGGGCCATGACGGTCAGTAACAGAACACTGATAAACAAAGTCCTTTACACAGGGAAGACGCGCCGGAAATGGTACTGATACACGTTCCGCCTATCCTACGACCAAACTCAACAACAGGGACACTCTACTTCACATTCGAATTGACGTACATGCTAGAGGTCGAGTGTTTCTATGAGGCGATGCTGCATCCGCAAAAGCTGCCGATAAACAACAACAAGTGCGCACGCGCGGCCACTTCAGATAACTTCGCTTATGAACAGAATGCTATTGTTCCGCCAAATCGTCATTTCCACGGACAAATTCCGAAGGGAATGACTCGCAATCACGGGACGCACGTATGGTATCCGGACGGATCTAACCAACTAATAGGATTGTCACACGGAAAATTCGTCAATAAATAACGAACACAATTAAGCAATTATCATTTCCACGATGGAGCCGGCTTCAATGAAACGGTCCTAAACGATCTAATAGACGGAAAAAAATTAACCCCCTACACATGGATTTATCGCTGGACGAGCCAGGCAGAATTTAAACTAAGAAAACGAACTACATATAGAATCAGCGACAGCAGCTATAACTTTGAATTCCTCTGACGCCCACAGGTACCTGAAAAACATATTTGACGGCAAACCGTACATCGTCGTCTACCACAAGGCTGGTCCAAGCAAGCTGAAAAACTGCTCGGACATCGACCACTTCCACATCATCAGCTGGCACCCGTCTCACCCTACTTCGGACCATAGCTTCATGAAGCTGAAAACAATTCTAAAGGAACGTTCCATACAGCCGTACGAACTCACTTGTCCGAAGGTCCACAACCTGTATGGGTTATGCGGCTACCTGGAAAAAGAGCCACAGCGACGAATGGCGATTGCTGCAGGGAATCTACATTCTACGGGACAAATGATGTTCTTGCAGCGTATTACGCCGAAACAATACTTGGAAACTATACCGGAGGACGGCACCGACGAATTGGCCACAAAAGCAAACACCCTGCGGTTAAAATCATTTTTTGGTTAAAATCATGCACCGTTGCAACTCTACCGACATCGGCGACATGATGGTCTATTGTAAAGACACAAATAACGAGAATACCCGCAACACGTGGAGCAATATCTTTCGTAACACTCCGAACCTATCAAACATAATTCAGACGTGCACATCCAGACAAAGGTCACCCCAGTCTGGGAGCAAATTAGACAGAAGAAGGACTTCTTCGACTTGGACCCTAACCGATATTGGGGTGTGCAACGTTCCCTGAACATATACAGCGCGTGGTGTAAACACCACAACATAAACGAGGAGTTCGGACGTGCAACTTTTGAAGTTTGCCACAAGATCAGACCGAAAATCAACGGCCTGCACATCACCGGTGTTTCCAACTCCAGTAAGTCCTACATTTTACGATCTATTAGAAATGGTTTAATGAACTGTGGCCGCATGAGATGTCAGGCCAGTGATAACTTTACGTACGACTCGTGCGTAGACAAAACACTAATATACACAGATTGAATTGTGGTTTACCCCGCAAAATGTTGAGGAGGGTAAATGTATTTTGAAGGGTACTGAGACATATGTAAATGTCAAGCACCAAAATGAGAGGCTCGTGAAACGGACCCCTTCGCTTTCAACATCCAATGACGACCCATGGAAAGAATAATAAACATGTTTTTACCAAGTACACAGTTGCATTGAACAATCAACGTTGAAATAGATTTGCCATTCGTACATGTTTAACCTTTCATTTATCTTTATAATTGCTCAATCTCGTATATTGAGCTTAAACCATTTCACTATAGATTCTATCTACTAAAAGTATACTTTTAGTTACATATTTTATATATATATATATATATATATATATTACTAGCAAAAACTACCCGCCCTCCGTGTGGCAATTATTGACGCTGTAATCTTCTTTACAGAAACCAAAGTAAGTTTTATTTGACATTTTGGTAATTTAGAGGAAATTTTTTTAAAATGATGATTTTCGTAGTGTTATTTGATATATTCCAATGTGGGGGAAATATACTGTGCATGAACATAGTCAAATTTTGTTTTTTAGGAAAAAAACAACAAAAAGGTCAATTGATATGGTCTTTAAGATATTCAATGTAGATAAATTTTTTATTTCAGCATGAAAATTAAAATGAATTCCCGATTAAAACTGGTTATATAATTAAATGAATAAACATAAGGGTGGAACGTCGATTGGTCAAATATTCCACTTTTATATTACTGAGTAATTCGCAATGGGTACTTAGTACTTTTTATCTTTATGTATTTTTCTTTTTATAATAAAGAATATTAAAGAAAAATACTTTTTTCTTGTAATTTAGAAAGATTGGAAGAGCTTTATTTCTTTTCTATGACAAATCATCATCATCATCACTACCAACATGTTAACTCCTTCGCATTTTGGCTAGGAGCAAAATGTAGTATCTGTACTGAATTTTCACTTGGTTTTTATGTTCTCTGTCAGTGAAGGAGAAATCCTTCTAGACCGAGGCAATTAAAATTTTTGTTCAAATTCAGAGTGCCCATTTTGGGGAGCTGGATTCTCCCCACGTTAAATATTGATATTGTGCCTAACTCTGCTCTCCTGAGATAAGTAAAAAGGAATAGGAACAGAAACAACAACAAATTTATTTTTAAAAAATAAAATAAACGCAAGTATTTAATTATTAACCGATTAGAAAATATTAATTCATTAGAAACTTAAATATAAATGAATATGCAATTGAGAGGATGCTATCATGATGAACGAACTACATACACTGCCCCCCAAAGGAGAGGTTAATGCCTGGGAGGATATCATAACAGAATAGATAGTACACTAACTCCCCCCACACACAAAACTGGTAATCGTGAGGAACGAATGTAAACTGTACGGCCATTCCCTCTGAAGAGGAGGTAATGCCTGGGAGGAATGTATCATGACAAATGAAAATCTACTATAGAGAATTAAATAAGCATAAACCGTTTTAAATGTCAATATAGTTAGAATAGGTGGAAAAAAACATTAGCATTTATTTATTTAGATAACATTAAAAACCATGGTAACTTTGTCCACGTGAAATGCTTAAATGAAAATTGTCTGGAAAAATATAGTCGCCATCTTTATAAACAAAGATGAATATGCTGGCTAAGGAAGAACGATACCTTTCATAATTTTCCAGTTAAAGGCATGTTTATTATAAACTAGAGTTATTGTTCTTCCTAGTATTATGGTGAAAAAACATACTCCACTGCCCCCCCCCCCCTCTGACAGACGATAATATCATGATGAACGAACACGACTTCCCTCCACCCAAAAAGGAGGTAGTCATTCTTGCCTGGACGGTCTTATGAGAACAAAACCGATACTACACTGCCCCCCTCTTTTAAAAGATATTATGACTAAATCGAGTCTTGGGGATTTTTCATTCTGGAAGAATTCCCCCTACACCATTGTTTTCAACATTTGAAACAGTAGCTTCACTGAAACTAATAATTCGATTTGGCTCAAATTTTGACACATTCCATTTGAAGGTTAGTACTTTACGAAAATCATGGATTTTTTTTATTAGTGATGCCATCTATATGTCAGACCCAGGACTTATTGGATGATGTGTTATTTAAGTCATTAATTGATGTTGTATTTCAACTGTTAACTATTCAACAATATACTCGGTTTCAATTCGGTTTCCTGTTTTAATTTGGATGCAAATGTAAAACTTCCCGGACATTTAAGAAAATGGTGAAAACAAAATCTAAATTATGGAACATGGTCACACACATTAGATCACTGTGTAGAAGTTTTGATGAATTAAGTAAGTTTTACTATAAAAAAAAAAGAATTAAAAAAAAAAAAATTAAAAAACCACCTGTTTTTGTTATACTTCTCAACGCCAACATATTTCCATTTCTTGCATTGTGATTGCCTTCTAATACTCCTATAAAATCTAAATCGTTTACTAACTCCATTCACATCCCTGCACGTCCTGGTTACCATACCTCTGCTGTATTGTAAGTTGATTCTTACATTTGGAAGTTGTTGAGATAATCAAGTCTGTAGTTCGTTTTTGTTGGTATTTTTTTTAATGGAAATTGCTTCAGACTAGGCATGAAGCCAATTGATGTAAAGAGCTAAAAAAAAAAAAAAAAAAATTCAAGATCAAAAACTAGCCAACGATAAGTGTTAGATGAATAGACAGCAATTCTTCCCCCTTTGTAAGAAGCATCGCTCATGGAATGTGAGGACTAAAGGACAAAACAAAGCAAGCGAGAGTTACGAGGCTACCGAAAGTAAACCCAACGTCCACTTTCTACTCTTCTTTATTGGTGTTTTTATAATCAAAATACAACATTAGCAAACTACGAAATTCAACAGATCTGATCAGTTTGTTTTCTGTCTGGGTTGTGATTTTAGAATTCTGCATAATACGATAGATAATGTCCAAGCAGTCTTGCTTACAAGACATTATTGCTGATTTAAGAGTTCTGTGTTGACGTTCAATAAGGCCATTATTAGCTTGAGGGTGAAACCAATAGTTCTAAGCCGATAAATATCAATTTCGATTGTTCTTTGAATGTCCTTTCAAATTGAGAACTATGACCGGTTACCACATATAGAGGCGTAGCATAACGTGGGGGATTTATTCGATCCCCACGAAGTGTCCATCATCTTCACCGACAGAAATAGCTGTTCGTTTACACATAGTAGATGACTCGTTGGATAGTGATGTCTAGCTTTAAAGATGGTCGTAGTGATGATGTAGCAGTCGCACAGATGTTGATCTTTTCTTCTTCTTTCTTTTGGTGATTGAAGGAATAGAATCAATTAAAAAGAACAACAAATAACTCCATCAAATTGCTCTGGCAAATAACTTCTTACAGTAATTTACAAGAATTTGATTGATGAAATTATGTCCGAGATGGGTATATTTGCTCATGACACCACTCTACTTTCGACATGTTGGTAAAGCAGACATGCATATATCCAAGGCAATGGCGGAATCCTTAGAAAATGACTTCCAGACTGTAGCTGAATGGGGACAAAAATGAATGGTAACATTTAATGCTACTAGGACAAAGCTTCTTTCCTATAACAACTATAAGAATCCTTTTCAGTCACTGATTGCCATGGTTAATAACATCCTACCCAAGAGTCCAACATTCAAACTCTTCGGTCTAACATTCACAGGTAACATGAATTGGAGCAAATACATAGAATACATTGCCAAGGCTGCTGTAAGAAAAGTGAGATCCCTCTACCGTGCTAGAAAACTTATCTCACCTGCCAGTATCCTATATCTCTACAAGGTCACCATCAATCCATGCATGGAGTATTGTCACATCTTGGCTGGTGTATCATAAACTAGTCTCTCCCTCTTAGAGAGGGTTTTTCAAGTACTTCAATGGAATGTGCTCCGACGAACTTGCTGCTCTGGTGCCCCTCGATAAATAACTGCATCCTCCTCTTCCAATTTTTGTACAATAAAACATTTGCAGCAAAAACTCACCTAGCTACAACCACATCAAATAACTTTCCTTTCTCTGTCTGAACAAAGTTTCTTTCCAAGAACATCCCATCTGTGAAATAAAATACCACAAGGCTGCTTCCCAACCGACTACAACATGATCGTCTTGAAGACTAATGTAAACAAATACTTGTTGAGCTTTCCTCGTGGATACTCAATTCCTCTTAAGTAATCTTCTGCCGGTTCCACCCATTGTTTCGAATCCTCGTGGTTGCATTCATCGTCCAACCGATAATCTCTTTGACCCTTATCCTCGAGTGCCCCCCACTCCTGAGCCTTGATAAGCGGTGACCCATTAGTAAAAAAAAAAAATATATATATATATATTCTATGACGTCATATCCTGTCACGTAGTTTCAATTCTAAACTTTTAAACTTTTAATGGAATTGTCTACTTTCTTAAGGAAAATACAGTTAACATTAATTTTACACACCCAAATCCAATATTGCTACAGAGGGGCATCAAATTAAGTAATCCTCGAGTTAAGGAATGGCTACAGTTTAAACAATGTCATTCATTGGTCAAATGAGTGGTTCAGTCAAGCCATTTAAGTATGTTTCTAAAGTAATTTGGGATGTTTCATTTGCTGGAGCAGCGGGAGGTTATAGTTCAACGATACGCATATAAATTGACCGTTTCAGAAATGGTGGATTTTCCTTGACCTTTTTGCTAGGAACAAAGTATAGTATCTGTTCTTATACTACGCTTCATCATAAATCTTTCTAGACTGAGGCAATTTTAATTTTTTGCCCCAATCCAGAACGCCACTTTTTATAGAGCTAAATTTTTACCCAAATTAAAAAAATTTTAAAAAACGACCTTGTGTCTAACTATGCCCTCGTGGGAAGGCAAATAAATCGGAACAATTCAGGCATCCTTCTTTCAAAATATGCATTTTGACCCGAAATAGTATGATTTAATTTTAAATTTTGTAGGATATACCATGAAAAATGTCAAAGATGGCTTTGCAAATATTTCTAGGGTCAAATGGTTTTCGATGGAAAGTTAAGGTTTTTTATTTTTATTAATGAGTCACAACTTAGCAAGGCTAAAAGCCACTCGAGGATAGGGATTAATGAGATGGGTAGATTATAAGTGAATGATGATGAATATAATGTCAATGGGTTTTACCGGAGTCTAGTTAGTGATTCAATGCACATAAGTATGTTTCTGAGGTACGCTTCATTTTGTTAAGTAGCGAGAGTTTATTGTTCAACGATATTCTTGATATTCTTGAAAATTGCCTAATGAAAGATTGCAGCTTTAGATTTAATGTGACGATGGATTTTCTTTTCGTGACACTTCGGATACTAGTGCATATCCTCTGTCAAAAATGATAGAAATTTTCTTTTCGTGACACTTCGGATACTAGTGCATATCCTCTGTCAAAAATGATAGAAATTTTCTTTTCGTGACACTTCGGATACTAGTGCATATCCTCTGTCAAAAATGATAGAAATTTTCTTTTCGTGACACTTCGGATACTAGTGTATATCCTCTGTCAAAAATGATAGTAATTTTCTTTTCGTGACACTTCGGATACTAGTGTGTATCCTCAGTCAAAAATGATAGAAATTTTCTTTTCGTGACACTTCAGATACTAGTGCGTATCCTCTGTCAAAAATGATAGAAATTTTCTTTTCGTGACACTTCGGATACTAGTGCGTATCCTCTGTCAAAAATGATAGAAATTTTCTTTTCGTGACACTTCGGATACTAGTGTATATCCTCTGTCAAAAATGATAGTAATTTTCTTTTCGTGACACTTCAGATACTAGTGCGTATCCTCTGTCAAAAATGATAGAAATTTTCTTTTCGTGACACTTCGGATACTAGTGCGTATCCTTTGTCAAAAATGATAGAAATTTTCTTTTCGTGTCACTTCGGATACTAGTGTGTATCCTCTGTCAAAAATGATAGAAATTTTCTTTTCGTGACACTTCGGATACTAGTGTGTATCCTCTGTCAAAAATGATGGAAATTTTCTTTTCGTGACACTTCGGATACTAGTGTGTATCCTCTGTCAAAAATGATAGAAATTTTCTTTTCGTGACACTTCGGATACTAGTGTGTATCCTCAGTCAAAAATGATAGAAATTTTCTTTTCGTGACACTTCGGATACTAGTGTGTATCCTCTGTCAAAAATGATAGAAATTTTCTTGAACTTAGCCAGTTATCTACATATAAGAATTACATCAGTAATTGGATTTTTCATATATAAATTATCATTTCTGATGACCTAAAGAAAAATAAACACCTATCGTTGACTTTTTATTTATTCAGAAGGCGGGAGGGGGGTGACTTGCTATTTGTTTTCCAGTGCAAGTCTTCCTGAGGCTTTTTTTTATTATTTCAAAAGGATGGGACTGAACTATCACAAGTTTTAAAAAGAACTAACAAAAAAATGTGAATCATTTCTGATGACCTAAAGATAAAAAACATTAATCTTTATTTTGCTTTTTTATTATTTTCCTACAATTTTCTTCCTTTGATTATTTGGGGGGGGGGGGGGCTAGATATTTAAAAAATGACACTGTTAAAACATGTGAAAACATCAAAGACGTTAGCCGTTAAACATGAAATTGAAAGACAACAGTCGTTGCTCACTTAAAGTAAGGAAGGAAGGAAACGTCCGAAACTGGGAATTTAAAAAAAAAAAAAAAAAGAAATTAAAAAAACAAAACTACGAATCGGTATAGAAAGCTGAAAATAAAAAGAAAGTAAACTTTTGATTATCTCATCTCATCTCAATCTCAATATATATAAGGCAAAAATCTGTGATATGTATGTAACGCTAAGGCTTGTAAAATACAAAACAAACACCTCCGAATTAAGTATTATTTTAACCGGCATAACCTCGAGAAAATAATATCGAAAAATTTTAAAAAAAGTTTCATTTTTAAGGGGTCAAATAGCCATTTTTTCGTTTAATGTGATCACGATTTTTAATGTTATCTTGTGCACATGACGTCACATAGATAGGTACATGACGTCATAGTGATAGGTTCGGATATTATTTTATGCTATCGTCACGTTATTATTGTTTTTTTTGCATTTTTCTTCGGACTATTGCCCTGATAAAAGGGAGGGGAATAAGCGAGAGTTATTTTAGTATAGCTCTAAAGGCCTCCTTGTATTTGGGGATTGAAAATGCTGAAGAATATCATGATGGGATTGAAAATGCTGAAGAATATCATGAGAGGATTGAAAATGATGAAGAATACCATGTGAAGATTGAAAATGATTAATAATATCATAAGGGAATAAAAAAGGATGAAGAATATCATGAAGTGATTGAAAATGATGAATAATAGGGTGAGAGGATTGAAAATGATGAAGAATATCATGAGTGGATTGAAAATGATAAAGAATATAATGAGGGGATTGTAAATGATGAAGAATATCATGAAGTGATTGAAAATGATGAAGAATATCATGAGAGGATTGACAATGATGAACATCATGAGAGGATTGACAATGATGAACATCATGAGAGGATTGACAATGATGAACATCATGAGAGGATTGACAATGATGAACATCATGAGAGGATTGACAATGATGAACATCATGAGAGGATTGACAATGATGAAGAATAACATGAGAGGATTGAAAATGCTGAAGAATAACATGAGAGGATTGAAAATGCTGAAGAATAACATGAGAGGATTGAATATGATGTAGTATATTATGAGAGGATTGAAAATGCTGAATACCATGAGAGGATTGAAAATGATGAAGAATATTATGAGAGGATTGAAAATGATGAAGAATATTATGAGAGGATTGAAAATGATGAAGAATATTATGAGAGGATTGAAAATGATGAAGAATATTATGAGAGGATTGAAAATGATGAAGAATACTATGAGAGGATTGAAAATGATGAAGAACATCATGAGGGGATTGAAAATGATTAAGAACATCATGAGGGGATTGAAAATGATTAAGAACATCATGAGGGGATTGAAAATGATTAAGAACATCATGAGGGGATTGAAAATGATTAAGAACATCATGAGGGGATTGAAAATGATTAAGAACATCATGAGGGGATTGAAAATGATTAAGAACATCATGAGGGGATTGAAAATGATTAAGAACATCATGAGGGGATTGAAAATGATTAAGAACATCATGAGGGGATTGAAAATGATTAAGAACATCATGAGGGGATTGAAAATGATTAAGAATACCATGAAGGGATTGAAAATGATGAAGAATATCATGGGGGATTGACAATGATGAAGAATATCATGAGGGGATTGAAAATGATGAAGAATATGATAAGAGGATTGAAAATGATGAAAATCATCGGGGGATTGAAAATGATGAATAACATCATGAAGGGATTGAAAATGATGTAGAATACCATGAGGGGGATTTAAAATAATGAAAAACATCATGAGGGGATTGAAAATGATGAAGAACATCATGAGAAGATTGAAAATGATGAAGATCATCATGTGGGGATTGAAAATGATGAAGAATATCCATGATACATGATATGATACATATCTATGATACATATACATGATACATATCTATGATACATACTACATATCTATGATACATGATACATATCTATGACAAATGATACATGATACATATCTATGATACATATCCATGATACATATACATGATACATATCCATGATACATATCCGTGATACATGATACTTATCCATGATACATGATACGTACCCATTATCCATGATACATATACATATCCATGATACATATCCATGATACATTATACATATCCATGATACATATCCATGATACATTATACATATCCATTATACATTATACATATCCATGATACATATCCATGATACATTATACATATCCATTATACATTATACATATCCATGATACATATCATGATACATATCCATGATACATGATAGATATCAAGGATACATATCCATGATACATATTCACGATACATTATACATACCTATGATACATGATACATATACATGATACATGATACATATCCATAATAAATATCAATGACAAATGATACATATCCATGATACATATCCGTGATACATGATACATATTGATGATATATATACATGATACATATCTATGATACATGATACATATCAATGATACATGATACATATACATATCCATGATACATATCCATGATACATGATACATGATTCATATCTATGATACATAACACATATCTATGATTCATGATACATATGATACATATACATGATACATATCCATGAAACATATATATATCCATGATACATACCCATGATACATACCCATGATACATATACATGATACATATCTATGATACATATCAAGGATAGATGATACACATCCATGATATATATCCATGATACATACCCATGATACATATACATATACATGATACATATACATGATTCATATCTATGATACATAACACATATACATGATACATATCCATGATACAGTATACATGATACATACCTATGATACATATCAATGATACATATCCATGATACATGATACATATCCATGATACATATCAATGATACATATCAATGATACATATCCATGATACATGATACATATCCATGACACATGATACATATCCATGATACCTATCCATGATACATTATACATATCCATGATACATGATACATATCCATGATACATATCCATGATACATGATACATATCCATGATACATATCCATGATACATATACATATACGTGATACATACACATTATACATGATACATATCCATAATACATATCCATGATACATGATACATATCCATGATACATATCCATGATACATAATACATATAAATATCCACGATACATGATATATATACCTATACATGATACATATACATGATACATATACATGATACATATACATGATACATATACATGATACATACACATGATACATACACATGATACATATACATGATACATGATACATATACATGATACATATCCATTTTTTTCAACGTTAATTGTGTGGGAGAAAAGTGCTCAATATCCTAGATTGAGCTACTGTAGTGATAGGTTTGGAAAATATTTTAATGCCATCTTCGTTCCCTTTTGGACTATTTTGCAGATGAAAAGGAGGGATACCTAAGTGATTTCAGTAGTGCTTAGGAGGCCTCCTTGACTTTCAAAGTACTCGGCGTTGTCCGGGATAAAAGTGCTCAATATCCTAGATAGAGCTACTGTAGTGATAGGTTTGGATAATATTTTGACAGCATCTACGCTGAAAAGGATGGGGGAATCAATAAGAGTGATGTAATTAGTGCTCATGAAGCCTCATTCATTTTCAAAGTAGCCGGCGTTGTCCGGGAGAAAAGTGCTCAATATCCTAGATAGAGCTACTGTAGTGATAGGTTTGGAAATTATTTTAACGCCATCTCAATATCCTAGCGTGTGCTTCTGCTGTATAGAAACGGGGGGGGGGGGTGCTTCTGCAATATAGCAACTGGGGGGTACTTCTGTGGTATAGCAACCAGAGGGTGGTTCTGCAATATAGAAACTTGAGGTTTCTGCGGTATAGCAACCGGGGGGGTGCTTCTGCAGTATAGGAGCCTGGGGCTTCTGCGGTATGGCCCTCAGGGGGTGCGTCTGCGGTATAGGGGTGCCTCTATGGTATTGCACTCGGGGGGTGCTGCTGCAGTATAGGAACCTGAAGCTTCTACGGTATAGCAACCAAGGGTGGGATGCTTCTGCGGTATAGGACCACGAGGCTTCTGCAGTATAGCAACCGGAGGGTTCTTCTTCGGTATAGCAACGGGGGGAGGGGTGCTTCTGTTGTATGGCACCTGGGGGGTGTTTTTGCAGTATAGTAACCTGAGGCTTCTGTGGTATGCACCTAGGGGGTGCTTCTGCGGTATGGAACCCAGGGGGTTTCTTCTGCGGTATGGCAGCCAGGGGGATGCTTCTGCGATATAGAATCATGGGGCTTCCGCTGTATAGCAACCAGGGGTGGGGAGCTTCTGAGGTATAGTACCACAAGGCTTCTGCGGTATAGTATCTGCACTGGGCTGGTGATTGGTACGTATTTCGCATTCGCACTGGAGCTGCGATAGGAACATATGTAGCATTGCACCGGGGCAGCAATAGGTACATATGTAGCATTCACACCGGGGAAGCGATAGGTATGTATATAGCATGCATACCGGGGCAGTAATGGGTACTTATATAGTATATGCACCGGGGCGGCAATAGGTACGTATATAGTATGCGCACTGGGGCGACGATAGGTACGTATATAGTCTGCGAACCACGGTGGCGATACATAGGTATATAGTATGAATACCGGAGCGGAGATAAGTACCTATATAGAAAGCGCAGATAGAGGTGGTACTTTTTATATAAATATGTCATACTATTGCCCTGGGCAACGTAGCAGAAATGGTGGGGAAGAAGCAGCCTTCCCAAAAGGCAAAATTAGTAGTAGCGGTGAAATGGGGCGACCAGGGAAGAGAAAGGTAGAAAGACAAATAGACGGTTAAAGAGGAGGGGGGGGGGCAATACAAGTTTGAATATAAAGATGTTACACACGCGATTTCTCCTCAATTATATGTTTTTATGACCCCGAGCAACGCCGGGTAGCCCCGCTAGTGGAAATATAATTGTGGTATTCTTGCGGCGGGCGGAGTTTTGTGTAACGGAACGAATATATATTTACATATAAAAATGCACATCGCTCTTTATTATAGAAGTGGAGGATTCTTCTGTTAAAATAGATATTTTGACCAGAAATAATATGGTTTAATTTTTATTTTGCCTTGCATCCAGAACTGGGATACATCATGAATTTTTTAAATTTTATTTTTTATTTGCTAATGAGTCACCACTTATCAAGGCTAAAAGCCACTCGGGGAAAAAGGGTTAATAAGATGGCTAGATTGTTAGTTTAATGATGATGAATACACTGAGAGGATTGAAACTGATAAAATGAATAAAATTTGTCTACTGATGAGGACGGTTGCTGACAAGTATTTATTGACATTGGGTTTAAAGATGACTATGTTGTAGCATGCAGGGAAGCAATCCTATGGTAATGTTCAACAGATAGGAAGTTCTTGAAAAGTGTTTGATGGAAATCCTATTTCATCTAAAAGACATCTATATTTCAAGATAACCCTCATCCAATGTATAAAGCAGTTATCTTCCTTTAGCGAGAGACATTGAAGCAGGGTTGACTGCCCTTTTTACAGATTAGACATTATGGGATGGAATTCAAGATGGATGCTACAGATAACTGTCTCGCAATAAATATCAAATTCGCTATCATCAGAGTTTAATCCTCATTGTATTATGTTTTAAAATAAATCATTTTAAATCGTTATCTCCTAAGATTCGTTTTCATCTGTTTTATTTGGTCCCCCGATTTATAAAATCAGGGGACTTATGTTTTGAGGCATGTCCGTCCGGATTTTTCTCCGCAACCATCCATTGAATTTCTCTGAAATTTTGCATGAAGTTGTAACTTTGGTTAGGTTAGAAAGTGACCTTCTCCGATTTTTGAAAAAAATCTGGTTAGCCCCCCAGGGGGTCAAAAGCCCCCAAAATGGCAAAAAATGACCCTTTATTCCCATAACGTTTGATCCATCCATTCAATTTTTCTGAAACTTGGCTAAAATGTAGAGGCAATTGTTCTGGATATAAAATGAGCATCCTTGACCTCAGAAAAATTCTGGTTCGCGACCCCAAGGGGTCAAAATGTGATCAAAAATGCCCCAAATTGCTAAAATTTATTGCATTTTACACTCGCCACATCGAGTCACATACAGAGAGGGACCACGCACGCGCGGCTTGTTCTACATTGTTTTGTATTTCACCATTCAATCACAAACATCACAATAGAAAGAAACTGTCCATGAAAATTCCGTTTGATGTTAGGCTCACGACGGAAGAAAGGCAAGGTCTGGTAGAAAACGAGTTCTTGCTGTGAATATCTTATGAAGTTATGGATATACCATCTGTGTTAATATGAAAACCCAAATAATCTAAATTAGTCAGTAAAAACAAGTGCTTCTTAATAGAAATTCTTAGATTGTCTCATGTTGTTAACATTAAGAATTCGTAAAACAGTTCCCAAATCTTTTAAATGCTGCGGTAATGTGTCTGAAAATAAATCAATATATCGGTTATGTGTTACGCTAGTAGGCTGAACCCCAAACATGTTGTTTCTGCCGGAAAAAATTTGAAGATCTCTATAGACAGCCATGGTAACCCTTTTGTGTCGCTGACATAGGACTCAAGACGAATCTGCTCACCTGTTCGTACTCTCTTGTGTGTCTGGAAACAAAATCAATATATCGTCTATGTATATATGAATATACAGTAAATATTGAGAAAAATTGTCCATATATTGCTGGAATGTACCAGTGTCTCTTAATCCAAATCGAATATTTGAGTGCTCAAAAAATCCAAAGAAAGAAATAATGACCATTTTGAATATCTTCGTCTTTAACTTTAATTTGATGGTCAAGCTTTGAGTAGGTCAAGTTTTGAAAGACAGTTTTTTTTTGGTGTGGATTTTAGTAGTTAAACTATTAATATTTAGGATTGGATAAGTCATCATCATTATCATCATCTTTTATTTAACGTCTGTTTTACATGCTGGCATGCATTGAATAGTTTTAAGAAATTGACTTCCAAACTAACCTATCTCTGGCAGGTCCTTATTTATCCTTCTTTCTCTCAAGTCCATTTTTATCACTTCCTCCTATGTTTTCCTTGGCCTTCCCATGTGAATTGGACTACTTTAACTGTTCTACATATACTAACCTAAGAACTTTCATCCATTCTTTAAATGTGGCCATACCTTCAAAGTCTCCTGTTCTACATACATCTCCCTATATTGTCCAGATTTAACCTTCTTCTGAGGTCATCAAATCTAAGACTATCTTTAACATTCGCATCCATATCATTCTCATATCATTTCTCTCCATGCAACGCATGTCCTCAAACCATCACTGGCCAGGTTTCGCTGGTTTGGGAATAGCATTGACACATCTATAATCAGTGGACTACTTTCCGAGACCAAATGAAAAGTGATTTTGACTGCCGAATAACCTCAGCATTGAGTAAATAGTTAAATATCCACTAGAAAAATAACGTGACCCGTTGGGTAATCCATTGAGCTCGGGTTAAATTGTTTGAATCGGGTAAAAGTCAATTTGCCAAGCCAGTTAAATATAAAAATTAAAGACCAAAATTAGTAACTTTCTACTCGCTTGGCCTTTTGGCTAAGATCAAAGTGTAGTATCTGTTCTGATGGATATTACACCCCATAAACTGGTATTGTCTTGGCCGTCGGGTCTTGATTTACGCCGGTCTATGGGTCGGTCCTGTGCAGTTCTAGGAGGTTCACCCTTCCCAGGCTTTGCCTCCCCTCTTTGGGGAGGAGTAAGTTTATTGCTTACTGCCTGAGGCGCCCCTACCGGGGAATGCCGACGGGGCTGCCCAGGCAATTTTTAATAGCCAGAGTGCTCACTTTCTCGGGCGTTGGCTTTCCAAACCTTACTTTCCCGACCCGACCTTGGGTCACATCTTACTTGTGGGAGTAAGATAAAACTGGCCTTGTGCCTAACCTCCTGGAGAGGAAGTAAATAAATACTCGCTATGCCCCCCCCCCTTTAGTTCTCTCTGTTCCTCTCCAACAACAGGTTTAATAGCATTACTGCCTGTGGTTATATAACCCTTTTATTTATAACAGAATAGTAGTATTATAGTTTTGATCCTCTTGACACGTTTTATCTGAAGTGCACTTAATGATGAATGTGGAACATTGCCCAATAGTTTAAAACACGATGATGCTTATAGCTTTTTAATTTAGTGACTCCTGGGACCCACATATTTGATTTTAATGGGTCTCTGGAATAAATTGTATATCACGATCTCAAACGTCTCCATTTATGTTATGACTCTTGAAACAGACTCTGTACTGCACTCCCAAAAAATTATAAATGGAGGCTGACACCGATAAAATGCAAAATAGCTTAGTTTACAGATGAACTTGGGGGAAGCTAAAGAGATGAAAAAGCTTTCCTTGATGAAACAAGTTAAAACCATTCGTATAATTTTTAAAGAAAATATTAAGATGTATTTCACAGATTCATATCACAAGATTAAATTGTTCTGAGAAAATGGTGGATTGTTTTGGGTCGACTGTCTGTACAATTAGCTTGAAATGGTGGGGTAAGAATAAAAGAAAGAGACGCTCCTTCCCTCCCTCCTGAGGCAGATATTTTCTTATCTAATAAAAATCAATAATAATGAAACAAAACAAAAAGCCACTTTCGAGATTAACAGAGAACCCACATGCTGTGTGCGTTGCACTTTAAAAAAATTTTAATTTAATAAAAAAATTGACTTGCGTCGCATGGATAAGATTTAACAGTTTTTTTAGATTCTTATGTGTCTCTGACACAGGCCGCTTAGCTATTGGCATCTCTGCAAAAGTGTTTATCAGTAGTAGTAGTAGTAGTATTTGAATATTTACCCCCTTCATGCTGAATTTGGAACATTTCTTTATTACTTTTGACTGTTAAGAGAGACAGAGTGGATAGAGACTATAAAATAAGAACAGGGGTAGAGAGTATCGAACTACATAGATGGTGAGAGTAATAGACAGAAACTTAGTAAGAGATGGGTGACTTGGTGAGTTAATTGCAAATTACAGCTAGTTAGAATGATTAAAATAGACATTGTTTCAGAAACATAACTCAATCTAAAAATAAAGGAATATTTTAACATACATTTTGTGATTAAACTATATAGGAAACAAAGCCGTAAGGAAACAAACGTTGATTAACTCAGCTTTATAATAATAGATTTAGCAGTATTGGATATTTTTGGGGAAAGCTGCTGTACTTTAGCAAATGTTGGAGGACTATATTGGTACACAATTTGTAGCTTTGTTTATTTGTAATATTATGAAAAGAAAAATAGGAAAATTAGTGCCTTAAATTTTTAAAAGTCCCCAAATTGGTTGTAATTTTTCATATCATTAAAATCTATTCTTTTTCTCTTGCTTTAGTCCTGAGGCAGGGCAGGGTCCGCAATAATGGATTTTTGTATCCACTTGGTACGATCACAGGCTTGAAAAGATATGAAGAGTTCGAACGCAAAACGCGATAAATCCAATTCGTTTAAATTGAGACCTTACACAATAAAAACATGAATATATTCAATGTAGACTTCGAATGAAAGCTGATTTTAATTGATATCAAGAGGAAATTATTTCGGTATCATATTATGTAACACATAGTTTTGGGGTGTCGTCGAGTGTTGAAATGCAACACTTTTTGTAGGGACAGCTTCGTGATTGTGAAATTGACGTATATCATTCAAACTCTTCATATACTGCTGAGAAATAAGTGGAAAAAGTGAATAGCTGCACAATACAATCAAATCAAACTCATGTGCAAAACTTATATTTCGTTTTTATTTATTAAAAGATTTCATCAGAGTAAAATTGAAGAGTTGAATTATAATTACGGATTATCAAAAACTATCAGCAATGGACGTGAGGAAGGGAGAAGCGGTGTAGGAAAAACAGAATGAAAAAGTCAGACACAAAGAAAAAATAGGTATGCAAAAAAGATAGGATTGGAGGCAGAGGGGTTGGTCGGAGAAAGTGTTATTTTTAATTTAACATATTAAAGTACAGGAAAATTAGGTCATAACTAAAACTCGGCCAATACCGTTTTTCCTTCCAATTTTGTTAAGAAACCAAATCGATATTTTATTCAGTTACAAATAAGAAGTATCAGACAATGAGAATGGATGAGAATTCAGATGTGGAGAAAGTATATTTGGATGGCGAAGCTATTGTTACCTTGATGATACCATTGGAGCACAGGGTGGAGCAGGTGTTAGTGTGATTGCAAGATTCAGGAGTGGATGGAGTAAGTTCAAGGAAATTCTGCCATTACTAACTAGCAGAGAGTTATCACTGTCGTCCAAGGGAGCAATCTGTCAGGCATGTGTATGCAGCGTTATGCTGTATAGAAGGGAAATATGGAAAGTGAAGGTTGAAAACATGTGTTGCATCGAGAGAAATATGAGAATATTGTGGCAAGGATTGTGACCCTTTTGTGGGAACTGGATATCTCCATAATTGAAAGCCTTGCGCCAGACTTCCTATTCACCTCTGAGGGAGATGCGTAGCATTTAAGGAGTGTTATTGTGTCACTGAACATGGCGAATTAAATTCAAGATTGTTTCAACTTTTGTTGATCGCCGGGTGTGGTTAATATGACAACTTAAATGTCAACATTTGAAATAGACGGCTGCAGGGGGTCAAAGATTAAACAGACTGTAACCGGAGATATGCTGAAACTCTGAACAATAGTGACTGTATTTTCTCTGTCTCTTTCCTTCTCCCCCCTCCCTCTCTCACTTTCCCTCTCGATTCTGCAGCAATGGGTTTGAAATCAGTTTGGTGTTTGCATTGTGTGTCTCAAATTCGAATAAATGATTTTCAACATAAATTTTTATCTTTATTTTTCTATATATAAAATGGTTTGGTTCCTCATTACAAGCCTTCACTTCCACAGCGGTCCCAGCAGATGATTAATTCTCAGGAGAGAATTAATGATGCCTAATGACGGAGCCGTGTATCCAGGCCAAATACACTACAAACGGGTATACCCATTTCCTTATTAAAGAAATGTAACTATCGGTTCTGAGGGAGCTGATATGTTAGTACCATGCCAGGATTAAAGACCTCTTACAGAAAAGTCTTCAAGGCGCACACACCAAGCTACTCTCCCTGGTAAACGTGTGTTACAATATGACGGAGCTGTAATATGAGTCTTAAAGACAAGCTTAGATCTGATGTGCAGAAAAGGAAACTTCGATTGCATAGCTATATTGAAAGAATGATGAACATTTTCAGCTTAGTTGATGTAGAACAATTGAACAGTTCACAGGGGAAAGCCATGAAAACGAATAAAAATGGACTTAAGAAATAGGGATAAATGTGCCAGAGATGAGTCAGTTTGTAAGTCAATTTATTAAATCCGCCCAATGCATACCAGCATGTAAAATGGATGTTAAACTTAATGATGTACGGATAAGAGTTTTCTGAAAGAAATTATGCTTAAAGCTGTAATGAAGGTCGCAAATCACTGTTATTTTCAAAGCAGCTCTCACCGTTCGTTACGTGTACCTGCTTCACACCGAGTTTTCTGAGACGGTACGAGACCCGCTTTTATTATATCGAGGCACACCTGATTTCCATACGTGCAACGAGACTTTGCGAGATTTTGCGTGAACTGTATGTAATAAACATTCATGGACGCCATGTTGGATTTCTTTCTCTCACCTGCAGCGCACAGGACAGGCAAACTCGAGGACGTTTCGCAAGTAAGCCCCCTTCATGTTCATGTTCCCTACAAAAGCAACATTCTTTTTCTTTTTCTAAGGACTAAAATATGTTTAACCATCTGTTTTTGTTTTGAAAAACAATCATCAAAGGTTTTTGTGAAAAATTGATAGAGAGGATAAGATATAATTGGATCTTTTAATTTGGACTCAAAATGGATAATCAAACACTGCTGTAAACTCTTTTACTATCTACAAGACTAATTATCATAATCAATTAGCTAATCCCCCCCTTATCATGGCAGTTTTTCGTCTAATCAAATTTGGTGAAACTGTCCAATAGTTTTTTAATCAATTATTTATTTATTTAAATTCTGAACATGACCAGAGCATTACTGTCAGTAGCAATTTACATTGGACAAAGCGCATTCTTTAAAATTGTCAAGAAGGCCGGGGATGTCTTGATATCACACACCATAACAATTGTTTGTTGCTCTTAAACCATTTGCTTAAAACTGTAATAAAAAAAACATGTTACTTGAAAGCCAAGCTTTATTCAACTAAAATAGAATACAAAAAGGTGGCAGATATGGCCAGTTTTAATATGCGTCACCTGACGACTTCCGGCTCCGAGAGCACGTATGGAAGCTCATACGAATGTAATATAACATTCTTCCTTGCTAGAAAGAAAAAAGATAGTGTCTTCAATAATTTAAGTTTTACTTTTTTTTTTTTTTTTTTTTTTTTTTTTTTTAACCTTTACGAAAGCAATATTACATTTGTTCAATAAATATATATATATATATATATATATATATATATTTTTACTTGCTACTCCAGCCAATCTCCATATCGATTGGGAGGTTTTGATACCCGACTGGATCGCCTTCGTTCAGGCTGGGCCAATGTACCATCATAGGCCCCGTTATGGCATGGCTTTGGTACCTGACTGGATCGCCTTAATTCAGGCTGGGCCAACGTGTCATCATAAGCTCTGTTATGGCATTGTATATTATTCTGTACAAAGTGGTTCCCTCTCTCTTGTTGCTCAATAGGAGACCTTAAAATTGTCTGGGCTTCGGGACAAGGTGCTAAGTCACGAACAGACAGTTTCGTCCATCTGGGTAACTAATGGTTAATGTTAAGGAGCTCAACTTGGTTTACATAGGGTTCGTTTTCGTTCCTTACAAACCTCCTTAGCAGTACGGATCCAGGAGTCATTAGCCCAGAGGGAAGCGAGTTTCCATGGGAGGAACGGCGCTGGAATGTGAAGAAACGTTCATGTGGTGTGGCGTTAGTTGCCGTACACTACAACGATCTTTGTGAGTGGAGCACCTCGGCAAGTACAAGTTCCCAATGCTTTTCAGACAGGTTACGCGATCTAAGAGCTAAACGAATCGCCTTCCATATAACGCCATTAATTCTCTCTACTTGTCCGTTTCCGGTTGGATGATAAGGAGTGGTATTACTAGTGACAATTCCTTTCTGGGAGAGATAAGATTTCAGCTCCTTGGACATGAAAGATGTGCCTCGATCTGAATGTATATAACTTGGCATTCCACATAGGCTAAATAGCAAATCTAAACATTTGATCACTGTTGCTGCATGCATATTGGGACATGGAAAAGCAAAATGGAAACGAGAGTATTCATCAACTAAAATTAATAAATAACAATTAGTCGATACACTAGGCAGAGGACCTTTTGAAATCAACACTAAGTCGTTCCATAGGTTTTGTTGCTTTTATAAGAGTTCCTTTTGGTAAGCGATAGAGTTGAGGTTTTAGCTCTGCGCAAATCCTACAAGAAGCACGCATCTTCTTTATCTCTTCTGTAGAAAGGGGAGGTTCCTTGCTCTTACAAAATGAAGCAGTCGAGTTATTCCGGATGACACAGTCCATTGTGGAGATCAGCGAGTGTAGATGTATTAAAGGTTTAACAAGTGTATGCCCGAGAAAAAGTGTCAGGGACCACATTATCTTTACCAGGACGATACTTGATAGTGTAGTTGAATGCGGCAAGTTCCAGTCTCCATTCCTGGATCTTTATATTCTTAATTTTTGTACGTCTTTTACTATCAAACATAAAGGCTACTGACCGCTGATCGGTAATCAAAGTAAAGTGGCTTCGTGCCAGATAGTGGCTCCATTTACGCACTGCCTCAATAATGGCAGTCGCTTCTTTTTCTACGATGTGGTATTTTAGTTCACTGCCGTGTAGTGTTCTAGACATAAACGCCACAGGTCGTCCTTGATTAAGAACGGTGGAAATCACATCAGACGCATCGCACTCTACCTCAAAGGGCAAGTTTTCATCCACCGTCTGCAGAGTAGCCTTTTCCAATTCTATTTTCAGCAAGTTGAAGGATTTCAAGGCCTTCTCTTCCAATGGGAATTTTCTCATGTTTTTTAGTGGTTCAATTTTGTTAGAAAATTCATGTATCCATTTTGCATAGTATGCAAACATTCCAATTATCCTTTTAAGTGATTTTAAGTTCTCGGGTGGATGAAGCTCCTTTAATGGGCGAAGTCGCTCTGTATCAGGCTTGATGACACCATTCCCGACCAATGTTGCCACTGAACTTGAAGACTTAGATTTGCACACGCGGCCATAATGTCCTTTCTTGGAGCATTTATTGCAAGTAGCCTCGCGGGTGGGACAGCTATCTCTTGAATGATAGGAGAAATCACAAAAGAAACATTTCCGATTCTTATGTGGCAGCTGTAGCCGATTCACTGGGAGCCACTGGAGGACTAGAACTACATTCACATACCTGTAGTGATCCTGGGTCCACGACCGTAGCCAGGTAGGTATCCGGAGTTGCATACGCATCACTATTACGTTGGGCTATATCCAACACGGAGGCTTAACTGTATGCCGTCAGAAGGTCCAGCGTTTTATTTTCCAGCAGCCGCTGTCGTATTGAAGGCGAGGATATTCCAGAAATGAATGTGTCACGCATTGCCTCGTTGCCACACTCCTCTGCACTGTGGTCGTGGAAGTTGCAATTTCTTTTTAGTTTCTCCAATTCTCGGAAAATTAGTCCATCGTTTCTCCTGGCTTCTGCCGTCTGGTTGCTAGTATATGTCTTGCAAAGACTTCATTCGGTGTTTTAATAAACAAGCTGTCCAGCTTTGCTATAGCAGCATCGAAGTTCGGGCATGTCTCTATAAATTCATCAACATTAGAGCTCACACAGCTTAACAGGGCTCTGTATTTGTTCGGTATCCTATCTTCATAATCTTCAAGGTAATTACTTAATATTGCACGCCAGTGTCGGTATTCCTTGGCAGCTGTCGGTAGACTGGGATCAATGTCTAGGCATTTTGGTGTCCATGTCACATCCATTTTAGTATCGTGGTAGACATCAAAAAAAAAAGTTTTAGTTGAATAAATTGTAATAAAAAAAACATGTGTTACTTGGAAGCTAAGCTTTATTCAACTAAAAAAGGAATACAAAAAGGTGCAGATATGGCCAGTTTTAATACGCGTCACCTGACAACTTCCGGCTCCAGAAACACGTATGGTGCAACCACACTTAGGGGTTCCAGACTGATAATGTGAATTCTATCTTACTCAGTAAATTGGCTGCTCGGAAACCGATCAGACGTGCAACCATGCAAATAACCTCCATCAGACACCTGCCATATTCTGAACGATTGGTTCCCTCAGTTTAGATTCATTGAAGTTCCTAAGTCTAACAACTGACTTGGTAAGCACCCATAAAATTATTAATCATTTCGCCAACAACAATAACAACCCTGAGCATCTTTTTAATCTCCATATGTCTAACACATGTGAACATGCCTACAAAGTCATAAAACGGCACAGCTCCCAATACTTTCGGAAACATTTTTTCATGTCCAGATTTGATAAAGTATGGAACGAACTGTCTGCATCAGTGCTTAGCTGCAAAGGCTCTAAACCCTTTAAAACTCTCATGCTTTCCGAAATTCGCCAAAATTACACCTGATGTCCCCCCACCCCCATACACATGCACACATATATCATTGTTCATTTTCCTGACAATTATACATTATCCTATGCAATATACATGCGCTTTTGACGAGTTATAATACACCTGTGCACTCTTCCATTTCATTATTTAACTATGGTAGTACATGTAGTAGTAGTAGTACATGTAGTAGTAGTACTTTTGACCCTCTGACACTTTTTATGTTAAGTGAACTTAATGGTAAATTTGGAAGATTGCCAGATAGTTTTTAACCCATAAGTGTTTATTATTATTATCAGTAATAGAATTTTGAACCCTTTCATATTGAATTTAGTTGCAATTCTAACTAATAGTTCTGGAGCCTAGAAATATTTGTTTTAGTATTAGCAGTAATATGTGTATATATGTATATATATGTATATAATGTCAATTCATATTATATTCCAATAACCATGGTTTTATTTTATTTTTATTTTTTAACATTTCCCAAAAACATAACATTTCTGTGAGATATATTTTTACGGTCCGTTTCATTTGTCTTATGCCAAACAACATTTTTATGTCAATATCGTCTCTGCAACACTACAAAATCATCAGAAAAAATATTTGCTCTGTTATCACTAATTGATAATCATTGAGCTGAATCTTTTAAGGAGACTGCAAAGTAAAAGGATCTGATAGTATATGCTAATACATATATTGTCATTAATAATTATATATATATATATATATATTTGTTTTTTGGTACAGAAAAGTCAGTACAACATTAGTACCGTCGGTTTCAATTTCAGAAGGATTTAGCCATCCGGCTTTCTTCAGCTTATGTTGTCACCTGTTTTAGAAATGTGAAGTCACATGTCACTCTCATTTGGGTGCGTTATTTGCTTAGTGTTATGTATATTTGTTTAAAATTAGTGTTAGGAAGGTTTAATAAGTCTTATATATTAGTCTCCTGTCAGTCTCAATAGAAACAATGGATACCCTCTGTAAATGTGCTTGCACGGGGAGTCTATAGTGAAACAATCCCCGACCGCACATCTCCTTCACTGGCATTGCTTAAGTCTAGTTACAAGAATAATTCCAGAATTACTAAAAACAATGCGAGGATAAGCAGAGAAAGACTGCTGTTATTTTGGAGTTTTTCTTTGCTTAGACAAGTTGCACAAGCAAGGCTTGAATCTAGTCTACCCTACTATTTAGTCCATAGCTGGAGAGAAGATATATGGATTCATACCTTTCCATAGTTTATTAGTGAAAGTGATGCAGTATTTAGTATGAACAGTATTGATATTTTCACTCCTTATGACACACCTAACATTTTAAGGGTGCTTCATGCTAGATTTGATGCAATTCTCTTGGGTAGTTTCGAAGCCTATAAATGACTAACAGACAAGCAAGAACTCGATTACAATGTATATTAGGTCTTATGACTGCATCATTAATCAAAGTTTGATTTTTCAAATATTCGAGATTGTTTGATTACTTGTTACAAAAACTGTTATAAAGACGCTGAAATCATCATCATCATCATCATCATCATCATCATCGGTTTAACGTCCATTTTACATGCTGGCATGTGTTGGTTGGCTTTAGAAAACGACTTCCAAACCAACCTATCTCTGGCCAGGTATTTGTTTATCCCTCTTTCTCTCAAGTCGATTTGTATCACTTCCTCCCATATTTTCCTTGACCTTCCACTGTTACATTGTTATAAAGAGGGTTGAAGTGATATTCCTGTAAAACAACTGTCATTACTGACAGCGTAAACAAATTGTCCCAAATTGTTCTTAAGAACATGCACACTGTAACGAAGATGAAGCTGAATCTTGCCTTAAAGATCACGCACAGGCGATTATCACTTGATCATTTCTGCAGCACGGGCGTTTTTTTCTGTAATTACTGAACGTGTTCAGCTCAGAACTTTCCACATATTTTAGTTTCCATTTCAAAGTCTGATTTAAACCCTTTATCATGGCATCCACTTCCATCATGTTGATGAGGCCAAAAGCCTCTCAAGTATGAGTGTCAATAAGATTGATGGATTTTTTTATGGAAATCGCTCAAGACAAGGCATGAAGCCACTTGATATCAGGAGCAAACAAGAACGAAAGATGATTAATGAACAGACAAAAGCTATAGGTAGGAGGAAAACAGTGAGAAGAACAACAATTAACTCCAATATTTTCTCTGGGATTTTATTTATTTCTTAAAGTAATTCTTACAATCAGTCTTCTTTATTATTCAGCTAGTTTTCGACAATTAATTTCTACTAGCAAATATATGGTTGTCGGTTAACTATAGTATAAGTTTGGCAGGAATTCAATTAATACATTTGTTGCATCTTAACTTTAAAAGTATTGAAAAATAAATTTAAACAAATGGTTACAATTTAGTGCAGTATGGCAATAAGAACATCACTTCCAGTCAGTACGGTTGCGAGTGGTATATCAGATTAAGACAATGACTCGATCAGCAAAGCTGTTAATTAGGAAGTAATCTGATGTCGTTAAGGTAAAAAAAAAATCTGAATTAACACATTTTAAATGAAGAATATTTTTATGGTAAGAAGACAGAATATTTATTGTTTTAAAAAGAATGAAATTTCTATAATTTTAAATAAATAAAGAAGAGCCATATTCCTTTTATTTATTTAAAGAATATTTGGCTGACAATACTAATTATTTTTACTAGCAAAAATATGCTTCCTCTGGTCGCATATTTTTGCTAGTTGTTTTATTTAATTGCTCAGTATAATGTTTTTTTTTTTTTCTTTTTACAAAAAAAAAAAACAGAAAGAAAATCACCCTATCCTTTATTTTAATAAATAAAACATGGAATAATAAAAACAGTTTTTAAACAAAATTTACTCTTTACCATGTAAAATCCTAAACTCAAGGTCGTAAAAAGATAATAACCTTTGAAGTTTTTCAAATCGAAAAAAACGGTGTACCTAAAATAAAATCAACAATTAAAATAATAAAATACAGTGAACACGATTCTAAATTCAGTTGTTTAATTGCTCAGTAAAATGTGGTTTTTCTTTTTACAAAAAATAGTAATTTTTAAATCAATTATTTTTAAATTAAACAATTTGATTCAATAAATTTGTGCTTTAAAGCATAATTTCTAATAAGATTTAAATAACAAACCCAAAACGTTTTAATAAAAATAATCAAAGTAAATATATCATTTTTGAGCGACTCGTACAATAAATCTCAGAAAATGTGTTTACATGTTATTAATCAAATAACGCGCCCTGTCTTGTGTCCTCTCTCTTTTTACTTTTTCTCTCTCTCTCTTCTTTATTTCACTCTCTCTTACTCTCTCTCTCTCTCTTTTTCTCTTTTTTTTCTCTTTCTCTTTTTTCTCTCGGTCTCTTTCTGTCTTTCTCTTATTCTTGAAATAGAACTTTCTGTACGTTCGAAATAGAACATTATACTTAATAATCCGAGGGCAGGTAAACAAATGTTGGAGTGGACGCCGGCTATTCCATTACAATCTAATTAAATTATGTAACTCAATTATATAGATTAAAAAAAACAATGTATTTAATTAATTCTATTTAGAAGTTTTATTAAGATTATTATTATCAAGTAAAATATTTTAAATACATCTGGAAATCTTAAACAATTATGAGCGTATATTTGCGAATATTAATTTATTAGAAGCTTTAAAACAAATTAATTATGTAAATTTGAAAGACACGTGATGTTTGGGGAAGTTTTGGAATGAGTATAAGTAAGCGCTGATGAGTAGATATAAAAAGAGGGCGATCAAAACTAATAATAGTTTCGACTTCACAGATACATAATCTCTATTATTAATAGATACTCACACCCATGGCAACTCTGATTGCATCACAACAGTATATATTTCTGTTGATGTATTTTATTATCATCATTTTCCTTGGAATGTCCTGCCTTCTCACCTATACTATAGTTTCTCAATTACTCACTTCGTTTTCCCATTTGATTTTTTGTGTAAAAATAAGGTTAAAAATGGAAAATTCTATGCAAGGTTAGATTAAGCAAAACAATTGAATTTTCCATTAGAGGTCAAGTTAGAAGTTTGGTTGACGTGTACTGGAAGTTACGTAATGGGAGGAAGTACGTAACAAGAAAGTGAGAGTTCTTGCCTCTTGGGAGATAGGTGTCAAAATGATTGAATACAGTTTAGTTTTCCACTACTCTATGAGGGTGGTCGGAAGGATGCAGTTAATCTTGATGCATTTGCTAAGAATTACTTTGAGAAATAAATAAGATCCCAGAGAAAATATTGGAGTTAATTGTTGTTCTTCTGACTGTTTCCCTCCTACCTATAGCCTTTGCTTGTTCAATAATCATCTTTCGTTCTTGTTTGCTCCTTATATAAAGTGGCTTCATGCCTTGTCTTGAGCGATTTCCATAAAAAAAATCCATCCATCTTATTAACACTCATACTCGAGAGGCTTTTGGCCTTAATAAGTGGCGACTCATTAATAAAAAAGGTGTGACTCAATCTTGAATCACGTTTTTATGACGCTATGATCATTCGTGCTCATGTCTATACCAATTAATACTAATAACGAGGTGCATTGTTGGTAGAATTGCCCGACTCAAGGAAGGAAGCAAATAACGATGAAAAAGGTCATCTTGGCCGTATGAAAATAGTCACAAAATATCGGGACTTGATTTTTTTTTTTTTAACTACGACCCATTCTCACAGAAGAGACGTTACTAGTCTTTTTCTACTCTATCGTTATTCCATGAAAAATGCCAGTATACTGAAATCATATTCCCTTAATAGGGTTAAGATGAAAATTCATATACACTAAATGTACAAAAGCAAGGAAATTCCCAAATTTTTACACTTTTAATTTCATTAATTAAGGGTATGATTACATATCAACCAAACCATTTCATTATCACATCACTACAGTATAAATCTCTATGCATGAGTGGATGAAGTGTGTGAGGTGCGCTGAAGAACAATTCTTACCAGTAAAATACACAGCCCTGTTGTGCTCGCATACCCTTAATGACAATAAAAGTGTAAAAATTTGGGAATTTCCTTGTTTTTGTACACTTAGTGTATATGAATTTTCATCTTAAGCCTATTAAGGGCATATGATTTCAGTATACTGGCATTTTTCATGGAATGTCACTACCTTTGTAAAGGCTATGCCTCAATACAATGGTCATTTTTAAGGTTTTTGGAATTTTCTGGAAAACTAAGGTATATGGTAAACTGAAATTAAAATGCCATACACTAGATCCTAGAACCTCTATCTCTGCCAAAAATCGGCTGAATCCATCAAATAGTTGATGAGATACAGGGTGGCACATACGTACATACACACAGATAACATGATTTCATGATTGAACTTTCTAGATCTCTGGGTTGCCTTGACTAATGATGCTGAAATTCTACACACTTATAGAACCTATCAAATAAAAATTTTGTGCAAAGTTTTAACTAATTTGGTTTATTGGTTTTTGAGTTATGATTGATCAAAGAAATGAGATTTCCATCATAGGCCATTCGTGAAGTCTATTAAGGGATAGAGCGCTCTCGCGCCTCCCTTGATTTCCATGGAAAGTGCTCGACTGAGCTCAAATCCTTTGAAGACTCGGAATTGTATTCTCAAATAGATATGATCACATGATGTATCCTAAAGTATATTATGAAGATGAATCTTTGATTAGGAAATTTGCATCTCAAAAAATCTGTAAGATAATTTGATTTAAGACAAATGTCATTAATGACAACGTAATATTTGTTGCATCTCCTCTCCACAACTATTCTCTCCCTCACTTTTTTTTATTCAAACTTTGCTCACATTTCCTGCTGTTGATCTTTGTAAAGAATTGCCCCCCCCCCCAAAAAAAAAATTCCACACATGGAATCGTTAATAAAATTCACTATCTTTTCTGCAATCCAACCATATTTGGTACAAATAAACTAATTTATGTCTGACTTGTCCACCAAGTTTCAGTCATGAATGTCCAACAGTCTTTATTTTGTTGCCATTCAATAAGCAAGGCGACTCTGGTGATCATCTCATCAGTAAGTGTTATTTTGAATGGGCTTCACACTCACCGGATTTTACCCCTCCAGGTTTCTATCTGTGGGGTTATCTCAAAGATAATATCTATCAAAAGAATCCTCAGACTATTCTTGAACTAAAGAGGGCCATCACTGTTAAAATCAGTGCAGTGTCAAAGTTATTTATAATTTTTGGCATGCCATATCCATGCGTGCTTATCATTAAGTGGCAATAAAACGAAGACTCGACATTTATGATTAAAACTTGGTGGACAAGTCAGACGTAGAGAAAAGTTTATTTGTACCAAATATGGCTGCATTAACGATTCCATGGGTGGCATTTTATTTTGAGTCATCCTGTAACAGGCCATTTTGTTAAGAACCGGAAGCGTTGCTGTTGAATTCCTCTTGCCTACCCACTTCAAACTCTGCACAGATATTTATCTTTAATTTCAGCATTTGATGCAGCTTTCTTCCGAGAAATCCCACCAGTTCAGCAAACCTCTAGATGTTAGTGCGTACATGTCTACGGATTCCCCTGTCTATCTGTTCTACCTTTCAATGCACCGCAAATGGTCCTTCCGAAAATGCCCTTTTCGACATCTACTCTATCCTATCGGCATCATTTTTCTCATCCTCATCACTTAATTGTAAATAGACATAAAGCTACTTCTTCCAGGTTCTTTTGCTGCTTCGCAACCAAGTTTACTTTGGTCAACCAGGCAATTATATCTCCTTCTCCACTGAAAGGCTTCGCAAAGCCAGTGTTTAATCACAACTTCCAATCCATAAAGATCACACACAAACATCCCTAAACCCCAAAATAAAGGGCTTTCTTTTGTTGAAACATGACCGTCCGTTCAGTCTGTTGAATGATAATGCACTACCAGTCACCAAAACATCTGCTTTTATCTTGTTGGAACAGCATCGATTGGCCAATTCACTTAGCCAATCGTAACACACAAAATCCTTACAAAAAGAACCATGTACAACAAAACAAATTTCAACCATTTTTATTTCCATGTGTTTAGTTTGTTTCCAGTTCCTTTATGATTATAAATTTTACTCTTAACAATTATTCATGAAACTGCATTTGCAACTTGCTTCCAAACTACATTTGAAAATACTATTTTAAGTGGAAAAAATGTTCCTTGGAATTCCATTTTATATTTAGCAAATGGAAGAAGAAAGAAATTTTTTTGCAGTTGTGGTAAAAAGACGAGTTCTTGCTGTGAATGTCTTACCAGAAGGAACCAAAGATTGAAGCTCGGTTGGGCACCGTTCATGAAAATAACGATAGAGTAGAGAAAGACTAGCAACGTCTCTTCTGTGAAAAAAAGATCTGTAAAGAAGAGAAGAGATCCTTCCCCCACTAGATTGTGAAGTCGATTTTGTATTCTGCCAAGGCAAAAAAAGAGTGCGCTGAGCGGCACCTCCGTAGATGTGGCAGCAGCATTCCATCTATATGTGACCATATCTATTTGAAAATACAATTCTCAGTCTTTCTTTCTTTTAAATCAAATTATCCTACAGTTTTTTGAGATGCAAATTACTCCATCATTTTTCTGTGATTGATTCAGTTAAGGTTTCTATGAAACAAAATCCACACCTCATTACTGGCGATGTAGATCATCATCATTCAATTATGCGTTCAAATACCAAAACGAAAGATTCTTTGCGAAACCTGATCATTTGCGTGATACACATTTCTAGTTTCCTTCTTCTTCTTCTTCTTCTTCTTCTTCTTCTTCTTCTTCTTCTTCTTCTTCTTCTTCTTCTTCTTCTTCTTCTTCTTCTTCTTCTTCTTCTTCTTCTTCTTCTTCTTCTTCTTCTTCTTCTTCTTCTTCTTCTTCTTCGTCTTTGGTCAAAAAGTATATAAGCAGATCAATAGCGGCTCAGTCTCGGAAATCTATGAGATCCAACATTTGCGCAATATGTTGTTCCCACAACTTCAGCAATAAATTATCAAAGAGCAAAAGACTAAACAAAACTATTAATATAAGATTGTAGATGTGTTGATGATAAAGCTGAACAAAAACAGAACCCTAAACTTAAAAAAAAAACATCTCACTCAAAAAAAAAAACTCCACTGAACACAACAATAAAATCTGCTTTCTTTATGTCTATAGACACCACATTGATATACTTTTAACTGTGTAATTATGAAATCAATAACCGACATTTACACAGAAGCAAATGCTGCACCCAATATAAATTGTACAAATAACATTTCTTTTGTAACGAGTCACTAAAATAATCTCTTTTCTTAGAAAGCAATACAGAAATAAACAAATCTCACAGTAGTACTGACTCCTCCCACAATGAGGTTTGTCTTTTTTATTTTATGGCATATCAACCTTTCACTCATAGTAATAATGGCTTATCCTACAATGAGGTTTTGTTAGTTTATTTTCCGGCATATCACCCTTTTTTCTTCTTAGGTTATTTAATGGTGAGAAACAATACCTATTCAAACTGTTTCGTTGACCAGGTTTTTATTTTAACCATATCTGGAGATCATCATTATTCATCATATTCGGTTTAACGTCCGTTTAACATACTGGCCTGTGTTGGAGAGGGGCGGTTTAATATCTTTCTCAATGGTATTACAAATAAATAAAATAGATCTAACTAAATTTGAATTCCGATTAGCCGATTTCCTATTCAACGATGGTGTTCATTATATTACTCATACCTTATATCGACAATGAAACGTCCCATATCATGAAAAGCTATTATATAAAAGGCAGTTGTCTGTTAGCTAAAAGTAAAAAACAAAAAAAAACAAATACCCACCAAGTTTGTATTTTCTTGATCGATGTTGTCCTAGATGAATGATATCTAAAATTTAGAAAAAAAATCATTCATTCTTTGACCCTAAACTGGGGCAGATTCTATATGGGAAGAGGTTAGGGTTTTCAGCCAATTTATGTACTAACTAAAGGGAAGTAACTCTGATTTTTTAATTCCTCGATGAATTTGATAAAAAGGAGTTTGGGTATGTCCAGAGAGAGGAATAAGCTGGGTGGAGAAGAAAGAAAAGGTTCGGAAGGGGGAAAGAGAAATGGATAGAGATAGAAGTTTTAATAGAAATACACTTTTGCGCCGGGTAGCCCTTCTAGTATTATATAAAAGAAAGAAAAAGAAACTACTTGAAATGCACTCATTTTGTTATGTATTTAACATAGCCTAATAAAAACTAAAATAAAATATTTTTTATTGCAATGTTTCATCGTTTACTTCAAATATTTTATTTCATGTACTGTATTTTCCTGTGAGTTTAATTTATTTCAGAACTTTCTTTCTCTTCTACGTCGGGGGTGAATATATAAAGGAGAATAACATTCATACAACGAGGTTTGTTTAACCAAGAAATAAACAGTAAAGTTGCCGTAAAAAGGAGATTCAAACCCATGCATGACACCTTTAATAGATTATAGATGTTGATCTATTTCTGAAGATGAGTAAATATAGTAGATCCAACTGGATTTGAACTCTGCAACAATGTCTATTACACAACTTCTGTCCCCTCTAACCACAATGAGACTGACCACATGAATTACATATTGATAAAGTTTATATTTTGGTTTAATATGGTTATTTTATTTCACTGATTGTTTTTTTTTTTTTTTTAAGGAAATTAAAGTTTATATGAATAGGTGTGTTGTACAAAATTTTGATTTTGCAAATTATTCTGTCAATCTTATATTTTGGTTCTGTTAGTAATTGAGATTTAAAAAATTAAAAACAAATAAGAAATTCATTAATTTAAAAGAATTAACTGTTTCGCAAATAATTTAACATTAGACAATCAAAACGCTTGAAATGTGACAAATAGTGAATCGGTAGTAATAAGTACTACTAAATATGTTCAAATTTCCTCATGAGTATGTATCTTCATGGAAAAATGTGATGAGAATTTTGGACTACATATCCAGGAGTTCGTTTAAAAAAACCTTTATGAGTACAGAGAAATTGATGGCCTCCAAACCGCAAAACCCGTTAAATAATCACTTGCAGTTTGTTCGGCATCCATTTAACATCGCCTAGTAAAAACTAAAAAAACATTTTTTCTCATTTCGTTATGTTGCCGATCTTATAATTTGAAACAATCCTGAAAATTTTAAATAAAAAAATCCTAACCATTCTCAGATATCGCAAGTTATTTTTTTCTGAATCAGTGTTAATATTTCATCAGGAATGTGGGGCTAAAAAATATATATTCTGAGGTATCTGAGCACTGAGCAAGCGATTGACTGAAGAACCAACAAAAAAGACTTAAATAAAAACTGACAAAAAGTGATTCTTTTTCATGGAGAAGTCAATACCTACAATGTAACTGGACGAGGGCATAGTTGCGGTCTCAGAAGATGTACAATCGTCGCTTTTGTTTCAATAGAAGAAAGGCAGCATTCTCAAAAGCGGGTGAGAGAGGAATTAGAAAGTTCTTATAGATATTAACACAAAATCTTCACACTGTAAAATGCATAAACCACACCTGTTGTTTTGCTTTCTTTCTTCCTCCCCCTCTCTCTCTTTAAAGTCGAATCCAGATCAGAAGCGAAGGAGAGTAATAGTCAACAAAATGGTGTTTATCGGAAAAAGGTGATCTTGTAAAACGTTATCTTGTTAAATTTCTTCCTGGTGTTTATGGCATAGTAATGACTAAGTACTTCTGCACCTTCTATTTTCGTGAGTTATAAACAATAAAATATTGACCTGGATTAAATATTAACATCGATGAAACCAATTAAAATCAAAAAAATTTTCAAGAACATGGACCAATATTTGTCTGATGAAACAGATGGGTTCATCTACCTTTTATTAAGAAAGCTAATTTAGTCCACATGACTGAATGTAAACAGATGGTTTGATCTACCTTTTATTAAGAAAGCTAATTTAGTCCACATGACTGGAAGTAAACAGATGGTTTGATCTACCTTTTATTAAGAAAGCTAATTTAGTCAACATGACTGAAAGTAAACAAAGAAAACCACAAATAGAAAAATGCGACTTGTGCAAGATTCAAACCTGTGCCTCAGACAAGAGGAACCACCTGTTGCAGGTGTCGCCTTAACCACCTGGTTAACGAGGCCAACGGTCAGTGAAAGCAGAATTTGTACAAATAATTCCTCTTTCAAGCTTCACGATAAATCTTTGATTCTGATTTTCTTATCATTGTAAACTATAATCTCTTGGAATTTGTAAATCAGTGAATACGATAAACATGTTAGAAAGTAAACATTATGGTTTGGAATGATAATAGTGAGATGCATAATATATTGTCGAAAATAAATTCCTACGTTTACTATATATATATATATATATATATAAATATTTTTAAAAATATTCAAGTGTTTTATACCTATAGACGCCATTGTTTCGGGTTTTCTTCTCTCATCAGTGCAGGAGTGGTGTTGCAAGCAGTCGCATGGGCTCAAACACAGTTCGTAAATTCAGCCTAGAATTACGAGCCTATCCCACACGGCTGCGAGCAATCATCAGACAGTAATTGAAATTAATGTACACTTACCCAGGAGGCAGGGACTAGCATCATGTTGTCGATAGTGTTCAACGCTCGAATAGAACTTAATCGCAGAATTACAACAATCTTGTATTTCAAACAGGGTGCTACTATTAACACTATTAAATTTTAAAGGGCCATTAACTATAAATATTTTAAAAAATAAAAATATATTTATATATATATATATATATTAGAATACACGTCCGAGGATAGGTGAAATTACTAAACCAAACAGTTTTGCATCACTTTTCTGCCCCTTAACAAAGATTAAAATCAAAATATAATTCTACTAAACCTTATGTCTAGAATCCTTATTCCAATTTTGATTAAAATCCATTACATGATTTTGATTCTATAAAATGTCTTAAATGTAATGCTTAAGCTTAAGGAGGTCATAAGAAATATAAATTCATGAAATCTTTGCTTAATTAATGTCTAATGACTATGGATCAAATTTAATGCAAATCTGAAATATTTGAATTTTCAAATGAGAGGTTGTGCTCATATCATGCCCCTAAAAACCCTTTAAAATACTACAAAGAACCTTAAATTGGGGGAATATTTATTGATATCTAATACCTACTGTTAAAATTTCACAAATATAAGAGGTATCTGAATTTTCATAAAGTCATTAAACTAAATATAGCCCATATTACCTACCCTTCTGCCTAGTAGATGTTTAAAAATTTATAATGATCGATAAATTAATTTATGAGTGAATCCTTCACATACAAATATATAAGCATACCTATCTTTATATAAGTAGTTGTGCCAAAGTCTGGATCCATAAACAATATACAATAAGTGTTCAAATTGATATTCACCTTCTTCCAAACACTTTCTTACTTGAGACACGTGATTGTTGCACATGTTGAAGCATAGTTGTGGTTTTAATTTTTTGCGTAATACTATCTTCTAGTGTTTGTAAAGTTCTTGGTCTGCTAACATAAACCACTGTATTTAAGATATCCCTATAACAAAATACTCCAAACGACTCAAATCCAGAGATTTTGGTGGCCTTTTAACTGGCCTTTCACGTCCCATCCATTTCCCTGAAATATGTCATCCAAATATCTGCACACATCATTCGTAAAATGAAACTACATATCTCACAGAATTGCTAATGTTATGTCATTTCGGCAAGATAATAAAGTATAAATGTGTTAGGAGACCTAACGAAAAGGAATTATCTCCCTTGGACCATTTCGGGTGTTAAGAGTTATCGCCCTTGGAAATGGTAGTATGCCCGGAGAGAAAGTAAACACAGATCACGGCTTCAGACAATTAATATGTCAATCGCGCCCAGCGGCAAACTAATTCATTAATTAATTCTGTGTTCAGTTTTAATAAATCTGTTAAACGTTTATCTTGATAGTTCATCCATTTTATTTACAAGTTATTACTTATTATAACCTAAATTACAGGTTATAAAAAATGATATTTACATGATTAAAGTTATGTTAAAATTTAAAACGGTCCATGGTAGCTTATGTATGGGTCCAGACTTATGCACCGCCCCTGTATATAATTACTCTATAAAATTATGTTAGTTGGATTTTTCGACGTCAGAGCCAAATAGCAATATGTCTGACATATCTATAATTTCGTTCTGACTAACTTATTTTTCATTAGTTTTCCAAACTATGCTATTGGCACAAATATATTTTATTTCAGTTAATTTCTTTTTCTGATAATACTTATTCTGGCTAAGCAATCTGTTAGGGTGGAGACATACTTTTGAGATGCCGGTGTTGGTCAACAAAAAAATAAAATAGTAATAACGTAATATTTATATTATTTTTTAAAAATAATATTTACAAAATTAATCCATAATTTTCTCAATAAGAAAAATTTCACAAATACTTTAGAAATTATGCTTTTCGTAAAGTAATTTATCCTTGCCAGCGAATACAGTAATACTCATTTTCTGAGGACATTGCTAATTTTTACAAATGGCTGCCTCATATTTCTTTTTAACAATTTTTTTGAGTTCGTTCTTAGGCTTAATCGGTTTAAAATTGCTACTATTTTTCTTATTACTTTTCTGTAACAAACGAGAATGTGCGCTTTTTCTGTAGTTAAATAAATACGTTTTATTTATTAAGTCTCAGTAATTGACATGACTTTTTTCTTAAAGGGACGACCGACTCCTACAACCCCGTTTTCGGATAATTTTATTGTGATTATTTTTTTTCCCAAAACACAATTCATATTTGTTTTACAGCGTATTTTCGAGTTATTAAATACCACAAGATACTTGTTTGTTTTACGGTGTATCAACCTCCATTTCAGGTTGTGGAAACATTTTACATTGATCACCACACCAGGAGTGTGAGCTTAGTGAAATCACTACTTTTCTGATTACCTCATTCGTTCAATAAATACTATGGTATTGCCTTTATTGGAAATACATACACGAACAACAAAATAATTTCTTAAATTGTCTTTTAAAAATATTTACAAAATTAATCCATAATTTTATCAATAAGAAATATTTCACAAATACTTTTTACCAATTGGCCATTCGCTAGTACGACTTGTAAAAAGGGTGTGAAACTATTAAGGAAGCGTTTTTAAAGATAAATTTCACTGAATTGAATGTAAATAATTGTTAGGGCAACCTAACAAAACAAAATCGAAGAGTTATCGCCCTTGGATTAAAGGAGTTGTCAACCGAACAGTGGAAAGTAAACAGAACGGTCTCACAATGAAACAAGCATCTCGCGTTGAGCGACTTTTCTACATTTTAATTTTATGAGTGTTTGTTAAATAAATCTGTAAATGGTTCGTACTTCATTCATTTTTCTGAGTTGTAATTGAACCGAAACGTATAAACATCAAGACGTAACAATAATCTACATTTTGTCTCGGTCAAAAATAATGCAGCTGACTTAACGTTTCTCATTTTTCTTCTGTCTCCTTCTCTTCATTCTGCTATTCGCAACACTAAGTTCACAAAATGAATACCCAATATGGTCTCAACTGGTCACGTCAACTTTTTACTCTGAACCGGGAGGAAAGTTCCTACTCATTTTATCTCAACCAGAATTCGCTCATGCAAAACAATGCTCATATGCATAAGTGAAATCTCATCATTGCACAAAAATAACAAGATTCTATCTTTTAAGTAGAACGCTCTGGGTTCAATCCCTGATGGATGACAAACGACGTGGCTCACTCTTTTTTCCTCGTGGACCCCCATGATGGCTTTCATTTCCTTACCTTACTATACACTTTACTAAAAAAATTCCTTAATATTATTTTTTCTGATTTCCAAATGGTTTTCTTATTTTTTAGATTAAAAAAAAATTTTTTTTTATGGAAATCGCTCCAGACAAGGCATGAAGCCACTTGATGTAAGGAGCTAACATATTTACAGGAACTTAAGTAACTTTTTTAAAATAAAAATACTTTATTTACTTTGTACCAGCGGTTACTTGCCACTACGAAGCAAATACACTGATGTTCCATCTTTAGTCATCGCTAATTATTCTGTTACTCATCATACTTACATATGTATTATGGACGCTCAATGGATTTTTGCCATTAAATGTTTTAGCTGTGTTTTTTTTTCTTCATTTCTCAAATAAACCGGTGTTGTAGTTTGAGTAGTTCCCTATTAAGTTTTAGTCCCCAATTAACATACTTACATATTTATTACAGATACGCATGGATTTTGGTAATTCACATATAAATTTTAATTAGCGATTTTAAGTTGGTTTCAGCTGTGTCTTTCTTTAATAATTTATCAAATATACCGGTGTAGAGTTTTCATTTGTCCCCAATTAACTTTCATTAGGTCGTTACAAAAATAATGGCCGATTTCAGAAATATACATTTATTCATGAAATATTAACAGTAGAAATGTTCAACTTAGTCAAAATATGAGCCTTGCTGCTATGCGTCTTTACATTCACGGTTGTCATATAGGATCCACTTTTCGTCCCAAGTGACTATTCATTCAAGAAAAGGGGTCATTGGTGTTACGCAGACAGAGTATCGAGCACACTTTAAAGCGCCTAAGTTTTTGATGTTCATTGAGCTCACAAGGTTTTTATCAAACTTTTTCACCTTTCCAATAGTCTATAAATAATGTGAAACTGTTGCAGGGCTGACCGCAAGTGTCTGAGACATTCCTTTAGCACTTTGACGTGGATTTTGCTCAACAACTGCTTGTGATTGTTGATTGTCAAGATTACACGGCCGTCCTCTACCTTCTACATCTTCACGGTTCTCATCTCCACTACGGAATTTCTGGAACCACCTTCGTACTATCCGATCGCTTGTGGATCCATCTCCCCATGCTCAATTGATATTGGCTTAAGTTTAAGAGGCATTGTGCCCAAGTTTGAACTCATGCAACATAAGAAGGCGAAGGTCTTTTATGCTTCCAAAATACTTTCTATCTGAAAAAAAGTTACAAATTATTAGTAGTATATCAATTATTATGTTAAAATTTACCAGAAATAAACTACAATTTCTGTGACTTTTTAAAACCTAGCGCTTCATGCGGCCATTATTTTTGTAACGAACTGATAGCTGGAATTTTTCCAACTTGCATATTTAAGCATATACTTCATTTGTTGTCATAATTTTTGGTGATAGTTATGAGTAATTTCTAATTACTCGGTGACTTTTTCTTAGTTTTGCTTGAATATTTCTTTACATGAAATGTAAAAATAAGAGAAAAATGAGACTATTTTTCATCTTACTATTGAGACCCTATCCTCTCAAGGCGTTGTTCATTGCCCAACTGACAATCTCATTAACCTTTATCCTCAAGTGGCATTTGCCCTTGATAAGCGGTGACACATTTTTATTACAAAAACAATTGGCAAATGAAAGCAAAACTTTATCTAGCATTAGTTAGACATATGACTTCCAACAATTAGTTAGACATATGACTTCCAACAATTAGTTAGACATATGACTTCCAACAATTAGTTAGACATATGACTTCCAACAATTAGTTAGACATATGACTTCCAACAATTAGTTAGACATATGACTTCCAACAATTAGTTAGACATATGACTTCCAACTGAAGTTGAATAGGAATGCAGTAGTTTTACATTAGATACTAGCTGTTGCTACTCGGCTTTGCCCGGGAGTCTTTACTCTCAATTTTGTTTCACTTTTATTTCTATTGCGCCTTAATAGTGGATTAGAGATTATTATACAAAAAAAAAAAACATCAAAAAATTCTATTCTGACTTTTTTTCTAGTCTATCTACCCAAGTAATGCCGGGTATTTATAGCTAGTATATATATATATATATAATGTCTAAAGAAGCTTCGAGTCATTTTAAACAAAGAAAAAAATGCAGTTTAAATTCCCACATATCGCAGACGTAGAACTTGCATAAGCCAACTTACCACTGGAATATTCAGAAATACAAAAGGGGATTCAAGTATATAACAGTGAAACAAAAACAGGGGACCTTAACTTAAATTGTAAAATAGGAAACGGGGATCATCAGCTGTTTACCATGTAACTGTTCATGGAGAATTAAAAACAGAACAGTTATAATATTCATGGCTCTCCAGTGATACTGATTAAATGACCACTTTCCCAATAACCAAATGTAGAAACAATTCAGTTATTATATATACACAAGTAAATAAATAAATACTACTACGACGAATAATAATAAAAACATTACACTTAAGACTACAATGTGATCTGATAATTTGCATATCAAATAATAATAATAATAATAATAATAATTATAACAACAATAATAATAATAATAATTCTATTAAAACGCTACACTTACGAACCATTCTGTGATATGGTAGTTAGCATATAAAAGTATATAGGAATAAAAGATGCATTAATATATATATATATATATATATATATATATATATATATGGATGTATTTGGTTATTTTGGCTTGTTCAAATTTGAAAGCATGATCGTGCTCTAATGCATGGGAGAAAAGTGCACTGAGAGTTATTGTTTTTTATGTCCCTTTTGTGTTCACTCAATCTTTTTTTCAATTCACGTTGTGTTTCTCCCACATAAATTTGATGGCAGTTGTTGCATGGGACAGTGTATAAGCCGGCATGGAATGTGGGTTTTTTTTTTTTTTTGGAAGTGTCTTGATGTGTTTAAAGTTTGTTTTATGGATTGTGATGTGGTTTGTACTGTTGGAATGCCTAGTTTGTTAAGTGTGTTGTATATGGATGTGTTATTGGAATGCGTGGGTAAGAGAAGGGGTCTGTCTATGAGAGAGGTGTTTGGTATTTGATTTTTTTGTGTGTTGTTTTTGGAGAATGAGAGAGAGAGAGAGAAAGCACAGTTGTTTTGATGTAATTTTACCTATAAGAAAAAGAAAATACACTGATTCATCATAGGAATAACTTTTGAAAATTGATAAATCGTAAGTGTAGAACATTTCTTAAATACTAAAGTAAAAAAAAAAAAAAATCACAAGTAAAATAAAAACTATTGCAACTGTAAGTTTTCGTGCCGGGGTGTCTGTTCCAAAAGATTGCATAGCAGTACAAGCTGTTTGTGAGAAATTGTACAATCGTAAATATCATTTAGCATCACTGTTTCCCACAATTGAAAATACCGATGAACTAAAATTGAAAAAGCCAAGAACCCCAGAGCAATACATTGTTCTTCAGTCTGCCAAGAATTAAATGATTTTGAGAACGCAAACCAGATTCAATGATACGCTTCAAATGTGCGCATCTACCTTGCAAGTGCACCTCGATAGAATGTGCGAAATTATCAATAACTCTGATGCACTCCTCCCTTGGCACTGTCCTTACTTTGGCTGCGATGGTGCTCTTCAGTTCCGGAATAGTCTGGAGATTGTTTTGATAGACATTATCTTTGAAATAATCCCAAAGATAAAAATCGGGGCGGCGGGGGTTTATGATTTGGTGAGTGTGAAGCCCATTCAGAATTACACCTACTGATATGATTAACAAAGTGTCTCAGCTTATCATTGAATGTGATAAAACAAATACTGTTGGATATTCATGACTGAAACTTGATGGACAAGTCAGGTATAGCTTATTTGTACCAAATATGATTAGATTGCAGAAAGGATTGTGAATTTCATTAGTGTGATTTAGCATTTTATTTTTTGCCAGGTATTCTCACAAATTTAAAAAAAAAAGACATTTTTAAAAAATATTTTATTGGTTTATTGTTTATCCGAACTATATACAATGATCTTACTGTGGAACCACGTGCTGCCCCACTCGACGACCGTCAACCCCAACGTTGTGTTTCCGTGGCCTTCTTCTTTGTCTTCATCGTCCAGCCGAGTCGTCTATCCACTGACGAATCGTCGAGGGCACAGCACTGGTCCACAAGTTAATTATAAAAGAAACACCACTCACGATAAAGAACACAAACACATTGTGTATAATTTAGTTTGAACTATGAGCGTGGGTGTGACTGTCGAGGCCCCATTGTTGTTTCTCAAGTCGTCAGCTCATCTCATCGTTTTCCCGGTCCGATGCGCTCTCTCGGGAGGTTAGATCCTAACTCCTCGGCTTCTCTCCGAAAACTAACTCGTCAACTTTTGCCATAAACTTTACTGTCGTCAACTGTCGTAAAACTAACCTACCTTACTGTAGTCAGGTGTCGTAAAACACTGTCACTCCTAAAGGTGTCCAGTATTATTTTCTTGGTGACCTGTCCTGAACAATGGAAATTGATCACTCCCAAATTTCTTTTGTCTCTGTCGATTAGTCACTCCCTATCCTGTCTTTTCTTTTGTGTGCGTTCATGAGTCATTTCCTATTCCTGACCGGGCCCCGACCTTTGCGGCATCCATAGTGTCACATTACTCCTTGAAATTTAAACTTGGTACTTGTATAGTCCACTATTTGCAGAGATATAAATGAAATTAATAATTGGGATGTTTTGAAAGTGTGAAATTACCATGCAGTTATATTTGAAATAGATTTCAAGTACGGTAGAATGTCTTATTTACCTGGATTAGAATTTTAGCTAAACTGTTTGATGTAGTTAGACTAAGAAAAGGAAAGCCGGTTCATTTTTATTGTGGATTGGGTTTAATCATGATGGCTTGGGTAAAATTGCATGTGTGGTTGAAATCTAACACGTGAGAGAACATGGCATTTTGGTAGTTCATTTTAATGACTCTTTTATGCTTGTATTATTCTTTTAATCATGTTATGTTGTTTAACAGTGTAGTTTTTTTTACATTCTTTACAGGGGGTCGAATAGATATCAGCTTTTGTTGTGGGTGCGGTATTTGGATATTTTGATTTATTAGTGAGATAAGTTTGATAAAGACATTCTATGCTATGCGAATGAGTTTGATTTTATTATATTGTATGCAATTATTCACTTCTCCACTTGTTTATTTCTCGAGTAGTCATTTCAGGTTTTGTCCGTCGGGAGAGATATTCTAGTGTAGAAGCAGTTTGATAATCATTGCAAATCATTTTGCTTTATCGCAACAGCCGTTTACAGTGGGGTTCTTACTGATAGCTACCGTTGGCCTTCTTTGGAATTTGAGTTACAATAAGCCTCCCCAATGTTCCAGTAGTCTCTGCACCCTTCGAGTAGAGGTCTGGTTAGTGGCCTTCCTCCTAGATCTTTCCATCTTCTCTGACCCTTCATGTGTGTATGTGTATGTTTTTTGGCTTGAGGAAGATTATTTGACACTTTGACGTGGATTTTGCTCAACAAGTGCTTGCAATTGTTCATTGTCAAGATTACACGGCCGTCCTCTACCTTCCTCATCTCCAAGGCGGAATTTCTGGAACCACTTTCGTACTCTCCGATCGCTTGTGGATCCATCTCCCCATGCTTTATTGATATTGGCATAAGAAGGTGAAGGTCATGTTTTGGCATGTTCATCATTAAGGGTCTTATATGCTTCAAAAATACTTTCTATCTGAAAAAAAGTTTTAGTTCTCTTTGATTCATGTAATGTTCTTTCCATATGTTTGTTCTATTTCAACTCGTCTAGCTACAACCACTGTCAATAATTTCGCTTTCTCCCTCTGTGTATCTAAAACTTAACGAAACTTCCATGAGCAAAGTTTCTTCCATAGAACTACCCGTCTGTGGAACCCAATACAATGGGGATGCTTCCCAGCCGAGTATGCGATAGTCGTTTTCAAGTCTAATGTAAACAAATTCTTCTAAGGCATCCTCATAAATAATCAAATTCTGACAAGTTACAACCATCGTAACTAACCCTCCTCACGATGTTGTCTCACCTTCCACCTGACAAGCTCATTAACCTTTATCCTCAGGTGGTCTTTGGGCCTTGATAAGCGGTGACTTGTTAGTAAAAATTCAACTTACCTGTAAGTTGATTGGTATCATATTGTTAGTTTCCGCATTCGAGGTTTTTCTTTAATATTTCAATTGTTTTCATCAGTCCGTGCATTGTATTGTGTCAAATCTTCCCTTTGATTTCAATTTCTCCTAGTCTTTTTACCTAGATTTTTCGGAACTGCTCCTAACAATTCTCCAATTATAGGTATTACAGTAACTTTCGTCATGTTCCATATTCTTTTCAGCTCTCGGACAACTTTCATGTATTTGCTTAATTTTTCTGCACCCTTCATATTCACCCTGTGAACTGCTGGGATGGTGAGATCTACAATTTTGCAGGCTGTTTTCTTTTTTGTTGACTATTATCAAATCCGGTGTCCTTCCTTGTATGTGTGTGTATATTTGTATCTCGATGTCCCACAGGATTTTATTACTTTCGTTTTTTACTACTGTCTCTAATCTGTGACTGTAACATTTGTTGGCATGTTCAAAGTGCAGATGTTTGCATAGTTTCTAGTGGACTGCTTTTTTCATGTCTGCTTTTGTACTCCTTTTGTGCTAGTTTGCTGCATTCGATTTTTATTATTATTATTATCATTATTATTGTTATTATTGTTGTTATGGTTATTTATGGTTGTTATTTATGGTTCTTATTATTTTGTGATAGTTATCTTCTAGAGCTTTTTTTAAATATTCAAAAGCATTTTTTTTGTTCGCATCTCTTTTTATTTATAATTTCTAGGAGAAAACTTTAAGATATATATATATATATATATAATGCCCCAATGTCAGAAGACCAGACTGATCACGTCTTGTGATAACACAAATTAAAAGGAAGAAAGTGTTCATGTATTTTTAAAGCACGTTTGTGTAAAAAGTGATAAGTACTTCAAATAGGCTTACCGACTCAACTACTTGTAATAGGAGCCATTAAACTCCCATCACTACTGTCATGTCTGCAGTTATTTTGAATAAGATCCTACCAACTTAGTTTAGTAATGCAAATATGTATATACACTAGAGGAATACCAGTCCTAGGATGGGTAAAATTGATTCTCAGACCAGTTTTGCACCATTTTTATGCCCTCTTACAAAGATTAAAATAAGATATAATTATACAAAACCTTCTGTCTAAAATCCTTCCAGTTTTGATCAAAATCTATTACATGTTTGAAATTTACGGCTTAAGCTAAAGGGGTATTAAGAAGAAATTGAAATTCATGGAATTTTGCTTAATTTGTGTATATAGATGAAATTCAATGCAAATCTGATATATTTGAATTTTCAAAAAGGAGGTTGTGCCCATATAATGTCCCCTAAAACCCTTTAAGATGCTCCGAAGAAATTGAAATTTCGGGAATATTTATTAATTGATGTCTAATACCTATTGTCAAAATTTCACAAAAGTTGAGTGTCTGAATTTTCACAATGTTTAACCCCCTTTGCATAAAACTGAATTAAACTAATATAGCCTACATTTGATCCCCTTACGCCTAGCAGGTGTATTTCAATATTCATAATGATCGGTTAATTAGTTTAGGCATCAATCCTGTACACAAAAATATATAAACATACCTAATTCATACATATATAATTATAATAAATGTGAGTTAATCAATGTTTGTTTCCCTAAGGCTTTTTTCCTATACACTTGAATAACACAAAATACATGCTAAAATATACCTTAGCTCTGGGATTGAGTTATGTTTGAAAGAAATCGTTTTTAATCGCTCTAATTACTGACCCACAAAATTATCTTCCCATAAATCTCTTCTTGCTTTTCACTAAAATCTGTGAATCCTTAATCAATCTAGCGATAATCCACTACCTCGAAAATGCTAAACTTCTTTCTGACAAACCGTATGGATTTAGGCAATCTCGTTCTACTGCAGATATTCTAACGGTCATCTCTGAATGCATATACCATACACTGGATAAGGCAGGTAAAGCTAGGGCAGTGGCACTTGAGATATCCAAGGCCTTTGACAACGTCTGGCATGAAGGTCTTCTAAAGAAACTTAATCTGTACTGTATTATTGGATGAATATATCTTATATAATCAGATCCTTCTTAGCTAAAAAGAAAGATCCAGGTTATTCTCACTGGCTGTAAGTCTAAACACCATCATATTAAAGCGGGTGTGTCCCAGGGGTCGATACTTGGACCATTATTATTTGTGATCTTCATAAACAACCACTCTGATACAATTGCATCCAAGATAGCTATATTTGCTGACATAACACTCTATTCTAGACATGCATGCAAATCAAACATGCACATATTAAGGTGTCCAAATGTAGGCTATATTTTATTTTATCTACTTTTATGAAAAGTGGGTGGAAGCTCTTCGTGAAAATTCAGATACCTCTGATTATTGTGAAATTTTAACTATGTATTGTTGTTGGATCAGCGCCGTATTGGGATGTTGCTTCTGTGCGTCTTCTTGTGTGACTGTAGAGGCCAATTCTTGATTTGCATGGTCTACTACAGCCTTGACATACGAAAACTGTTGTATAATGTGTCACTTTGCCTGGTTGGCTTGCTCGTCTCTGAGCTTTCTTTGCAGCATTTTCATCGTCGAGAGTGTTCTCACTGATGATTATTCCCTGGTGTATCTGTTTCCTCCAGGCATGTCTGTCAGCTGTGGAGGCTTCCCATGTATTGATGTCCATTGAGCAAGCCTTCATTTCTCGCTTGCAGGCATCCTTGAAGCGGAGATGGGCACAACCCCTTGCCTGAGGCAAGCCTGCCGTAGAGAAGGTCTATAGGAATGCACTCATCATCCATCAATATGTGTTATACATCAATTAATTAATATTCCCTCCCACAGTTCAGTTTCTTTTAAGTATTTTAAAGGGTGTTACATAGTATGAGTGTAGTGTCCCATTTAAGAATTCAAATATATCGGATTTAATCCATTGTCATTAGACACCAAATAAGCAAGATTCCCTGAATTTCAATTTATTCTTAAGACCCCTTAAGCTTAAGCCTTAAATGTTTAAACATATTCTAGAGTCAAAATCATTTAATGGATATTGATATAAATTGGAATAAGGTTTCTTGATAAGTTTATTATCATTATATCTTGATTTTAATCTCTGTAAGGAGACATAAAAGTGGTGCAAATCTGGTCTGTTCAAGGAATTTGTTTTACCCGTCCTGGGATTGGTATTCTTCTCGTGTGTGTGTGTATGTATGTATGTGTGTATGTATATATATATATATATATATATCCGGGCTGGCGAGACAGTTAAAAAAGTGGGGGGCCCGGTTAAACACATGCGTATCAACTTAATTATTGATGACCGTAAAGTGGGGGGGGGCAGTCCAAGTCAAAAAAGTGCGGGGCTTGGACCCCTCCCCCCCCCCCCCCGGTGCCGCCGTCTATGTATATATATATACTATAAACATTTGAAAAACCTTAAGCAATGTGTGTTATTTTCAGAATTTATTTTTTTGGTTGAAATAAATAAAATTTATTTTAGCTCCTTCCATCAAGTGGCTTCATGCTTTGTCTGGAGTGACTTCCATAAAAAAAGTGTAGCTGAACGAAGTTCAGATTTGTTCAGATAGCCCAACTCTCTGCTTTTGTAACCCATATTTCCTCGGGATGCGTGCCCCTATTTACTCGCCTTACCATGAGGGCAGAGCTAGACACAGGGTTGGTTTTTAATGTGGCAAAATTCAGCTGTGGATTGGGACAAAAATTTAAATTGCCTCAGGCTAGAAGGATTTTTCCTTCACTGACCGAAGAAAATAAAAGATGTAGTGTAGTATCAGCACAGATACTACACTTTGCTCCAAGGAGTGACCTTATGTTAGAAAAAATCACAAAGCTTCTTTATTTTATGTGGTTAGAATTAATAAGCGTTTTATTTGATGATTTTATTTGATGATTTTATTACCCGTGCAAACATGAACGCAAACCAAAAAGCATCATTATACAAAACATATTGTCAGAAATACATTTCATACAAATATCTATGAAGATTTTAGTGACTTTCTGAAACTCACTAGAGAAAATATTTGTACTTATCTAATTTCGGCTGACCAATTCCAGTCTGCAGCTGTCACCTGCACTGCCATATCTGTATTTAAGTTTAAATAAAATGTTTGTCTAGATATGGAAATCTTCTGCTCTCTTTCTCTCTCTCTCTATATATATATATATAATCTCTCTCTCTCTCTCTCTCTCTCTCTCTCTATATATATATATATATATATATATATATATATATATATATATATCACTTGTATACTTTAATATATATAATTAAATAAAGACAGTGTTCAATTACGTTAGTAAGGGTATAATATATATTTTTATTCATAATACTATATAATTATATATTGACTAGCCATCTATACGAGAGGATTCAGAGGCTATTGGGAAATCAAACCGATGGGGTTGCATATCATATTAACCTTTGTCTTCAATAGCTGGTCGAATAACATCAAATACTTCTGTGTCTGAGATGTGGAAGGTTAATATTCAGAAAACTAAATAAATTTGAAAGAACAACAAAAAAAAATTAGACAATTTTAAATTGGTTGAAGTTTATTTAAAAATAAATTAAATATATTAAGAAATAAAACTAATAAAAAAACACATGTATGGCTCTCCTTTCCGCTTTAAATGTATATTTACCCAGCATAGATCCCCTGAAATAAAAACATAAATTGACACTACAGACGCAACACTAATATTTATTATAATACAACTATGTATGCTACTACTAAAACTACTAATAAGCATAAGTAAATCTTTTGATTTGCCATGAGGCACAGCTTCTTGCTTGAAATGTGTTTTATTATTAACGAAACTAAAAACATCGTTATATGTATAACGAAATTGATAACATCTTTGAAGCACCACGTGTCTGAATATTCAGATTGAAATTTTAAAACAAAATGGTGCAATTTTAAATAAAATCATTTAATTAATTTTTATTTTTTGCTAGGACTTTCGATGAATACATCTTTTTCAGAGGTGAGACGTATTCTGTTTTTTTTTCATTATGTTGGTATTAACCCTAACCCCGAGAGGTTAGATCCACCGTAGAGTTCGAAAAACACGTCAAGTTGTTAGAGACGATAGTTTCAAATGGAGTATAGTCCGGTCGACGTTGTTGTCCTGGTTTGGCACCTTTTGAATTAGGAAATTGATAACATCTTCGAAACACCACGTGTCTGAATATTTATATTGAAATTTGAAAACAAACAAAAACTGGTGCAATTTTAAAATGATGAAATCATTTATTTAGTCTTTTTGCTAAGACTTTCGACGAATACATCTTTTATCAGAAGCGAGACTGTTTTATGTATTTGTAATCAAAGGACGTTATTGTTAGTTACAATACTATGGAAAGAGAAAATAAAGATAAAATTTACATATTCATGCATTACACTATGAAAAGGCTTGGAAAATAATTGCAGAGTATCATTTAGTTCAGACAATTTACTAAGTATCTATTCTTTAATTTAGTTTATGGATACAACTGAATAAAGATAATTGAAGAGTAAAGTATGTGAACTTTGAATATGAGTCGCTGCCTGTGACATTCTATTAAACTTAATGTAACAGATTAACAGAATTTCTATTCTGTTCAATCTTGTGTTTTCGGAATTTTTGAGATGTGGATTGATAATTTGTATTTGTGTAATGACAAACGAGAACAGTCGTAACTTTAACAAAGTTTTATTCGGCATAAACTGTCAGTACAATGTCAGTGCTGCTATTTATATGGTTAAGACGAACAGGAGAGTTCACCAAAGCGGAGATAATTTAGAATAGGAAAATTATCCGTAATTGTTCATCACAATTTGGTTTCTTTAGACTGCCGTTCTTATCTTGGATGTTATTCTCACAACGTTTCAGCCGATCTGCCGTTCTTCAGGTGCATCTTGTCAAAATCATGAATCTGTATGGAATTTTGAACGAAACCCATTATTTAATCCATGGAGATAGCTTGGTCTGATTTCATCAGCTATGAACGGGTAAAAGTCTTAAGTAATTTGCAATTGTTTTTTTGTTTTTTTTGTATCACCCGCATTGAAGATTGAACCTTCAACCTCCAGAAGACTCTCTGTGGCGTAACAGATATAAATGCTAAGTAGTAATCAGTTCTAAGTGACAGTCTTCTGGCCAAGATCAAAGTGTAGTATCTGTTCCGATGGATACTACACCCTATGGACCGGTGTTGTCTTGGCCTTCGGGGCTTGATTTACGCCGGTCTATGGGTCTGTCCTGTGCAGTTCTAGGAGGTCCACCCTCCCAGGCTTTGCCTCCCCTCTTTGGGGTGGAGTAAGTTTATCGCTTACTGCCTGAGGCGCCCTTACCGGGGAATGCCGACAGGGCTGCCCAGGCAACTTTTAATGGCCAGAGCGCTCACCTTCTCGGGCGCTGGCTTTTCAAATCCCACTTTCCGACCTTGTGTCACCTACTCCTATTGTGGGTAGGTGTTGAATAAACAGTCTTCTGTGTGTTTAGGTGTCTCTTGAATAACACCATGAAAGTTGCTGCAGGTTCGCGTCCCGCCTGGTGGTCGTGTTGAAGGCTCAGTGCAGCTTCTTCGAATGAGCTGTATTCGGCAAAAAAATCATCTAAAAGATGCACTTTCGTTTACATTTGTTTTTCCTTTCCAAAGAATGTTAAATTTATCCCGAACATTCTGCATATCATTATCGGCATCTATCTCTAATACCCAAGGAGTTTGTGAACAAACAAGAACTACAGCTTTTTAGGCCTTTTCCTTTATATTTTAATCACACAAAATATGTGATAAAATATTCCTTAGTTTTGGGATTAAGTTATCTTTGAAGAGACTACCATTTTAATTGCTCTAATTAGTCACAATTAACTCAGCAAGTGACGCATCTCTCACTAAGTTTCTATCTATCACTATCATCCTCTCACTGTATCGTGTTTGATCAGCCGCTCTTATTTCATACGGTATCTATCACTCTCGCTTTCGTCACTCTCTCTCTCTCTCTGTTTATTAACAGTCGAAGGTAATAAAGGAAAACAAAAATTGCATAGTTCATTATAAATAAAAGGGAGTAGTAATACTATTTAACATGTAGATGTAGAAGGAAGGATAGAGAGATATATAGAGAGCAGAAAGAGACTAATTTGGGATTGTCTTTTATATTTTAAAAATATTTAACTTATTATGCAAGCTCACTTTTTCCTGATTCATATAATCTAACCAGAGCTCAATACTTTCTAGTATATATATATATATACATATAAATATATATTGAGAAGTGTATCAAAGAAAAGCAGAAACGATGACCAGGTGAATGAAATATTCCGGAAAGTATACAGATGGCAAAGACAAATATGGATATTGTAGGAGAGAAGTGCATTTTGAAATAACAATGGAGTGCTATGAACAGGACAAGTTGTGGAAATTCTATTATGAGAAATTGTTGAATACTGAGTTTTTATGGAATTGAGAAAATCCAGAAGTGTCAGAAGCAGTATTTGGTCTAGCTATAAGAATTGAGAAAGAAATGGTACAGAAAGCTGTAAGATGAAGAATGGTAATGCTGGAGGACCATCAGGCATTGTTACAGAAATGTTGAAGACTGCGGGTGAATCAGATATTGAGATGACTACAGACGTGACAAATCAGATCATAAAAGAAGTTATCCCGAAAGATTGGGAACTTTGTACAATTGTGAATTGTTACAAGAGTAAAGGGGAATCTCTAGATCAGGGGTGGGCAAACTTTTTTCAGAGTGAGGGGCAGATGAGACTTTTGGAAGGAGATCGCGGGCCGGAGTGAAAAACGAAATCTTAGAATTACTATATTTTGTTTACATGAATAAATTGTACAAAAATTGCATTAAACACTCTACAAATCTGATATTTTTTCTCAACAGACTTCTGTATGTGATGTTATAAAAGGCGCCGACGAAGAGCCATTTTGGAATCATAGAAAAATAATGATGGGGAAGTAGCAAGTTGATCCAGCATTCGTTTTGACACACCTCACATAAGTTCTCAGTTTCATGCCCTTTTCTCGTCTCTCGTTTCCTCTTTACCTCTCTCTTTTTCTATTTTTATCTCAGGCCAAACAAAAATTGGAAATTAATAGTTAAAGAAAAATGAAATATACATGCATCATCGCTCGCTGATATTTATACATTTTTATCTCACTGTAAATCTACATTGAAACCTACTTTTACGTCTGTCACAAAATGATATGAGTTTTAGTGGGAGGTCCACAGGCCAAATTGCAATAATAAAGCATAAAAGGGTGGCAGGCCGGACGCTAAGCCTTCGCGGGCCGGATGTGGCTTGCGGGGCCTGAGGTTGCCTGCCCCTGCTCTAGATAGAGGTAATTACAGTTGATGGATCAAAATTGTGAAATAATAATTGAGCCGCAAATAAGTCAGATAAGTATAAATAAAATGCAGTTTGGTTTTATGCCTGTGCAAAGTAGCACTGGTGCTATATTTATCCTGAGTCAAATGCAGGAGAAGTATCTTGGTTAGAAGAAGAACCTGTATTTAGCTTTTGTAGATTTCGAAAAAGCTTTTGACAGAATGCTAAGGGATGTTATCTGGTGGGGTTTGCATAAATTAGAGGAAAAACGAGTAGTTGGTGAAGGTTGTTGAAGCAATGTACAGAAATGGTCAGTCTTGTTAGAATTAACAGCACAAATAGTGACAGCTTTGTTAAAATTGGAGTACAGGGTTTTGTACTGAGGTCATTGCTTTTCATTTGTGTCTTAGAAGCATTGACCAAGGAGTTCAGGAAGTTTTATATGGGTTGTCCAGAAGGGATGCTGCATGCTGATTTAGTACTTACCTGTGAAACGATGGAAAACCTACTTGTTAAGTTAAAGATGTGGAGTAATGCTATGGAACGTAAAAGTCTGAGAGTGAATGTTACCAAGACCAAAGTGATGATCAGTAATTTTAGTGTGGAAAGCACTTAGAAAGATCAAAGTTCTCCTAAGTTTGTGGAAAGGGAGTTTTTGTGGTACTTGTAAGCGTTGGGTACACAAGAAGTGCAGTGGAATTACAGGTACATTGAGAGATGATAACCTGTCTGTGTGCAAGTATTAGACAATGGAGATGGATGAGAACTAAGATGTAAAGAAAGTATATTTGAATTTGTTTATACTTTTTATTGGTATCTTGGTGATACCATTGGAACACAGGAGGATCTGGTGCTAGTGTGATTGCAAGAGTAAGAAGTGGGTGGAGTAAGTTCAGGAAACTCCTGCCATTACAAACCAGCAGAGTATTATCACTGTCAATCAAAGGAAGATTCTATCAGGCATATGTACGACGTGTGACGATGTATGGAAGTAAAACCTGACCAGTGAGAGTTGCGGATATGTGTTGCATGGAGAGGGATGCTATGAGAATGATTAGATGGATGTATAATGTGAGTCTTAAAGACAGGTTTAGATCTGATGACCGCAGAGGAAAAAATCAAATCTTGACAGTATTGGGAGATGTGTGCAGAAGAGAAGACAGTCATATTGAAAGAATGGATGAGTTCTTAGGTTAGTAGATGTAGAACAGTTGAAGTAGCAGTCAGTTGGCAGAGGAAGGCAAACTAAAACATTGGAAGTGATAAGGATGGACTTGAGAGAAAGAGGAATAAATAAAGACCTTACCTGAGATAGGTTAGTTTTGAAGTCAATTTTTGTAAAGCCGTCCAACACATGCCAGCATGTAAAACGGATGTAAAACCGAATATGATGACGAAAATGATGATACATAAGGTGCATTTTTGAGCCATAGATTTTGTTTTCATGTTTTTTTATTTAAATCATCAGGTTGCAGAAATGCAATTGTTATCACTGCTTTTTGACTGAACATTGACTGCACTTTTGCACATTGATGATAACAGCAGTTTTGTCTACAATATTCCACCTGCAATGCATATTTTCAAATATATATGGTTGTTACACAGGAAATGCATATGTTAATCAATAATATGAGGGAGGAAAAACTTTCATGATCAGATAGAGATGACACTTGAATTATAATATGAAATTCGAAGCCTTAATTTGTATAAGTTAATTATACAGCAAAGACAGCTGTTTTAACTGACAAATACAACAGAGGGAAAACATATATAAGCATATATATATATAATGAAAGATGAGAATAAAAATTGTAAGGATACAATATTTATTAGAACATCAAAAGTTCAGAGCAAGGAGCTTCATATCCTTAATCCATGGATTTTCAAAGATAAACTCTTTTCATCAGAGGATAGAGAAAAACCAATAATGTAATTGCAAATATTATCGGCAACATTTAACTTTTAAAATTTTACATGAAATAAAACAAAATAAAGACCAAAAGGTAAAGAGTCTTATGTTGAGATGAGAGCGTAGAATCAGGGTGGACGCTGTGGGACGTTGTTTTATTAGTATCGCCTGTAGTGAGGATTGAACCTTCAACCTTCGGAAAACTCACTTACAACGGATTATTATACTTTATTTATTGCACTATGTGTCCACGTGGATCACAAATTATCATCCCTTATCTAAAAAATCCGAAACACAAGAATATTTAATTAGCAAAATAGATGAGGAGGATAGAACTTTCATAATCAGATAGAGATGACACTTGATTTAGAATATGAAATTCTATGGTTGAATCTGTAATAAATTTTGGTTAAGTTAATTATCCAGCGTAGACAGCTGTTTTAACTAACAAACAAATACAAGAGAGGGCAGAAAATCTATAGGCACCAGCATAAAAAAGACAGAAGAAAGTATACAGGTACCAGCAGGAGAAAATAGAAAATATTCTGTCAGAATATATTCAAGAATATTTAATTAGCATAACCGATGAGGGGAGGGGGGGGAGAAGTTCCATAAGCTGATAGAGATGATGACATTTGAATTATAATTTGAAATTCTTAGGTTGAATCTGTGTGAATTTTGGTTAAGGACATTAATTATACAGGAATTAAATCCAGAAAATAAATATGGATTGTGCAGAATAAATACATTTTTAAGCATTCGGCTATGAATTCTGGAATGAAGCCAGTTGAATCGTTAAGGTTATGAACTCTTCAAGAAGGAAGTATGTAAATCATTAAATCATCTGCCATATTTAAAAAGAAATGAGGCCTGAGAGAAAAAGATGTATGTAAATCCTCTAATCATGCGACCATGCATTGTAAGCATCAGCAAAATGTGAAATGAAAGCTAATAAGTATTAGGCTGTTACACACGAAATGTTGGATTGCAGTATGGCAATCAAAAACTCTGAAAATCATAGATCCACTTAATATCTTTATTTTCAGATGTGATGATACTATATTGATCATCTAATATATAAGGTAAAGTCAGTTTCTTTCTCTATTTTTGTCATCGATAGCCTTTCTTCCTACACAATCGATATTTGATTTTAGTTTGTAAGTTCTTTTAGTGTATCGCTGCAGCACATTAAGAACAATAAAATATAATTCGGTTTAATTCCTTCCAGAAAATACTTTGACTGGGTCGGAATTATTTTAACATGGACACCATTTTTGAAAAGGGGACGTAACTCTGTATTCGTCGATACAGAGTTAATTCTCTTTGTTTGGAACAAAAGAAATAATATTTTGGAAAAAATTTTTTTTAAGTAAAAACACTACTGGAAACGCCGGGTACATACACCTAATCCAATGTAATTAATCTATTATATAAAATGTGTGTGTCCAGCTAAAAGAAAAAAAAACCCAAACACACACAAAGTTGGTATTTTCTTGATTGGTGTTGGCCCAAATTAATAATATCTAAACTTTAGAGAAAGTTATTCATTCTTTGACGCTAAACTAGCGTAGATTTCGTCAGGGTTGGGGGGAGGGTTCAGCCATTTCCTTTATAAACTAAAGGGAAGTAACTCTGATTTTTTTATCAATGAGTTAATTCCATTATGCGACTCAGTCCTCTAGGAATCTATATAAAGGAGAGTTGTCTGTGTGTGCATATGTATTTCGGCCTTTTGGCCAATATCAAAGTGTAGTATCTGTTCCGATGGATACTGCACACCATAGACTGGTATTATCTTGGCCTATGGGTCTGTCCTGTGCAGCTCTAGGAGGTCCACCCTCCCAGGCTTTTCCTCCACTCTTTTGGGAGGAGTAAGTTAATTGCTTACTGCCTTAGACGCCCCTACAGTATCTTCTTTCCAAGAACTGCAAGTTGTAGAACTCTCTTCCTGCTGACTGTTTTCCTCCTACCTATTGCCTTGGTCTTTTCAAGACTAAGGTCATTAGGCATCTCCTGTTTTTGCAATACTCATCTATCTTTCTTTTTAGCTTTTTGCATCAAGTGGCTTCATGCCTTGTCTGGAGCGATTTTCATAAAAAAAAAGATATCTGTCTCGCAATGTGTAGAAGTAATTCCCAGAACAGTTTGCACGACTTTTATGTCCCCTTATGAAGATTAAATTCTAGATATAATGCTACTAAACTTTGTTTAGAATCCTTATTCTTATTTTGATCAAAATCAATTATTTTATGGAAAATGTCTAAAATTTCAGGCTTAAGCTTAAGAAGAACTTGAAATTCAAGAAATCTTGCTTTATTGGTGTCTAATGACTATGGATCAAATTTAATGTAAATCTGAAATATTTGAATTTTCAAATGGGATGTTGTACCCAGATTATGTCTCTTAAGAACCCTTTTAAATACTCCTAAAATTTGGAGAATATTTATCAATTTATATCTAATACCTATTAAAATTTCACAAAAATCGAAGTCATCTGAATTTTAACAAAGGCTTCTACTCCCACCACCCTTTGCCCCCTTTGCATAAAACTAAATTAAACTAAAGCTCATATAAGCCACCCTTACACCTGGCAGCTGTGTTCTAAAGTTCATAATGATCGGTTCCTTAGTTTAGGAGCGAATCATATACATAGAAGTATTTAAACATATACACATACCTAACTTTATATGAATAAAGATATATATATATATATATATATGTATATATATATGTATTAATATTGTATATGTTTTGTGCAATAATGTTTTCCTTAAGGCTTGAGATTTGAAAATTGTTAAAAAAGGAAATGTTCAAACAAATAACAGTAAGTTCAGTAAAGAACTTTGTATTGCAAAACTACGTTCAGAAATCCAAAGAAGAAAAAAGGAAGTGAAAAAGTTCAGAAACACAAATCCAACCTCAAAAGTCCAAGAGGCAAATCAATATAAAAAAGAAGGGCTAAAAATTCAACTTTCTGATCGTAACCGAGCGAACTGACTCTCGCTCAAGAACCAAAAATCATGCTGCCAGTCGTTAAAAAAGCAATGGCTTTTATTGAGGAGACACGTTTTTCGATTGGTCATGACAGTTGCTGAGGATTAAAAAAAATTACCATAATTCCAGTGATACTTAAAGAGATAAGTTTATTTATTCTTTTCTTTTTTTTTATCCATCTACAGACGGCGCATAAGACACCACCCTCCTCCTCCTCTATTAATTTTTTTTGAGGTAGGTGATTTTTTTTCTTTTATGCTCCACAATTTATGAGAAAAAGTCGTTAACTTGAAATCTTACATAAGGATTTCTTGTCATTTATTGCGACAGAGTACCTGTTTACTTGCCACTCTCACAAAGGCATAGATTGGCACATGGTCTGTTCTTAATGTGAGAGATACCGAAAATACCTAACCCCTGACGCAATCCTCTACCTGTATAAGAGCTAGATACGTCCTAAGGTCAAGTACTGCTGTTATATCTGGGGAGGTGCTGCTTATGGCACTCTTTCTTGTCTTGAAAGAGTACAAAATCGATTTGGCAATCTAGTGGGGAATGATCTCTTATCGTCCTCACAACCTCTTTCACACAGAAGAGATGTTGCTAGCCTTTCTCTACTCTATCGTTATTCTCATGGTGGGTGTTCGACTTAGCTTCAACTCTGGTCTCATGCTGTAAAACATTCACAACAAGAACTCGTCTAGTTACATCTCTCTTTACAAAAAATCAAACAGAACTTCCAGTCTTCAAGTCTAATGTAAATAAATACTTTCGGTCCAAAAAGAGTTATCAACTTGATAGGTCCTTCACTATCTACCAAGCTGCAGCCTCTGTCCCATCGCTGCAATGTTGCTTCCTTGTACCTGTTTTACAAGTACTTCAATGGATTGTGCCCTGATGAGCTTGCTGCTCTGGTACCCGCATGACGTAAATTCACTAGACCAACCCGAAAATCTGCCAAATCCCATCCATACACTGTGGACGTCCCCAGATGCCGTAGAGCTTTCTACTCCAAAAGCTTCTTTCCTCGTGCTGCTGGACTCTGGAACTCCCCCCTGCTTTCCTGACGTTACTGACATGCAGAAATTTAAAACTTATGTAAACAGACATCTCGCTGTACAGCTCCCAATTTAGGATGACCCCCAAACCGTCACCCTTTTTTCTCAGTAGCACCTTATGTCTACAGTGGCGTCCTGCCTTGTTTGGGGTGAACTATGTTAAAAAAAAAAAATTTTTTTAATGCTTGTTGAGCTGTCCTCTTTGATGATCAATTCCCTTTAAGTAATCTTCTGCCCATTCCACTCATTGTTTCCAATCCTCTCGTGGTGATCATCGTCCAACTTGATCTCTTTAACCCTTATCCTTGAATAACCCCCGGGCCTTGATAAGTGGTGACCCACATTAAAAAAAAATGCAGTTTCCCAAAAAGCGACACTCTGGATGGGACAACAATTTTTAAAATACCTCAGTCAAGAATTTCTTCTCCTCTGACTGAGAACAGAACAGATACTATACTTTGAATTATTTATTTGCAATAAAAAAGAAAAAAAGTTAACAAATTTGACAAATTAGGCACAAGGCCATGAAAACTGTTGAGATTGGGAGAGAGTCGGTGGTTATCATCTATTTATCCTTCTCTTGGATGCATTTTGACCCATTTGTCCAAGCACTGTTCCTTTTATTTGTTCATTATTTGTCCATCACTTTCACTTCAGCAATCACCACAATACCAACTTTACTCTATAGACTACCTTACTTAAAATATCTCCAATGTTTTAAAATCTTTTTGTTTACAAAATAAATTTATAATTTCATTGGAAAACAGATGGGGAATAGGACAACAAAAAACACTAAAAAAACAAAAAACAAAGAAAAACAAAGAATCAAATAAAATCAAGAGCCGGTTAGTAAGCTCATGAACAGGTCAATCTCTAAGTGGGAGTGGGATTTAAGTGAAAACAAAAGAAATAGGGGTGGAGTTTGGAAGTGGATGGTGTCCTGCCAAGATAAAAAAAAAAACAATTGGGGAGGCCATGGTAAATATAAAAGTGGGTGTGGTCATTTTGGAGGATCTCTATTACAAAAAGAATAGGGGTCAGAACTCATTCACTCAACTAGATTAGAGACTACCTTAACTGGACTGGGGTCAAACAGAACCAAGAACTGGGTACTTTGCTGATGTTTGCGTCTTTTTTTGCTTTGGACGGCTTTCACCTGTTCGCTCAGATGACTGCCGATTTGACTCCTGTGTTTCATCCATTTTCACATATTGACACAAAAACTTTCTTTTGTTTTGTTGAAACAGTTGCAAATAACGCTCTGAATCGTCGACGCATTGTTATTTTTGATCTATTGTGAGCAAACGCGACACCCACTTTGAACACAGCTTTCTCATTGAAAAATGTTCATGCAAAATGGTGAATACACTGCCTTTTGATATCTTCAACTATCTCATGCAACTTCAATTCACGATTTGCCAAAACGAGTTTGTGGACCTTTTTGATGTTTTCCAGGACAACTGACGAATCTGTTTTTCTTTGGTTTTTCTAACACATTTACAGATACCTGTTTTACCATCATTTAATAAAATTCATATTTTATATTTTATGCCCGTCACTGTTTAGCATTATTAAACTTGGATAGTGTATAGGTGAGATGGAGAAAGATTATAGTTATTTGGGTAATTTGTAACTATGAAAATTTGGTTTTCAGGAATACATGATTGTATGGTATTTTTATCTAGATCTGCACCCAAATTTAATGGTTTCTTCAGTGGTTCTATGTCACCTTATTGGATCTGCACTAAAATTTAATGGGTTCTTCTTTAGTTCATATGTCACCTTGTTGGATTTGCCCCCAAATGTAAATGGATTCTTTAGTTCATGTGTCACCTTGCTGGCTCTGCACCCAAATTTAATGGGTTCTTCTTTGGTTCATATGTCACCTTGCTGGCTCTGCACTAAAATTTAATGGATTCTTCTTTGGTTCATATGTCACTTTGCTAGATCTGCACCCAAATTTAATGGGTTCTTCTTTGGTTCATGTCACCTTGCTAGATCTGCACCCACATTTAATGGGTTCTTTGATTCATATGTATCCTTGCTGGCTCTGCACTAAAATTTAATGGGTTCTTCTTTGGTGTATATGTCACCTTGCTAGATCTGCACTCAAATTGAATGTGTTCTTTTATGCTTTATTTCCCACTTTTCTTGGCTTGTACCAGCATTTAATAAATACTTTAAATCATGTAACACCTGTCCAACAAATTTTGTGAAAATCGGTTCAGTAGATTTACTGACTGATTCTGTATTATTATAAAACAAGGGTCAAGAAAACATTTATGCCCTTTTGAATCACAATTATAAATTGTTTATTTATGATGATTGTCAGTTAGAACCACATATGAAAAGTAGACAGTTCATGGTTAGTGAAAATTTAAAGATTGAAGTTAAATTTAGTTGTTGCCAGAATCTTAGCTAAACTGTAATGTAAGATTCTAATAAATTAGGGAATTCGTTGGTTCTAAAAAGATTGTCCAGAAACAACTCCTAATTAAGAAATTGGATATCCATTTTTTTATGGATATTGCTCAAGACAAGGCATGAAGCCACTTGATGTAAGGAGGTAAAAAAAACACTTCAAGGTCAAAAACTAGCCAACGATAAGTGTTATATGGATAGATTCTGACTCAGAAAACAGCAATTCTTCCCCCTTTGTCAGAAATATCGCTCATGGAATGTGAGGACTAAAGGACAAAATAAGGGAAACGAGTTACAAGGCTGCCAAAAGTAAACCCAAGGTCCACTTTCTACTCTCCATGAATTTCAGGTAAGTAAATACAATCTAGTTTAAGTTAAAATCTTCATTGCTGTCTCCTTCTTCATAAATATGCCAGCCTCCATAGAAAAGGATCAAGTGAACGTCTCTATCTCAAGTCAGACAATAAAACTGATGCCGTTTTCTGATATGACGGAATCAAGAGAATAAAATGTTCATGCCTAATCTGAACTATAATAATACATAAAAAGATATCTGCATCTATTTGAATTCTGCTTACCAATTCCACAGACTACATTGGTAAACAATGATGTCAGTTGCATGTCCGCATTAAAACTGAATAATAAAGGCTGTCATTGCTATTGCTGCAATCTTCCGACGTAACATCACAAAATGCACACGTAATAATCGAATAGAAGCAGGTAGCGTGAATCTTATTGGCAGGCTTGTTCAAATGAGCTTCATCTGTGCATGAATTTCTGAACAATAAGGATAAGCAAAAGCACGTAGAGTCCGTGGAAACCTGACTCGCACCGCAACCGCAATCTCCGTAGCGTTTTGTATGTCATGTTATCTCTAAATCTACTTGGCTGATTTTAACGTGGCCGCGCATTAATGATTGTAAATGCAAGAAGAAATTAAATTCGATTTGCTGTTTATTTCGCTGTTTACGACACTTGGACTTAAAAAGGAAGACGACGATTTCCCCGTTTCGTGCGAGAGATTCTCGTTGTTTGGTTATTGTTATTACATAAATGTATTTCGGGGGAAATTGCAGCAAAGTAGATTAATAGAATTCATTCTTCAGATCCGATTCAACCTTCGAAACTTCTTAGTTAATTCATCTGGAAATTCTTCCTACCTTAGAATCTTCGTCGTCAGCAGCAGCAGCATACTCAGACACAATGTCCTGCTGTCCAAGTCTGGTACAAGAATTTATACTTGAATCACTAATTTAAAAACGAACAGCAATATTTTATTGACTTCACAATCTAGTAAGAGAAAATTTCTTTTCTCTAAAACCCCTTTCTCACAGAAGAGACATTGCTAGTCTCTCTCTACTCTATCGTTATTTCCAGGGAGCTCCAATCTTAGTTCCTCCTTGTAAGACATTCACAGCAAGAACTAATTTTTCTACCATCACTGCAAAAAAAAAATGTTCATTTATTCTTTTATATGTGTAATATCGAATGAAATTTTCATGAACAGTTTCTTTCCGAGAACTTCTCATTTGTAGGACACATTACCATGGGACTGCTTCACTGCATGGTTGTCTTTCACGAAAAAGAATCAAAGTTGAAAACTTTAGTGAATTAAATTTTTACCCTATTATCAAATTGTTTGTCTATTTTTATATAGTAAAAATCTGAGGGTTTTTTTTTAATTGATTTGCTATTAACAAAAAATTTAGCTTCATCTCTAATGCGTTTTATATCATATTAAGACGATTCAATGTATTAGCTGTTGAAATGAATTTTATATGAACAGTCAAAGTTGCACTTCCATGTCTATATTACACTTTTTTTTTTTTCTTTTTCGAGGTTTAATGGGAGTTTGACTAATCTTCGGACTGGTTTGATCTAATAATTATTGCTTCCATTATAGTTAATTTTCATTTAACACAAGATGACATTTGTAAGGATTTTTCAAAAAATTTGCTTCTGGACCAATCGCACACAAGACTACAAATTTTCTGATTTCTACTAGTTTGAACAATCATAATTCTGTGACTAATTGAGTTACCAAAGTTTGTTTTTGCAAAGAGATATGTTCTCACATTAAGATAAAATGAAAATAACATTTTTGTTTGGGATACCTAATTATATACACGGTGTGGACGATACTTATTCGCAATTTTCAACTGCTAATTTTATGCATATTTTTTTTTACTTCCATTGTCCGTCTTGTCTTTGTGAAAGCAGTGACTATATTTAAATTCTTGTTTTGCAGAATAATTAATTATGGACAATTTTGAACCTCCATATTTGTGAAAGAGACACGAGAAGGACAAATAAGGAGATTTCAGACTACCTCGGTTTTATCATATATATGATATATAAAAGGTCAGAAATATTAAGAATTTGTCTACGAAGCAACATCTTAGAGAAAAACACATATTCGACAATCAATGCTGGAGTCAGCAGTGAAGGAGATGTCATGGCATCCCACTTCTTCTATAATAGCGTCAAACTAAACACCAATGCATACATCTGTGTTCTGAACTAGGTAGTGAAGCCTTTAATCTAACTACAGGTAGGCCGTATGTGTGACAGTAAGATTCAGTGCTCTGTCAGAATTTCATTGACCATACTTCACCTTATTTTCTGGGTTTTGGGACACAGTAGAACGAATCACCAACAGCCCCGGCTGCAACACAAAGCATTAACTAAAGACCAGCATCACCAGAGCCTTTAGTAGTCCGAGTCAGGTGGCAGTAATGAAGTCTTGTTACTGGTTCTAAGACTGCCTCAAGGCTGTCAGCAAAGCCAAAGTTAGGTTCATCTAGTGAAACGGACAGAACAAGTCATGAAGACAAACTAATCGAAATTTTGATGAATAAATCTAAAAAATGAAAACTTATTTTTTCCTATACAGTGATATCGTCTATACCTTGTATTTGTATCTATTTTAATTGACTTCTTTTAAAACATAACCGATAGATATATATATATATATATATATATATATATAGGGTTTAGACAAAATAATGGAAACACCTTGTGAATTTTGCATCAATTTTAAAATTCCTACAAAAATTGAAAAAGAAAATACGAAAATGTTAGTTTCATTTTTTTTATTCATGATTATTGTGGTCCTGAATTAACTACCCTTAATCTACAAGCCATCTCTGAACGCATATACCATACACTAGACAAGTCAGGTGAAGCTAAGGCGGTAACACTTGATATATCTAAAGCCTTTGACAAGTTCTGGCATAAAGGGCTTCTCATAAAAATTAATTCATATCGTATTACTGGACGAATATTTAATATAATTAGATCGTTCTTAATGTCCAACCCTTGTATATATTATATATGTAATTTAATCAGTAAATAATAGAAAATACATTATGTAAGTTATTTTCCAAGCAACTGAATATTTAGTACTATCCTTTTCTCTCATTGGATTTTTTTTTACTGTCAATGCATGGGCTTCTCAATCTCAGTAAACTGATATAGAATGCTATTTCTCACTCGTTCAACACGTGAATAAGTCTCTCTTTCCTACCCCGTTGATCCTGGGTATGTTTCATCTTAAACTACATCCTGTAGTGAGATCCCAATTTAAGAGGTTCGGTGAGCTATTATTTAACTCTGATCCATAGTGGTAGCAGCTATGCACTAAATAGGATTTATCATTTACAGACTTTAAAGTAAATTAATCTACAAACTATTTACATACAAAACTTACATGCAATTGTTGGCATAAATTGATCTAGCAAGGGTTGATATGGCATAAAATCCAAGAACCAATCGAGTCTGGCATAACATTTTATGCTCGAAGGACTAATTTTAAACCAACATTAAACAGAAATATTTTATATTTTTAGGGCCTATGGAAATTCCACTGAAACTTAAAGAAAACATGAAAAAATTAAAACCTTTTATCTACTTGTATATATTAATATTACTTGAAATTAAATTTCTTAAACTTACAGAGGGCCAAAAACTAGTATAAGCTAAATGTAATTTAATTAGTAAATAACATTGTTTTGATTACTTTCCAAATATATATATATATATATATATATGTCTTTTTCACCCTTTCCTATATATCAATACATGTGAATTACTCTTTCTTTCCACCACCATTCAAATTTAATTGTATTTTTTTACTGCTAAGTTTTACAGGCTGTTTACATGCAATCTATTCATGGATCATCTTAAAAATAGCCCTTTACTACATACTTTAGTCATAGCTTCAATATTGCCATCTCACAAAATTTATCTATTTAAAAAAAAAAATTGACTGTATGTCCTTAAAAAGCTATCCAGTGAGGAAATGGGTTATCATTACCACCTAGTGGTCTGGAAATGGGTGATCATTTTACTTTAATTTATATGAGAAACTGACCCCTCACTCAAAATTCTAATTTAATTGTATGTAAAATAAAATGTTTGTACATTTTTACCACAAAATTTTGCAAGCTGTTTCGATGTAATCACTCCCTCCCTTAAATCAGAATCTCATTTTTACTTTTGGGTAAATTAGCATACAAATGTACGAATTTACCATACTTTGTTTAAATAAGAGCCTATCATAAGACATAGAGGAAATTTGCCTCTCTGTTGCATCGCCTCTGTTGTTGTTATCTCCAACTGTGCCACACATGTATGCTCACCATTTTTTAATTGACAATGCATGGCACAGACCAGCATTGTAGTAAAATATAACACAACAAGAATTCACAGTTCATTTCTTTAGTAAATTCCAGCCAGATAAAAAAATCTTGATGGACCATGGTATCAATTCCCCATTATTATATATCCAAACTTCTGCCTCTTCAGACCTTGCATTATTTGAGATGTCCATTCTAGCTGAATTCTAGCTGGGAAAGAGACTTGTTCGACCTCCTATTTCTCACTATATGCTACTTACTCCCCCTCCACATCTTTCAATGTATCTCTAAGGACTGAACGCTTTTGATGATATAGAAAGCTATTTACACACACCGAAATGCGTAGATATACGTAATGCAATGGTATTGTATTATTTATTTATATATACGTATATATCGATAATGAGTAATAAAATGCAGAATCAGCTTCTGGATTATGATCAAAGGGTTCAGTGTATTAAGCTATAAAGAGTAATGTTGAACTGTGACTACTCATGAAGTTCCTAAACATTTGATAGCACAGCTTGCATCTCTTTGAACAGGGACACCAGTTCTTTTGTTGCTGTCAGCATCTTCCTGATTGAGGATAATACACATAAACACACGCACACAAACTGTGTGTATATATATATATATATATATATATATTAGTATTTCATGTATCCACATAAAATTTTATAAGGAGATATAATTTTTTATCTATCAATTTTCAGTATTTACTTCAAGAGTGCTCGATACGTAAGTAGAGCTAGGTAGTAAACTATGAGAATATATTTATCGCAATTAAGCTACACAGAGGCTCCCGTGTTTCATCCCCGGGGGGAATTTTACCCTGAAGATTCACCCCGAGGATGAAACGCGGGAGCCTCTGTGTAGCTTAATTGCCATAAATATATTTTCATAGCTTACTATATATATATATATATATATATATAGTGTGTGTGTGACAACAGAAGCTAAAGAGAGCCGGACGGCTAGGTTCTTCTGTGCTTGAAACCGACGATACGAATGTTGTACTAATTTTTCTGTACCTAAATAAATATATATATATATATATATATATTTCACATGTATACTAGAAAAAATGTGACCTATTGGGGAACCCATTGACTTCAGGTTAGATTTTTTTGAATCTGGAAAAAGTGAGTTTGCAAAGCCAGTTACATTTTAAAATAAAAAAAATATAAAGACAAAATCCAAAATTAGTTTTTCGGATCACCGTATCTCTTTTACCGGCTAATGATAAAATACTATTGATATTGTGGTGATATCATTCCCTATTGTTTATAATTGACTATTTCCATCTTTTTATTCTGTCCTTTCTTTATTGCGTTCGATTCTTAATAAATAGAAAATGAGTGTCAAAAGTGAGAATGGTAAAATAAAAACGAACACGTCAAACAGCATACATTGAGAGAGGGTGAAAGTGATGGATAGAAAGCTCATAAGTGGCTAATTAGAATAATTAAAAAAGTGGCTAATTAGAATAATTAAAAAAGTGGCTAATTAGAATAATTAAAAAAGTGGCTTATTAGAATAATTAAAAAAGTGGCTAATTAGAATAATTAAAAAAGTGGCTAATTAGAATAATTAAAAAAGTGGCTAATTAAAAGAAGTGGCTAATTAGAATAATTAAAAGAAGTGGCTAATTAGAATAATTAAAAGAAGTGGCTAATTAGAATAATTAAAATGGATTTCTTTTAAAACATAACTCAATCTCAAAACTAAGGAAAATTTTGACATGTATTTTGTGTGATAAAAATATATAGTGAAAAAGTCTTAGGGAAACAAACGTTGATTAACACGACTCTAGTATAATAGATGTCTGCAAAAGTGGACAAAACCTATATAATAAAGTAAAGTCAATTTTCCCCTATGAATTCAGATATTAAAGCTATATATAGAATTCGATTATGCTCACTTTTTAGGCCGATTTTTTTTGTATGTTCTTGAAAAATATTCGCCTGTTTTGTTCACTTTTAGTAATTTGTACATTTTTTCCAGCTCGCCTGATTCTCCTAAAATAGTCGTACATACAAGAAGTCTGTAACTTTTACTCCCACGAAAAAATCTATTGCCACCATCACCATCTTACACTGGGAAATAATCTTTATAGGATACTTTGTCTTGATACCGCCGTCATTATTTCAATTTTTCTAGCTTACTATTGACTCTTTCCTGCTATATATTTACAACCTAAATACTGGTCGCTACCTTCTGTTTTTGCAGCGATCTGATTGGCTATTCCAGAGATGTTTTATACATTTCAGAATTGACAGAATGACCTGATTGTTCGTTATCGGCTGCATTCCTTTTTCGTTACTGTTTGCATACATTTTCTATTTTCTTTCCTATTTTTTCTCCTTATACAATTTCTGTAACAACATAACTTTTCTTTCCCGAGTACATTCGGTTACTTACATTTGTGTTTTCATATCTCCATTTGTGTTTATTTACACACTTTCCCCATCATATATACATTCCTATTCTAGAATACAAGAATACGATTAACGAACAGAAGCATACAAATTGGTAGTTCGAATATGGCGGATACATATTTTCTTTCTTTGTCCTTTTTTCTTTTATCATTCTTTTTCTTATCTTTCACAACAAACGACACCTTTGCCTTTTAGTAATACTTCTGTTACGCCTAAACTTACCCATTTGGTTACTTACGTTTGTCTTCTTAGTCGTCAAATCTCTATTGGCATGCAATTACACTATTTCGTCGTCATACCTAATTTTCTGTTCTAAAATTATCGAACGCTATTTAAGATCAGAAACAAAAACAAACACTTATATACTTTTACCATGACGCTAAAGACGTCTTTTCTTTTTGTAAGAGGTGGACCCATATTCACAACTATTTAAAAAGTATTATTATTAAAAATACACTTGGAAAATTAATCAAAAACAATTTCTTGCTTTAACTATCCATTTTTTTTACCTATTTGCATTATAGCTCAGGCCAATAGCAACAAAGCCGCTGTCGACTTGTACAAGAGTTTTAATAAACAATGTTTGCTTTTATTATCGGTTTCTTACAGAACATAACCTCCCTTAAACCTACCAACAACCCTAAGTCTGTGTGACAAAACAACAACCTCCCAACGGACCGAAAAGGGAAAAAAGAGTAGTTTCCACCAGGATTTACAGTTAGTTGTTAGGGTTAGGGTTAAGAGTTTCTTTTTGCCTGACAGTCGCTAATTTCTACTCTTAATTTTTTATATTTTCACAATAAATATGAAAAAAAACACAACCACAAAAAAATCAAACAACAAATTATTTGCGAACTAACCCGCATTAATACAATTTTATCCACAAATTTCATAAAACAAATTAGTGTTACCGACATCATTTAAAAAAAAATACACTTGGGACATTTGTCAAAAACAATTTTTTGCTTTACCTATCCATTTGTGATACACGGGCGTTCATATGCTGTTTGATGTGTAGGTGTAGCGGTCTTGTTGTGGTTCCTATGTAGAATTTGTTGCGCAACAAGACCGCTACACCTATGTATCAAAAAACATATGAATGCCCGTATATCCTCATTCCACAAGCACACAACCCTATGCCACACTAGTCAACATGAAATTCACATCTCTATCCTTGACTCTATCAGAAACATTAGGGACCTAAGAATCAGATTCGATCCTCATCTCTGATTAAACCCCTCACTGAATCAACGTCACGAGCTCCACTCACCGTTCATTCTATAATAATCTACCCTCTCACCCATTAACCAACCCTTATATCTAACACTCATTATATTCCAATTTCACCATTTCACTCCCCCTCTCAATTTCATCATTACTTAACTTCTATATTAAGCCATCCACTACTACCACCACCACCACACACCCAAATAATCATGTAGGCCACTCGTCATACACACATCTATCTCAACACACTTTCAGTCACATGCGAATAACAACCCCTAACAACCAAAAACTATAATTGACCTACTCTTACTATCCCACCAAAATAATTCACCTCATACCCTGGCATTATTAATTAATTTAACAACTTGCCCCCTATTACCCACATCTAAATACATATAAAATGTGTACAAATAATATACAAATATAGAAAAAAAAAAGAATAAATAAAAAACAAGAGAAAAAAAAGAAATAAACAATAATACAGTTATATAAATAATATAACTTAATACACAGACCTCTACTGACTGAATCTATAAATCAATTTACATTCAAGACCCAATTTAGTAACAGGCATAGTTATTCCCCTTACACTGTCTTACGGTTAAAACACCAATTTAATTAGATTTAATTAAGCCTAAACTAAATTTATGATCCTATAATAAGTAACATATTACATTAATTCGATAAAATAGTTTAATGAAACCCACAATTAATAATACTTGTTGAATATATAAGCAATAAAATGTAAAATTTATAATAATAAAAAAGAGATTAATTAATTTATATTAAAAACAAAACAAAAAATACGAAAATAAAACATGCAGAAACAAATAAAAAATAAAAGATATATTATCAAATCTAACAGTTAATTAATCACCATACAATACCTATCATTTATCTAATATTACACACATATTTTTGAACACTACAAAACATGATTTTAAAATTTATTAATTTCTATTCTCTGCAGGACTGGTTTGCCTCAACCCTACTCTCTGGCATCCATTTTGGTGAATTCTCTACACAGAGGGATTTTTCCTTTGGTGTTTATTTTTAGCAAATGGAAGATTTCCCCGAAATATTAAATAAATGATTTTTAATAATCATCCGGACAACACACAAACAGCCAACACCACATATGCTGTTATGTAAGATTTTAAGAAAAAATAAATAGTAAGTTCCACTTCGATTTATTATTTTTGTTCTTTCCAGCTTACAACCTACCCGGCACTCTGCATTTCCCTCAGACTTCTTAAACATACTACTACTATTCCAGCAATGCTTCAAGCAAACTACCATTAACTCTCTCTCTCTCTCTCTCTCTCTCTCTATATATATATATCTATATATATATATATCTATATATATATCTATATATATCTATATATATATATCTATATATATATATCTATATATCTATATATCTATATATATATATATATAGATATATATCTATATATATATATATATATATATATATATCTATATATATATATATATATATATCTATATATCTATATATATATATATATCTATATATCTATATATCTATATATATATATCTCTATATCTATATATATATATCTCTATATCTATATATATATATCTCTATATCTATATATATATATATATGTATATATATATCTATATATGTATATAACTCAGAGCAGTGGCCGATTTTGAGCAAGGAAATCAGATGTGATGCAAAACAAATTTGTACTTGTATGTTTTTTTTGTTTTTTTTAGACAAGTCATCCTGAGGAAGTCTTACAATAAAGACGAAACGTTGATGAATACATAAATATTTTTTGGTTTTCCTTTTTCAATTTTCATTGTCAGAACATTTTATTCCCATCTTTGTTCATGTATGTATATATATATATATATATATATATATATATATATATATATATATATATATATATATAAATAATGGGAAATGAAAAAGGAAAAACCAAGAGATATTTTTTTTATATTCAAGGTTTCGTTTTTATTTGTAAGACTTCCTCAGGATGATAATTTTAAGAAAAATGTCATGCAAGTACATCGAAATATTGGGTAGACATGATGGGTCGATGTACTTGCATGACATTTTTTTTAAAATTATCATCCTGAGGAAGTTTTACAAATAAAGACGAAACGTTGATGAATATATAAAAAAAAAATATCTCTTGGTTTTTCCTTTTTCGTTTCCCATTACGTCGGATTACTCTCATCCTTCCTTTCTCATATATATATATATATATATAATTATATTCTGGAAGAATACCCGTCCCAGGCCGGGTACAATTAATATCTCAAACAGAACAGTTCTGCACCACTTGCATGTCTTCTTATGGAGATTAAAATCAAAATATAATGATACTAACCCTTATGCCTCGAATCCTTGTTCTAATTTTGATTCTAGAAAATGTGTAAAATTTAAGGCTTAAGTTTGAGGACTCTTAAGAAGAAATTGAAATTCAGGGTGTCTCGTTTAATTGGTGTTTAATGACTATCGATCAAATTTAATGCAAATCTGAAATATCCGAATTTTCAAATGAGAGGTTGTGCCCATATTATGCTCCCTAAAAAAGATTTAAAATACTCCAAAGAAATTGAAATTTTGGAAATGTTTATTAATTGATGTTTAGTATCTGTAAAAATTTCACAAAACTCGAAGGTATCTTAATTTTCACAAAGGGCTTCCATCCCCTTTTTATCCCCTTTGCATAAAACTAAATATAGCTCACATTTGGACCACTTACGCTTAGCAGCTGTGTTCCAAAATTCATAATGATTGGTTAATTAGTTTAAGCGTGAATCCTGTACATACTAATATATAAACATATAAACGTAACTAACTTTATATAGATAAATAAACACACATTGGTCTTTATTATAGAGTGAAGGATATAATTTCTTGGGTTAAAACAAGTATATTTTGAAAAGCAACGTTTATTTGAAAAAAAAAAATAGTGTCGGATTTGAAATCTATTATTTCTTACTTAATTCATATAGGTATAACCTGATTAACTTGAACTGAAGTAATCCAACTTCATAAATTGTGCCTGCGGCCTGACAAACACATGTTTATTTTCTGTTTTAACCAGAATGGTATAAATATTCACTGCTATTTCAACAATCAACTATTATGTGTTTTTGTGTATATAATTAGATTCGTGTAATCTCTGACAGAGCCCATAGAAATTGAACAGCTGTTATAAATATCTCAGGATTGCTTGGATTTCTAAATGCGTCCTCGCATATATGATCGAAGCTTTGTCTGTCAGTCTCTTATGCTTATGTTTGAAATGACATTTTCATTGCTAAGGGGGTAGACATTTCTATCAGCTAGCCTTGTAAACACTTCTTTCCCTATTGAGCTTTTATTGGCTAGCCTGTTTGGAGTCCAAGGGATCGAACGCTGGTGGTGGGATTTCTTTCAGGCTTGGTTCGTCTTGAAGTGATTTTATCTTCCTCTCCCTTTTTAAAAAATTATTATTAGCTCCTTACATCAAGTACATTCATGCCTGCCCCCCACCCCAAAAAACGTGCAGGTTAAATGGACGCATCCAATCAACTGTATAAGGGTTGCTATTCATTGGCCGGTATATGGGTTAAAAATAGCGATGCTCTTGTATAAGCAGTAACCGATCTGAGGGAGATAACTCTACTTTTCTTAGCTACCGCTATTCCGAATTCGTTTATACTTTGGCAAGGGAGATAACTTTGTTTATTAATAAAAAATCGTGTTATGGTTTTGAAATGCATGAAAACCCTAACCCTAAACCCTAACGCTAACCCGTTCAAAATAACTTTTAAGCGCTTTTATTTACATGCAACAAATTGTATACACTTTATATAAACATAAAAAGAAAAGTTATTTTCTTTCATGCTGCGATAAACACAGTTATCTCCCTTGCCAAAGTATAAGCGAATTCGGAATAGCGGCGGCTAAGAAAAGTAGAGTTATCTCCCTCAGATCGGTTACTGCTTATACAAGAGCGCCAAAATAGCATGTTCGTGTATCTGTTAGACACCTCAACCGATGGATATTGCCTCTTTAAAATAGCATGTTTGTTTATCTGTCAGACACACCAACCGATGGATTGCACCTCTTACGAATAGCATGTTCGTATATCTGTCTTGCTTCAGTTTGAAGTAAGATTTTGATCGCAGATTGAATTAATGTTAACATTACGTGGCGCTACTAAATTGTTTGTAACGTTCAATGGCCAAATCCCTTTGACCTCACCAGATGGCCCATAATCTTCTTGCTGACAACTCAATGGATAGTGACGTCTCTTTAAAAGAGTAGTGGTGGTCGTCACAGAGATACTGATCTTTTTCTTTTTTCTCTTTATGTCTGTAATAATATAACAAATAAAAAAAACGCCAACAACATATTTACTCAATGACATCATGCTCTTTGATGTTTTTTTACATAAAGTTGCATATTGTGTAACCTTCCTATTCCGCACTCTTCAGGGATAGGGGTGGGCACTAACAAAGACAGCTTCGAAAAAAAGCGATAGAAGCATTCACTGCGAAAGCGAAAGACTTCACCACGTCTCACTTTGAACTTTCTTCCATGACGTTATATCCTGACACGTAGCCTTTATTCTACTCTTTAATTTCTAATAGAATTTTCTACTTCTCTGCTTACACTAGCCTTATGTGAAAAATACTGTTTTTAATATTATTTTTTACACACTCGCATTCAACGCTGGTACAAAATTCCTCTTAAGAATTTCCGTTTCTGTTAAATTGTATAAACATAAATGAATATGTTCCATTTACCATTTTTTTGGGGGGTAATTCCATTCTCAAGTGAATGTTGTACTAGTCTACACATACATAAAGAATGGAAGACTTACATCAAATCCATTGATAAAGTCACTAGAAAAATGGTTGGATCATTCTTGCGCTCTAGAAAGTACCTGACTTCTGATGCAATCCTCGACCTGTATAAAATCAGATTCGGCCCAAGATAGAGTACTGCTGCCACGTTTGGGGATGCTGCCCAGAGCATTCTTTTTGGCTTTTAAAGAACACAAAATCGATTTTGTAATCTAGTGGGAGATTCTTTTCCCTGCAGCCTCTTTCTCAAAGAAGAGCCGTTGCTAGTCTTTTCCTACTCTATCGGTATTTCCATGGTAAGTGCTCAACTGAGCTTCAAGCTCTGGTTTCCTTCCCCCGTAAAACCTTCATCAGTAAGAACTCATCTTGCTACTGACACTGCAAAGAACTCTCCTTTCTCCCTCTGTGTCCCTAAACTCAAACAGAACTTCCATGAACAAAGATTCGTTAGGGGTCCTAACCACTTGTGGAACACGTTACCGTGGTAATATTTCCCTACAAATTGCAAGATGGTCGTTTTCAAGTCCAACGGCAACAAATATCTGTCATGTCGTCCAGTGAATTTATTATACTTTTTAATCCTTTCATAGTACTGTTCCATCATCCAACTGAAAATCTCACTAACCCTTATCCTCGAGTGACTTTTGACCTTGGTAAGTCGTGAACCATTAGTATAAAAAGAATGAAATAATTCACTGATGACAGCTTCCAACTCTCGATTCATTGTAGTTATTAACATATCATATTTTCGATCATTTATCTCAAACACCTTTATTTTATTTATTTGCTTCACCCTCATTAGTTCATTTGCATACCAAATGAAAATTTCTATGATATGCCCTTGTTAGGATAAGTAGGAGCACGAGGAAGTTGTGGTGGTGGTGCAATGGCTACGGTGCAGACTGTAGGTTTGGTGTACTGTGTTCGAAATTCTGTCTGAGGTATTGCACCACCTTCGGTACATGCTGCAAACCTTCATATGGTTCCTCTTGTGAGTATCTGATTCTAACAAGACACAGAACAAATGTCTACACCCACGTTAAAACAAGTCAAAAATCATAATTCCTGATACATATGAATCTTATATATCAATTAAAGATGAGAATTCCCCTATTTCTTTTACGGGAATATAATTAATAAACAAAAGATAGGTGACCTAAACTGTTTCGGTGGTGATTTAGGCTAAATATTTGTCCGTGTTTCTAAAAAAAATATTTTCAATCAATTTGATCGATTTTAATATTTAATTCTGATCAATATTTCATTTTTTTAAATTTCTGAGTTATAAAGAATGAGGAGTTTTTACCCTCTAACGTCGATTCCTCTTGCACCGGGAGTAAATATTTAATAAGAGACGAATTTTATATGTCAATTAAAGATGAGAATTCTCCTATTTCTTTAACGGGAATATAATTAATAACAAAAGATAGGTAAAAGAATCTGTTTCGGTGGTGATTTAGGCCATATATTTGTCCGTGTTTCTAAAAAAAAATATTTTTAATCGATTTTTATATTTAATTCTGATCGATATTTCATATTTTAAAAAAAGTTTCTTAGTCATAAAGAATAAGGAGTTTTTACCCTCTAATATCTACTCTTTTTGCCACCCATAGCACCGGGATTAGTGTTAGGGATAAATATTTAGTAAGAGCCATATTTTTCGATTTATCATTTGCTTGTTAGTAAAATAATATCACAATAAATTTTTTTTACGATGGTAAAAGGACCACTATATTTTTAAAATTATTTTTTATAACTAATATAATACTATAGTATAATAATTCTTTTTTTATTAAACAGCATGTTATCTCAGTTACTTTGCGGTAATATTATTGTCCCACACAAAAGATGCATTTTCTCCTTTCTTTCTAACTTTTATATATATATATATATATTACTAATGGAGATCTCTGTGACCACAAAATCAGCGACGATCGAAAATCAATATCTACTGCACTGTGTTGAGACCTGTTGCTTTGTATAGCTTTGAGTGCTTACTGACGACAATGAGAAAGGCGGGGCGAAGATTTAGCATTATGGAAACTAAAATGGTCTGCTAGATGTCTGGAATTACACTGCTCGATCACGTCTGTAATGAAGATATACGAAGAGGCTACGGCATCACACCGATTGAGGGCAAGATGAAGGAATGGAAGCTCAAATGGTTTGAACATTTGCTGAGGGTCAACAACACCATTGCGAATCTTGCCTTTGCATTAAAAGTCAGCGGAAAGAGACTGAAAAAAAAGCCGATGGGCAGACACCCTGCACAAAGATCTGTGTAAAACCGGCCTTCACCTAGATCAAGCCTGTGATCGTGTCAAGTGGAGACAAAAATCCATCATTGCAGACTATGCCATAGCTTGTGATTTACACATAAGAAACAGAAGACTAATGGAGATTTGGTATCTGTTTGAAGCCGAAACTATTCTATTAAATTGTACTAATGTATTATCTTTCAATGCTCAATTCAGGGGAGGGGTGGTAGTGTTCGTCATGATACTTTCTTCCCAGGAATTACTTGTTCCTTTGTTGTTGGGGTGTAAGTGTAGTATCTGTTCTGTTGTCATGATACTATCCTTCCAGGCATTATCCTCCTTTTTAGGAGGGAGGGTAATGTATCTGTTCTGTTGTCATGCGACCATTCGTCCAGGCTTCTTCCTCTCCTTTTTGTGGCCGAAGGGAGCATATATTTGCTAGTATATATAAAGATCATTAGCTGTTTTCACTTTCTTTGTTTCTTGAAATTTGGAATCTCCTTGTCTTTGAATTTACATGCATACAAACTCTTATTACCAATTGTTCAATCATTTAGAGTGTCTTGAAATTACACTAGTTACTACGAAAACGGTTCTCCTCTGTATTTGTAGGCCGCGTTTGGGAACCCAGACTTAAGTTATATACACGTTCATGCCGCAGATTATTCAGACGCAGAGGGACGGGCAACCAGAAGCCGCCGGTTACTTTTGCAGACATTTCTTGAATTTTCACATGCTTGTAGAATCTCCACAGCCGCAAACAACCAGAAGCACTCGATTCCAAAGCAGACGCTACGTGGATTTCTATCATTAACCACAGTTTTAAGCGATTGGCCTGGTGGCTGGTCCCAACGTTTTTGGGGTTCATCGCTGAATCAGGAATGGCTTAAGTATTCCGAGGACCCAGTTACCGATTGACGGGGGTAGATCGCTTTAATTCTGTATGCAGTAAACTCATTTGGAGCCGGCTCAACCCAACCATGATGAATACCGTTACAGTAATTTGACAATTCTGATTTACTAACTATCCTGACTACACTGTTAAACCGCATCCGGTGGTGCTCCCCCAATTTGGGAGCTATGGGGAGTGTGGGGTCATCTCTTGGTTACCATTACTCCTAGGTCCACTCTGATCTGGCAGGTCCCATCGATAGGTTAAATAGAATCTGTTTTGAGTATTACAAAAAACTGCATCAGTGGTATACACATACATTTATATCATTAATGACTAGTTGAGGGAACCGCCATGTTTCTCACAGGAGGGACCATGTGAAGGTTGGCAACATCTAGCAAAGATGACGCAATAGCTCCAAGGAATAAATGAAGATGTTAAGGACTTGAAGCATACACACTTTTACCAAAATGATTGAATTCAGCATGAAATACCCTGAAAAAGGTTGATATGCCATAAAATAAACTGATAAATAAAACATAACACACATCTATTATTGTACTAAAGCTGAGTTAATAAACGTTTTTTCCCTAAGGCTTTTTTCCTATAAATTTTAATCACACAAAATACATGTTAAAATATTCCTTAGTTTCGGGATTGAACTATGTCTGAAAAACAATTCAAATTTAATTGTTTGAAACAGTCCCATCTTGCAATTAACACATCAAGTGAGCCATCTCTTACTATCTTTCTATCTAACTCTCACTCTCTCATTGTATGATGTTCGACTCCACCTACTTTTATTTCATATGCTATCTATCACTCTCGCTTCCATCTCTCTTTCTCTCTGTTTATTAACAGTCGATGGCAAGAAAGAAAATAAAGAATAAAAAGGTTGAACTAGTCTTTAAACACAAAAGGGAATAACACCACGAACAGTAATACTATTTAACCTGTAGTTAGAGAGAGAGAGTAGTAAGAACCGAATTTCGGATTTCTTCTTTTTCTTTGTATTTAATGACGTCCCAAACGTATATTCTCCTGGTTCAAACAGTTTAACCTGAATTGAATAGATGACTCAACAGGTCACATTTTTTCTAATACTTTACAAATTGGTTGTGAGCATCACCTATATCATCCATATATTCACTCTAAACACTCAATTTGCAAAATATAGTAATTAATTAATTGCATGATTATAAAATTCTCAATTATTCATCACATTCGTTTTAATATGTTTTAAATGCTGGCATGACGGCTTTTAGAAATTGTCTTCCAAACTAACCTATCTCTGCCCAGGTCTTTATTCATCCCTTTTTCTCAAGTCCACCTTATTCGCTTTTTCCTATGTTTTCCGTGGCCTTCCCTCGTGAATTGACCCTGCTACCGCAATTGTTCTACATCCAACCCAAGAACTCTCATCCATTCTTTAAGTGTAACTATACCATTGAAGTCTACTATTCTGCACACATCAGCCTATACTACTGTCCAGATTTAATATTCCTCTAAGGTCTTCAGATCTAAGGTTGTCTTTAAGATTCATATTACATATCTATCGTATCATTCTTATATAATGTCTCTCCATGCAATGCATATCCAACACCCTCAATGGCCAGATTTCATTTCTATAGGTCACCATACTGTGTACACATGCCTGATAGACTCTTGTCTTGATCGACAGTGGTAATGCTCTGATACTAAGTAATAGCAGAATTTCCCCAAACTTATTCATCCACTCTTAATTCTTGCAATCACACTAGCACCTGCTCCTCCCTGTGCTCCAATGCTATCACCAAGGTAGCAAAACTTCTTAACAATCTGAATAGCTTCGCCGTCCAGGTATACTTTCTCCACATCTGAGTTCTCATCAGTCTCCATTATCTTACACTTGCACACAAACTTGTCATCATCTCTCACCCTAGAAGTTATTTCACTGCACTTTCTGTGTACCCAATTCTTGCACGTACCACAAGAAAATTGAGTTGCACCCGATTTCTTTCCAGAAACTGAACAGGGGAACCTTCCTCTTTTTGGGAACTTTCCCACACTACAACCATTAATCATCACTTTTGTCTTAGTAACATTCACTCTCAGACGTTTACTTTCCATAAGATTCCTCCAAGTCTTTAACTTAACAATTCATTGTTTACCAGGCAAGCACCAAATCATCAGCATACAGCGTCTCTTTTGGACAACTTGAACAAAACTCCCTGGAAAACACTTCTAAAACAGAAATGAAAAGCAATGGACTCAGTAGAGAACCCTGATGTACTCCTACTTTATCAATTATAATTACAATATTTGAGCCGATCTACAGTTTACTCATCAGTAATTTTTGAAAAGTTATTATTCACACTATCAAACTAGTGCGTTGTACTAATCTTGTCATTACCTTATCCTTTCAATGTTGTCTTCTGCAATAAATAAGAATAAGTTTTGGTTTAATGTGTTTCAAAATCAGTCCCATCACTTTCTGGACAGGTGCGTTTGTTAGATAAAAAGAATATAGAATAGAATTGTAGCCTCTTCCATACGTGAAATACTTTCTAGGCCTCATTAACTAATCTTCAAAGATTCATTCTTTAACACCTGATTTGCCAATTTTCTAATTGTATGGCTTTTATCTCGGCCGTTATTTCTTATAGAATTTTGGTTCTTTTCTGCTAAGAACCTTTTCAGTTGTCCTACTTTTAGAGTTTAATAACAGTTTATATATTTATTATACATCGTTTGGGTATCTTAATCTTATTTCAACTTTTAATAATAGAAAATATTTTGATTAAATTTATATATACATCTATATTTATTTACTCCTCTGCAGGAGTTAGGCACAAGGCCAGTTTTATCTTACTCCCACAAGTAAGATGTGACAACAGCTTGGGTCGAGTAAGTGGGGTTTGAAAAGCCAGCGCCCGAGAGAGTGAGCACTTTGGCCATTAAAAATTGCCTGGGCAGCCCCGTCGGCATTCCCCGGTAGGGGCGCCTCAGGCAGTAAGCAATAAACTTACTCCTCCCCAAAGAGGGGAGGCGAAGCCTGGGAGGGTGGACCTCCTAGAACTGCACAGGACAAACCCACAGACAGATGGAATCAAGCCCCGAAGGACAAGACGACACCCGTCTATAGGGTGCAGTATCCATCGGAACAGATACTACACTTACTTCCTAGCATGCCAGGTATCTATATAATTAGTTAGTTTTCACAGAATATATAATACTAGCTAGACCTGTGTCCCGGTGTTGCCCAGGAAACCAAGAATCGTAAGCCGCAGAAATAAATTGACTGTAATCGACTGGAAATGTTCTTTTCACTCAAAATCCTAAGCTTTTATCCACGGTATAGGAAATGCTTGTGAGTAGAGCTGTTGGTAATAGTAAAATTAAAACAATCAATAAACAATTAATTACTGAGAGTTCGTTTTGCAAAGCCATATACAAATTAGTTAACCTGCAGACGTTGTTTGTGTATTTTGAAGCCATAGCTATGTTTAACTCTGCTACTAATGTTAATACAGAAATAAAAGACTGTTAATATGTAACAAGAAGAATGTTTATACGTAAATAATGGACTTCGATTACGGATACGGAGAGAATATTTTATTCGTGCTCCTCAACAAACTACAGGGTAAGCAATAATGGTGGCCTCACAACTTCCGATTAAGAGCCGCCTCATCAGCCCCAGAGAGTGTTCAGGGGAGATCACTTGCATGGATTAACAGATATGACTGAGGATATTAAAAAGATATTTATCTTCTATCCGGAATCGAAAGGTTCACTCATATCAGTCGAGAACAATTAGCCCAGAGTATGGAATGCTATGGCATCATTTGGCCCTGCTCTGTCAGGGTGAGGTGTGGTCCTATTTGCTCCTAGGAGGTGCACACTCCCAGGTTTTACCTTCTCCCTTTCAGAAAGGGGTTGGTTTATTGCCAATTATCTGAAGTGCCTATACTGGGAATGTCGACTGGGCTGCTCAGTCTTTTTTTGTGGGACCAGAGGTGCACCACTCTTCTGGCATGCTGACTTTCGATCTCCCACCTTTCTAGCCTTGTGCCACATCTTTTTGTGGGGGGGGAAGGAAATAAATATAAAAATAGGAAGTTGGCCTCTTAATTTCACTGTCAGTGCGAGAAATAGGTCAACTTTATCAATATATGATAAATACATCCTTGCAAGGGCCCGTGGCGTAACGGATGAAGTGCTAAGTAATAATCAGTTCTGAGTGACATTCTTCTGGAGGTTGAAGGTTCAATCCTCAGTGCAGACGATACTAAGAATACAATTATGAATTACTTAACATTTCTACCCGGCCATGGCAGACGGAACGAGAGCAAGCTACTTCCGTAGATTAAATAAAGGTTTCTGTTGAAAATTCCGCACAGATTCCCGAGTTTAACAAGGCATACCTGAAGAAGGTCGGAGGTCACATCGGCCGAAACGTTGTAAGAATAATACCCAAGATGAGAACAGTAGTCCGAATTATCGAAATAATACAAATTATCAATCTTCATCTAAAAAATTCCGAAACATAAGCTTAAATCCTCGCGTATATTACATCAGAGAAACCTAAAAAGTGTTCTTGTAAATTCATTAATTATTTGATCAGTATTTCCGAAATCTTCCAGTTTATTAACATTTTCAACACTAGTGTTATTTTGAATCTAATTAGGCAATTTGTTCTAAAAAGAATATTACTCTATTAAAAAGAAATATTTAATTGTGTGGCAGATTTAGTGTTTATTTATATCAGCTTGCAGATGGTTGTGGCTTACTAGCAAAGGTATCCAGAAGCATAGATAACAAAATAGAAGACTTTAAAAAGTGTGTATAACGTCTTTCTTTTAAAACTTCCCTCTCCCTCTCCCTCTCCCTCTTCCTCTCCCTCTCCCTCTTCCTCTCCCTCTTCCTCTCCCCTCCCTCTCCCCTCCCCCTCCCTCTCTCCCCCTCCCTCTCTCCCCCTCCCTCTCTCTCCCCCTCCCTCTCTCTCCCCCTCCCTCTCTCTCTCCCCCTCCCTCTCTCTCTCCCCCTCCCTCTCTCTCTCCCCCTCCCTCTCTCTCCCCCTCCCTCTCTCTCCCCCTCCCTCTCTCTCTCCCCCTCCCTCTCTCTCTCTCCCTCCCTCTCTCCCTTCCTCCCTCCCTCCCTCTCTCACTCTCCCTCCCTCTCTCACTCTCCCTCCCTCTCTCACTCTCCCTCCCTCCCTCACTCTCCCTCTCTCTCTCCCCTCTCACTCTCCCTCTCTCTCTCACTCTCCCTCTCTCTCTCCCCTCTCTCCCTCCCTCTCTCTCTCCCCTCTCTCCCTCCCTCTCTCTCTCCCCTCTCTCCCTCCCTCTCTCCCTCTCCTCTCTCCCTCTCCTCTCCCTCTCCTCTCTCCCTCTCCTCTCCCTCTCCTCTCTCCCTCTCCTCTCCCTCTCCTCTCTCCCTCTCCTCCCCCTCTCCCTCTCCTCTCCCTCTCCCTCTCCTCCCCCTCTCCCTCTCCTCCCCCTCTCCCTACCTCCCCCTCTCCCTACCTCCCCCTCTCCCTACCTCCCCTCTCCCTACCTCCCCTCTCCCTACCTCCCCTCTCCCTACCTCCCCTCTCCCTACCTCCCCTCTCCCTACCTCCCCTCTCCCTACCTCCCTCTCTCTCTACCTCCCTCTCTCTCTACCTCCCCCTCTCTCTCTACCTCCCCCTCTCTCTCTACCTCCCCCTCTCTCTCTACCTCCCCCTCTCTCTCTACCTCCCCCCCTCTCTCTACCTCCCCCTCTCTCTCTACCTCCCCCTCTCTCTCTCCCTCCCTCTCTCTCTCTCCCTCTCCCTCTCTCTCCCCCTTTCTCTCTATATACCCTCTCCCTCTTTTACCATCTCTCTATTCAACATAATAGAAAGAAAAAATAAATCTGACTATTTGACCTAGTTTCAGTGTTATTTTTTAAAACAATTACTAGTAATAATGAAAATAAAAAGGTAACACTTACTCCCACATGCACTAATTTGGTCCCTGGTGATAGCAAGTGAATGAAAATTACAGTATTTTCTGTTTGAATCTGATGCTGTAAGGTTTGTAAGTGTATCCTGTGTATTTTGTACTAATTGGATTATTCAGACTGGTTCTCATCTTGGATGTTACTCTCACAACGTTTCGACCGATGTAACCTGTGTAGTTCCTGATTTTCCTTCATGTAATAGATGATTTGCCATCACTTAAAAACTATCAGAGGAGATAAAACTCTTCTACTGATTTTGTTAAAATTTGGTCCTCTGGCCTACACACGGAATTAACTGCTGATTTCCTCACATTTTCCAAATTACATACATTATTAGTCAATTCTGATTGGTTAACAGATCAGCACAAGTGACATACACATTAGTTACCAACGCCACCTACATCAACCATTTACCCAGTCTAAACACTCAATTAGCAAAGTAAGATAACTCTGAGTAACTCACCTAATAGTATTATTCAATGCACTTTTTGATTTGCTAATTTTATAATTGTATGGTTGTATGTCAGTCTAAGAGAACAGCTTTATGACTTGTGTAATGTTCTCTTCTATGCAGAGACTAAGAAGACTTCTTATGGATTACGATTTCTCCTCATTCAAAACCTACATAGAAGACACAACTCTTGTACTAAAACGTTTGTTTAGATGTAGAATTCTTTTCTTTTCTGTTCTACGCAATGCCTATAAAATAAAAAAAAGAATACTTCGATAAAAAAACTAAGTTTTCGAAAAAATAAATAAACAGGAAATCTTTTCACCAATTAACAAACATTGAAGAATTATTACAAGGAAAGACACCAAAACTAACAGTCGCTACCCGGCATTGTTCAGGAGTCGTTTTACTTTCATTTTTGTTTGGCTTTTTTTTCTTATTTTACCAAATTTATTGTTTTTAAAGTAGGATTTTGAAAGGTGAATTATTACGGTATTGTTTGGTCATTAAACTATTAATTAAACCAAATTGTTATAAAAAGTAACTAATTTTGTTGTGCTAATGTTTTAGTCATTATTTATAAAAATTATTGGATGTAAATATGTGGTGACGGTGCGGATAGACTAAGGGATAAGCAGCAACAACTAGCATGTACCCGCTGCAATGAAAGAGTGGCTGCATGTGAGAGTGAACCTGTAACCGTTTGATTTCGAGGCGAGGGTCGCAATTATGCGAAATAGGCGCCTTTGGCAGTCCAAAATAGCTGAATAAAAGCAGTGAGATTTTGCTCAAGGAGGAGATCATTTTTAGACGCCACATCGTTAGCGTGTGTTTTGACGGTAGTCAGTTTATCTCTTGTTTTGAACTGTTGTCGGTTTATCTTTTGTTGGTGAAGAAAAGAAAGGAGTATTGTTGCTGCTGATACTAAGAGAGAACGTTTACTTTGTTGGTGGTGAAAAAGAAGAAAATAATCCGGCACAAGTTTGTGCTCTTTCAACTCTAAATAATTTACGCGATTGAAATAGGAATTAATCAACCAAATATATCTTTCAAAATAGTTTCCAAAAACTTTCGATCTTTTAATACATCAAGAAGAACGTTGCTAAGAATCTGAAAGCCAGAAAGGACATTCAATTCGATATTCCTTTAAGTTTCGAAGAGCTATGAAGTAATTCTTTCTTTTTTTTAAAACTATGAACAAAAGATTAAAATGGCTGACTTGTTTGCGAATAAGTCAAAATGCAGAATTGATTTAAATTCCTAATTTAAAAAGAATAAGGATTTTTAAAAAGTTCGTTTTAGTACTTTATGCTATTACATTTATTATTTATTACTAATCGATAATTTATTAAAATTTAAAAAAACGTAAGTCACGTAGAAGCTAGAAACTCATACTCAAGAATTGGTCACATGTTTTTACATATAGACACAAGAATTGGTCACACGTTTTTATTAATATAGAAATTGCAAAACGGGGCAAATTTAGCTGCCTGCAGTGCGAGTAAGATTGAAAAAAGGCCGAACAGTGAATATGTACCTATGTTTAATAGGCAACACATGGTGCGTATGTTAATTTCATATACTGGACTTTTAGTGCGATGCATATGTAATTACTGCTACAGAACCCAATGGCGTAGAATTAACTGCTGACTGGCTGCCACTTTAGTACTCACATACAGTATTGATCAATTCTGATTGGTTAACAGATCAAGCACAACAAGCGACATACAAATTAGTTGCTAGCACCGCCAACACTCAATTAGCAAAGGACGATAACTCTCATTAACTAATCAAAGAGTATTAATTATTTAACGAACTTCTTGATTTGCCAATTTTTCTAATTGCCTGGTTTTATGTCAGCCTAAGAGAAATGCTTTATTCCTTGTGTGATGTTGGTTTTTCTACTACTAAGGACTTTTATG